>CM053036.1:202438455-203038455 GCA_028564925.1 Lithobates sylvaticus
TGATCCACAGGAGAATTACAGCCAAACAAGCTTTGGCTGTACTTCTCCCTTTTTAAAGGGTCACTCTTTTTGGATATACAGGTGCATCTCATGAAATTAGAATATAGTCAGTTAATTAATTTCAGTAATTGAATTCAAAGTGAAACTCGTATATTTTATATAGATGCGTTACACACAATATTTCAAGCATTTCTTTCTTTTAGTTTGGATGATTATGGCTTACAGCTAGTGAAAACCCTAAATTCAGTATCTCCGAAAATTTAAATATTACATAAGACCAATAAAAACAAGGTTTTAAATACACAATACAGTTGGCTTACTGAAAAGTATGTACAGTATAGTATTGTCACGTACCTGGTGGTGCGAGCCCGAGATTGCAGGGAGAGGCCTCCCTTGCGTCTCCCACTCCTGGTCCCCTGGTGTGGGAACAGGAGAGACAGGAGTGAGGAGGAGCACGGGTGCCTGGCAGGATCAACAGACCGGTGGGAAGGAAACAGGTTAGCTGAGCAGGCAGGATCTCTGAGAAGCAGGCTCACAGGTAAACTGGATAGCAGAGCTGGCAGGATCGCAGGAAGCAGGCTCACAGGTAAACTGGATAGCAGAGCTGGCAGGATCACAGGAAGCAGGTTCACAGGTAAACTGGATAGCAGAGCTGGCAGGATCACAGGAAGCAGGCTCACAGGTAAACTGGATAGCAGAGCTGGCAGGATCACAGGAAGCAGGCTCACAGGTAAACCGGATAGCGGAGCTGGCAGGATCACAGGAAGCAGGCTCACAGGTAAACTGGATAGCAGAGCTGGCAGGATCACAGGAAGCAGGCTCACAGGTAAACTGGATAGCAGAGCTGGCAGGATCACAGGAAACAGGCTCACAGGTAAACCGGATAGCGGAGCTGACAGGATCACAGGAAGCAGGCTCACAGGTAAACTGGATAGCAGAGCTGGCAGGATCACAGGAAACAGGCTCACAGGTAAACCGGATAGCGGAGCTGGCAGGATCACAGGAAACAGGCTCACAGGTAAACCGGATAGCGGAGCTGGCAGGATCACAGGAAGCAGGCTCACAGGTAAACAGGATAGCGGAGCTGGCAGGAACTGGACAACGGCTTGGCAGGTAAGTTCACAGGTACACTTGGTTAGCAGAGCTGACAGGAACCGGACAACGGCTTGGCAAACAGGTTCACAGGTAAGCTTGGATAGCAGAGCTGACAGGAACTGGACAATGGCTTGGCAAACAGGTTCACAGGTAAGCTTGGATAGCAGAGCTGACAGGAACTGGACAATGGCTTGGCAAACAGGTCCACAGGTAAGCTTGGATAGCAGAGCTGACAGGAACTGAACACAGGAAACGGAACCACGGACTGGACTGGAACCAACAGGTGAACAGGCTCGTTACAGAGGGTCAGACTGCAGACTGGACAAGGCTGAACAAGGAACCAAAGTTCATCAAAAGTCAGGTAATAGATCTGAACCAGGGCAGGGTACAATGGATCAGGCAGGAGGATGGTCACTGGAAGCCGGGGTCGGGTACAGGCAGAAGGCAGGATAGTCTTAATGGCAAGCCGGGTCAAAGGAACAGGTATACAGGATCAGGTCTCACTTTAACACACCACAACGCTGTAGAGCAGACAGCCAAGACCGTCTGCTCAAGTCAGGCTTAAATAGGCCGGCTGGTGCTAACTAGGGCGCGCGCCCGTCTCCTTGTGCGCGGTTGTGCCCGCGCCCGGGCGCGCATGCGCATGCGCAATGGAATCTGAGGGCCAGGACGGCCCGGATTTAGATTTCTGGCAGGATCTTCATGACATTGCCCCCCTCCTAGGGGCAACCTCCGGGTGCCCCTCTGGGCAAATCTCTCAGGATGAGCTCTTTTGAAGGCTTGAACTAGACTCTTAGCATGGATATTACACTCGGGCTCCCAGGAATTCTCTTCAGGACCATATCCTTTCCATTTGATTAAGAACTGGTTCTGATTTCTCCTTTTTCTAACATTTAGTATGGCCTCTACCTCATATTCTTCCTCGCCATCTACCAAGACTGGATCTGGGGGTACCGTCCTTCTGTTGGGAAAGGGGTTGGAAGTGGAAGGTTTTAACAGGGAAACATGAAAGACTGGATGGACCTTGAGGGAATCAGGAAGTTCCAACTCATAGGCTACTTCATTAATCTTCCGTTTGACTGGAAAGGGACCCAAGAACTTAGGGCCCAGTTTCTTTGAGGGACAAGCCAACTTCAGGTTCAAGGTGGAGAGCCACACTGTGTCACCTGGTGCCAGTATCAATTCTCCACGCCTTTTTCGGTCAAAGACTGTTTTGTTATGTTCCTGGGTCCGAGCCATGGTATCCTGCAGGAGTTGGTTATTGGAAGCAAAGAAGTCAATCTTCTCCTGGACTGCGGGCACAGTACATTCAGGAAGAGAATTGGGCAGGAATGAGGGGTGAAAGCCATAGTTGGCGAAGAAAGGTGTCTGTTGGGTGGCCGAGTGGATAGCGTTGTTGTATGCAAACTCGGCAACCGGCAATAGAGAGATCCAATCGTCTTGGGAGAAGGAAGAAAAGCATCGAAGATATTGTTCCAGAGTCTGATTGGTTCTTTCGGTCTGCCCATTGGTTTGAGGGTGATAAGCGGAAGAAAACGATAGCTCAATGTTGAGAGCCTTGCAGAGTGATTTCCAGAACCGAGAGGTGAATTGTACCCCTCGGTCGGACACTATGTTGGCTGGTACCCCATGGAGTCTGATGATTTCTCGGATGAACACTTGTGCGGTTTCTGAGGCAGAAGGGGTACCCTTCATGGGAACAAAGTGTGCCATTTTTGACAGACGATCAACTATCACGAAGATCGTAGTGTGGTCCTCTGCTGGGGGCAGTTCCACAATGAAATCTATGGACAGCATTTTCCAGGGACGATCTGGGACTGGTAATGGCTTGAGTAAGCCCCAGGCTTTGGTTCTGTGACTTTTGCTCCGAATACACACAGTACAAGTTTCCACAAATTTCCTGCAGTCTTCCCTTAGCTGGGGCCACCAGAAGGTACGTTGTACCAATTCAGTGGTCTTGGTGACACCAAAGTGTCCAGCAAGCTTGTGATCATGGCACAATTCCAGGACGGTTACCCGCAGACCCTCGGGAATGAAAATCTTATCCCCATGCCACAATAGCCCATCCTTGGCCTGCAATCCAGGACCGGGAGTGGGTAAGAGGCCACTGGAAGCCCGCCTGAGCTGGGACCGTAGGTCTTCCTGTAGCAGGAGAAAGTTTCCAGGGGCAAGGATAGTGTCTGGAGGGGAACCATCCTGGGATTTGTGATACATACGAGACAGAGCGTCCGGCTTCGCATTTTTTGGAACCCGGACGATAAGTCACGTGAAAAGTAAAACGAGAGAAAAATAAGGCCCAACGGGCCTGTCTAGGTTTTAACCTCTTGGCAGTTTTTAAGTACTCTAGATTCTTGTGATCTGTGAAGATCAGGATTGGGTGAATAGCCCCTTCTAGCAGGTAACGCCACTCCTCGAGGGCGGTCTTTATGGCCAGTAATTCCCGATCCCCCACATCGTAGTTCTTCTCGGCTGGGGACAATTTCCGTGAGAAGAATGCCACGGGGTGTAGCAGGGCTTTGATGCCCTGTCTCTGGGACAGGATGGCCCCTACAGCTATCTCTGAAGCATCCACCTCGAGGACAAAGGGCAGAGAAGGATCTGGATGCTTCAGGATAGGAGCTGAGGTAAAGAGCCCCTTGAGGGCCTCGAAGGCCCCTTGGGCCTCAGGGGACCAGTGAAAACGGGTACCTTGCTTGGTGAGTTGAGTAATGGGCGTCACTATGGCCGAGAATCCCTTGATGAATTTGCGATAAAAATTGGCGAAGCCAATGAATCGCTGGATCCCCTTTTTATCTGCGGGAACTGGCCAGTCCAGGATGGCTGAGATTTTCTGGGGATCCATCTGGATACCTCTACTGGAGATGATCAGACCTAGGAAGGGTATGCTTTCTACCTCAAAGAGACACTTTTCTGCCTTGGCATAAAGGCCATGTTGCCGAAGACGGCCCAACACACTTTTAACATGTCCACGATGCAGCTCTAGGGAGGAAGAGAAAATTAGTATGTCATCAAGATAAACAACAGCAAAAACATCAAGGAAGTCCCGAAGCACATCATTTATGAAGGACTGGAAGGTAGCGGGGGCGTTACAGAGTCCAAACGGCATCACCAGGTACTCGAAGTGCCCAAATCGAGACCGAAATGCCGTCTTCCATTCGTCCCCATCCTTTATACGTATTAAATTGTATGCCCCTCTGAGGTCCAGTTTAGAAAAGACGGAGGCCGTGCCAAGCCTCTGAAACAGTTCAGGTACCAGGGGAAGCGGGTAGCGATTTTTAACTGTGACCTCGTTTAGGGCACGGTAGTCCACACAGGGCCTGAGAGAATGGTCCTTCTTCTCTACAAAAAATATTCCTGCACCTGCAGGAGACGTAGACGGGCGGATAAACCCTTTTTTCAGATTATCATCTATATAGTCCTTTAATTTTCCCTGTTCCACCTCTGTTAATGGAAAGACCCTACCGAAAGGAATCTTGGCCCCGGGAAGAAGTTCAATGGGACAGTCATAGGGTCTATGGGGTGGCAGCACATCTGCCCTTTGTTTGCTAAACACATCCAGGTAAGCATGGTAGACTTCAGGGATGGACTGGCGTAGACCTGCCTCGTCTTCGAGGCAGAGCAGAGCAGAGGGACCTGCGGGGACCAAGAAGCCGCAGGACCTTTGGCAGTAGGGGGAAGAAAAGGCCACCTCTCCTGTGGACCAGTTGATGACCGGGTTGTGTGCTTGCAGCCAGGGATCCCTAGAATGACTGGAAACAAGGGGGAAGAAATTATGTCCAGACATAACAGTTCCTGATGTGACTCTGAGATCACTGTGTGCAGCGGGGCAGTCTCCTGAATCACTGGGCCAGATTTGATGGTAGATCCATCTGCCAGGTGGACAGACAGGCCTTGTTTTCTCAGGCGGAGAGGAATTCGATGCCGGGCAGCAAAAGCAGAGTCCATAAAGCAACTACAGGCACCAGAGTCAATGATAGCTGTGGTTTGTAGGGTCCTTCCTGAGAACTGGAAGGAGACAGAAAGGGCAAGATGAGATGAAACCCCGGTCACAGGATCCACATAACTGGAGAGAATAGTAGGGAACTTACGGAGTTTAGCCGGGCAGTTCCGGACATAATGACCAGGCTCTCCGCAATACAGGCACAAATTGTTGCTGCGGCGTCTCTGGCGTTCTGCTGGGGTGAGAGAAGGCCGCAGGAGTCCAAGTTGCATGGGTTCTGATGCTGAAGAAGGATGAGTAGGTTTAACAGGGGGAACAGTGCGGAAATGACTTGGACCCCTGGGGAGCATCCAGGTAGGTTTTGGGGACCCCAAAGTTCGTTCGGCCCTACGCTCCCGTAGGCGCCGGTCAATTTGGATGCTTAGGTCTATGAGGGAATTCAGGGTCTGGGGTACCCCCACTCTGGCAAGCTCGTCTTTGAGTGCGTCTGAGAGGCCCATGCGGAATTGGTGACGGAGGGCAGCATCGTTCCAGTCGGTGTCGGCACCCCAACGCCTGAACTCAGCCACATAGTCCTCTGCTGGTCTTCGACCCTGTTGGAGAGAACGTAAGGCGGCCTCCGCAGTGTTTGAGAGTTGGGGGTCCTCATAAAGCTGCGCCATGGCATCAAAAAAGGTGGAGAGACTGGTCAATGCTGCATCCTTTTGTTCCACGAGACGGTGGGCCCAGATTTGGGGATCCCCAGTCAGTAGGGCTATCACAAAACCCACCTTGGTGGTCTCTAAAGAGAAAGTCCTGGGTTGCAGGTCAAAATGGAGTTCACAAGAGTTACGGAAAGTTCTGAAGCTACCACGGGCACCCGTAAATTTCTCTGGGGTAGGTACCTTGGGCTCAGGTGGTAGCATCACTATAGTCTGGGTAGGTGCAGGCCCCGTTGGGGGTATTGCTGGGTGAGGAGGTCCTTGGGTACTGGATGGACCAGACAGGGCCAGTACCCGTTCCTCCAGCCGGGTGTAACCCTGCTGGAGGTTCTTCACCGCTTCGGTCAGACCTGCCAGGTGTTGGCATAGCCCCTCCATGGCGGGGGCTCCCTGCTCGGGCTCAGACATGGCTGTCTGCTACTGTCACGTACCTGGTGGTGCGAGCCCGAGATTGCAGGGAGAGGCCTCCCTTGCGTCTCCCACTCCTGGTCCCCTGGTGTGGGAACAGGAGAGACAGGAGTGAGGAGGAGCACGGGTGCCTGGCAGGATCAACAGACCGGTGGGAAGGAAACAGGTTAGCTGAGCAGGCAGGATCTCTGAGAAGCAGGCTCACAGGTAAACTGGATAGCAGAGCTGGCAGGATCGCAGGAAGCAGGCTCACAGGTAAACTGGATAGCAGAGCTGGCAGGATCACAGGAAGCAGGTTCACAGGTAAACTGGATAGCAGAGCTGGCAGGATCACAGGAAGCAGGCTCACAGGTAAACTGGATAGCAGAGCTGGCAGGATCACAGGAAGCAGGCTCACAGGTAAACCGGATAGCGGAGCTGGCAGGATCACAGGAAGCAGGCTCACAGGTAAACTGGATAGCAGAGCTGGCAGGATCACAGGAAACAGGCTCACAGGTAAACCGGATAGCGGAGCTGGCAGGATCACAGGAAGCAGGCTCACAGGTAAACTGGATAGCAGAGCTGGCAGGATCACAGGAAACAGGCTCACAGGTAAACCGGATAGCGGAGCTGACAGGATCACAGGAAGCAGGCTCACAGGTAAACTGGATAGCAGAGCTGGCAGGATCACAGGAAACAGGCTCACAGGTAAACCGGATAGCGGAGCTGGCAGGATCACAGGAAACAGGCTCACAGGTAAACCGGATAGCGGAGCTGGCAGGATCACAGGAAGCAGGCTCACAGGTAAACAGGATAGCGGAGCTGGCAGGAACTGGACAACGGCTTGGCAGGTAAGTTCACAGGTACACTTGGTTAGCAGAGCTGACAGGAACCGGACAACGGCTTGGCAAACAGGTTCACAGGTAAGCTTGGATAGCAGAGCTGACAGGAACTGGACAATGGCTTGGCAAACAGGTTCACAGGTAAGCTTGGATAGCAGAGCTGACAGGAACTGGACAATGGCTTGGCAAACAGGTCCACAGGTAAGCTTGGATAGCAGAGCTGACAGGAACTGAACACAGGAAACGGAACCACGGACTGGACTGGAACCAACAGGTGAACAGGCTCGTTACAGAGGGTCAGACTGCAGACTGGACAAGGCTGAACAAGGAACCAAAGTTCATCAAAAGTCAGGTAATAGATCTGAACCAGGGCAGGGTACAATGGATCAGGCAGGAGGATGGTCACTGGAAGCCGGGGTCGGGTACAGGCAGAAGGCAGGATAGTCTTAATGGCAAGCCGGGTCAAAGGAACAGGTATACAGGATCAGGTCTCACTTTAACACACCACAACGCTGTAGAGCAGACAGCCAAGACCGTCTGCTCAAGTCAGGCTTAAATAGGCCGGCTGGTGCTAACTAGGGCGCGCGCCCGTCTCCTTGTGCGCGGTTGTGCACGTGCCCGCGCCCGGGCGCGCATGCGCATGCGCAATGGAATCTGAGGGCCAGGACGGCCCGGATTTAGATTTCTGGCAGGATCTTCATGACAAGTATGCACTCAATACTTGGTCGGGGCTCCTTTTGCATGAATTACTGCATCAATGTGGTGTGGCATAGATGCGATCAGCCTGTGGCTCCACTGAGGTGTTATGGAAGCCCAGGGTGCTTTTGATAGCGGCCTTCAGCTAGTCTGCATTGGTGTCTCATTTTCCTCTTGACAGAAGCCATTTATTATAAACTGTTTACTTTGTCGTTATGATTTAAAAAAAATAAACGGGAACTAGCCAAATGACTCTAATCTAAAGTTTACATACCCCAGTTCTTAATACCATGTATTGCCCCCTTTAACATTAATGGCAACTTGAAGTCTTTTGTGGTATTTGTGGATGAGGCGCTTTATCTTCTCAGATGGTAAAGCTGCCCATGCCTCTTGGCAAAAAGCCTCCAGTTCCTGTAAATTCTTGGGCAGTCTTTGATGAACTGTACATTTTTGAGATCTCTCGAGTGGCCCAATGATATTGAGATCAGGAGACTAAGATGGCCACTCCAGAACCTTCACTTTATTCTGCTGTCGACAATGAGCTCGACTTGGCCTTGTGTTTTGTATCATTGTCATGTTGGAATGTCCAAGTACGTCCCATGCGCAACTTCCTGGCTGAATGCAAATGTTCCTCCAGTATTTTTTGATGACATACTGCATTCATCTTGCCATCAATTTTGACCAAATTTCCTGTGCCTTTTGTAACTCGCACATCCCCAAAACATCAGCGATCCACCTCCGTGTTTCACAGTAGGAATGGTGTACTTTTTATCATATGCCTTGTTGACTCCTCTCCAAAGGTAGCGTTTTATGGCCGAAAAACTTTTGGTCTCATCACTCCAAATAACTTTGTGCCAGAAGGTTTGAGGCTGGTCTCTGTGCGGTTTGGCGTATTGTAAGCGGGATACTTTGTTGCATTTGCGTAGTAATGGCTTTCTTCTGGCGACTCGACCATGCAGCCCATCTTTCTTCAAGTGCCTCCTTATTGTGCATCTTGAAACAGCCACACCACATGTTTTTCAGTGAGTCCTGTATTTCACCTGAAGTTATTTGTGGGTTTTTCTTTGCATCCCGAACAATTTTCCTGGCAGTTGTGGCTGAAATTTTAGTTGGTCTTCCTGACCGTGGTTTGGTTTCAACTGAACCACTAATTTTCTACTTCTTAATTAGAGTTTGCCAATTGGCAGTGTTCATTCTCAATTCCTTGGATATCTTTTTATATCCCTTTCCTGTTTTATACAGTTCAACTACCTTTTCCCGCAGATCCTTTGAAAATTCTTTTTGCTTTCCCCATGACTCGGAATCCAGAAACGACAGTGCAGCACTGGATGACATTTTCAAGGGTCTGTCAGGAGTTCAGAAACTCACTGACCTTTTTAATACACACTACTTACAAGCAAACAGATCACAGGTGAGGATGGTTGCCTTTTAATAGCCATTTAAATCTTTGTGTCAACTTGTGTGCATGTTTTCAGGCCAAAATCACCAGGGTATGTAAACTTTTGATCAGGGTCATTTGGGTAGTTTCTATTGTCATTATGATTTAAATAGCGTAAACATGATTGATAATAAATGGCTTCAGCCAAACACGAGTAAAAAAAGTTTCATATTCTGGCCAAGAAATCATAAATTCTGCCAGGGTATGTAAACTTATGAGCACAACTGTGTGTATGTATTATATAAATCATTTTTTTTTTTTTTGTCTGTCACATAGGTGGTCCTTTCCTTCATTTCACTGTTGGGCTGCTTGGCAGTGTCTATCACTGGCATAGTCTTTGCTGCCAATGACATCAATAGCTTCTCCTGGAGGAATAACCTGGCTGATGTGTGTGATAACCTTCGCCGAAAACAAAACCGATACTACTACGGAAATACTCCTCCTCCATACTACAGAGACAACAGCTATGACTATGACACTGACTGGAATTTGCAGAGATGCAAGAGTGGATTTCAAGATTACAAGGTGCGACCCTGTCTGCTTGAACTGTACATGGGATGAAAGATGTTTAACCTTCCAATGATCCTCCTAACGATTAAAGCTTTTGCAGCTTGTGAACGTTATTGCTGTTACAAGGCATATGTGTATGCCTTAGGCCAGGTTCACACTGGTACGACACGACAGTCGTACGATTGGATCTGACTTTGCCCTGCGACTTGACATCCGTCCGACTTCAATGAACAGGGATCCGACTTTGATTCTGACAATGAAGGCAATTTGTGGGGGAACTCCAGATCGCTCGCTCGTCCCCACCCCCTTTCCTGACCTGCCGGGCTGTGTGATCGGATAAGGGTCTGGTATGGATTTTTGGGGGGAACTCCACTCCAAATGTAAAAAAAAAAAAAAAAAACTGGCATGTGTTCCCCCTTCAAGATCCTACCAGGCCCTTTGGTCTGGTATGGATTTTAAGGGGCACCCCCACGCCAAAAACGGCGTGGGGTCCCCCCCGAAATACATAACAGACCCTTTATCCGAGCATACAGCCCGGCAGGTCAGGAAAGGGGGTGGGGACGAATGAGCGCCCTTGCACCTTGCCCCCATGTTGATGGGGACAAGGGCCTCTTCCTGACAACCCCGGCCATTTGTTGTCTGGGTGTGCAGGGGGCTTATCCGAATCTGGAAGCCCCCTTTAACAAGGGGGTCCCCATATCCCAGCCCCCCACCCTATGTGAATGAAAGTGTCAAAAATAAAAACGCAGTACACAGGTTTTTAAAGTCCATTTATTAAGACAGCTCCGGCGGCTCTTCCGATTTCTTCTCCACTCTTCTGCTTACTCCGCTGACATCTACTGCCTCTGCCAGTTCTTCTCTGCTGATGTCTTCTAGCCTTTTCCGGTTCTTCTCCCTCTGTCTGCTCCCTCTGTTCTTCCAATGTTGACTCGATGCTCTCTCCCTCTGTTAGGTGCACGGTGTGCCACTACTTATATTGGCATGGGGCAGGGTCCCCGGTGATGTCCCATCATGGCTGGTGACGTCAAGAGGTGGGGCCTCCAAATGACATCACCTGGTGACCCCGCTCCATGCCAATATATGTAGTGGCACACTGTGCACCTAACGGGGGGAGAGAGCGTTGAGTTAACATCGGAAGAGGAACCGTGGGAGAGGACCCGGCAGAGGCAGATGACAGCGGACAGAGGGAGAAAAACCAGAGAGGGATAGTAGAACTCAGCAGTGAGTGGAGAAGAACCAGCGTAAGAGGGGAGAAGAAATCGGAAGAGATGCCGGAGCTGTATTAATAAATGACTTTAAAAACCTGTGTACTGCATTTTATTTTTGACACTTTTTTGTCCTGCCAGGCTGCGTGCTCAGATAAGGGTCTGGTATGGATCTTGGGGGGCACCCCATGCCGTTTTCTCAGCGTGGGGGGTTCCCCTTAAATTCATACAAGACCGAAGGACCTGGTATGTTCTTGGAGGGGGAACCCATGGGGTGTGTTTTTTTTTTTTTTTTTTTAAACTACAGTTGGTGTGGATTTCCCCTTCAAGATCATCAGAGCACAAATCGCATGCCAAAGTCGGATCTGTTAAAACCACGATCGGACTTTAATCCGAATTCGGTGATATACAATGGGCTGAAGTAGGATCAAAGTCGGCACATTTTCAAAGTCGGACCGACTTGTGTCTGACCAGTTAAGACGGCTCTCATAGGGAAACTTTGATTTTCATGCGACAAGAGCTCCCAGTGTCGGAGCGTTTGTCGTACCAGTGTGAACCTGGCCTTAGTAGAAGGGGTTGAAAGCACAATGGCTCTGTACAGCTGCCACAATAGTGCCTGCCTAGGATTTCTCTGAACACAAAGCGGTTGATTTGCTAAAACTGGAGCGTGTAAAATCTGGTGCAGCTCTGCATGGTAGCCAATCATCTGCATCCAACTCCCAGGTTGTTCAATTACACTTTGACCACAAAAAAAAAAAACACCTGAAAAAGAAAAAAAAAAAAAACACCTGAAAGCTGATTGGTTTCTATGTTGAGCTGCACCAGATTTTGCCCTCTAGTTTTAGTAAATCAACCCCAAAGGCTCTACCACTTGAACACACTTTTCCTAATTCTATTCACACTCCAACTTTAAAATGGTGCTCAAGCTAAAACTTTTTTAGGTTTGGATAAATTATGGAAGGGTGAGAGCCTGTGTTTTTTTTTTAAGCTGTCTGTGTCCCAGATGGGGAGATCTCTCCTCTCTCTTTTTGTGAATCTGGAATATGAACAGAAGTAAAAAAAATAAAAAATCAGGTAGCAATTGAATACAGTTCCTGTAATTGAGAATGACAATGTCTTAACAGTTGGTTTGATGGCTTTCCTCTTTTTTGCACAGAACTTGCTGTTTGGCGTGATCATTATGTCTTTGCTGATGATGATCTGGGGCCTCTGTGTTTCCGCTATAACTCTGATCTACAGACTGAAGGTGCTTTTCCAAGCCCGCAAATGTGAGGTAAGTAGTGACATACTACTTGGTTACTGCTAGAGTCAAGCAAATGTTAAAATGACAGGTCCAGGTTTGAGGTTGGATATCTACAGACCAACACTACTTTTAAAGTTAAAATAAAAAAAAACAACCTCCATAGACATAAAAAGTACTAGAGCTAGTATGTGGGTTCCCAGCCTTCTCAGGGATTAATTATTGAAGTGTAGCTTGCCCTGCCTTTGCACCCCTTTTCAATCTTGTGATTACATGTCCCATATTCAGTGAGATATCACCAAGGAGGACAAACGGCCACTTATCAATATCTTCTGAGCCAGGCCCACACGTGCATTGAGCACACTCCGCTCAATTTTATGGAGAGTTTGTACTCCATAGGAGTGCAACAGTGCACATGTGGGTCCAGCTCTGGAGATTTGACAAGTGACTGTGCAATCATGTCGAGAGGCAGGGCAAGCCACAATGAAAATGCAGCAAAGTTGCAGTTATACTTTTGATAGTTGGTAATATCTGTATACTAATTTAGCCAATAGGGAAGCAGTATACCATCTTATAGGGTCACTAGCTGAACTACTCAATTGGGTAATTAAAAATGCTAAAACCAGGCTGCCAGCGGAAATGTCTGCAGTGACTTTTGAAAAGGGAGGTTTGTGGCAGAGCAGGGACTGTTGATGCAAAATATACTTCTGTATTTTCATAATGACGCTATTTAACGAGTAGACATCATATGTGTATTTTATTTTTGTCTCACAGAAAGTTGAAGAGAATGATGATGCTCTGCTGTCACCAAACCCTACCCAAGACATTATTATTGCTTGAGGACGACGGTGTGATCTACATTTTACACAGGCTTATTTCAGCTTCCTAAAGCTACAAAATGCAAAGATAATATTCTAAATCCTGTACTGAGAGAAATTGGCAAGCTGTCATTGCTGTCCACCTTTCAGTAATGCTAGTTGCCTGGCTGTTTTTGGCTTTTAGAGCAATTGAGTCAGAAAAGTCAGTGAAGTCAAGACCCCTAATCAGCATCCTTGTCCTGGCTCAGTGAAAACATAGAAGCCACTGGATCAGCATGACAGCCAGGGAAGTAGATCTCATTAGGTTTTCCTTTTTAAAGTGGTCTTAAATAGAACCTGTCACCTTTCCCATTCTATTTTTGCTAGCCAGACCTTCCACCCCGGACACTTATCTTAGCACATTCCCTTCTTTCTATGTTCCTCCATTGGAAATGATTTTTGCTTCTAGGTATGGGGCAGCATTTGACCTTTCATTCCTCCTAGGATGCAGAGTTTGTGCCCGAGTGGCTAATCATTAGTCCGGGACACTTCACATAATTGGGGAGCTGGTCCTGAATGGGAACCATGACAGATTCTCCTTAATAGACTGCGGCCCGTGTTGGGCAATTCCCTTGTTTTTTTATCTTTTGAGACTCAGTAGCAGAGACATTAGCCTTGTGTCCACTTTGAATGACAGTTTATACTCCGCTCATGATCCTTTTGCAGTTTCACAAAATATCTTTGTGAACATTACATTTTATAAAATCATTTTAAGTCAAACTCACATGTAATTTAGGTTTTCTTTTTTTCCTATGTAAGCATGATTATCTTTCAGTAATTTCTGTGACGATATCTTGCCACTGTCGCAATAAAGAAATATATTGTTACTTCTGCATCAGCCAGACTTTGTAATGTTTTTGTTATTCCATAAGGCATTGACTAACTGAAGTAAATTCCTTTACTGGTGAGCACTTATTTTAACATTGTAGAGGACAACCTGCCTAAGACTGCCTAGGCTTTTTTGTTTTGTAGTGTCCTCTACTACCCCCCCCCTCCCATGTAGTGTCCTCTACTACCCCCCCCCCCCCCCCCCCTCTACTACCCCCCCCCCCTCCCATGTAGTGTCCTCTACTACCCCCCCCCCTCCCATGTAGTGTCCTCTACTACCCCCCCCTCCCTCCCATGTAGTGTCCTCTACTACCCCCCCCTCCCCGTGTAGTGTCCTCTACTACCCCCCCCTCCCATGTAGTGTCCTCTACTACCCCCCCCCTGTAGTGTCCTCTACTACCCCCCCCCTCCCCCCTGTAGTGTCCTCTACTACTACCCCCCCCCCCCCCCCCCCCCCCTCCCATGTAGTGTCCTCTACTACTACCCCCTCCCCTCCCCCCCCCCCTCCCATGTAGTGTCCTGTAGTGTCCTCTACTACTACCCCCCCTTCCCGTGTAGTGTCCTCTACTACCCCCCCCCCCCCCTCCCGTGTAGTGTCCTCTGCCCCCATAGCTGTGTTCTGTCCGGTCCCTCGTTTACCTCTCCCTGTCATCTTTATTTAATTGTGTATATGTGTTTGTGTGTACAGTGGATATAAAAAGTCTACACACCCCTGTTAAAATGTCAGGTTTCTGTGATGCAAAAGAATGAGACAAAGATAAATAATTTCAGGAATTTTTCCACATTTTTAATGTGACCTATAAACTATACAACTCTGTTGAAGCACCTTTTTGATTTTTATTACAGAACTCAGTCTTTTTGGGTCTATCAGCATGGCACATCTTGACTTGGCAATATTTGCCCACTCTTTGCAAAAACACTCCAAATCTGTCAGATTGTTAGGCTTGTGCTAGAAAGCTGGAAGGTTTTGTGCCAATATTGACTGGTATTTGGATCTGTTAATTTCCTCTACCTTGACCTAATGCCCTGGGACGTGCAGTCAGATGAGGCAGAGCCTCACCTGCTATGAACTTTAAAAAAAAAAAAAAAAAAACTATCAAGGGTCGTAGCTCAGCGACCTGGGGTCAGAGACCCCAAATTTGGGCGGTAGGACTCTGAAGTCCTACCCCACCAATGGTCAATTATGACCTTTGGTTTCTAGACATACGATGCTCCTTGCGCAGCCTGTCAGAAGCTACATACAGAGCGGCCAGGTTAAGTACAAGATGGCACACAATTTGCAGCAGACAGAGGATGAGCTCACAGTGCCTCTCCTCACTTCTTGCCAGAAGCACTGAGCTCAATGGACAGCTTGGAGTCTTGGACCAATGGTAAAGTTTCATTGGCCCAATAAAATTTGCTGCAGTGGAGGCATGCCTATCAGAAAGACATATGCTCCCTTCCAGCCCACAATCCTCGCTTTCGGAGCGCTCTACTACAGGGTAGTCTTCCCGGGCACGATTGCAGACTGACGGCGTGAGAGTTGGCGGTGCAGAGGATGGTCTATGTGGACAGCTTTACACCGGATGCCTGCATACTTGGATGTGCCTTTTTTAATCATCAACCATGTGAGTTGCCAAATGTAACCATATTGCTACACTTAGAGGTGCCTCTTTTTTTTTTTTTTCTTTTTTATACTCTGTAGCTTCTGCTGGATTTTGCTTCTAATCCCCTTGTGGAGGCCTCCATTTGTGGATGGACATTTTAGGTTGTGTAACCATATCACATTGTTATAAGCTTTTTATATGAACTATAAACTGAAGGACATCTGAGTTTCCATTATTTCTTATGGGGAAATTTGCTTTGATATACAAGTGCTTTCGGAACGAATTATGCTCGCAATCCAAGGTTTTAGTGCGAGTTAGATATCGCTCACAAAAGTGAGTAAACCTCTCACATTTTTGCAAATATTTTATTACATCTTTTCATGTGACAACACTGAAAAAAATGACTTTGCTGCAATGTAAAGTAATGAGTGTCCAACTTAAAAGAACGCAACACACAGCCATTAATGTCTAAACCACTGGCAAAAAAAGTGAGTAAACCCCTAAGTGAAAATGTCCGAATTGGGCCCAATTAGCCATTTTCCCTTCCCGGTGTCATGGGGCTCATTACTGTTTCAAGGTCTCAGGTGTGAATGGGGAGTAGGTGTGTTAAATTTGGTGTTATTGCTCTCACATATTGGTAACTGGAAGTTCAACATGGTACCTCATGGCAAAGAACTCTGAGGATCTGAAAAAAAGAATTGTTGCTCTACATAAAGATGGCCTAGGCTATAAGAAGATTGCTAAGACCCTGAAACTGAGCTGCAGCACGGTGGCCAAGACCAGAACAGGCATTGCCATGGTCGACCAAAGAAGTTGCGTGCACGTGCTTTGTGTCATATCCAGAGACCATATGCTGCACACTGCATCAAATTGGTCTGCATGGCTGTCGTCCCAGAAGGAAGCCTCTTCTAAAAATGATGCACAAAGCCCGTAAACAGTTTGCTGAAGACAAGCAGACTAAGGACATAGCATAGATTACTGGAACCATGTCCTGTGGTCTGATGAGACCAAGATAAACTTATTTGGTTCAGATGGTGTCAAGTGTGTGTGTGGCGGCAACCAGGTGAGGAGTACAAAGACAAGTGTGTCTTGCCTACAGTCAAGCATGGTGGTGGGAATGTCATGGGCTGGGGCTGCATGAGTGCTGCCGGCACTGGGGAGCTACAGTTTAGTGAGGGAACTATGAATGCCAACATGTACTGTGACATACTGAAGTAGAGCATGATTCCCCCCCCCCCCCTTCAGAGACTGGGCTGCAGGGCAGTATTCCAACATAATGTCTCCAAGGCGACTACTGCCTTGCTAAAGAAGCTGAGGGTAAAGGTGATGGACTGGCCAAGCATGTCTTTAGACCTAAACCCTATTGCATTCTATCGCAAGCTCTCCAACATCCACCAGCTCTATGATGTCATCATGGCGGAGTGGAACAGGACTCCAGTGGCAACCTGTGAAGCTCTGGTGAACTCAATGCCCAAGAGGGTTAAGACAGTGATGGAAAATAATGGTGGCCGCACACAATATTGGACACTTTGGGCCCAATTTGGACATTTTCACTTAGGTGTGTACTCACTTTTGTTGCCAGCGGTTTAGACATTAATGGCTGTGTGTTGAGTTATTTTGAGGGGACAGCAAATTTACACTGTTATACAAGCTGTACACTCACTACTTTACATAGTAGATAAGTGTCATTTCTTCAGTGTTTTCACATGAAAAGATATAATAAATTAAAAAAATATCAGACGGATGGCCTTTAACGGTATCCGAGAAACGCAGCAACCAAAATTGTATCAAAATAACAGATACAACCATTAAGACCAAAAAGCTAATGTGTAAATATAAGCCGTTGGCCAAGCTAAGTTGGCTTGTACAGGGGGTCCCCAGGTTACACACAAGATAGGGACTGTAGGTTTGTTCTTAAGTTGAATCTGTTTGTAAGTTGGAACAGGTACATTTTTTTAAGTGTAGCTCCAGCCAAAAAAAAAATGTATTTAAGTTTTTTTTTTTAGATAACAGAGAGAAGGGTTATCACCCCTGTAACATTTGTTTTGCTGTCTGTGCGCCTGTTCAGAAGATTTTACCTCACCTTCTGTCCCAATGACAATTGGATTTTGAAAATTTGTGGTTGTTAGGGAAGCATGGACTGGTGATAAAGCATCAGTGGAGACACCTTTTTACCATTATTAACTCTAAATTCTAAATTAAATTTCCCTTCCTAGGGGTGGATTTCCTCTCACTTCCTGTTGTCTCCCTCTGTTTGTAAGTAGGGGACCCCCTGTACTGTTCTGTCAAGAGGTTGATGCATTTTCGCAATCTGCTTCCTCAGGACCGTTATATCTTAACGGACAACAGTAGGCCTATCCAAAAGAAACCTAACAAAATTAATTAAATCCAAACATACAAGGTGAACAGCATTGCGTGTATAACATAATCTCAAGGGTTGAGAAGAGAGGGAAATCGCCACTTGCATGCCCTCCAGCTTAGGACAGAGTAATGGTGCGCCATGCAGATGCACAATCTTCAAATTGCCTCTCATAATTACCATAGTCAATCAGTCAGCTCACAAGGTGTCCTCAAAATCTTATCTTTCCTGGGCGAGTAGTACATCATAATCCTAGTATCTCTAGAGAAACACAAACAACCCAGAGGAGCAGTATGGCGTCTTCCCGCCACAGTCAGTCACCAGCCGAGACACCGCTACTGAGTGGAATACAGCTCTCCCGCACACCGGCGAGGATATTTGCAGGGGCCTCTCAGTACTTGCATTACAGCAAGGCTTTGGGGGCGAGGGGAGGGAATAAAACACTGGGGAAGTGAACAATATGGACTCAGGGATACCACACGTGTGCCTTTGGTTAATCTACTACCCACTCATGGATGCTAAGAAAGAAAAGGGCAAGGATTAAGATAAAATATAATTGGGTATGGAAGTACCTTCCGGCTACCCTCTTACTCATTACGCAGGTACACTTTATGGTTGAGGCACATACACTTTCTAATGATACCACAGGGCTCCTCACAGGAGCGGGATCAGGAGGAGGGAACACGGAAAAAAAAAAAAAAAAATCACCATACGAATGGTCATGCAGATTGCCAAGGGCTGAAATGGAATTACACCACACACTCCCCATTCACTGGATGATGGGATACAAAGAAACATAGCACTCAACTTCAATCAATATGGGTATTAGAGATTCTCTTATTGAATTAGTTTGGTTTTGTTCTATATTATTGTTTTTTGTTCCTGTATCAGAATATGTACCACCATATTGTAATAGACTGATTATTAATGATATTATCTGCACACTTTACTCTATGCAGCTGAGCAAATTGTTTAAGGTTAGCAGTCTCCTTACGGCTATTAAAGTACCATATATTACTCCCCTGGGCCAATCCAACCAAAATGACTCAAACACAACCTCGGAAGACAAACCTTTACTTCTCACCTCCACTTTTTAACCTCACTACCATGTGGCGGCGGGCGGACCCAGGTGACTCTACCTCGCAAGGACTTCACCAACCCCCACACAGTGGCATTTTACAGTGTCTGTGGTCCTAGGGCCAACATTCACTTACTACCTATTGTACTTTACCGATTTACCCCCTCCGGAGAAGAGTGGGCGGGTACCCACACTCTTCGGTTTATTTCTAGGGAGAGCGCCTCTCCTACCCTATATCCCCACTCCTCCCTTACCCAATACCTGAGAACCCTCTACTTATACACACCTTTGACACTTAATACTTTACTACCCCTCAAAGAACACTGAGACAGTAGGACACCATGCCCTCATACCCCCAGGTCAAGCTATATTAAATTAATGCACGGGGACTAAACATCCCTGAAAAGAGGTCTCAATTATTCCTAACCTTACAAAAATCCAAGGCTGACATGGTGTTTGTCAAAGAGACACATTTCTGCTCTGATAATATTCCTAAACTTCATAATCACCAATATTGTTATAGACCACCCAATGTTAATGAGGAGGTGGATACTCAGCTCCTTGCACAAATAGAAAGGGCTGGGACAGTGATAATAATGTGGGATTTTAACTACCCAGAAATTGACTGGAATAATGGCACTGCTGGGACAGTTAAAGGACAAAAATTTATAAACCTATTACAGGACAATTTTATGGTCCAGTTTATTGAGGCCCCAACCAGGAATGATGCTCTGCTGGATCTGGTAATCTCAAACCATGCAGAGCATATTACTAATGTTCAGATAAAGGAGCATCTGGGTAGCAGTGACCATGATTGCATTTGATGTTAACTGTAAGCAAAAATCACATACAGGAAAGATAAAAACACTAAATTTCAAGAGAGCAAATTCTCCAAGGATGAGGGCTGCTCTCCAGAACTTAGACTGGGAGAGAATATTGGCAACAATGGGCACAGAACAGAAATAGGGATTCTTCAAAAAGACTGTTTGTGAACTCACTGCAAAGTATATTCCCATGGGCAATAAATTTAAAAGGCTAAAAATAAAACCTGTGTGGCTCACGGCCAAAGTTAAAAAAAGCTATAAACTATAAGAAAAGAGCTTTTAAAAAATATAAAAATGAAGGATCACTAGTGTCATTTAAATGTTACAAAGAACATAACAGAATATGTAAAAAGGAAATCAAGGATGCAAAAATTCAAAACGAAAGACAGATTGCAAAAGATAGGACAAACCCCAAAAAATTCTTCAAATATATTAATAGTAAAAAGGTCAAGTCTGAGCATGTAGGCCCTTTACAAAATAATCTAGAGTGGGTCACTGGTGACAAAGAGAAGGCTAATTTATTAAATACTTTCTTCAGCTCTGTGTATACAAAGGAGCATGGGGGAGCTCATGTCCACAATGGGGGTGGTAGTGACACAGCCCCGAATCCACAATGGCTCAAAAGTGATATGGTTCAGAAATATTTAGACAGAATAAAGGTGGATAAAGCACCTGGACCTGATGGCATCCACCCACGGATCCTAAAAGAATTGAGCTCTGTAATTTCAAAGCCATTGTATCTAATTTTTAGGGACTCATTAATGACAGGAATAGTACCACTGGATTGGCGCAGGGCGAACGTGGTGCCTATATTTAAAAAGGGAACAAAGTCTTTACCAAGTAACTATAGACCTGTTAGTTTAACTTCTATAGTTGGGAAGATACTGGAGAGATTAATAAAAGACCACATAGACGAGTTCTTGCAGGAAAAAAATATTTTAAGCAACAGACAGCATGGATTCATGAAAGACAGAAGTTGTCAGACAAACCTCATTTCTTTTTATGAGGTGGTAAGTAAAACCTTGGACAGAGGCGTGGCTGTGGACTTGGTATACTTGGATTTTGCAAAAGCGTTCGATACAGTTCCCCACACACGGCTCATGTGTAAGGTAAGGTCTACAGGTTTGGAAATATTGGTTTGTAAATGGATAGAAAACTGGCTAAAAGACAGAATTCAGAGAGTAGTGGTTAATGATTCTTACTCTGAATGGTCTAAGGTTATCAGTGGTGTACCCCAAGGTTCAGTGCTGGGACCCTTACTTTTTAATATCTTTATAAATGATATTGGGTCTGGGATCAAAAGTAACATTTCTGTCTTTGCAGATGACACCAAGCTATGCAGTGGAATAACGTCCTTACAGGATGTCTCCAATTTACAAGCCAACCTCAATGCTCTGTCTAATTGGGCGACTATGTGGCAGATGAGGTTTAATGTTGATAAATGTAAAGTTATGCACTTGGGGGCTAAGAATATGCATGCATCATACATGCTAGGGGGAGTACAACTGGGGGAATCCGTAGTGGAGAAGGATCTGGGGGTTTTGGTAGATCATAAACTCAATAATAGCATGCAATGCCAAGCTGCGGTTTCCAAAGCGAGCAAAGTCCTTTCTTGTATTAAGAGAGGTATGGACTCCAGAGAGATATCATTTTGCCCCTGTTCAAATCATTAGTAAGACCTCATCTGGAATATGCAGTTCAGTTTTGGGCACCAGTTCTCCAAAAGGATATTGGGGAACTGGAGAAAGTGCAGAGAAGGGCAACCAAACTGATAAGAGGCATGGAGGAGCTCAGCTATGAGGAAAGATTAGAGGAACTGAATTTATTCACCCTTGATACGAGGAGATTAAGGGGGGATATGATCAACATGTATAAATATATGAGGGGTCCATATAGTGAACTTGGTATTGAGTTATTCACTTTACAGTCAACAAAGAGGACAAAGGGGCACTCTTTACGTCTAGAGGAAAAGATTTCATCTCCAAATACGGAAAGGTTTCTTCACAGTAAGAGCTGTGAAAATGTGGAATAGACTCCCTGCAGAGGTGGTTCTGGCCAGCTCAGTAGATTGCTTTAAGAAAGGCCTGGATACTTTCCTAAATGTACATAATATAACTGGGTACTGACATTTATAGGTAAAGTTGATCCGGGGAAAATCCGATTGCCTCTCGGGGGATCAGGAAGGAATTTTTTCCCCTGCTTTAGCAAAATTGGAGAATGCTCTGCTGGGGTTTTTTTGCCTTCCTCTGGATCAACTGTGGGTATAGAATGGGGTATATGGGATTGTAAGATATATATATTTTTTTTTTTTTTTTTTTGTTATTTGTGGTTGAACTGGATGGACTTGTGTCAACCTAACTAACTATGTAACTATGTACTATATCCAACAGTCTATCATGCATCTAACATTGAATCTAAATCCAAGGGGGTATCCATATTGATATCTAAAAACTGCCCTATCCAAATCACGGATTCCTTGACCGATCCAAATGGCCGCCACATATTTCTGAAAGGAACCCTTTACAATAAACCCATTAATCTGGCAAATATTTACGCCCCCAACAAGCAGCAAGTACCATTCTTTCGTAACACCCTACAATCCCTCACCTCGTTCCAAAAAGGTATACTTATAGTAGGGGAGGGGGATTTTAATTTGGCCCTCACATCCTCTCAAGATACCTTAATGTACTCTTCACTTCTGACATACCGAGCTCTTCGGGCAATCAAGACACAACCGAGGACCCTGACGCTACACGACACATGGCGTACACTACAACCCCAACAATGATTTTACATTCTTCTCCTCACCACAAAATAGGTACATGAGAATCGACTATTTCTTCATCACGCAAGCCGACTTAGCATCCCTACAAAGTGCGACCATTGAACCCATGCTCCTCTCAGATCATAACCCCATTACAATGACTGTAACCTTCCAGACAGGGCCCAAACATTCCAATACCTGGAGATAACTCCCTATTGAGCGATCCAGAAGCGGCACAGCTACTGCATTCACGTTTAACACAATTCTTTCAAGAAAATTATTCCGAAGAGATAACCCCTATGACGCTCTGGGCCGCACACATATGTGTTATAAGAGTGCAACTTATGTCCCTAGCAGCTAAACGAAAGAAACTCAAACAAGCCCACATAACGGAATTGTCAACACGCATTCATTCTCTAGAAAAACAACATTAACCTACTTTGGCAGCAGACGTGCTATTGGAACTTCTACTAACTAGAGAGACATTGCTTGAGGAATTGGGGAAGAAAATAAGACGTAAATTCGCCCTAACGTGGTGGATATTTTACAAATTTGGCAATAAATCTGGAAATTGCTTGCTAAATCCCTCCAGAAGAAAAAAAAAAGCAACATCTACCATACACTCTATAACAGACCCCACAGGTAACACAATTGCCACAACAGAGGGCATTGCGGAGCAATTTAAACAATTCTATATGAAATTATACAACCTACCTAGCCCCGACACTCATGACGGGGTTACAGACAGAAAAGATTATTTGGTTCCTCTCTCAATATGGTCCCAATCCTATTACAACTGCAGAAGCTGAAGCTCTAGACAGACCACTTTCCATGGAAGAAACCACAGGCAAGAGCCCCGGCCCAGATGGCCTGACGGTAGGTTTCTATAAATCCTTCACAGACAAATGAATCCCCCACTTTCTTAAAGCATTCAACTTGATAACCTCTACACCACACACTAATAGCGACCTTCTAGAAGCACACATATCCATGATACCGAAACCAGGAAAAGATGCCATTGTCTCTAATTACAGGCCCATTTCACTTCTAAATGTTGACGTGAAACTTTACACTAAAATACTTGCAAGCAGAATACTTCCCTCTATAGTTTCCCTGGACCAAGTTGGATTCATACCTGGACGCACTGCTCGGGATAACACCCTTAAAGCCATAAGCATTCACCACTGGTTATCCTCTTCTTCAAAGCCAGGATTCTTCCTGTCCCTTGATGCGGAGAAGGCGTTCGACAGAGTGGCCTGGGATTACATGACTGAAACCTTAAAGGTGTTGGGGTTTGGGGACCGCATGCTTCAGTATGTTCTCGCCCTCTACACCTCGCCAACTTCTAGAATCAAAATCAACGGCCACCTGTCGGACTCCTCCATATCAAACGGAACGCGACAGAATCAGAGCAAATCCTGACATCAAGGGGGTAGAAATTAACGGTAAACAATACAAATTAGCTGCATATGCTGATGATATTCTATTATTCCTCACTGACCCAATTACCACAATCCAACATTCTACAAGATTTTTCCTTATTTAAATCGCTCTCAAACCTCCAAATTAACTTTGGGAAATCCAGAGCCCTTAACATATCCCTACCTAAGGGGGTGGTTGCACAATGCAAGGCTAATTTCCCCTTTGGTTGGGATGAACATGCCATAACCTATTTGGGTATCCAACTTCCTGCAAAGTTACCCGACCTATACTCCAGAAACTTTCTTACCAAAACCATTAAGCAAGATCTACACAAATGGGAACAAGGCACCTTCTCCTGGTTTGGGAGGGCGGCAATAATAAAAATGAATATTCTACCCAGACTATTATATATTTTACAAACTGTACCTATCAAACTCCCGAGATCCTTCATCTTAACTTACAAATATGCCTGAACTTTATCTGGGCATCTAAACACCCTTGAATAGGATGGGACAGGTTAGTATTACCCAAATTGAAGGGAGGAATAGGATTACCAGATATATCCAAATACTATTGGTCGTGTCAGTTGACCAGAATGGTAGACTGGCATATTCACACAAAAACTAAAGACTGGATCATGGTTGAGGATTCTTTCTCCCAAATTCCTATACACCACCTTCCATGGATCAAACTGCTCTTATTCCCCAAAGAAATGACTGCCCACCCTCTAATGCCGCATGCACACGATCGGAATTCTCGTCGGAAAAAGCTCTGATGGTTTTCCCGTCGGAAAAATTAAGAACAGGCTCTCAATCTAAAGTCGGAAATGCAGACAGAAAAAGACCGATGGGCAGACACACGGTCGGAAAATCCGATGGAAAGCTCCCATCGGACTGTTTCCATCGGAAATTCCGACCTTGTGTACGCTGCATAATAGGTCCCATGCTATTGACTTTTAGAACGGTATGCAAAAAGCAAAACCTCGCCTCCTCACCTGGACCGCTGACCCCCCAAAGACAGGAACCCTGATTTTCCATCAGGGCTCACAGAATTTAACACACAGGACCCACAATCAGTTCAAACACTAAGGGCGGACTCACTTTTTGACAAAGGGAAGCTCCTAGACTAACAAAACCTCATAACCCGAAACCCAGAATTTTCAATCCCCTTTTATAAATATCTACAGATTAGACATTTCCTAAACAGTCCCAGGCCACTTTCCAACTGGTTTCAGGAACGCACTACATTCAAACTTATCTGCACTCAATCAGAGCCTCAAAGACACATAATATCAACTATTTATGCATTGCTATTCACAAGTAGTGATCTCCTAAACAACATAGCCAGCAAACAGTGGGAAAAGGATCTAGCGATGGAATTGTCGAAGGAAGATTGGGAACACGTACTTTCCCATATACATAAAGGATACACAAACGTTTCGGCACAAGAAAACGGGTTCAAAATGTATTCAAAATGGTACAGGACTCCGACTGTATTACATAAGTACCGCCCTACTACTTCCCCACTATGTTGGAAATGTAACTTAGCTCAGGGGACAATGCTTCATATTTGGTGGGAATGCCCACAAATTCAACCCTATTGGAAAGAAATTCATTGCATAATTCCTCTGATTACAACATATACCCCAGAATACACACCAGCACAATACCTACCTTTTTCGTTTTGCTGTGGACCACTAGATGTGATGTGATTCTTATTTTTCAATAAACTACACAGGATTTTATCTTCCAGTGTGCGGCTGTCCAGAGTTCTTCCACTGCTTCCTGCCAGCACAATACCTACTTCCCCATACATCCTTACCCTAATCGGCATACAAAAAATCCCTAACCCTACACCTTATCAACGCAGCCAAAATGTGAATTCCGGTACACTGGAAGGATTGCTTTCCTCCCCCCCACCGTTGCAGAATGGCTCAAACGTATAGGCAGGATAGCGGAGATGGAAGACTTAATCCAACAGGCTAGAGACACCCCAACAAAATATAGCAAAACATTGGCCTGCTGGACGCACTTATGAAATCTGCTGAATTCAATCACCTTTCAAAATGATCCCGTAGCTTGGCCTGGAGGCACCTACGCAGAACAGAATAAATTGCTCAACACAACAAATTCTCAGTTTCTCCCCTCCCCAGACTCCCACCCTACCCATACCCTCCTGAATATCCCCCCAGAGAGCTGGTAAATTCAATTAACTAAACCCTGCTGCTACCACATACACCCATTCACAGTATGATCCCAATAGGGGTGAATGGGTACCCTGGTGTCACAAGCGGCCTTGCTGATTACTCTATTTCTATTTCACAGTACATCTGTGACTTTATACCCACACTACACAGGTATTGGACATGTCCTTATTAGTATACTCAGTCTACATACAGAAACAGGCTCACAAGTATGTTATCCTCACTAATGTATTGTATTTTGAAGGATGTACTCACAATGTTTGTAATTGTACTTATATGTTATGTTTACATCTCAGTTTTTGTACTATGTCCACCAAAAATGTCCACTGATGTAATCCACACGTCAATCACGTCCCTCAGTGATTTCAATTCATGTCAATCACGATGGAAGACGACCGCCGACTTGGCGAAAGAAAAAATTCCCAACGTCTGCAGATATGACCGATCCTGTCAAACTCTTGCCACAAGATGACAACAGATGGGCCGAGCGAGTTGCAATGTCACAGGACTTGGTCCACTCATTTCTTTACATTCTGTGACAGCTCTCTATCCCCTAATGGAATGTCAACAAATGGGCAGAACAATTCCCGTTGGGGGGGGGGCATGCTTGTCCCCACCCCTTTCTAGCTCTGCCCACCTGCTGCTCGGATCTGATGAAGGATTTTAAAGAGGAAGTAAACCCTGATGGGGTGCAAATGAAATCCTCAGCCTGCAAATGAAAAGCATAATGGGCAAGTATGTGCCACTTACCTGCAAAAGAATCAAGCGATGTCCCGTCCATCTTCTGGCCCTCTTCCTTCTGGACCGCGGACTCCGGCTCTGTGATTCGCCGGAGCCGTGTGACGTCACTCACGCGCATGCGCACGGGAGCCGCGACTAACGGCACAGGCTAGGGAAGAAACGGCACTTAGTTTCGTTTCTTGCGCCGTAGGAATTTTTGGCAGACTTCAAGTGAAATATCTCCTAAACTGTGCACATTTAAGAGATATTTCTACTACCTATAGGTAAGCCTTATTTTAGGCTTGCCTATAGGTAGAAGTCCAAAAATTGGGTTTACAACCATTTTAAGGGCGACCCCCCCCCCACACTATTTTTTATGGCTTTGGAGAACCCCTAAAATTCCTCTTAGGGGTTCTCCAAAGCCATAAAAAAAAAAGAGTCGGGGTCTCCCTAAAAATCCTTTATCAGACCAAAGAGCCGAGCAGCAGATGGGTAGGGCTGGAAAGGGGTGGGGACAAGCGTGTGGGGGAACTCCACGCCCCAAAATAAAAAACAGCGTGGGGTCCCTTCCAAACCAGGCCCTTTGGGTCTGGCATATTTTTTTAGGGAGAACTCCACGCCAACTATTAAAAAAAATTGGCGTGGGGTTCCCCCCAAAATCCATACCAGACCCTTAACCGAGCAAGCAGCCTGGTAGGCCCTGAAAGAGCGAGCCCCCCTCCCCCTGAACCATACCAGACCGCTTGCCCTCAACATGGAGATGGTGCTTTGGGGTCCTCATGGTGGGGTTTGCAGGCAGCGGGCTTATCAGAATCTGGAAGCCCCCTTTAACAAGGGGGGCCCCCAGATCCCACCCCATGTGTCAAAAAGTTAAAACCACAACAGACAGTTTTTGACAATTCCTTTATTTAAAATCACGCCACCCGATGGACCCGAAAAATTGAAAAAAAAATTAAAAAGCTCTGCCTCGATGGGAGGCCTCCGGCCGCCTGCTGTCTCTTAGCTGTACCAGCTGTTATATAGGCAAGGGCGGGGGCCACCTGGTGACGTAACAAGTGACCCTGCCCCCTTCTGACATCACATTAGATGGGGATGGGGTCATCTGGTTATGTCAGCGCGTGGCCCCGCCCTTGCCTATATAAGAGCTGTCAAAAGGAAAAGACAGCAGTCGGCGGGAGCCCTCCCATAGAGGTGGAGTTTTTCCGTTTTTCTTTTTTTTTCAGGTCCACCGAGCGGCATGATTGACGATGGATGTACATCGCGGGACACTTTTTTTTTTTTTTAAATAAAGGAATTGTCAAAAACTGTCTGTTGGGGTTTTTACTTCTTGACACTTTTTTTGGTGAATAGATAGGGGTACAATGTACCTGATACCCAGTCACATGGGGGGGGGGGCTGAGATCTGGGGGCCCAAAAGCACCCTCCCCATGTTGAGGGCATGTGGCCTGGAATGGTTCAGGAGGGGGGGGGGGGGTTGCTCGCTCCCCTATCCTGATCTCCAGTCTGCATGCTCATATAAGGGTCTGGTATGGATTTTGGAGGGGAACCTACGCCAATTTTTTTATTTATTTTTGGCGTGTAGTTCCCCTTAAATTCCATACCAGACCCAAAGGACCTGGCATTGACTGTAGGGGACCCACGCCGATTCTTTCATTGATTTTTCACCTATATTGCCGGGAGCCAGCAATACATTACAGTACAGCTACGAGCAAGTTTAAATGTTATTTTTTCCTTTAGAAAAGTCATTTTACTGTGGCACTGTTCTACACACTGCACAGATGCGCCATTTTACAGGCAGACCAATGGGACCCCAGGCACGATATTTAAAGGAATATTAAATTTTTATTGTTTCACTTTAATAAAATCACTGCTCCTGAAAAAAACGGTTATTTAAAAAACTTTATTTTGCATTGCTACATGTCCCCTAGGGCCTTACCCGGGTCCCCAAACACGTTTTATGGCAATATCTTGCATATAAGCCTTTAAAACTAGGCTTTGCTAGAACTTTTTGCCTGTTCGCATGTTCTGGTGGAACGTTCTGCTGAACTCTGAACTTTGCCTTTTTTACTTCTGCCCCCTAAACTCTGCCTTAGAGTTCTGAATAGTGCTGAATAGCAAACAATGCCCTGATCATCAAGGGGTTAAAACCTTCTGGAGGTCAATTGGTTAAACCACACCCATCAGGTTACTTTTCACTGACTACACCCACGTTTCACCGCAGCATGCCATTCGTGCTGCATTCTACAATGCAGTAGAGATGTAGCATAGTACAATGTACATAGGGGTATGACACATCATGTTGTATACAGTTGTGCTCATAAGTTTACATACCCTGGCATAATTTATGATTTCTTGTCCATTTTTCAGAGAATATGAATAACACAAAAAAAAATTTCACTCATGGTTAGTGTTTGGCTGAAGCCCTTTATTATCAATCAACTGTGTTTACTCTTTTTAAATCATAATGACAACAAAAACTACACAAATGACCCTGATCAAAAGTTTACATACTGTCACGTACCTGGTTGGAGGCCGAAATGCCCAGAGGGCTCCCCTTGCGGCTGAGTGCAGTACACCCATGAGGATGGGTACAGAGGGTGTAGTGTCCAGAGAAGCACAGATTGCCAGATGGATTTGGGAGAGAAGAGCTGGTGGTCACCTGAAGAATACTGGGTTTGCAGGAAACACAGCTGGGCCAAAGTTTCTAGCAATCCTCAGTTATACTTGGCAAGGTGTGTGCAAGGGACGGTAATGGAAGCCAGGCCCGGGGTCAAACACAGTAAATCCAGCAGGAGGAAGAGGCCGGTTGCAGGAATGGAGACAAGGCAAAAGTTCTGGTACAGGAAGGCAGGCAGGGACAGATAACTGTAGCAAAGTCAGGGGGTCAAACCAGGAGAGCAGTTCAGACAGGTCAGGAACAAGCCGGGTCACAACAGAAAATCCAAACAGTATTGCACAGAGGCTCAGGAACACAGGGAGGCTGACGAAAATCCAGCAATGAGATGGGCTTAGCAGCAGTCTTATATAGGCCAGCAAGTGGCCGCATCTGTCACGTTGTGCATACGCGCGTTTGCCAATTGGCGCTTCTGCGCATGCGTGTTAGCTCCGATGCGAATCTGCGTGCACCTGTTTGCACTTCTTGCATTAGTGCACATGGCGACCATTACCAATACTGGTACTATTGCAAGTTCTCCTACGGCGATTTCCCTGACACATACCCTGGTGGTTTTGGCCTGATAACATGCACACAAGGGGTTTGAATGGCTATTAAAGGTAATCATCCTCTTCTGTGATCTGTTTGCTTGTAATTAGTGTGTGTGAGTGTGAGTGAGTGTGAGAGTGAGAGTGAGTGTATTTGGCCCCTTTCACACATGCGGACCGTATGTCCGTTTTTCATCCATCCGTTTTTGGATGAAAAACGGACATACATGTACCCCTATGAGATAGCGGGTGTCAGCGGATGAGAATCCGCTGACACCCGCTATCGTCCGCCTCCACTATTGTCCGATTCTGCAGACAGAGGAAAACCCTATTTTTCCATCCTGCAGAGCGGATCGGATGAACACGGACAGACGGCCCGTGTTCATCCGATCCTCCATAGAGGAGAGCGGAGATCTGACAGGGCTGTCCCTGCACAGTGTGCAGGGACCGCCCTGTCATCATACAGCTCAGCTGAGCGATCCCCGCTGAGCAGCGGATGTCCACGGGGCGGATCAATACGGATCCGTCCCGCGTGAAAGGGGCCTAAAAGGTCAATGAGCATCTGACGTTTCTGGATTCTGAGTCATGGGGAAAGCAAAAGAATTGTAAAAGGATCTGCAGGAAAAGGTAGTTGAACTGTATAAAACAGGAAAGGAATATAAAAAGTGTTTAGACTCTAATCAAGAAGTGGAAAATGAGCGGTTCTGTTGAAACCAAACCATGGTCAGGTAGCCACAACTGCCAGGAAAATTATTCGGGATGCAAAGAAAAACCCCACAAATAACTTCAGGTGAAATACAGGACTCTCTGAAAACATGTGGTGTGGCTGTTTCAAGATGCACAATAAGGAGGCACTTGAAGAAAGATGGGCTGCATGGTCGAGTTGCTAGAAGAAAGACATTACTATGCAAATGCCACAAAGTATCCCACTTACAATACGCCAAACAGCACAGAGACAAGCCTCAAACCTTCTTGCACAAAGTGATTTGGAGTGATGAGACCAAAATTTAGCTTTCTGGCCACAACCATAAACGCTACATTTGGAGAGTAGTCAACAAGGCCTATGATGAAAAGTACATCATTCCTACTATGAAACACTGAGGTGGATCTCTGATGTTTTGGAGATGTGTGAGCTACAAAAGCACAGGAAATTTGGACAAAATTGATAGCAAGTTGAATGCAGTATGTTATCAAAAAATACTGGAGGAACATTTGCATTCATCAGCCAGGAAGCTGCACATGGGATGTACTTGGACATTCCAAAAATGACAATAAACCAAAACACAAGGCCAAGTTGACCTATGGCCATCTCAGTCTCCTGACCTCAATATCATTGAGCCACTCTGGGGAGATCTCAAAACGTGCAATTCATGCAAGACAGCCCAAGAATTTACAGGAGTTTTTAACATCTTAGAAGATAAAAAGCCTCTGCCATTGATGTTAAGGGGTGAAATACACGGTATTAACCACTTCAGCCCCGGAAGAATTTACCCCCTTCCTTACCAGAGCACTTTTTGCCATTCGGCACTGCGTCGCTTTAACTGACAATTGCGCGGTCGTGCGATGTGGCACCCAAACAAAATTGATGCCCTTTTTTCCCCCAGAAATAGAGCTTTCTTTTGGTGGTATTTGATCACCTCTGTGGTTTTTAATTTTTTTCTCTAAACACAAAAGAAGAGCGACCATTTTGAAAAAAAACACAATATTTTTTACTTTTTGCTATAATAAATATCCCATTTAAAAAAAAAAAAAAAACTATTTTTGACTTTAGGCCGATACGTATTCTTCTACATATTTTTGGTTAAAAAAAAAAAAAAAAAAAAATCGCAATAATCGTATATTTATTGGTTTGCACAAAAGTTATAGCGTCTACAAAATAGGGGATAGATTTATTGCATTTTTTTTTTTACTCGTAATGGCGGCGATCTGCGATTTTCTTTTTTTCGTGACTGACATTGCAGCGGACACTTCGGACACTTTTGACACATTTTTGGGACCATTCACATTTACACAGCGATCGGTGCTATAAAATTGCATTGATTACTGTGTAAATGTGACTGGCAGAGAAGTTGTTAACACTAGGGGGCACTGCAGGGGTTAATTATGTTCCCTGGGAGTGATTCTAACTGTGGGGGGAGGGGACTCACAAGGGGAGGAGACCGATCGATGTTCCTCTGTATTGGGAACACACCATCGGTCTCCTCTCCACTGACAGGACGTAGATCTGTGTGTTTACACACAGATCCACGGACATCGCGGCCGCCGGGCACACGCACGGAGTCCCGAGCGGCGCTTGACGGCCGGGAATGGGAGGACGTCATATGACGCCCACCCAGGATGGGAGATCCACCTTGTGGGCGTCATTTGACAATAGGTGGGTATTGAAGTGGTTAAGAAGTTGGGTATGTAAACTTTTGATCAGGGTCATTTGGGTAGTTCCTGTTGTCATGATTTAGAAAAGAGTAAACACAGTTGATTGTCTGATAATAAATGGCTTTAGCCAAACATTAACCATGAGTAAAAGAAACGTTTTTGTGTTATCATTTATATACTCTGAAAAATGGACAATAAATCCAAAATTCTGCCAGGGTATGTAAACTTATGAGCACAACTGTACATAGTAAATAAAGTGCAGATGACAGGGGTATAATATGCAACGTAGTGCAAGTGTCAAGAATATAAAAGACAACAGAATATACAGTGCTGCGGTCATGATTCTCTTATATTCAGCATATAGAATAGTGGGCAGGTCTATGAAATGTACAAAATAGTGTGTACCCTGTAAATGGCAGAAATGTGTAAGAAGGCTCAGGACTGCATGATGCACAGAGTGTAGGGATCAAACCCATAGCTCTCAACTGTCCCTGATTTCGAGGGACTGTCCCTGATTTGGAACAAAGTCCCAATTTTGGTCTGTTCTATATAGTTGTATATAAAATGCACTACTTATCTATCAAAAAGTGTTTTACAGTGCCAAACCTTTCAACCAGTTTCCAAATGGCTGCATTTGTAAATTCCAAAAGCTAAAATAAAAGGAATAATAGTGGTGTTATGCCCCTCACTACATGTGACTGAGGTGTATTTGGGCACACTGATAACTCTTTTCATACCAATGCATTCCAGTAGGCACAGAATTTGAACTCTTATTGATACAAGATAGAGTAAAACTGTAACAGATACAAACAAATGCAATTAATAAAACATCATACAATTAGTGCCTCCCTATCTATCTAGCTGAAGACACAAATAGTAAACATACCGAAGATGGATCCGGATGGCTAGCGTAGAACTTAGCAGCAGATGTGTTTGCTTCCTTCCAGGGTGAAATGGAAAAGGAAATGACTGAAGAAGCTGCCACAGGGCCTGATGGGAAAGCAAGTACGGAGGCTTGCATGTACCAAATCTAACCAGCTTTTCTAAATGCCTACATTGAAATAGATATAGTGCAGTTATACAAAATGGCCACTAGATGGCAGCATAGATTATGTAATTAAACCAAAAAGTCAAGAAGATTTCAAGCCTTATTAATGAAGGCATGACAACTGGTAAAAATAAATCACGTTCAGGTCTAACCAATCATTGTAAAATTTTCCTTTAAGGGGGCTGTGTCACGGAGGGTGTCTAATGCCTACATACCTTTGCTAATAGGCGTCCCTCAATCCTATCTCAGAAAGTTGGGAGGTATGAGAGTGGATATTGCAAAGAGTGAAGGGCCCCCTGCCCCAAAGCACCCTCCCCATGTTGAGGGCATGTGGCCTGCTATGGTACAGAGTGGGGGGGCACTCGCTCCCATCCCTTTCCTGACCTGCCAGGCTGCATGCCCAGATAAGGGTCTGACATGTATTGGGGGGGCACTCAGTTTAAAAAAAAAAAATTGACGTGGGGTTGCCCTTAAAATACAGCTTACACTGCATCCGGATTGGGGAAATGTTTGGGTGTTGGGTGGGGCGAACACGCTGCAAATTCAAGTGTTCGGCGAACGGCCGAACAGGTATATGTTGAATGGGCTCCCATACCTGCAAGAAATCCATTGAAAAAAGTTCCTAACCCTCTGGTTCCCGGCCGTCATTCTGCTATACCGTAGGACAGGCAGGAAAATGTTAAGGAAGATGTTAATTTCTTATCGTACCCCAATGCATCGGCACATGGGAACTGATAGGAGGCACTGATATGCAACACTGATGGGCACTGATAGGCGGGACTGATAGGTGGCACTGATGGGCAGCCTTTATGGGCGGCAATGATCGACGTGGCTCTGATGTGCACTGATAGGCGGCACTGATGGGCACTGATAGGCGGTATTGATGAGGAGGCAGCCCTTATAGGCGGTAATGATGGGCGCTGCACTGATAGACAGCACTGATAGGTGACATTGATGAGGAGGCACTGATTGACATAACTGGTGGGCATCTCTGCTGGGGTTGCTGATTATCAGTGCAGACCCTCTCTGTGAGTGTGAATAGAGGAATGCCGATAACCAGCACTTCCTAGTTATGCTGTGATCAGCTGTGATTGGGCACAGCTGATCACATGGTAAAGAGCCTATGTCATAGGCTCCTCACCGTGCTCAGAGATTCGGTGTGTCGGATCGACTTACTGCACTACCGATCACGCACAAGTGGCTTGTTTTAAATTACATTATATGGCGTCCAGCGCTAAAGAAAAAATATAAAAAATTAACAATACTGTTACAACATATGTGCACAATAGTACATGTGATATGCCAAACCAATACACCTCGCTGTGTATAAGCTTGACTAGAATACCGTGAGATACAATAGTGCCAAATCACTTAGATAGTACACACAAAAATAAAATAGGAAAGTCCCAATTGAGTGACCGCAATGGTGATGTATGCCCTTAAATCTTCAAGGGTAAAGTAAAGCAATCTTCTATGTGTAGATAGTAAAAATTACTTCACAAAAGAAAGGTAGCAACACCCCACAGTGCTGAGTTATGGATCTGCTTACCAGATATATATGACTTCTTTAGTTAAAAAGAAAGTCATGAAGGCTTGTACAGGATGGTGCCTGTTCACATGGGATAGCTTGATATGGTTGAGAAAAGAACCTCCTCCCTGTATGGTTAGATATGGGATATATAAAAAAAAAAACAATGGATGCTTCCATAGTGTATTAAAGTTTATTAAAAAGTTTAAAAGCATAAAGTAAAGCTTAAAGTAAATGGCCCCTTACATTAGTTGGCGCCCACCCGGCACTGGGGCTGCTTGCTCGTCTAGGGTAGCGATGTGGTTGGGAGCCGTGTATCACCTCCATGAACGGCGTGCGTTCCACCCAGAGATAGCAGCAACCAGAGATCCCCGAAGTGTGATGGGATCACGTGACCAAGGTGATCGCCCGTCGCTCGTGGGGACTGGGAGCCCGCACCGAAATGCGGGAGACTCCTGTGACTCGCGTGAGAGTTGAGATGTCTGCTGTGCTCTCAAAAAAAACGGTAAAACATTTTTTGTTTGGATACAGCGTTGCATGACTGCGCAATGGTCATTCAAAGTACGACAGCGCTGAAAGATGAAAATTGGCCTGGGCAGGAAAGGGGTGAAAGTGACTATTGAAGTGGTTAATGGTGCACCATGCCTCTAATAAACAGCAGCTTGTTTCTGTGTGGGTTAGGAATGCGTGTGATAATGCACTTGTTCCTGATCCGCACATATGTGCCCCGAGACATGCCCTGGTACAGGCGCAGTGATCAGATCTGACATTGTAACAAACAGGCAGGACATTCATAGAGAGAGCACAATGCTGGAAAAGATTTGTTTTCCACACAATAACAGGAAATGGCAAGTCATTCAATGTTAGTAAATGGATAACCTGTAGTGATAACATGGCTTTATAGCATAATAGAAATGTTATGGGCACCTGAAGCATACCTCCCAACTTTTTGAGATGGAAATGACACACCACCTGCCACGCCCGCTTAAAAGGAGAATTGTACAAAAAAAACAAGAAAGGTTAAACCCACAAGTGCTTTTTTACCACTACTATTCCTTTGTGTTGGCTTTTGGAATTTACAAATGCAGCAATTTAGAAATTGGATAAAAGATTTAGCACTAGAAAACACTTTTTGATAGACAAAAAGTGCATTTTATATACATCTATATAGATCAGATCAAAATGAGGGACAAATTAGGAGGAAAGAGGGACAGAGGGACATTGCTCCAAATCAGGGACAGTTGGAAGCTATGCCTGATGACCAGGATGTCATAACAGGAAGTTCACTTCCCCCCCCATCCCTCCCTATACAAGGCTCCTCCCCCTCCCTCTGTGTGCTGATATTATTACAGCCAGAGACACAGAGCAGAGTAGAGTGTGGGAGAGATACGCAGCAAGTAAGTGCATCATCCATGTCTCCTTTCTTATTAGACAGGACTCCTCCTCTGCTCTGCATACCTTCTTATAGAAAGGGAATTGGTACTAAATCAGGAGCCAGAAACTTTATCGTGTTGGTCTTTGTAGAAGAATCTGAAATGAGAAGAGTTTGTTGTATGTGTGTGTATATATATATATATATATATATATATATATATATATATATATATATATAAACATTCAATCCTATCAGACCAGTGATGTAGCTGGCACCCGGGGCTGGACATTGTTTTGCCCGTTTTTTTTAAATTTATTTATTTTTAACCACATCAATACTGGGCACTTTCGCCCCCTTCCTTCCCGGACCAATTTTCAGCTTTCAGCGCTCTCGCACTTTTACTGACAATTGCGCGGTCATGCAATGCTGTACCCAAGTGAAATGTTTATTATTTTGTTCACACAAATAGAGCTTTCTTTCGGTGATATTTATACACCACTCCGTTTTTTTTTTTTTTTGCGATATAATCGAAAAAAGAGCGGAAATTTGGAAAAAAAACTATATTTTCTTCTTTCCATTTTAAAAGAAATCCAATAAAATCTAATTTTGTCATAAATTTAAGCCAAAATGTCTTCTGCTACATGTTTTTGGTAAAAAAAATTGTGTATAATAATTGGTTCGTGTGATCACGGACAGATGTACGCAAAAGATCATGTACAGATGTGCGCAGGTGATCACGGACATATGTGTGATATAATCATTTGGACATATGTGGGGGACAGGTGTTTTTATTATTTGGGGACATGTGTTTTGGGGACATTGTGAGGGGACGTGTGGTGACACTAGGTTGGTGATCAGTGAGTAAAAAGCTGTAAAAAAATGCTTATACTAACAGATCACCAGCCGGCTGCAGCGATCCCCTCGCTTCTCACCGACAACTTCCGTGTGAGGAGAGCCGATTGCCTAGCAATCGGCTCTGTGTTTACATCACATGATGGCTGTGATTCGACACGGCCGTCATGTGATCAGGAGGGCCAATCACAGAGCCCTCCTGCCGATCGGAGATGCGCCGTATCCGGGTGACACGAGCGCATTAGGATTGCGCCGCTGTGCGGGCCCGCGCGCGATCCCTCTCCTTCTGAGGGATGTTCCTGAACCCACCCGGCCGTTTATGTACAGTGGCCGGGTGGGAAGTAGTTAACTGACAAACATATCATGCTTACCTCCACTGTGTAGCTCATTTTGCACAGAGTGGCCCCAAACCTTGTCTTCTGGGGTCCCCCCAGCGGCACCTCTCCACATCTGATAACACCCTGGGAGAAGCACTCTCCCGAGGGATTACCCTGCAGGCGTGCTCCTGAGTCCAGCGATCATAGGGGCTGAATGCAGGACTCGGACCTGTCCCTGCGTCATTGGATTTGATTGACAGCAGTGGGAGCCAATGGCCACGCTGCTATCCATCTATTCAATCAAGAGCCGAGAACCTTGGGCAGAGAGACAGCGCGTCCCCCGTTGGGTCAAGTTCCAGGGCTCAGGTACGTAAAACGGGGGGGGGGGGGGGTCACTGCCACCCTATGCATTAAGGTGAAAAAAAACAAGGGTTTAAACCCCTTTTAATTATGCCTTAACCACTTCAGCCCCGGACCAATTGGCAGCCAAAGGACCAGGCCCCTTTTTGCGATTCGGCACTGCGTCGCTTTAACTGACAATTGCGCGGTCGTGCGACGTGGCTCCCAAACAAAATTGGCGTCCTTTTTTTCCCACAAATAGAGCTTTCTTTTGGTGGTATTTGATCGCCCCTGCGGTTTTTATTTTTTGCGCTATAAACAAAAATAGAGCGACAATTTTGAAAAAAATGCAATATTTTTTACTTTTTGCTATAATAACTATCCCCAAAAAAAATATATAAAAAAACATTTTTTTTTTCCTCAGTTTAGGGCCGATACGTATTCTTCTACATATTTTTGGTAAAAAAAAATCGCAATTAGCGATTATTGATTAGTTTGCGCAAAAGTTATAGCGTTTACAAAATAGGGGATAGTTTTATAGCATTTTTATGAATATTTTTTTTTTTACTAGTAATGGTGGCGATCAGCGATTTTTATTGTGACTGCGACATTATGGCGGACACATCGGACATTTTTGACACATTTTTGGGACATTTGTCATTTATACAGAAATCAGTGCTATTTAAATAGCACTGATTCCTATGTAAATGACAGTTGCAGTGAAGGGGTTAACCACTAGGGGGCGGGGAGGAGTCAGTGTGACGTGTGTGTGTTTTTTTTTACAGTAGGGGGGCGTGGCTGTACGTCTGACGTCATTGATCGGCTTTCCCGGTGACAGGGAACAGCCGATCAATGACAGGCAGAGTAGGAAGCGCGGGGAGAGGTTTGTTTACACAAACCTCTCCCCGTTCTTCAGCTCCGTAACCCGATCGCGGGATACCAGCGGCGATCGGGTCCGCTGGTCCCGCGGCCGTGGTCACGGAGCTCCCGACCGGGTCGCGAGCACGCCGCTGGCGGCGCGCGCGCGACCCACGGGCAGGCAAATTAAAGGGGACGTACCCGTACGTGCTTTTGCCTGCCAGTGCCATTCTGTAGAGACGTATATCTACATGAGGCGGTCGGGAAGCGCTTAATGACTGAGCCACAAGCGAGTATGTAGCTGACAGTACAAACCTCAGTATACTAATTTTAATCAAATAAAACTGTTCTTTTGCATATCCTTTACTACACACAGCTACCCTTAAAGTGATATTGAAGTATTGTTGTGTTTTTTTTTTTTTTTTTTCTAAACAATAAACATCTTATACTTACATTCTCTGTGTAGTGGTTTCACACAAAACAGCTTGGATCCCTCGTCGGCACCACTGGCCCTCTTTCTGGGTGCCCCCACAACAAGCAGCTTGCTATGGTTGCACCAAAGCAGGCACGCTCCTGAGCCACACCTCTGTGTGTCCATTCACACAGAGCCATGGCTCAACTTTGCTCCTTCTGTCTTCTGATTGGCTCACTGGCTATGATTGACAGCAGTGTGAGCCAGTGGCTCCCGCTACTGCCAAAAGCCAATCAGTAGTGCGAGTCCCCGGACAGCCAAGGCTCTGGACATTGCTGGATTGAGGAGGGGGGGGGGGGGGGCTGCTACACACAGAAGTTTTTTTTTAACCTTCATGCATAGAATGTTGCGCCTTTACAACCAGTTTAAAAAAAGAATGTGCTGTACTTAGAATGCAGTAGTCAGGAGTAAGAAATGTAAAACGCAGTGAGGGGAATTTATCAAAACTGGTGCAGTCAGAATTTGGAACAGCTGTGCATGACAACCAATCAGCTTCTATCTTCAGCTTTAAAAAATAAGAGCTATGAGCTGATTGGTTGCCATGCACAGCTACTCCAAATTCTGTCTGCTCTAGTTTTCATTAAATCCCCTAAGGGCTCATTCAGACAGGCACTGAGACAGGTCCTGTATGCCGAGCCACTTTTTGCTGCATCTGCATCCATCAGAGAGCTTCACCTACAGAAGTGGGTGCACAGATCCGAATGCAGACACTGTGCATTCCCATACATGCACCCCTTCCTGTCTGCATGTCAAATTTTGACATTGACTATGTCCATGCAGCTGCTGCTGCGTCCAAATTGACTTTGACTGGACTGCCTGCACAGGGATGCACAGAACACCAAGTATCCCCATGCGGTACACGCCATCACACTGGGCATCCAGTGTTCAATGCGAATGAAGAATAATTTTCATTTGAGTCAGATAACAGGAAAGAGGAGATGTTGGGTAATTAACCGCTTCAGCCCCAGAAGATTTTACCCCCTTCCTGACCAGAGCACTTTTTGCGATTCGGCACTGCGTCGCTTTAACTGACAATTGCGCGACCGTGTGATGTTACACCAAAACAGAATTGACGTCCTTTTTTTCTCACAAATAGAGCTTTCTTTTGGTGGTATTTGATCACCTATGTGGTTTTTATTTTTTGCGCTATAAACAAAAAAAGAGCGACAATTGTGAAAAAAAAAAAAGCAATATTTTTTAACGTTTTGCTATAATGCCCCCAAAAAATATATAAAAAAAAAATAATAATTTTCCTCAGTTTAGGCCAATATGTATTCTACATATTTTTGGTAAAAAAAATTGCAGTAAGCGTACATTGATTGGTTTGCGCAAAAGTTATAGCGTCTACAAAATAGGGGCTAGTTTTATGGCATTTTTATTATTATAATTTATTTATTTTTTTATTAGTAATGGTGATGATCTGCGATTTTTATTGTGACTGTGACATTATGGCGGACACATTGGACACTTTTGACATTATTCTGGGACCATTGTCATTTATCAGCGATCAGTGCTATAAAAACACACTGATTGCTGTGTAAATGACACTGGCAGGGAAGGGGTTAAACACTAGGGAGCTATCAAGGGGTTAAGTGTGCCCTAGGGAGTGATTCTAATCGGGGAGGGGGCGCGGATGGGCTACCACTGACATCACAGCGATCACTTCTCCCGATGACAGGGAGCAGTAGATCCCTGTCATGCCACAAGGCAGAACAGGGAAGTGCCTTGTTTACATAGGCATCTCCCCGTTCTGCCGCTCCGTAACATCGTCAGACTTCGAGTCCACGGGCACGGTCACACTGTATGCGGCGGGCAAGCGAGCCCACTAGCCCTGCAAACTAAAGGGGATGTACAGGTACTCCCATTTGCCCACTGCCGCTGCCATTGTGCTGACGTATATTGGCGTGCGGCGGTCGACAAGTGGTTAAGAGAAGTATAAGAATTTTATGAATCACGCTTACCTAGGTGGATGCTGCATCTGTCCCCCATCGGGTCTAAGGCTGAGAACCAAGTAATCAAACACAGCCGATTATTCTGTTTTCAGTGCTCCCTGAGCAGAGAGCACGGAGATATGGGTGCAATCCTTCCCCAGCCTGGACTGACATCAGCTGAGAGCGGGCTTAAGCCTGCTGTCAGCTGAAAATGGGTCACAGGAGAGCAAGACAATCTGCACTGATGTGATCAACAGGAGAAGTACAACCAAACAAGCTTTTGCTGTACTTCTCCTTTTTAATAAATCTCTCTGCTCCTGTTTGGCATTAATTGCAACAATTGATAAATGTCCCCATTTATGTTGTGAAGTCACCGTCCAGGGCCCAGGCAGGCTCTTCTTCAGTCCAGGCTTTAAATCCAGGCTCTGTCTCCCTAAAGCTGGAAGGTCCTTTAGGTACCCTCTTTCCTAGTCCAGAGGGCCTTCACTATCCCCCTCTCATAGTCCAGGGCCTCCAGACATCCACTCTCCTCCTAATCTGGGACCTCCAGGCACCCCCTCACCTAGTCCAGTATCTCCCTTTAACCCCCCATCCCAGGGGCTTTTGCCACACCAACCACCATTTCCTAGTCAATGGCCTCCTCTGCACCCCACCCCCCCCGTTCCGGGACCTCCTCTGGAACCCCCCCTCCCATTTCCGGGACCTCCTCTGGAACCCCCCCTCCCATTTCCGGGACCTCCTCTGGAACCCCCCCTCCCATTTCCGGGGCCTCCTCTGGAACCCCCCCCCTCCCCGTTCTGGGACCTTCTCCGGGAACCCCCCCCCCCTCCCCCCCAGTCCAGGGCCTCCTCTGGAACCACCCCCCCTCCCAGCCTGGGGCCTCCTCTGGAACCCCCCCCCCTCCCCGGTCCGTGGACTCCTCTGGAACCCCCCTGCCTGGGGCCCCCTCTGCACCCCCCGTTCCAGGGCCTCCTCTGCAACCCCCTCCCCCAGGAGGATGGGGCCTCCTCTGCAACCACCTCCCCCAGTCCTGAGGCCTCCTCTGCCCCCCCCCCCCCCCCCAGTCCAGGGCCTTCTTTGAAGCCTCCCTTCTCTGGGATGCCTCATGCAGAAAAGACATAGGCTGTTTGGGCACTGGGCAGGACTAAGAGGGAGACCTGCCTGTCCATTACACTTGATCGTGCGGCAGTGACATCCTTAGAGCAGCCCCCCGGTACCCCCCGCCTCCTCTGGAACCCCCCCCCCCCCCAGTCCGGGGCCTCCTCTGGAACCCCCCCTCCCAGTCCGGGGCCTCCTCTGGAACCCCCCCCCAGGTCCGTGGCCTCCTCGTGAACCCCCCTGCCTGGTGCCTGGGGCCTCCTTTGAACCCCCCTGCCTGGGGCCCCCTCTGCACCCCCCGTTCCAGGGCCTCCTCTGCAACCCCCTCCCCCAGGAGGATGGGGCCTCCTCTGCAACCCAGTCCAGGGCCTTCTTTGAAGCCTCCCTTCTCTGGGATGCCTCATGCAGAAAAGACATAGGCTGTTTGGGCACTGGGCAGGACTAAGAGGGAGACCTGCCTGTCCATTACACTTGATCATGCGGCAGTAACATCCTTAGAGCAGCACCCCCCCTAAATGCGTCCCCCCCCCCCCCGCCCCTCACTAGTTTTGGCTCTGTGTCAGAATTGTCCTAGAGGAGGATGAGAGCTCTGATCTGTATGTCTGGTGCTGAGAAGTGAGGAGCACTGAGGTTTGAAATGTTAACTGTCTCCCAGATAGGAGAAAAGGTTCACACTCTTCCCCCCAGCTCCTCCCTTTTTTGAGTGTTTTCTTTTGTTTTTATTCTTTCTAATTATGTATTACTATGTAACTATGTATTTCTCTAGTCGTGTGTTCAGGACTGCACTAGAGAGAGGCGCTCGGAGGCAGGAAGCACAAAAAATGTAATCCATAAAGGGTGGCTCCCATCCCTCGTCCTCAGTCTTTGTGTTTCCTCCAGTGGAGGAGGAGGCTGGATGGAGCTCTTCTTCCCCTGAGCCTAGGTAGGGCTGCCTAAGGAGAGGGGGGAGGAGGTCTGCAGGTACTTGTTAAGGCAGGGGTGGCCTGCATCTAAGTCCCCCAGTCAAGCTGCTGGAAGCTGGTACTGGCGTCCTTCCTCCTCCAAAAGGTACCTGGGGAGGGCTGGCGCTCTCCGTGCGGGTCTCACAGCAGTCTGCTGGCTGGATACTGTGGTATCCCGGTGTGAGTCCAGCAGGGGGCGGGCGTAGTCCTGATCCACCGATAGCAGCAGCGATGCTCCAGGAGGAAAGCATGGACCCAGCAGAGCCAAGTGGAAGTGGTGCTGGCCCAGCTCAGGTAGGCGGACACTGGGGTGGTTTTGGCCTAGAGGGCTAGGTGTAGGGTTGCCACCTGTCCAGGTTTCAGGCGGACTAAAACCCGGACACATTATTCAGACCCGGCTCCCCATTAACTGGAGCTTAAAAGATAGTCACACACAAATCTGTTGCTATCCGAGAGCTGCAGCGGCCATCTGGTGGCAGGTTTGGCATCACTGGAGGGCAGGGTGATGATTTCAGGAAGAGTAAACTGGCCACACCCACCATTCCCTGCGGAATGCTATGTGCACTGCATTACTATTCTCCTTGGGGCACCCAAAGGTGTCCCAGGCCGCTAAAGTGTTCTGGTTTGGCTTGAAGAAAAGGTGGCAACCCTAGCTGGGGGGAGGGGTGGTCTCTCCCCCCAACCCCCACCCCCACCCCCCCCCCCCCTGGTGAGACAGGATCCAGGCAAAAGAGTCTTGTGAATCCGGTCAGTGGCTGGTGGGGGTGCACTTAGGTGTTAGTGAAGGCATGCCCACTTGTTGGCAAAGGTATCTGACAGCAGCATGTCCTTGTTTTTTTGCCTCCCTTCTCTTTTATCTCCTTCTCCTGTTTCAGGCTCAGCCCAAAGAACCAGAGAGTTTAGGGTGGAAAAAGAGGTGTCAGTCTTGTGCGAACAAATTCAAAGAAGGGTGGAACAAACCGCTATGTAAACCTTGTATTGAAAAATTGGTTTACAAGGAGGCAACAGGGGCATGCAAGAATTGATTTCTGGCGTTAAGAAAGAAATTAAGGCTATAAATGATCATGGGTGGGTAGTGCCCCCCCCCCCCCCCCCCGGGTTCTGTGCTGGGATCAATCCTATTTAATTTGTTCATAAACATTCTGGAGGATGGGGTAAACAGTTCAATCCCTGTATTTGCGGACGATACTAAGCTAAGCAAAGCCATAACTTCTCCGTAGGATGTGGAAACCTTGCAAAAAGATCTGAACAAATTAATGGGGTGGGCAGCAACACAGCAAATGAGCTTAAATCTAAAATAATGCATATGAATGCAATCTATACACTGGACCTCTGGGGGAATCGAGGATGGAAACGGACCTGGGGGTCCTAGTAGATGATAGGCTCAGCAAGGGCATGCAACGCCAAGCTGCTGCTAACAAAGCAAACTCCAGAGATAAAATTATTATTCTCCCGCTCTACAAGACTCTGGTCCGGCCGCACCTGGAGTATGCTGTCCAGTTCTGGAAATGGAGCGAGTACAAAGAAGGGCAACAAAGTTAATAAAGGGTCTGGAGGATATTAGTTATGAGGAAAGGTTGCGAGCACTGAATTTATTCTCTCTGGAGAAGAGACACTTGAGAGAGGATATGATTTCAATATACAAATACCGTACTGGTGACCCCACAATAGGGATAAAACTTTTTCACAGAAGGGAGTTTAACAAGACATGTGGCCACTCATTAAAATTAGAAGGAAAGAGGTTTAACCTTAACCTGTAGCCGACCGCCCACTGTCTATTGACAGCGGAGCGGTGCGGCTCTTGTGGCGGGACGGCGTCATATGATGTCGTCTACATTTTGGCCACTAGGGGGCGCGCACACCGCGTCGCTGGGGACCTGATGCGCGTGCCCGGCGGCCGCGATGTCCGCCGGGCACCCGCAATTGCCCAGTAACTGAGCAGGACGTGGATCTGTGTATGTAAACACACAGATCCATGTCCTGTCACTGGAGAGGAGCCGATGGTGTGTCCCTTGTACATAGGGACACTGATCGGTCCCCTCCCCCAGTCAGTCCCCTCCCCCCACAGTTAGAATCACTAACATAGGGAACACATTAACCCCTGCAGCGCCCCCTAGTGTTAACCCCATTCCCTGCCAGTCACATTTATACAGTAATCAATGCATTTTTATTGCACGGATCGCTGTATAAATGTGAATGGTCCCAAAAATGTGTCAAAAGTGTCCGATATGTCCGCCGCAATGTCGCAGTCATGATAAAAATCGCAGATCGCCGCCATTACTAGTAAAAAAAAAATAATAATAAAAATGCTATAAATCTATCCCCTATTTTGTAGACGCTATAACTTTTGCGCAAACCAATCAATATACGCTTATTGCGATTGTTTTTTTTTTTTCTACTAAAAATATGTAGAAGAATACGTATCGGCCTAAACTGAGGAAAAAATTTGTTTAAAAAATTGGATATTTATTATAATAAAAAGTAAAAAATATTATGTTTTTTCAAACTTGTCGCTCTTCTTTTGTTTATAGCGCAAGAAATAAAAAACGCAGAGGTGATCAAATGCCACCAAAATAAAGCTCTATCTGTGGGGAAAAAATGATAAAAATTTTATTTGGGTACAGCGTTGCATGACCGCACAATTGTCATTCAAAATGCGACAGCGCTGAAAGCTGAAAAATGGCTTGGTCAGGAAGGAGGTGTTCGTGCCTGGTAGGCAAGTGGTTAAACTACGTAGAGGGTTCTTTACTGTAAGAGCGGCAAGGATGTGGAATTCCCTTCCACAGGCGGTGGTCTCAGCGGGGAGCATCCATAGTTTCAAAAAAATATTAGATAAGCACCTGAACGACCGCAACATACAGGGATATACAATATAATGCTGACATAGAATCACACACATTTGATGGACTTGTGTCTTTTTTCAACCTCACCTACTATGTAACTATAAATGATGTTGAACCTTGAAATCCCAAAACAACCAGCCGAAGTTCCCCCAGCTTCAGCCCCAGAGAAGAGTGACGAAATGGGGTGGGGGGGGGGGGGGATCGTATTCTTTGGAGAAGCTAAGTGAGACGGCGTCATCCAAAGATACTCCGAGCCAAGGGACAAAGTCACCCAGATACAGGCTCTCTCTCTAGGAGGTGGACGGTCCCTTATTGGGAGTGATTTACGAGACACTAGATCAGTGATGGCAAACCTTTTTGAGCCCGAGTGCCCAAACTAAAATAAGTTGGTTTTGTGTTGCAAAGTGCCAACACAGCAATTTGCGCGAGAGAGGGGGGGCTGAGCGAAAGAGGGGTTGTGTGTGAGAGAGAGAGAGAGATGGGGGTGTGAGAGAGAGGGGGGGACACAGTGAGGGGTGTAAGAGAGATGCTGAGAGGGAGAGGCGCTGAGAGAGATTCTGAGAGGGTGGGGGGCTGAGAGAAAGAGGGGGGTGACAGATATGCTGAAAGAGAGGGGGAACAGAGAGAGAGGGGTGTGAGGTGAGCTGAGAGAGAGGGGGAAACAGAAAGAGGGAGGGGGGACCGAGAGAGAGGGGGGCGAGAGATATGCTGAGAGAGGGGGAATAGAGAGAGAGAGAGAGAGAGAGAGAGGGGGTGAGAGATATGCTGAGAGAGGGGGAATAGAGAGAGAGGGACAGAGAGAGGGGGACACAGAGGAGGAATTCTGAAAAAGAGGGGGGCTGAGAGAGAGAGGGGTGTGAGAGATGCTGAGAGAGAGAGGTGATCTCAGATAGAAGGGAAACAGAGAGGAGGAGGGGGGGCAGAGAAAAAGGGGTGTGAGGGAGAGGGACGGGGACAGAGAGAGGGGGAATTCTGAAAAAGAGGGGGGCTGAGAGAGAGGGAGGGGGGCTGAGAGGAGAGAGAGACCTCCAGCTCTGTACTATTCTGCAGTCCCTGCTCTGCCTCCCTGCCCCGGTCTTTGTCTGCAGGTAGTTAGTGTATAATTGTTCCTTGTACCTGTCTCCATCCTTGATGCAGGAGAGCTCCCTGCTCTATTCCATCCAGTGGCTCCCTCACAGCCTGAGCCTCCCACCTGTCCTCGTCTTCCGGGCCCACAGTCAGCCTGTTCTCTGGGCCTCACTGTTGAAGAGAAGGTTTGACGAGTACAGGCTCTGGAAGGCACCAGGGATGCTGTGCCTGCTGCGTCCCTCTTCAGCCATCAAGTAAGCGGTGAAGCTCTTCTCTCCTCCCCATGCTGTCAGGCCTGTAGCCTTCCGCGAGGAGGCTTCGGGGCCGCCCACTCACTTGTGCAGACAGTTTCCTGCACCTCGCCACTGCTTGCTGCCGGTGCTCTCCCCGCTGCACACCTGGACCCTCCTGCATGCCCACAGAGATGGCTCTGCTTGCCAGCTGTGGTATGTGTGCCATAGGTTCGCCATCACTGCACTAGATATTAAAGAAGAGCAGGTCTCCTTGTCCCTACATGACCAGATGTATCAGATTCTGAAAGAGAACCAAGGCAGGGTATTTCTGGTACATGTTTGGAGCCAGCTATGAAACAGCAGGATGTCACTGCTGGCTTCCAACAGCCAAGATGGTGGCTCCAGGGTACTGGAAAGAACTAGTCAGGGTGAAGACATCACTGGCCTCCTGGACCAGTACGTGTCTTTTTGTTTATATGTCGCAAGCGAAGTATTTGTAGCGGCTGATTTTTAGTTTTTTTAAAGAGACTACAGTTCCTCTTTAACTTCTTGTCGACCTCCCCATGTACATAAACTGCGGGGCGGCAGGCCCTGTGCACAGATTAACGTACAAGTATGTGATTCTACACTTCTGGGGCACGCAACGCCGCTGGTGACCCGCTTTCGATGTGATTGGACACAGCAGGAGCCAATCAGTGGTTCTGGCGGACCTGAAGTGCTATTGGGACCTGACAAATGTTCCCGAGAGAGGCACAACGGTGGCCTGCCTATGTAAACAAAGCAGGTCACCGTTCTGTTAGTAGGGAAGATTGAGATCCTGTATTCATGGATCTCTGTCTTCCCACAGTTAAAGCACCCCCCACACCATTAGGAAGTACTCCCTAGGGACATATTTAACCCTTTGATCACCCCTGATGTTAACCCCTTCCATGCCAGTGTCATTATTACAGTGACAGTGCATATTTTTCAGCACTAATCACTGTATTAGTGTCTCTGGTCCCCAAAAAAGTCACTCAGCATCCGATTTGTCCGCTGCAATGTAGCAGTCCCACTATATGATTGCTGCCATTACTAGTAAAAAATAGATACAAATTCCATAAAAATATCCCATAGTTTGTAGACACTATAACTTTTGCGCAACCAATCAATACTGTATATGCTTATTGGGTGTTTTCTCTGTATTTATTTTTTTACCAAAAACATGTAGCAGAATACATATTGGCCTAAATTGATGAAGACATGTTTTTCTTATTACATTTTTTTTATTGGATATGTTTTATAGCAGAAAGTAAGAAATATTAATTTTTTATTTTCAAAATTGTTGGTCTTTTTTTGTTTATAGTGCAAAAAATAAAAACCGCAGAGGTGATCAAATGCCACCAAAAGAAAGCTCTATTTGCAGGGAAAAAAATACATTAATTTTATAACATTTCCACATGATGGCACAATTGTCAGTTAACGTAACGCAGTGCCATATCGCAAAAAAAGTCCTTGTCATGAAGGGGGGGGGGGGGTAAAACTTCCTGAGCTGAAGTGGTTAATTTATCTGGGCCTTCTTTCCACATATCAGCTGCATGAGAATGAAAAAGAAAAACAGTGTAAAAGATATTCGACATACCCTCAACTTTCATGCTGCATGAGTGGCATTTTTGGGGAATGCTGAGTACCTCAAATATCATGAAATAATCCTCCAGCACAGTGCCTGGAGAGACTTTTTGTGAGATTTCAGATTCTCTGCATTCCCTAAGGTCTTGCTGTAAGGATAATGGTGCCAAGTATACAGTATTTAATAACCCTTATTTTTTTTTTTTTTATGCTGCTATTTAGTATGGTGGTAGGTTACCTGTTATGTTAAGTGGGCCTTACATTTTACTGCAGGGTCTACTTTAACAATGGACATGCATAGTCTGATTCAGATGTGTGTATTTATAAATTTTTTCTATTGCCATAGAAGGAATAACTCTCTAACTCTCTCTTGCACATGGATGCAATTTATTGATTATATGCAGGATCTTGCTGGCCGACAGATCCTGAGTTAGAGTTATGCCCATGCGTACACACGGTCGGACTTTCCGATGGGAAATGTTGGATGTGAGCTTGTTGTCGGAAAGTCTGACCATGTGTATGCTCCATCGAACATTTGCTGTCGGACTTTCCGCCAACAAATGTTTCTTAGCAGGTTCTCAAATTTCTCAAAACGTTGTTGTCGGAAAGTCTGATCGTGTGTACACAAGTCTGTCGCACAAAAGTTCATGCATGCTCTGAATCAAGCAGAAGGAGCCGCACTGGCTATTGAACTTCCTTTTTCCCGGCTCGTCGTACATCTTGTACGTCACCATGTTCTGAATTGTTGGCCAACATTTGTGTGACCGTGTGTACACAAGACAAGTTTGAGCCAACAACCTTTGAACAAAAATCCACGGTTTTGTTGGCGGAAAGTCCGGTCGTATGTATGGGGCATAAAGTTACACACGTACAACAATGAAAAAATAAATCTGATCATATACGCAAGGTTTTTATGACACAAAAAGTTCCTGCATAAATGATCAGTAAAATATTTGTCTCTTAAAAAAACAAGGATGCATCTTTTTCATCTGTGTATAAGGCCCCGTTCACACCTGAGTGACTCAAATTTGAGGGCAAAATCGCGTGATTCTAGCAAAAAAACACAATGGAATATGCGCCTGGTTTAGTGCCAACATTTTGTACATGAGCTTCTTTGGCACATTTTTGGAGCAGAGGGGGGCTCATTCAAAAATGCACTACAAAATCACGCAAAAAAAAAAAAAAAAAGCAATGTGGCAGCATCGATCAGGTGTGGACAGGGCCTACGTGCAAACATGCATTTACACTAAAGTGCGTAAAATCCATGTCCTCAGTCTTACAGATCTGAACGCAGTGCATGTTTACGCATTTGTTTGACGGTCCCTAAAAGAAAAAAAGAAAAAGTTATGCTCTATTATGTGTGTTTTTGTGCGTAAACGAACAACCATTTTTTTTTTTTCTTCTCTTCTGGCTGCTTCTCTTCTAAAACACAATACATAGCTAATTTTAGAAATCTAAATTATTTACTTGTATTATAAAATGTTACACTTTCCAAGATTTATTTAACTGGCCATTTCATTTTTTTGCATTGGCACAGGATGGTGGCAGTCAGTACTGGGAAGATGGCGGATGGTAAAGTCTCTTGTGAGACCCCCGAGGGAACAGTCATAAATATCAACATTAACCAGCGGTCCTGCATGGACAGCCTGCTAGATGCCATCAAGACTGTCAGACTGGTGAAAAAAGATGGACAATGCAACCAGCCAGATGGAGTATATCTAGGTGTTGGGGTAAGAGTACTTCATTGGATCGTTATTACTTTATTTTCTTTCTGTTTTTGGTAAATTTTATTAGTAAAAAAAAATCACATTTAAAAAGAAACCTAAGCTGGTCTAAAATGTTTCTAAGGTAACAAGCAAGCACATAGTGGGCTTAATCTTCAAATTGATCTCAGTGCAGCACTATTGGATCCTAACCCCAGGCTGTACACATGAGGCATGGACTTCTACCCAAGTCAAGATTTAAGCCACACCCATTCCTTACATTGAAGAGACTGTAAGGAGGTAAGCATGCCAAAGAGAAGTATGTGCTTAACAATGCCTGTTTGTCCCCCCCCCCCCCCTCCTTTTAGCCTCCCAGACCAGTTTTGCTGCAAACAAAACTTTATTTATTCATCTTTGACATTTCTGGGAATGTTGAGGGCTCTGTCCTGGAGCACTGTGGCTACCTTCCCTCTCTTTCCAAATTTTGTCAGGATGCTAGCATAGGGCGGGGAAGTCTCTCACGACCCTGCAAAGATTGTCAATGCAGAGATTGCATAAGTGCCTTGGGAGGACATACAAGAGAGGGAGCCTGAAGCATTATTATGGAAGTACCTTTCTTTGGTATGCTTATTTGTTTATGTATGGGGTTGAGACAGGGTATTTTTATGTCCTTCACCTTAATTGTACAACACAGGTCACAGGAAAATTTAGTTCTTAGATCATTGGGTTGTGTTCCACCTCAAGATGATTGGACACTGGCAAGAAAGCAAATCTTGACCCAGCCCTCCAGCAATGCCTCTGTTTTTTTGCTGATGGCCGTATGTGATGGACCTGTTGCTCTCTGCTGGGATAGTCTTTCTACTAAGACCTCCTTTACAACTACCTTTGCTGATTCTCAGTGCTCTATATCATCAGTTTTCTGGATTGGTCCCTAAAAGCCAGGACACTTACAATTTCAGGAGGACTGTACCCGTATCCCAATGGTAAGAATGGGGAAGGCCTGTATTTTGTACATGGCATTAAATCTTGCATTTGGTGCTCATCTTGCCAGGCTAATGCTTTGCTTGGGTTAGCTGCTGGGATGCTGTACAGATCCAGAGCTGTGGTCTGCTGAAGACCATGCAGGGTATGCCTGACCAGGACAAAGTGAAGACTGATCAGTTTGTCGGCCCTACCACAAACAAAATTCTGTGGCAACAGACTGGCTCTGAATCCTCATCTGGTTTTTCACTAGCTCATTCAGGGGATCCTTTCTCAGGTACCTTTTGTGTCCAAGAAGGCATTTATGGCTGTCTTTTCCACTGTACTGGAACAACGTGATATCAGTAAGGATTTACTGCAGGACAACCGTAAACAGTCCAGGTCCCCATCTCCACAGGTGCGGCATTCTGAGTTTCACCTCCCACCTTCTTCCTTTCTGATGCATCTACCGAAGAGGATCTGTACAAGGACTGGGTGCATCTGGATGAGATGTTAAAAAGAAGTAAAACAATTGAAGACAGCTTATAGAAAAAGTGGATGGTTCCACCTGTGGATCCAGCAGACTTATGTCAGTAGTACCCTTACAGTGTTGTGGGTGATTGTGTGTGTGTGTGTGTGTGTGTGTGTGTGTATATGTATGTATGTATGTATGTATATGTGTATATGTGTGTATATGTATGTGTATATATGTATATATATATATATATATATATATATATATATATATAATATAGTTTGGGGGTTCCATGTAATTTTCTATCAAAAAATACTGATTTACACTTGTAAGCAACAAGTGTCAGAAAATGTTAAGTCTTTAAGTGGTTAAACTGACCTCATTTACAGACTGAAGTTCATTCCTTTGATCTAAAGAACTACATGTTACAATGTTTCTCTTTATCTCTGATGTTGTGATAAACTTGGCAAGCTGCACAGATTTTTTTTGTCCGAAGAAGCAGAGAACTCTCTGCACTTGTTGCATAGAATCGGAAAATGCTGGTTTAAGATCGTGAGGAGAGTTGAATCTCGATTCTTGAAGGATTAATCTTGCAGCTCATACATACACACACATATATATATATATAAATTAGCATAGACCCTAGAGAATAAAATGGCGGTTGTTGCAATATTTTATGTCACAATGTATTTGCGCAGTGGTCTTTCAAACTATTGGAAAAAATACACTTTAATTAATAAAAAAATAAAAATAAACAGTAAAGTTAGCCCAATTTTTTGGTGGAATGTGAAAGATGTTCCGTGAGAATCGTGATCTTTATTCCAAGCAAAAAAATAGTGATTCTCATTTTAGCCAGAATCGTGCAGCCCTAATATACAGAATATCTATCTATCCTGTCAGCAAGTGGTTATACCAAGCTCATGGCTGCATTTGAGCTTGGTATCACTTTTTACAACCAGCGATTGGCTGTTTAAAGTGATTTTGGGCAGCTCTACAGCCACCTGATCACTATTAAAGTACTTAGAAGGAACAGCATTTCTGTTTCTCCCAGGAGTCTGGGACTGTGGTAACTGTCTGGGATAGCATCATACAGAGAAGATGCAGGAACATCCATTCCCTGATCTCCTCCATGACTAATTAAGCCAGAAATGATGATATCACGATCTGTGCTCAATTAGCTGCTTTGGAAGGCAGGGGAGACATTGGGGTCTAATAGACCCCTGATGTCTCCATAAAGAATACATGTCAATGTCCCAAAGCTATGACCTAGGGGGCTTGTTTGATCCCTTGTGTTTCAATAAAGTTCTATGGGAAAAAATAAATTACATAAAATAAAAATTTAGAAAAATTAAAAGCATTCCCATCCCCCTGTCCATATATGTGCTTAGTTTCTGCACACATACTACATAAACAGCGATTGCACCACATGTGATGTGGTCTAAGCTGGGTCTAAGAAAATGGCTTCCTTTCGAAAGAAAACCTGGGACCACAAGCCTGCCAAGACAGGCAAGGAGTCCTCTTTTGATAAAGGGGCATCCCCACTTCTGTAAGTGGGGTGACATATAGCAGCCTTTGCAGCCACATGAACTCGAGGTGTCTCTGATATGTGGTTTGAAAACATTGTGTCCAGGGCCTACAAGCTGGAATTTCACATCTTGCCTCCTCCACAATTCATGCTGTTGAATGTGTGTTGCACAAGACCAACAGATCAGTGTTTCCCGTATTAGACCCATTATGGGCTCAGGGGCAGCCTACCTCCACACCCCTGTTTTTTTTGGGGGGGGGGGCAGACCGTTTTTTGAGACCATCTTTAAGCCCTGAAGTGGAAAATCTTATAGTTGGGAATTCCACCCATCCATGAATACATATTGCTCTTCATAACTTTTGGATTTGGAAGTTCATTGTGCCCATATTTTTGGAATTAAGGATTTACCTCAGTGAGCTCCTCTTAAGCTGCACTGACCCTGGTGTGGTGTCTCCCCTTGTGGAGCTGGACTTGGGTGCTTTCTCTTCTCACCCCTCATTTTGGACTGAATACTCTAAGGCTTAAACCTTGACTTTTATGCACTCATCACTAATAGGATCCCCTGAGGAATCCTTCGGTGAAGCACGTAGTGTAAACTGTTAGTGACGTTACACTGATTCCTGTACCTGGCCCTACATATGGAAAATCTCTGTCTCCTCTACCTGACCATTCTATGTTAACCGGATTGGGCCATGTAGACAGATCTACATGGCCCAATGGATTCCGTGTTAGCTCAGAAAGTATGGTGGTAAAGGAAGTCCAGATTCTGATCAATGCCCTGGAGCTCAGGGTGATTTGGCTTGCCTTTTTCAGTTCTAGACCACCCTACTCCACGGACCTCGAATCCGGGTCCAGTCGGACAACACCACGGTAGTGGCATACATAAATCGCCATGGCAGAATCAGCTAATACAGACTGCAGTTGCCGATCGCCTCCTTGGTATGTGGCCATGCCTGTGTTTCCTCTCCTGGATGTCATCCTATCCGCAGAGCAGGAGGCATGAGGAGCTGGAGATCTGCACAGAGAGCGGGAGTCTTTTCATATCAACAAGTGGGTAATCCCCCTACTTGTTAATATGATCCAGATCTGCGGCTCCTCCCGTCCCTTGCCCTGCTGATAAAAATGACAATTGGCAGGGCGGAGAGACCTGGAGCGGGCACACACACTGAATCCTGCTTCTGTCCTGCCGAAGGTAGGAATGTGCAAGGGAGGTAGAGCATAAAAGGGAGCGCTGCGATTAGAGAGAAAAGGGAGGGGTGACTACAAGGGGCACTGTGATGGAGGGCTGTGATTGCTAGGGGCACTGTAATCATTACAGTGCAGTCCCCTTTATATCACAGTGCCCCTTTACATTATAGTGCGGAGGACTGACTCTGAATATCCCGTCACCAACAGCCCCTGCAATCGCCCCTCACACCTTACTGAAGGCCAGAAAACCTTCATCCTTATAAGACTTGCCATCACCCCTATGAAAGTCATTGGTTGAACTTATTCAGGCCTTTTCGCTCTAGCTTTTTTCATGCACAGTGACATTTCTTGTGGCAATTTCTTCAATTAGGAGGAACTTGGAGCTTTGTCCGAGTATTGCAGAAGGTTAAGGTTGTTTTCTTCCTGCCCCAGATGGCCTCAGCATTTCCTTTGTATCAGCAGTGTTGCCTTCCTTTTTGGCTCCAAAACATCAAGGCTAATTCTCTGCACTTTATTTTTGGATGCAGCTAGTGCTCTACAGTGTTTAATGGCCAGGGCTGTGTGAGTCATAGCCAAAGTCTTGATTTGTCAATCTTATGCTCTGTGCAGCCTGAAGGCTCCTAGAACAGATGGACTGGCTCTTGATCCACAACTGCTAGGTGGATTCAGCAAGTCACTGCTCAGATGTATGACTTGAAGGGAAAGTTTCCCCCCTCCCTGTGAAGGCCCATTCCACCAGAAGTGTTGGTGCTTCATGGGCTTTTCAGCATCAGGTCTTGATTTCTCAGATCTGTAATTCTGGCACCTGGTATGTTTGCTAAGCTTTATCAGGTAGTTGTTTGGGCCTTGGTGGATGGCAACCTCAGTTGAAAGTCCTCCAGGCGGCCCTGTAATGGCCATCCCTGTCACTTCTTTTTGGTCGAACGTGTGATGTACAATTAATGTATATGAAACGGCCTTTGTTCAGTATCACTTTGTCCCTTCTCTTTCTGTATATGGATGATGGCACTGTAATTGTTTTAATAAACAAAAAAGGTGTGACTCTATAGTCACATGGGCTGCTCAGATGTGATTGGGAAGAAATGTTCAGCATAGAAACTCACTGAAAACTGAGCATGTGCAGAGCTGCCAACACTGCTCTGCAAAATCCCCAGCTGAATTAGGGATTTGGACTGAATGGATGTGATGGAGAACAGCAGGATCAACCATTCTTTTTGCAGAATACAAAAAATGAATCTCATAGTGACAAAGTATGAACTGCATGTAATACACCCTTTTATTGATCCTTTTTGATTTTTTTTTATATGATGATGTGAGTCTAGTGACACTTTAAAGCGGTTGTATACCCGTTTTTTTTGTAAACTACCTGCAAGACAAAGTCATAATGAGCTAGTGTGACTAGCATACTAGCTCATTATGCATCACTTACCTTAGATCGGGGCCCCCGACGCCGTCCTCTTCTTCCCCTCCAGCCGCAGCCATCGCTCTTCCGGGTATCGCCGCTCCGGCCAATCACAGCGCCGCTGCGGCACTGTGATTGGCCAGAGCAGCGAAGACGCCGCTCCGCGCATGCGCGCGGGACACTTCAACTGCGGTGAGCTGCAGTTCTGAATGGGGATTAACCCTGTAAATGCACCGTTGTCTACGTCGCGCATGCGTTCTGTGCAAACATCTCCTAAACCGTGCAGGTTTAGGAGATATTTCTTGTACCTACAGGTAAGCCTTAATCTAGGCTTACCTGTAGGTACAAGTTGTAATTGAGGGTATACAACCCCTTTAAGAAAACATAATTTTTGACCTGCTTGTAAAATCCCTTTCATGGAATGCACCACAGGACACAATTTCCTCTTGTGTTTCACTCCAGTATTGCTTGCCACTAAAACTGGGGCAAAGCTGTGAGTGAAAGAGGCTATGCAGGGCTGGGTCAAGCTTTGCCAATGTCCGATCGCGTGGAGGTTAAGCATAATCCACTGGCCTAAGAAGTAACTCTCCTGTGTCCTGTGATGTACTTTAAGAAGAGGATTTTACGGGTAGGTAAAAAAAAAAAAAATCCCATTAGTTCACCTTCATGTGTTCAAGCCTCTACTGAAAAAATGTTAATTCTTTCTTCAGAAAGATAGACATTTGTGAACAGCAACGACCATATGAAGTAATCAAATGCCTGATAGTATTGATATAATTGTATTGTCTGCAACTTTTGTTTTTAAAAAAATCTAATTTAATTTTGTCACTTGTTGCAGGTCTCTTTTATGACCATTGGTTTCATCAGTGTCATGCTGGCTATCTTTTTGGCTGTGATAAATGCACGACTGGATCTCGCCTATGCTGGGACACACTTCTGGGTAGGATTTCCGGTAAGTGTAATGTGCACAATCGAGATCAAGAAAACAATACTGGGAAGAAAAAAAAATTCTATGTATTTAATAACCTAAAGCAGTGATCGCAAACCTTGGCACCCCAGATGTTTTGGAACTACATTTCCCATGATGCTCATGCACTCTGCAGTGTAGTTGAGCATCATGGGAAATGTAGTTCCAAAACATCTGGGGTGCCAAGTTTTGCCATCACTGACCTAAAGGATGTATGTGTTTAACGGAAATGGCCAAAGAGCTGTTGCAGACAACATGTGAACCCAGTCAGTAAACCCCTCATTTCCTACCTGTGGTCCTTTTGGTACTAATTACTGTGCATCCCACTGCAGATCCCAGTGATAAGAAAGGTAGAAAGGCTGTATGAGTGATCTGTAGTACACTCGCAGAACACATCCCCTGTCTGACCATTTTCTGTATCAAGAGTCCAGTCTCCAACAACACATGTAGCATGTCTGCATAAACTAGGAAAAAACTGTGTCCCGTACCTGGTGGAAGCTGAGCTGAGAGAGGTGTTTTTCTTGCCCTAGAAGTGAAGACCGGTAACATGGGTACACAGATTGGTATGATGGCCAGAGTTGCAGGCAGTGTCGCATGTGTAGGTCACATGACTGTAATCCACTGTGCAGGAACCAGATGTAGGAGCATAACAACCACCAAGCATAAGAGCGGAACATAGCTAGATGATCCCAGGACTGGTAATGACCAGGCAGTAAGGTATCTAGCAAAGTAGCAAAGATCGTGTCAGGATACAAACCAAGATTAGTAACTGCTGGGCAGTGAAATGCAGAACCATAAGGCAGAAAGTATTCCAAACACAGCTTGGGGTAATAACTGGTAGACCAGATCCAAGGACAGGTCAGGAGGGAAGCTGGGTCAGACACAAAAAGGCAAAACAGCAGATTGGGTTACAGGTGATTAGGAAGTAGCCGAACACCAGTGCTGAGTGAGCATACATGTTTGTGCAAACTCTGCACTCTCATACTCATACTGAAACATACTAGACCTTCCTTATAAACTGCTGCGGCTATCGACAAACCCTGCAACATTCAAATGTAACTCTAACCAAAAATGTAACCTAATTATGCAGGAATTGTATTTTATAGACCATGGGTCTACATTCAGGTGATTAGACACTGGCAAAAAATAGCTAGGGCTGCCCCCAGTTTACACTCATAACTCTGCCCACTCTTTTGCCGCGTACACACGATCAGACTTTCTGCCAAAAAAAACGTGGATTTCTGTTTGAAGGTTTTTGGCTCAAACTTGTCTTGCATACACACGATCACACAAATGTTGCCCAACAATTAAACGTAGTGACGTACTAGATGTACTACATGATTTTCAGCTCTTTGGAGCCACCCTTTGGGCTCCTTCTGCTAGTTTTGTGTTAGAAGTTTGGTGAGTGTTGATTTGCGCTTTTCTTTTTGTTTTTTTTTATTTTTCGCTATTATTATTATTATTATTATTATTCTTGATATCACTTGAAAAAAAAGCCTTTGAAAATTCATTTGCAATAACTCCGTCAGTATCACCAGCAAAGCAGATTCATTATTACGAATGCTAGTTTACAAGACCGGCCGCTTCTGAGTATGTGTTAACTTTTGTGCGACGGACAAAATTTTGTTGGCGGAAAATTTGAGAACCTGCTGGCAAACATTTGTTGGCGGAAAGTCCGACAGCAAATGTTCGATGGCGCATACACACGGTCGGACTTTCCGACAACAAGCTTGCATCCAACATTTCCCGTCGGAAAATCCGACCGCGTGTACGCGGCATAAGTTTTGAGACTCCAGTTTTTTGCTAGTATCCTTCAGGAGAGTGACCTTTTTACTATGGAAAAGTATTTCTTTTTAAACCATGCAGTATTTTTCTCTGATGCTTCCATTAAAATCTCACTGCTTTTTGCCTTTGGACTCTAGCAGTTTCTAAATCGATGATCCTCAGTGTGTGCCTTGGGGAATGTACCTGGGCTTCATTGTGTGGGGACAGCTTGTAATGTTTACTTCGGGGCACCGGATCCTATGTTAGGCACTTATCTTGGCACATAGGGCAAAGTGTGTAGTTTTCCACAGGGTGCTGTAGAAGTCCATGGATGTGGTTCATATCTATGGTTCCCAGACCCTGATAACCCCTTTGGGTTATGCCCATTATGAAGGCAAAGTTTGCATCATTTATTCAGACATCTGTGAATGAATAAACTACAAGTCCCACCTGCTACAGTGAAAGACAGACATGTAGTTCTCAGTGGAATACATGTGCGGTGATTGCTGCCCTCGTAGTCCATTGACACTGTGCTCAGGTTAACTGAAAGCACATACCTGGGTGTGGACAGGAAGCTGAAGGAAGAGTCTGCTCGAGTCTGGCATTTCACACGCTATCCACTTAGAGGGTGCAATGCTTTGTGGGCTCTTGCAAACTGTGCATTTTATTCTGTTTAAAGGTGGACTTTAACCGTTTAAACTTATTTCCAGGACCAGGGCTCTTAAGGAAAGGGATTTTACTTTTCCCCATAAGAGCTCAATTCGCCAGGGCTGTTGTCTTGGGCTTTGCCGCATTGGGCATCTGTATGCCAGATTTGCAAGGCTACCACATGGTCCTCTGTTCATATGTTCTGCCAGGTGAATGTTCAGGCCTGTTCAGGCAAGCTTTAGCCGCACGGTGCTTTAAGCTGTTTTTGGGGGGTTTTAAAACTTGTGTTTCTTTGTGTCACTGTTGGCAGTTCTGTTTTGATATATTGCTACCCACCTCTACTTTACTGCTTGTGGATATCCCAAAGTCTAGGAATTAGTCTTGTACTATAAGTTTTAAATATAAATTATGACTTGTCTGCATGTTCCTCATCTCTGTTGAATCCAAGGAGTGGTTGGGGTCCTGAGTGTGCATTAAGGGTGACCCAGTATTCACTCACCTGAAGGTAGCCTGTATATAAGCCTAACCCACGGTCTATGAATAGATGTCCTGTACTTTTCTACAAGATAAGTATTTACAGGTAAGTCAGAGTTCCTATTTTTTTTACACCTTGGATAGAGTAGAAGGGTTCATTATTTTCTGTCCTTGTGAGCACATGGTGGTAGGGTTTGTTTTCTGTATATGCATCTCAAGTGTTTTCATTTTTTTTAATGGCTTGTATCTGTAAAACATGAGTCTAGAACAGTGGTCTCCAAACTGTTCATTTCGAGGGCCATATCATCAATTTTACACATACTTGTGGGCTGAAAAATATAATTTATAAATAAATCCGCAGCAGTAGAATAGAATACAATTTGCAGCGGCTGGATGGTGCACCTGTATCCTACTCCTGCAGCTAAATGCTGTAGCCTTGTGCAGCGGGTTAAGCTTCTAGTATGCCTAGGGTCTTACATCTGTGTCCCCATCACTCATCAGTGTTTTCCTGCAAATTGGTGTCCCTATCACCCATCAGAGGATCCCTGTAAACTGGTGTCTCAATCGGAGCCCCTCCGCACATTTGTTTGTCCATCGAAGCCCCTCCGCACATTTGTGTGCCCATTGGAGCTCCCCACACACTTGTGTCTCCCTGCACATTTGTGTCACCATCAGTGCCATCACCCCCCTCCCCCCACAACTGTGTCCCCATTACAGCCATCAACCCCCCCTCCTACAACTGTGTCCCTTCAGTGCCATAAACCCCACACACACAATTGTCTCCTTCAGAGCAATCAACTCCACAACCCCCCCCCCCCCCAACATCAACTGTGTCCCCAACAGAGCCAATAAATCCTCATGCCGCACATTTGTTTCCTCCCCATCAGTCTCTCCATACTTTACCGCTGTACAGTGTGCCTAAACTGCAGACCTTCTGCACCTCCCCATCTCGGCTCCCTATATGCAAAATCACAGTGCTAAAGTACACTGATGTAAACAGCGGGGCAGGAGCCGGAAGGTGCAGCCGGTCTGTACTGAAATACCTCTTTGGTTGAGGCTGGGTGCCAGAAGTGGTTCCAGGACCTGTGCTGCATAATGCAGTGGTGAGTATGTATCACAGGTTTTGCAACCTGACACAGCTTTGGCAGAGACCCCGTCCCTGAAGAGAGTCTGCATAGCATATTAGCTCACTATGAATTAGGGCTCTTTCACACGGGCCGGATCAGTGCAGATCCGCCCCGTGGATAGCCGCTTGCTCAGCGGGGATCGCCGGAGCGATCTCCGCTGAGCAGGAAGATGACAGGTCCATCTCTGCACTCCGTGCAGGGACGGACCTGTCAGAGCGCCGCTCTCCCCTATGGGAGATCGGGTGACGACGGACCGCAGAGTCCGTCGTCATTCGATCCGCTCTGCAGACGGATGAAAAAATTGGGTTTTCCTCCGTCTGCAGAAACGGAGCATAGCGGGCACGGACGAGAGCGGGTGTCAGCGGATGCTCATCCGCTGACACCCACTATCCCATAGGGATACCTGTATGTCCGTTTTTCTTTACTAAAACGGAAGGATGAAAAACGGACATACGGTCCGTCAGTGTGAAAGAGCCCTTACTTACCTGAGATCGAAGCCCCCGCATTGGCCCTCGTTCACCTCTTTCGATGCCGCCATCTATCCCAGAGTGACTTCCGGGTTTTGCGGCTCTGGCATGCGCGCTGGTGCTGCCACTAACGGCATGATCTACGTTAGAAACTGCACGCTCAGTGCGCATGCGCCGTAGACATCGGTGCCGCTATTTCTGCAAATATCTCCTAAACCTTTTAGGTTTGGGAGATATTTCTTTAACCTACAGGTAAGTCTAGATTAAGGCTTACCTGTAGGTGCAAGTGGTTGTAATGGGTTTACAACCACTTTAAAGTTAACCGGTTTCTTTGTCCTGTGTGGCTGTTTTACCAATGCAGCAGAAAACCCCTTACAAGGACACCGTAAAGATTTTGCACTGCATTTGGCAAAAGCCCTGAAGCACTCCAGGTGTTTGGGTTGTGCTTAGCCCACACAGGGGAGACCTATTCGGGGTGCTCACTGTTTTTCTGGTCTCGGCTTGTCTGTATTCTTAAATATACTTGTAGATGGTTGTAGGTGTATTGCAATTTAAAATGCCATAATATTTAATTGTTTGTATCCTTACAGTTCCTTGTTGCTGGAGCATTGAATGTTTTGGCTTACAAATATCCCAAAGCATTATGGGTAAGTGTGATATTTTTTTTTATTTTTTTTTCCCCTGGTTACCATGTTGGTCAGTGCTAAAAAAACAGCTATGTTCTACACAACATATCATATGTCCATATTAAGATCATGCTCCAAAATGTAAACAATAAGGAGGTCTGTGCAATTTAACCAATTCAGCACTAGAGCAATTTTTTCCTTTTGGCACACATGTAAAAATCTTAATTTTTGGCAATAAAATGACTTGAACCCCTAGAACATTATACAGTAAAACCTTGGATTAAGAGTAACTTGGTCTGAGAGTGTTTTGCAAGACGAGCAAAAAATGTTTTATACATTTTGACTTGATATACAAGCGATGTCTTGATATACAAGTAGCGTCACATCACAACATATTATAAAAGAGAAGAGAGGCGCCTCTAAGTCTAGTAATACGGTTACATTTAATGAAGGTACAACATTTGGCAACCATCTGAGGCGCCTCTCTTCTCTTATACTCTGTAGCTCATGCTGGATTTTGCTTCTAATCCCCATTTGTGGATGGACATTTTATGGTTAGACAACCTATTACATGGCTATAATCATTTTATATGGACTATAAACTGAAGGACCTATGAATAAATGGTTGTGGAACGAATCATCTGAGTTTCCATTATTTCTTATGGGGAAATTCTCTTTGATATACGAGTGCTTTGGATTACAAGTATGTTTCCGAAATGAATTATGCATGCAATCCAATGTTTTACTGCATATTTTCTGAAACGGAGGCTCTGTAGAATAAAAAGATAATAGTTTTTATGTCACGTGCTATACGCAACTGCTGAATGCTAATTTTCGAAAAAATAAATAAATAATAAAATGTATTGTAGTGCAAACGCACACAATATAATAACCATTTTTTGGTAAAATATAAAAGATGAGGTTGCGTCACGTAAATGGATACTCAACATGCCAATTTTTTTTAAATTGCATTCACTTGTGATATCGCAACAAACTACGATGTTAAAAAAATCGACATAGGTGAATGAATGAATGAATGATTTGTATAGCGCTACAACTGCGAACTGAATCGCCTCGTCAAGGTGGCGATTTAAATGTTTTACAGTTCTTCAGTTTAGAATTAACCAAGAGATCTTGTGCTAGAATTATTGCACTCACTCTGACGTGAGAGGTATCGCACGAGTGTTGCAACGGCGGTCTACATACGTGTGCGCACCCTGGATGTGCGTTTCCATATGTGTGCAGGGCAACGGGAGTTATGGCAGTTTTTCTTTATATATATATATTTTTTTTATACATTTTTTATTTATTTATTTTTTCTTGATTGCCATTACAAGGGGTTAATAAACCCCCATGTGATAGCATTGGGCAGGTCACAGGTACATTTTTTTGGAGACTTTAGGGTTCTCCCCTACCCTTCACACCATCTAACCAAACACAGATCAGCTTGGTTAGATGTGTCCCCTGGCTTTACTGGCCAGGAAATGGTGGATCTGAAACCAGAAGTGACAAAATCATTGTCTTTTCTGGTTTCATTGTTTACATTTGAGAGCAAGACATCGCTCTCCGCCGTGAAGCTGACAGTTGCAGTCTAGGGCTGAAATTACAAAAAAGGAACACAAGGGGGCGCCAGCTAGGTGCAGCATCAATGGGTTTATTATGATAAAAAAGCCAAATGCAAACTCACAGAAATATAAAATCCAAGAGCCATGCCAGATTGGATGGAAGCCGTCCACCAGAGGAGCCGCTTGTGACAGCAAACGGTGTGTAGTCAGTGAGGAAACCAAGTCCAATGTTCCAGGAGGTGATACCATACCATTACCATAGCAAGTCACCCACCCCAAGTGCGACGTCACATCCTGCCTTGTGTCCCACATTAGCTCTCCTCACCTCCTGGAACATTGGACCTGGTTTTCTCACTGACTACACGCTGTTTTCTTTCATAGCAGCCTTCAGCTTGTCTGCATTGTTGGATCTGGTGTCTCATCCTGCTCTTGACAATACTCCACAAATTCTTTATGGGGTTTAGGTCAGGTGAGTTTGCTGGCCAATCAAGCACAGTGATACCATGATCATTAAACCAGGTATTGGTACTTTTGGCAGTGTATGCAGGTGCCAAGTCCTGCTGGAAAATGAAATCAGCATCTCCATAAAGCTGGTCAGCAGAGGGAAGCATGAAGTGCTCTAAAATTTCCTGGTAGGGGGCTGCGCTGACTTTGGTCTTTATAAAACACAGTGGATCAACACCAGCAGATGCCATGGCTCCCCAAATCATCACTGTGGAAACTTCACACTGGACCTCGCGCAACTTGGATTTTGTGCCTCTCCACTCTTGCTCCAGACTCTGGGACCTTGATTTCCAAATGAAATGCAACATGTTTTACTCAGTCCTTGATGATTTGGGGAGCCATGTCATCTGCTGGTGTTGGTCCACTGTGTTTTATCAAGTTTCACTTTACAAGGGTCTTTAAGGCCTAGAGGTGGAAGCAATGTCAGATGTCTCTCCGGTCCTCTAAGGGCAGTGGGGGCCATCTTGCCCTCACTTGACTTCCTGTCCCTCGCAACACAGGATCGGATTGTTTTTGCCGCTACCGACTGCTCCGGTAAGCAGGCAAAATGACCAGGAAGGGGCGGGGGTGGGCACCACTCCTGCTGCCCATAAAGTGATCCTGTGGCAAACCCGCCACCTAGACCACTTTTATGTGAAAGAGAATCGCCCGCTGTATAAAAATATACTGGAATTATGGCAGCTAGCTGTTGCCATAACCCCCGGTATAGAACGTCAAAGTAATGAAGTGGTTACAGACCATTACAAAGCAGTGGGGAAAAGAAGAAGCATGTTAGGAGGTTGGACTAACAAGAGATTTGTTCACTTTGCCCTGATTTTAAAGATCACCCACCTGATCTTACCATGCAGAAAGGCTTTTGCTGAGAACTACTCTGCATGCAATAATCCTAAATACTGCAATAGGGTGGAACAGGAGCATTAACACTTTCAGAAAATTATTCAGGCCTATTAACACCTATGCACTTTAATGACCATTTATTGATGGTAAAGTTTTTTTCCATTTATTTTTAAAATGATTGTAAAGGAATTTATTTTTTAAATAACAAACCTCTTATCTGCTTTTGTGCAAGGGTTTTGTATAGAGCAGCCCTGATCACCCTCTTCCAGGGGCCTCCCGCCAGCGCCCCTGGCTTCTCCTCCCCACGTCAGAGTGCCCCCATAGCAAGCCTGTTCCTATGGGGGCACTTCTACGGGCTAGATCCAGGCTCTGTGTCCAAGGACACACACAGCCAGTATGCCTCAGCCCCCCACCCCGCTCTCTCCTCACAGGATGTGATTGACAGCAGCAGAAACCAATGGCTCACACTGCTGCCTCCATGTCCAGTGAGGAGAGAGCCGTTACTCTTTGGCACAGCACTGGATCGAAATTAAGCTCATGCAAGGGTGGGGAGCTGAACACAAGGTTTTTTTACCTTTACTACAGAGAATATGTTGGGGTAAAAAACCTTCTGCCAATTTAGTGGAGCTAGTTCGGTGTGTTGACATGCTTTGGTCTTATATGGGAAACTAGGAAGCACTGACCTGCAGAATTAAAAGCTCACGTTGGGGAATTGCAGAGCGTTAGGTTATCGGCAAACAAGATTTTACACATCACAGCAAGGCGGTATTGTGTGTTCGGACAATTCAGAGATAAAAATAATTTTCTTAATTTTTCCAAGTACTTTCAGACAATTGACTGCTCTAAGGCTGCTATAAAAGTTTAGGAAAACTCCTAGAACCCTAAAAAAAAGCACATTGGACAGCTTGGCTTGCCATAGTATGTAACCTACTAGTAGTAACCTAGTATGAGCTAGATGTACTGTTTGTATGTGTAAAAAAAAATAAAAAAAAATATATATATATATATGTATATGTATATATGTATGAAATATGTTTAACCACATCAATACAGAGCACTTTCACCCCCTTCCTGCCCAAGCCATTTTTCAGCTTTCAGCGCTGTCACACTTTGAATGACAATTGTGCGGTCATGCAACACTGTACCCAGATGAAATTGTTATCATATTTTTTTTCCCCCCCACAAATAGAGCTTTTCTTTTGGTGGTATTTGATCACCTCTGTGGCTTTTATTTTTTGCACTATAAACAAAAGAAGAGTGACAAGTTTGAAAAAAACACATTTTTTCCTCCGTTTAGGCTGATATGTATTCTTCTACATATTTTTGGTAAAAATCTCAATAAGCGTATATTGATTGGTATAGCGTCTACAAAACACATTTTTGAGACCATTCACATTTATACAGCGATCTGTGCTATAAAAATGCATTAATTACTGTATAAATGTGACTGGCAGGGAAGGGGTTAACACTAGGGGGTGATCGAGGGGTTAATTATGTTTCCTAGGGAGTGATTCTAACTGTAGGGGAGGGGATTCACAAGGGGAGGAGACCGATCAGTGTTCCTCTGTACTGAGAGCACATCATCGGTCTCCTCTCCTCTGACAGGACCGGGATCTGTGTGTTTACACACACAGATCCACGGTACTGCTGTGTTACCGGGAAATCGCAGGTGCCGGAATGGCGAGGGCGTATAATGACACCCTCCCAGAACGATGGCGTCATATGACGCCCTCCCAGAACAAGAGCCGCGCCGCCTGGCCATCAAATGCGGCTAAAGAGGAATTCCAGCTTGGGGAACAAATACTATAGCTGCTGACTTTTAATATAAAGAAATATCCCGCAATGTTGGCACCCCAAGCCGAACCGTCCATCGGTTCCGGGTGCAGGCGCGGACATCTTCACTAAGGGAAACGGAAGTGAAGCCTTGCAGTTTCCTAATGTGCATGCACGAGTCGCATTGTGCTTTCTGAATGGTCCCACTGTCTTCTGGGACCTGCGTGTCTCCCAGAAGGCAGGAGGGGCCAGAAATTGCATAGATCGACGCCCAACGATTGTGGTGATCTTACCCAGAAGTGGGAACGGGTACCTGGTTTTGACATGTATTCACCCCCCGGGGGAGAAAGCAAACAAGCGGAGCTTCCCCTTTTGGGTGGAGCTCTGCATTAACAAAACTGCTCTTTTACTCCTGTTTAGATCATTTCAAATAGAACTAAGCATATAGGACTAAGCAGTGACCTTGACATTTAGGGAAATTGTAGGTTGTTTTGATCTCCAATGTATATTATTTTTTATAATGTATAATTTAATTTTTTTGTCTTGTCACATAGATGGTCCTTTCCTTCATTTTTCTGTTGGGCTGCTTGGCAGTGTCTATTGCTGGTTTAGTCTTTGCTGCCACTGACATCAGTAGATCCCCCCGGAGGAGCAGGGCTGATCTGTGTGATAACCTTCTCAAACAAAACCGCTATTACTACGCAACTATGCCTCCAGTCACCGACTATGAAACTTACAGGATTTTGCAGAGATGCAAGAGTGGAATTCAAGAATATGAGGTGCGACTCTGTCTATTTCTGCTTGGACTGTACATGGAATGAAAGATGTTTAACCTCCCCAGTGATTCTCATAGCGACTAATGCTTTTGCAGCTGGTGAACGTTATTACTGTTACAAAGCGTATTCCTTAGTAGAAGGGGTTGAAAGCACAAGGGCTCTGTACAGCTGCCACAATAGTGCCTGTCTAGGATTTCGCTGAACGCAAAGGGGTTGATTTACTAAAACTGGAGCGTGTAAAATCTGGTGCAGCTGTGCATGGAATCCAATCTGCGTCTAATTTCAGGTTGTTCAATTAAGCTTTGACAAAAAAAAAAAAAAACCTGGAAGCTGATTGGTTTCTATGTTGAGCTGCACCAGATTTTGCACTCTAGTTTTAGTAAATCAACCCCAAAGGCTCTACCCCCTTGAACACACTTTTCCTAATTCTATTCACACTCCAACTTTAAAATGGTGCTCAAGCTAAAACTTTTTTTAGGTTTGGATAAATTATGGAAGGGTAAGAGCCTGTGTTTGGTTTTTAAGCTGTCTGTGTCCCAGATGGGGAGATCTCTCCTCTCTTCCTTTTGTGAATCTGGAAAATGAACCGAAGTAAAGTGGCCCTTTCCCACTTTATCTAAAAAAAAAATAGACGTAATTCTAGCTAGTGTTTTAAACAGTTTTTCTCGGGCAGTAATAACTATAATTTGAATACAGTTCCTGTAGTCTTAACAGTTGGTTTGATGGCTTTCCACTTTTTTGCACAGAACTTGCTGTTAGGCGTGGTCATTATGTCTTTGCTGATGATGATCTGGGGCCTCTGTGTTTCCGCTATAACTCTGATCTACAGACTGAAGGTGTTTTTCGGAGCCTGCAAATGTGAGGTAAGTAGTGACATACTACTTGGTTACTGCTAGAGTTAAGCAGATATTAAAATGGCAGGTCCAAGTTTGAGGTTGGATATTTACAGACAGTAGTGTTGCTACTTTTAGGCCCCTTTCACACTGGGCGGTTTGCAGGCGCTATTGCGCTAAAAATAGCGCCTGCAAACCGACCCGAAACCGCTGTTGCTGTGTCTTCAGTCTGAAAGCCCGAGGGCTTTCACACTGAAGCGGTACGCTTGCAGGATGCTGGAAAATGTCCTGCAAGCCGCATCTTTGGCTCGCTGTAGGAGCGGTATATTTACCGCTCCTATAGCGCCCGTTCCCATTGAAAACAATGGGGCAGCGCTCCAAACCCGCCCGCAAAAAACTTTTAAAAATGGCAGTTTTTTCGGGAGCAGTGATTTTAATAATGCTTAAAGTGAAACAATAAAAGTGTAATATTCCTTTAAATTTCGTACCTGGGGGGTGTGTATAGTATGCCTGTAAAGGGGCACATGTTTCCCGTGCTTAGAACTGTCCCTGCACAAAGTGCAGGAAAAAAAAAAGTCCTTTAAAAGCACTGGCGGCTATAATGAATTGTCTGCTCCCCATAATACAGAGAACAGTCATTGAAAGTCATTGTTAAAAAAAAAAAGGTCCCCCTAAATTCAATTACCAGGCCCTTCAGGTCTGGTATGGATATTAAGGGGAACCCCGCGTCAAATAAAAAAAATTTATGTGGGGTTCCCCCCAAATATCTGGTATGGATTTTAAGGGGAACTCCACGCCAAATTAAAAAAATATGGCGTGGAGTTCCCCCAAAAATCCATACCAGACCCTTTATCCGAGCATCCCCCCCCCTCCTGAACCATACCAGGCCACATGCCCTCAACATGGGGAGGATGTCCCCATGTTGATGAGGACAAAGGCCTCATCCCCACAACCCTGGTCGGTGGTTGTGGGGGCCTGCGGGCGGGGGGCTTATCGGAATCTGGAAGCCCCCTTTAACAAGGGGACCCCCAGATTACGCCCCCCCCTGTGTGAAATGGTAAGGGGGTACAAAAGTACCCCTACAATTTCACCAAAAAAAGTGACAAAAGTGTTTAAAAATGACAAGAGCCAGTTTTTGACAATTCCTTTATTTAAGTCCTTCTTCTTTCCATATTCTTCCTTCTTCTTTCCTTCATCCTTCGGTTTCTTCCTCCATCTTCTTTTTCCTCCATCTTCTTCTTCCTCCGATCCTCAGCTTCTTACTCCGGTGTTCTCGTCCGGCATTTTCCTTCACGGCGTCTCTTCTTCCTCGTTTCTTTATCGGGCCGCTCCGCATCAATGGGAGGCCCCCGCTGTGTGACGCTTCTCTTCTTCCTTCTGACAGTTCTTATATAACGGAGGGCTGGGCCACCTGGTGACCCCGTCCACCTCTGACGCACAGGGACTTGACGGGGACTTCCCTATGGCTTTCCCTGTGACGTCAGAACTGTCAGAAGAAAAGCGTCACACAGCGGGAGTCTCCCATTAATGCGGAGTGGCCCGAGAATGAAGCAAAGAAGAGACGCTGTGGAGGAAGATGGTGGACGAGAACACCAGAGCAAGAAGCAGAGGATCGGAGGAAAAAGAAGAAGAAGATAGAGGAAGAAACCGAAGGATGAAGGAAAGTAGTAGGAAGAAGATGGAAAGAAGAAGACTTAAATAAACTGGCTCTTGTCATTCTTAACACTTTTGTCACTTTTTTTGGTGAAATGGTAATGGTACTTTTGTACCCCCTTACCATTTCACACAGTGGGGGGGGGGGGGGCGGTATGGATATTTGGGGGGAACCCCACGTCTTTTTTTTTTTTATTTGACGCGGGGTTCCCCTTAATATCCATACCAGACCTGAAGGACCTGGTAATTGAATTTGGGGGGACCCCCACGCTTTTTTTTTATCAATGACTTTTAATGACTGTTCTCTGTATTACGGGGAGCCGACAATTCATTATAGCCGCGAGTGATTTTAAATTACTTTTTTTTTTTGACCTGCAGAAATGACACTTTGTGCAGGGACAGTTCTAAGCACGGGAAACATGCGCCCCTTTACAGGCATACTATACACACACCCCAGGTACGAAATTTAAAGGAATATTACACTTTTATTGTTTCACTTTAAAGCAGTGTTTCACCTAAAAAAAATTTTTTAAAGTCAGCAGCTAAAAAAAAAGTAGCTGCTGACTTTTAATAAGTACACTTACCCTCCCAGGGCGCCTGCGATGTCGGTCGTGGAGGCCGAGATGTCCCTCGGCGATCCGGTTCCAGCGCCGCCATCCTCAGTAAGGGAAACGAGCAGCGAGCGCTGCCCGTTTCCTACTGCGCATGCGCGAGTCAGCGCGCGGCCTACTGCGCATGCGTGAGTCGAATTTGTCAATGGGGAACGCAATGTGTTGTGGGACATAGTTCCCATAACACACCGCGCCCCATTCACTAGAAGGCGGCGCTCGGAGCAGAAGACAGAAGATCACCTCGGAGCAAGAAGAGGCAGATTAGGACGATCTGCCTAGCAACAGCCATTTCTGTTTTTTTTTTCATTTTAAATTTGTACTAACATTTTTATCTAGTTTTGTTTTTCAGGGTGGCCCACCACTTTAAGCATTATTAAAATCACTGCTCCCGAAAAAACTACAGTTTTTTTAAAACTTTTTTTTGCATTAAAACATGTCTCCTGGGGCAGGACCCAGGTCCCCAAACACTTTTTATGACAATAACTTGCATATTGGCTTTTAAAATTAGTACTTTCGATTTCTCCCATAGACTTTTACAGGGTGTTCGCAGCTTTTCGAATTTGCCGCGAACACCCCAAATTGTTTGCTATTCGGCGAATGGGCAAACGGGCAATGTTCGACTCTAACTCAAAGCTCATCCCTATTGAGAGGCAGGGCAAGCCACAATGAAAATGCAGCAAAGTTGCAGTTACACTTTTGATAGTTGGTAATGTCTGTATACTAATTTAGCCAATAGGGAAGCAGTATACCATCTTATAGGGTCACTAGCTGAACTACTCAATTGGGTAATTAAAAAAGCTAAAACCAGGCTGCCAGCGGAAATGTCTGCAGTGACTTTTGAAAAGGGAGGTTTGTGGCAGAGCAGGGACTGTTGATACAAAATATACTTCTGTATTTTCATAATGACGATATTTAACAGGTAGATATCATATGTGTCATTTTTTTTTTGTCTCGCAGAAAGTTGAAGAGAATGATGATGCTCTGCTGTCACCAAACCCTACCCAAGACGTTATTATTGCTTGAGGACAACAGTGTGATCTACATTTTACACAGGCTCATTTCAGCTTCCTAAAGCTACAAACTGCAAAGATAATATTCTAAATCCTGTACTGAGAAACATGAGCAAGCTGTCATTGCTGGCCACTTTTCAGTAATGCTAGTTGCCTGGCTGTTTTGGCTTTTAGAGCTTTAAGTTGCTGTCCTGGAACATTTGAGTCAGAAAAGTCAGTGAATTCAAGACCCCTAATCAGCATCCTTGTCCTGGCTCAGTGAAAACATAGAAGCCACTGGATCAGCATGACAGCCAGGGAAGCAGATCTCATTATGTTTTCCTTTTTAAAGTGGTCTTAAATATAACCTGTCACCTTTCCCATTCAATTTTTGCTAGCCAGACCTTCCACCCCTGACACTTATCTTAGCACATTCCCTTCTTTCTATGTTCCTCCATTGGAAATGATTTTTGCTTCTAGGTATGGGGCAGCATTTGACCTTTTCATTCCTCCTAGGATGCAGAGTTTGTGCCCGAGTGGCTAATCATTGGTCCGGAACACTTCACATAATTGGGGAGCTGGTCCTGAATGGGAACCATGACAGATTCTCCTTAATAGACTGCGGCCCGTGTTGGGCAATTCCCTTGTTTTTTTTATCTTTTGAGACTCAGTAGCAGAGACATTAGCCTTGTGTCCACTTTGAATGACAGTTTATACTCCGCTCATAATCCTTTTGCAGATTCACAAAATAACTTTGACTTAATATGATTTTATAGAATGTAATGTTCACAAACTCACTTGTGATTTTAAGATTTTTTTACATTTTTTCTTCCTATGTAAGCATGATTATCTTTCAGTAATAATTAAATGTAACCTTAATATCTTGCCACTATCACAATAAAGAAATATATTGTTACTTCTGCACAGTGGCGGCTGGTGCTCAAAATTTTTGGGGGGGCGCAAACAAACAGCCTCACTGTGCCATCAAACGCTGCCACTGTGCCCATTAAACGCTGCCTCTGTGCCCATTAAACGCTGCCACTGTGCCCCTCAAGTGCTGCCACTGTGCCCCTCAAGTGCTGCCACTGTGCCCCTCAAGTGCTGCCACTGTGCCCCTCAAGTGCTGCCACTGTGCCCCCTGCCTGCCCTCTGCACTTACCTTGTCCCGGTGTGCAGCTGGTGACGGTGTCAGGCGACGAGTGGTGTCTCATCGTCGGATGTCTTCTTCTCCCACGCTCTTCCTGTCTTCTGCTATGATTGGACGCCTAGCGTCCAATCACAGCGCCTGTGACTTCAGCCAATCAGGTGACAGGTAACAGACCTGGCAACCTGATTGGCTGAGAGGCGGGTCTGTGTTAGGGAAGCGATGTATTCGCTTCCCTAACACAATACTGTGTAATCAGCGAACGCACAGTCGCGCGCCCGCTGTTTACACTTAGGGAAGCCTATTAGAGCACACCGCTCTAATAAGGTCCCCTATTAGAGCTTACAGCTCTAATAGGGGCGCTTCCAGAAACACCCCCCCACTGTAATTCAGATGCCCGGCGCCCGATCAGGGGCCGGACACCTGAATAGGGGGCGGCAGCGGTGACAATAGATAGATTCATGCAATGCATGAATCTATCTATTGGTGATAGAGCGGTGCAGGAGAGGGGGGGCGGCGCTCCTGCGCCCTCTATGCACGCACCGCCACTGCTTCTGCATCAGCCAGACTTTGTAATGCTTTGTTATTCCATAAGGCATTGAGTAACTGAAGTAAATTCCTTTTACTAGTGAGCGCTTATTTTTTATTTTTTTTAACAAAGTTTTTTATTTTCAAAAGCACAACAATCATCAACAGAGAATGCAAAAGGAAAATGTGATGTACATACAGTATACAGTGATCACAGTTATAGTATATTAAAATAGAATGCAGGTGATTTCGAACAGTCAGGATCCCCTACAATTGAAAGAAGAGTGTGTATTACATCTACACACCTTGTTACACATGTCTAGAATACCCATATGTATTCGGTTCAGTTCCTTACAGAGAGAGCTTAAATAATGGATCTTGAGCGGACTACAGCCCATCTTAGTTATGTACATATCTCCCTTAGGGGGTAAAAAAAACATCCTGTACCCAGTTCCATTTGGCAGGGAGCCCATACAAGATCTGGGTAGGAGGGGGTGGGAGCCCCGTCACCAACAGGCCTTAAGGCAGGCCATGAGGGCTTTAGTTAGAACAAACATTTCTATATATGTCTTGTCTCTCTCCTCTCCGATAACTAGCGGCAGGGGGTAAGAACTCTATGACTCTGGCCCTAGTCCATGGGGAGCTGCTCTTCGCGGACCCAAGGACCCCAGATTTTGGAGAATTTTTTTTGGGGCAGTGGCGGCCTAGATAGGTCAGTTTATACAATGGGAGGGCATTATTTATGAGCTTCTTCCACTGCTGTATTGTCGGGGGATAGTCCACTTCCACTGGAGCAGCATTGCCTTTCTAGCATAGAAGGCCGCATAAAACATGAACAGTTTCTTAGACTAGGGACCTGCTAAGTTATCCACTACTCCGAGCAACAGTGGGATTGGGTCACACTGCATATTTAGTTTGCTGATGGAATTGACAACGGTGACCACTTCTCTCCAGAAGGATTGTATGCGTTGACAAGACCAAACAACATGGAAAGAGCACTTATTTTAACATTGCAGAGGACAACCTGCCTAAGACTGCCTAGGCTTTTTTTGTTTTGCATAGAATAAGGAAGGGTTCGCCCCTATTATGTTCTTTTTGCTGTCTGTTGTCTCTCGTCTCAGTCTCTTGTTGGAGAGACTTGTCATCACTTCTTTCACACAGACCCTTCCAAAATGCTGGGTCTTCCCTCACTTTTAGTCCTGATTACTTTTTTTTTTTTACACAACCTATAACCTATCAGTTTGTCTCCCAGTTATGTGATCATCAAGTCATCTGTAACTCCATAATGCTACAATAGATTTGTTTCTAGGGTTAGTGTAGTTGGCAGCAGCCGCCCTTCTATAGGGGGCGCAGGGGTGCCACCATCCCGCCACCCCACAGCTAGTGATCAAAAAAATATATATGTTCCTTTTAAGTGTGTGTGGGCATCGGGCACACAGATATTTATGTAAAGCATGACGTTTCTGCAATCATGTGATGGTAAGCTTGATTGGCTTCCTTTAGGGCTTCCTCCGGGGCACAGAGCCATGCACCCTGAACACTCCCCACTATACAGTCTGTACAATTATGCTCTGTGTGGTGGTTTGTGATTTGGTGGAGCCCTGGAGGACGTAGGGTGGTGCTTTTAGCGGAGGAACCGCGTAACTTCTGGTTTCGCTGGTCCACTCGTCCCGGTCCCATGGTGGTGGAACACAAGGCAGACACTTCTGTATATCTCGCTGCTACTGAGCCCAGAGAGCACACGGATTAGACAGTGGGGTGCCCGGGGGGGGGGGGGCACCTGCTATGCTAATTTCACTGTCCTGACTCAAGCTACACCAGCACCTTTCAACTCCCCCTCTCTCCTGTAATGGAAGTCTGTACATCTTCCCAATCACACCGATCCTTCACTTTCTTCTGTTTGCTCTCCCCTCACATGTATCTGTATTGCTCACATCCTGCATCCTCAAGTGTCAGATCTGACCATTCCAATCACTGACTGACACCCTTTCCAGACCACATTACTTTTGATCTCTTAAAGAGGAAGTAAACCTTAAATGTATTTTTTTGGAATCATATGTGATAGACCAACACAAAGTGGCACATAATTGTTAAGTGGAAGGAAAATGGTTTTCAACATTTTTTACAAACGTGTGAAAAGTGTGGCGTGCATTTATATTCAGCCCCCTTTACTCTGATATCCCTAACTAAAATCTAGTGTAACCAATTGCATTCAGAAGTCACCTGATTAGTAAATAGAGTTCACCAGTGTGTCAATTAATCTCACTATAAATACAGCTATTCTGTGAGGCCCTTAGAGGTTTATTAGGGGACCTTGGTAAACAAACAGCATCATGAAGGCCAAGGACCACACTGGTCATAAGATAAAGTTGTGGAGAAGTTTAAAGCAGGGTTAGGTTCTAAAAAAAATATCCCAAGCTTTAAACGTACCACAGAGCACTGTTCAATCCATCATCTGAAAATGAAGTGTATGGCACAACTGCAAACCTACCAAGACATGGCCGGCCACCTAAACTGCCAGGCAAGGAGAGCATTAATCGGAAATGTGGCCCATGGTAACTCTAGAGGAGCTGCAGGACAACTATTAGGCGTGCACTTCACAAATCCACCCTTTATGGAAGAGCGGCAAGAAGAAAGCCATCAGAAGTCCCGTTTGCAGTGGGGGAAACATGTGGAAGAAGGTGCTCTGGTCAGATGAGACCAAAATTGAACTTTTTGACCTAAAAGCAAAATGCTATGTGTGGCGGAAAACGAACACTGCACATCACCATCCTTACCGTATGTTGCCAGTGTGCCCTTGAATGCCCCCAGTGTGACCCCCGCCCGCTCGCCATCTGCCCGGCACTTACCCTGTCTTGATGGGGTAGCGGGAAATGGCGACAAGCGGGGTCCTCCATGTGTCTCCTGCTGTCCTCATCTCCCGTCCTCTCCTGATAGGCGTCATATAGCAGCGCCTGTCGTTTCAGCCAATCAGGTGACAGGTAACCTGATTGGTGGAAAGGCGGTTTAGTGTTAGGAAATCGAATAGTCATTCGCTTTTCTAACACATCTGAGTGACCTGCGAGCGCCCAGCATCGCACTCGCAGGTCACTATTTTGAAGCCTATTAAAGCCTATGGCTCTAATCAGGTGCTTCAAAAACACCCCCTGCCACTGTAGTTCAGGCGCCCTGAGCCCAAAAAGGGGTCGGGCGCCTGAATAGGGAGTGGCAGCGGCAACCATGGATAGATTCATGCAATGCATGAATCTATATATTGGTGATAGAGTGGGTGGCAGGAGAGAGGGGCACGTGCACTCAACTTCTTTGGTCGACCATGAGGAGGCCTGTTTTGAGTGGAACCTGACCTGTTAAACCGCTGTATGGTCTTGGCCATCACGCTGCAGTTCAGTTTCAGGGTCTTGGCAATCTTCTTATAGCCTAGGCCATCTTTATGTAGAGCAAACATTTATTTTTTCAGATCCTCACAGAGTTCTTTGCCATGAGATGCCATGTTGAACTTCCAGTGACCAGTATGAGAGAGTGAGAGCGATAACACCAAATGTAACACACCTGCTCCCCATTCACACCTGACAACTTGTAACACTATGGACCACTTAATCACAGGTGGTCAGACAGGCATGATAAAGCCACAGAGCCAAGAAACCATTAATGGAGATCACAGATGACTGGGTCTTATAGTTCCACCAAATAATCAGAGGTGCATGCATAAAATATAAAAGAAGGAACTCCTCATCGTGTACTATTAGGAACCAAGGGTCATATTTATTCAAAGAAAAAACTGTCTCTATAATAGACGTAATGCTGCCATCTTGTGTTTGAAAACAGGTATAACAGGAAAATCAAATATATAAGAGCAACATACAGAAAACATAAATATAAAAAGATAATAAAAAATCTAAAAAAAGGAGAACAGTCTGGGGGGTTCAACTGTTGTTAATAAAGGCATTCACATCCCATTCTATGTTTAAACCAAATGGTCTGTAAGATTTTAAACAGAAAATCCACCAGGTCTCCATCTTTGAAATCTCTCTCCTAATATGGCTGCCTCTCTAATGAGGATCAAACTTGTCTATGGCCATAAAAGATGTGCCCTTTGGACTCTTACCATGGCATAGGACATAGTGTGTCGATAAATTATGGTTCAAGAAGCCCTTATGAATATTTGCCAGATGCTCCTTGAGCTTAGTTTCCAACTTGAGGATGGTGCGACCCACATAATATAGGCTGCAAGGGCACATGATCATATAAACCATGTTCTTGTTCGAACAGGTGACAAAAGATTCCACATCATATGATTGACCAGTAACATTAGAACTAAAAGTGGTATATTTCCTTAAGGCAATTATTTAGACAAACTTTGCATTTTCTATAATGATAGTAGCCCTTGAAAGCGCCAAAGAAGCTTGGTTTTACTGGGGGTCTAATTATATTTGGGGCTACTTGGAGTTTCAATGGGGGTGCGCCTCTATAGTTGACCCTAGGTTGTTCAGGGAGCAAAGTAGTAGTAGTCTGTCATTTTTTTAGCCCCAATGCTTTCTAAAAATCTTCTTAAAGCGGTTCTGCACTGATGTTTTTTTTTTTTTTTTTTAATGTCTAAAAATCATGTCTTGCTAACATCATACTCACTTGCAGTGATGATGCTTGTTATCCAGGTCCGTTTTTCCATCTAATCCATAGTTTAAAAAACTCATTCCCGGCTGATGTCATCTTGCTTGTGGGCATTTGAAGCCCACAAGCAGTCACTTCCTTGTTACAAGGATCACGTCCGCAAATCCCACCCGAAATCTCGCGAGATTTGCGGGCATCGAGCCGTAATCTCGCTAGATTTGTGGACATCCAGCCGAAATCTCGCGAGATTTGCGGACATCGCACGAAATCTCGCAAGATTTCTGGGATGAATGACACCAGATCCCAGGAGACAGTGCGGCATGACGAAGATCCCCACACAGACCCCGCCCACCCCCGCAGAGACAGAGGAAAGACCGGCAGCAATTACAGGGTAAGTAAAAAAAAAAAAAACGGCCATTTAGTAAGTGTGTGCAGAACTGCTTTAATTGAAAAATGCTGATCCGAGTAGGTGGTATAGAACGAAAAACAAGAGGAAAAATCCCCACCTTCTCTTATTCTGGGCTTCGGTAGATCTTCTCTATTTTTTAATGCAACATCAGTTATGACCCGATCAAAATCATTGACTGCATAACCTTTCTGTATGAAGCGAGTGTTCAAAAACTCTGCCTCCTTCAGAAAGTCCTCCTGTAAGGAGCAATTCCTCCTTAATCTGAAGAATTGGCTCATAGGGGACAGACCTAAGCCAGGAATCATGGTGGCAGCTGTCCGTCCCTATATAGCCGTTCCTGTCAGTGTCTTTAAAATATGTGAACGTAACAAGTCTATAATTTTCTACCCTGATTTGCAGGTCTAAAAAATGTATGGCAGAGGTGCTGGCTTCATGCTGGAGAACAATGCCCTGATCATTAGAGTTAAGTTCACCAAAGAACAGATCCAAAGAGGCACAATCTCCTTCCCATAGGAGGAGGACGTCATCAATGTGTAGACCCCAGAAGATCAAATTGATCCTCCGTTGATCATAGATGACGTCCTCCTCCCATTTGGCCATAAAAAGATTGGCCATACTTGGTGCAAACTTGGCACCCATCTCCACTCCTCGACCTTGCAGATAATAATAAAAATAAATATGTTTGTGATACTGAAGATTATAAGAACAATAACGTTTTTAGATGGCAGAGTATAGAGAAGGTTAATACCACGAGTAATGGAGGGGTGGCAGTTGGGACTAATGGAATACCTGGTCAATCACAGGGAACTCCGGGTCCCCTACAGGCTTCCACATACCAGGGTAGAAATTTAGATTCTCCCAGACCTGTACATGGACAACCACCTAAAAACAACTCTAGATGTAGAGGAGGCCCCAGAAGGGGCACTAGAGGAGTTGGCCGTCCTTTACACCATGAGCCTGTCGACACCCATAATAGGTTCGCACCCCTCTATAGAGAGGACGAGAGCGCTATGGAGGTAGCGAAAGGTACATTGTACAACATCCTCAACAAGGACCCCCGCGCGGTCATTTCAATAACTCTTGGGAGGCAACGTGGACATTGGACAGAGGGGGAGCCGATCAGCGGGTCCAGCGGACGCGATGCTAAGCAGGAACACGGATCTCTGTCTTCCCCCAGTCAGTCCATTCCCCACACAGTAATCACCCCCTAACCCCTTGATCGCCCCTGGTGTTAACCCCTTCCCGGCCAGTGTCATTAGTACAGTAACAGTGCATATCTTTAGCACTAATCACTGTAATAATGCCACTGGTCCCGAATAAAGTGTCAAAAGTGTCAGCTCGGTGTCCGATTTGTCCGCCGCAACGTTGCAGTCCCGCTAAAAATCGCTAATCGCCGCCATTACTAGTAAATAAAAAAAAAATTGCATAAAAATATCCCATAGTTTGTAGACACTTTAACTTTTGCACAAACCAATCACTATACACTTATTGGGATTTTTTTACCAAAAATATGTAGGAGAATACATATTGGCCTAAATGGAAGAAATTGTATTATTTAAAAAAAAATATTGGATGTGTTTTATAGCAGAAAGTAAAAAATATTATAATTTTTTTTTTCAAAATTGTTTTTTTTTTTTATAGCGCAAAAAATAAAAACCGCCGAGGTGATCAAATACCACCAAAAGAAAGTTCTATTTGTGGGAAAAAAGGTCATAAATTTTATTTGGGTACAGCGTCGCACAACCACACAATTGTCACTTAAAGTAACGCAGTGCCGCATTGCAAAAAATGGCCTGGTCAGTATATGAAATTCTGAAAGACCCCACTCAATATGCAAAAAATCTGTATGGGTAAACAAATAAATCCTGTGAGCCCCATAATGCCAACTGCACCCCAATTCAGATCAGATTTTCATTTGATGAAGCCGCAATATACAATATTTTAAATGTCTTGGATGTTTTTATGAAGTTGTTATAATAAAAAGATCTAACTTTTACATTTGGTTATTCAGTTCAATTATATTAAATAAAGCAGTAATCTATGAAGTCCCCAAGGTTGTGGACCCATTGGGGGTCATTCCTTTTGGTTTTACATTAATATGTAATATAATAATTACATATAATAAAATATTATAATAATTATTATTTAATATTATATATATTATTATATTTAATTACTAATATTATATAATTATTAATATTATACTAATATAATCTAATCATTTTAATTATAATCTAGCAATACAATCCTCTATTTTTGTAGAATAGCTTAAAGTGGAATTTCAGGCTAGAATGGACTAAGTTTAAAAGGGCTCCCATCCCCTTTTTAACTACCCTCTAAAAGAAAGATGCAGATACTTACCTATTTTCAGTGTGTGGCGTTTTTGTCACATGATCTCCAAAGAAGCTGGCCTCAGAGGAGAGAGCGCCGAAAACAGATTTAATGCCTGGGCGGTGATGTCACCCATAAGCTTACTATAGATCATCCATTGTCGGATGTCCCTCCTCTCCCCTGAAGCCGCTGCTAGTAGAAAGAGAAGAGCCATGTGACCGGACTAGAGCACCCTGAGAATAGCTAAGTATAAGCATCTTCCTTCTACAGGGCAGATCGTATAGGTGCTAGAAGGAAGCTGAAAATGGTCCTTGGAGGCCCAAATCCCACTCTTGGCCCTGGGAGGCCGAAAATGGTCCAAGGAGGCCAAAATCGCACTCCTGGGCCTTGGAGGCTAAAAATAGACCTTGGAGCAGCACGGAAAATAGATGGCGAGCTGACATACCCGAGTTGACGGAGGATATCTGGCAGGAGGTTCTCCCTCTCCTACCTTCTGTCATCTCTTCTAATGACAAGGTGATCCAGACTAAACTGTTGTATAGATCCTATTTTACACCATGCTTACTATATAAACTACACAAATTACCCTCTGCATTGTGCTCGCGATGCGGCACGTTCTTTCATTTGATGTGGGAATGCAACCCAATTAGGAAGTTCTGGTCAGAGGTCACGGCCTTCATCAGCTCCATAGCTCAGATACCGAATATTTGAAACCCTTTGCAAAGCTTGCTGGGGTATATTGATGATGAAGGACTATCCAAGAATGTACAAACCTTTATACGTATAGTATTATTCTATGCAAAAAAATCAATAACCATACACTGGAAATCGCAGTCCCCCCCCCCCCCCCCCCCCACCATAGCTTTCTGGCTTACTATAACTAATCAGGCCATACCACTATACAAGCTCACGTACAAAGCCAGAGGGTGTCCAACAAAAATCCTCAAAGATCTGGGACTCTTGGGTCAGTTCTGACAGTACCATATCACCTGCTCCTTCATATACAAACGGAGGCTATAACTCCTAACTAGATTTCACAAAGAGATACCCCGAATTAAGATTGACTTCCGATGCAAGATAATCAACTTTGATTTGTATGTAGTTCTGTACTTACTGATTGTATGCCAGATACATGTACTTTCCTAAGGAATGAGCGTTGTTCGCTCCAACTGTATAACTGTATGTTTTACTGTTTGTTGTGTTTTGTAAATTAATAAAAAATTTGCCTTTAAAAAAAAAAAAAGAAAAGAAAATGGGCCTCGGAGACAAAAATCACTTTCTCAGCCCTGGGAGGCCGAAAATGGTCCTCTCGTGTCCCCATAGCAAGCTGCTTGCTGTGGGGGCACTCCACAGGAGGCCAGGAGCACAGAAGAGGGACTCGAGAAGAGGAGGATCTGGGCTGCTCTGTTCAAAACCACTCCACAAAACAGGTAAGTATAACATGTTGGTTATTTATTTTTTATTTTTTAAACTTTACAATCACTTTAAGTCCAATTCACAAACGGACCAGAGAGTTAAAAAATATGCAATATTTACCACCAGGGTTTTGCTGGAGGTATCACATGTAGTATAAAAACAGCATGGGGGTCAGGGGACATATACATTATTATATTATAATATTATATATGTAGCGGCCATAACCCTCAATGGGGCGGCCTTGACTTTTGGGCTTACCGGCAGTGGCGTCACTAGGATTGGTGTCACCCGGTGCTGAAAAACATGGTGTCACCCGCCCCCACCAACTATATTTCCACCTTACAGAGAAAGGGATACCACCGCTTCAGGCCAGTCAGCTGAAACACAGACTGTGTTAGTGAGTAAGCATCAGCTCCTGTCTGTATCGCTTTGCTGTGGCTTGTACAGTGTAATCACAATTTTTCAATAAAGGCAAAAGTTATTTTTTGTGGATTGTGACTGTCCAGAGTTTTCCCGTTCATCTTCATTTGCTATAGTTCCCCCTTAGTACAGACCCCCCTCCCTCCGTATAGATCCCCCACCAAGTACAGACCCCTCTCCTGCAGTATAGATGCCCCCCTCAGTACAGACCCCTCTCTCTCAGTATAGACCCTTCTCCATCAGTGTATACCTCCCTCTCTCAGTAAGGACCCCTCTTATCAGTATAGCCCCACCCCCCCTCAGTAAAGACCCATCTCATCAGTATAGGCCCCCCTCCCTCAGTAAAGACCCATCTCATCAGTATAGGCCCCCCTTCCCCAGTACAGACCCCTCTCATCAGTATAGAACCCCCTTCCTTAGTACAGACCCCTCTCATGAGTATAGAACCCCCTTCCTTAGTACAGACCCCCCTCATCATTATAGGACCCCCTACCTCGGTACAGACCCCTATCATCAGTACAGACCCCTCTCATCAGTACAGACCCCTCTACCTTAGTATAGGCACCCCCCTCCCTCAGTTCAGACTCCTCTCCTTCAGTGCAGACCCCCCCTTCAGTGCAGATCTATACTTTGCATAATGTACACACCTCACATCACAGGACATACTCAACAGTGTCCCTCCTCCTGTGAGAATGTAAACAGCTGGACTGTCGGTACCATGGCACCCCCACACACCTCACCCTGGGCTCGGGCCGGCAGTGGACACCCTCCCCCCCCCAGCACCTGTTCCGAATCTGGGCGCCTGGGGGCCGCTGGAGTCTGGAGAGGAGGGAAAGCTTCACAGCGTGCAGCCGCCGCTGGAGGTGTGTTGTTCCAGCCCAGCGGGCTGCGGGGTGAACGGGACAGCTGGAAAAAAAATAAAAATACCGGGGCTTTCCTCACTGTCAGGAGGGTGTCCCACAAGCGGGTGTCACCCGGGTGCGGTCCACCCCCCCCCGCACCCCCCAGCAACTCCTCTGCTTACCGGTTACCTTTGCTCGGCTTCGTCCTCCAGGTCTAGGGGTTCCCAGAGTTAGTACCCAATGACTTTGCACGCTGACACCATAAAAGTCATGTTGAAAGGTTTTTATTTGCAGGGGTAACTTCCAACAGACACAGTCACATGAGGAAACAGAGGGCAAGGTTGAAGAAAACTCAGGCACCTTGAACTGCTAAGTATACGAAAGTCTCTATTTGCCAACCCAGAGAGTAGCCACTCGCAGCTCGGCGCTTGCAAGCTGAACAAATCTCTAGCCAGAGATTATGGCAGTCAGCACTTGAATAACGAAATTTGCACAGTCTTTAACCTTGACTCGAAGCGGTACTTAGAAACAAACAGGAACCTTTTCTCAGTACCTGGAACGTTATCCGCCTCCTTGACAGTATTGGGGAAGCGTGGATTCTCTAGTGTCCTTGACAACCCAGAAACCAGGCACTTCTCAGGATGCCAGCTTGTTGGCCCTCCACCGAAGAGTCCTCCCCCGATCGCTTACACGAGCTGCGGTGCCCCTCCAAGTTGAGAGCTCACCCGGACGCCTTGAATCCTCCCTCAGTTACTGTGCCTTGGACCAGCCGGTTCCGAGACTTGGGAACAGATGGATCCTTGCCCCAGACCAAGTGGGTCTGTGGGGCCTGTCAAACCAAACATGTTGCGGGGCGGCACACACTTCCCCGACTGGGACCCCTTCGCGGGGCTACCCCAGTCCAGATCCAGGAAACAGGCAGCTCTGGTCTAACGAACCCCAAACACGTGACTCCAGCATCTTAAGTACCCTTCCCCAGACTTCTCAGCGAGGCCAAATACGCTCACTGATTGGCTCCGGTGAATGCCGGTACCCAAACGTCCAACCAGGCCTGGTTCTGAGCCTGTCATGTGCTCCTTACTGCATACATGATCAGGCAGAACCCTAATGCCCCATACACACGGTCGGAAATTCCGACGGAAAATGTCCGATCGGACCATGTTGTCGGAAAATCTGCCCGTGTGTGGGCTCCATCGGACTTTTTTTTTGATCCTGCTCTCAAATTTTCCGACAACAAAATCCGATCGACCTTTTCCGATCGTGTGTAGAGAATTCCGACGGACAAAGTGCCACGAATGTTCAGATCAAATTACGAGACCAAAGCGATTGGCTACTAGCCTCTAAGTAGTTTCGTCGTACGCATCAAACGTCACCACGTTCAGAATGATCGGATTTTCCGACAACTTTGTCCGACCGTGTGTATGCAACACCAGTGTCGGACAAAATCCGTCGGACAAAATCCGACGGATTTTGTGGTCGGAATTTCCGACCGTGTGTACGGGGGCTAACACAGCCCAGTCAAACTGATGCCAAAGCTTCCCTATCCAATTAACTCTCAGAACCCGTTCTGAGAAACAAAAATAACTAAATTTACAATAGCGGACACCTAGAAAAGGTGTCAACGCTACATATATATATATATATATATATATATATATATATATATATATATATATATATATATATATATATATATATATATATATATATAATATCACATAATAACACATTTACAAAATAGTATGTTACAAAATAATACGTGACGTGAAAAAAAAATAATACATGCCATGCTTTGTTCATGACACCTTTAATTTACATTATATTATTATATTATATTATTTACATTATAATTACTACATTTCAAAAAAATTTAAATAACACGACATTGCCATGCTATGGACATAGCAGTTTAGATTTCGTGAAACAATGACATCTAGTGGCCAAACCTCCGCATTACAATGTCAGTTCTATAGTATACTATGTATTGGGTGTACCATGGCCGACGTTCAAGCTTCTGTTCAGTGTACCAACATGGCTGACGTTCCACTATAACTACATTTCCCAGCCTGCACTGCACCTCTGACTTCCTTTTGCCCTGGAAATGATAGAAGCCCCTGACTGATGGCCATAACTTTTTAAATATCTGAGGACTCAGATGATCAGACCGACTAAAAAATGGTAAATATAAAGAGAGGTGGGGATTTTGTGTGCCTGCAGTGAGGCTCTTGTACAGAATCTGATCCTGATATGTTATTTGTGGTATTGTGAAGGCACACCCAGACTATACAGGTTGTATTGTCATTATTTTATGTTTAAAGTGGTAGTATAGTAAAAGTGAGAGGCTGCAGCTTTGGCCATAATGTGAAAGTGTGCATAGAGGATTTCCCTTTGTGGTTTTTGCCCTCCTACTGCGCTGACAGCTCTGTGATTTTTCTGCCCCTAAGCTGCCATCTTCTCTGCCCTTTTTTCTTAAACGATGATGTCACTTCTGCACATTTTTGACACTTAATAGATGCTGGGAGGGTGCAGTGCACTGAGAATGTGCTGCAGGCAGCGTGCGCCCAAAAATAGGAATGTTGCTGCTTTTTTCTTTGCGTTTGTTTTCTTTCTTGGATCCTTTAACGTAGACTTTCTGATCGGGTCTAACTGTCTGTTTTTCAGGGGGACCTGATCGGAGGCTCCATGCAGCTCTATAGACAGGCAGATGTAAACAGGCTTAATATATATATATATATATATATATATATATATATATATATATATATATATATATATATATATATATATATATATATACACACACACACACACACACACACACACACACACACACACACACACACACACACACGTTTACATACCCTGGCAGAATTTATGATTTCTTGCCCATTTTTCAGAGAATATAAATGATAACGCAAAAACATTTCTTTCACTCGTGGTTAGTGTTTGGCTGAAGCCATTTATTATCAATCAACCCTGTTTACTCTTTTCAAATTATAATGACAACAGAAACTACCCAAATGACCCTGATCAAAAGTTTACACACCCCAGTTCTTAATTGTCCCCTTTAACATCAATGACAGCTTTAAGTATTTTGTGGTATTTGTGGATGAGGCTCTTTATTTTCTCAGATGGTAAAGCTTCCCATTCCTCTTGGCAAAAAGCCTCCAGTTCCTGTAAATTCTTGGGCTGTCTCTCATGAACTGCATATTTGAGTTCTCCCCAGAGTGGCTCAATGATATTGAGGTCAGGAGACTGAGATGGCCACTCCAGAACCTTCACTTTATTCTGCTGTAGCCAACGACAGGTCGACTTGGCCTTGCGTTTTGGATCATTGTCATGTTGGAATGTCCAAGTATGTCCCATGCGCAGCTTCCTGGCTGATGAATGCAAATGTTCCTCCAGTATTTTTTGATAAAATATTGCATTCATCTTGCCATCAATTTTGACCAAATTTCCTGTGCCTTTTGTTACTTGCACCAAAAACTCACCGATCCACCTCCATGTTTCACAGTAGGAATGGTGTACCTTTCCTCATAGTCTTTGTTGACTCCGCTCCAAATGTAGCATTTTTGGTTGTGGCCAAAAAGCGAAATTTTGGTCTCATCACTCCAAATGACTTTGTGCCAGAAGGTTTGAGACTTGTCTCTGTGCTGTTTTGGTGTATTGTAAGCGGGATACTTTGTGGCATTTGCGTAGTAATGACTTTCTTCTGGCGCCTCGACCATGCAGCCCATCTTTCTTCAAGTGCCTCCTTATTGTGCATCTTGAAACAGCCACACCACATGTTTTCAGAGAGTCCTTATTTCACCTGAAGTTATTTGTGGGTTTTTCTTTGCATCCCACGGAACAATTTTCCTGGCAGTTGTGGCTGAAATTTTAGTTGGTCTACCTGACCGTGGTTTGGTTTCAACAGAACCCCTCATTTTCCACTTCTTGATTAGAGTTTGAACACTGCTGATTGGCATTCTCAATTCCTTGGATATCTTTTTATATCCCTTTCCTGTTTTATACAGTTCAGAAATACCTTTTCCCGCAGATCCTTTCACAATTATTTTGCTTTCCCCATGACTCAGAATCCAGAAACATCAGTGCAGCACTGGATGAAAGATGTAAGGGTCTGTCAGGAGTCCAGAAACTCACTGACCTTGTATACACACACACTAATTACAAGCAAACAGATCACAGGTGAGGGTGGTTAGCTTGAATAGCCATACAAAACCCTTTGTGTCAGCTTGTGTGCATGTTATCAGGCCAAAATCACCAGGGTATGTAAACTTTATCAGGATCATTTGGGTAGTTTCTGTTGTCATTATGATTTAAAAAGAGTAAACACAGTTGACTGATAATAAATGGATCCAGCCAAACACTAACCATGAGTGAAAGAAAAGTTTTTGTGTTCTCATTCATATTCTCTGAAACATTGGCCAAGAAATCATAAATTCTGTCAGGGTGAAAATGTAAACTTAGCACAACTTTTTATTTTTTTTTACATACTTTTTATCAGAGTAGTTCAGTGTCACTATACCACGCTGGTGGTTGATTTTTTTTTATTTTTTTTGAATGAGTTATTCATAACAGTTGTGATTACTATTGTGTGCTGTGATTGGCCCCACTGCTATCACATGGTACAGCATGCTGGGATTAGCTCAGGTACCATGTGATAGCTGTGGGTCAATCATAGCATTACAATACTAAGAAACCCATTCATAACAGTTGTTTACATTGTGATCGCATAGTGATCACGTGATGGCATCAGCTGGTGACATACATGTACATGATCCAGCCTGCCTGTGCAGAACTGATTAAAGGAGAATTAAAAGTTCCAATGTGGTTACACTCACAGGGGTTTCCATCATTATTTCAAACACAAATGTAAAACAACATTCAGCCTCTCCGCTTCATCTTGCAGCACTGCTTGCTCAGATCTCAAGCTTAGGTCTTTGGTCTGGTCCTTCCAAACTCTGTACCTCTCTCTCTCCCTGCTGCAATAGCCCATCCCGTGGCTTCTGGGTGGGGACCTTCTGTCTCTCAGGTGGAGCCCTGAACTATAGAAAGCCCCTTCATTATAAGGGCTGTGCATATCTGCACACTCAGCCTGTTGGTCTCCGGTAAGACCTGGACACAGGGTTAGAGGCTTCCTCCCTCCCAAGACTCGTTGAAGTCTCTGAACTCCAGAACCCAATCCGGGAATAACTATGCAGCAGAAAACGGAAAATTCCATTCATCATAACCATTCTGAAGCTCCTCAATCTGCATTCTTGAGAGCCACTGCCTGCACTAATGTAAGCAACGTGCCTTGTGGTAATGCGTCTGCTTGCAGAGATGTGTTTCGGTCCAAAAGGAAATGTCTTCTAATGGCTGGTCAGAAACATTAGTGTTGGCATACATGCCGGTTTCCTATATCAAGTCTATCAACTATCTACTGAAAGCATTATTTGAGGTTTTACAGATTTTTTTCTTTTGTGCTTTTATCTTCCAGAGTACCCCGACATAGAAACTGAATTGGTCAAATTTATTAAGCACATGATAACCCAACTTTTACACGAAGAAGACATGAGATTGGGAGCTTCTAGAGTTTCTTGATGAAAATTGCAAGTTTAGAGGCTAAATTCACCCAAAACTGGTACCTTGGTTGTGTGTGATTGCTGTTTTGTTTAAACCACTCACTATTTTATTTTTATTTTTTTTAATATATGGGTCACCAGTGGCATAATCCATTTCCTTATGCTGCACCTGTTATGACACCAAGAACGAAGGTCTCACCCCTTCTGCTGCTTTCTCCATATTGCAAATGTAAAACAGAGCTTAATATTGAGTGTACTGGGAAATGTTGTGAAATCTTGAATGCAGTAAATGTTTTCTGTTTTTGCTTGTCTAGGTGCTGATCAGCTCCCTCTGACTAAGTCACAAGATGGAGGGGCAAAAAGAAGAACAGAAGCCAGCAGCTGGGGGGAATAAAAGGTTCATTATTCCATCTCAAGAGACGGAGACCGTTCCGGTGAGCCTACAAAATGGCTTACACTTTGAGCTGTATATAAATTCATAGACTGTTATTCTTCCTTCATAATGTAATAGTGGCTTCCCTGTCCTGCTTCTATAGAGATCAGAAGCATACTTTTTAATGCAGAGCTCTTGGAATTCAGCCACTTTCTAAAATGAGCTGGCTTGGTATGAGTTAAATCCCACCTCATGGACGCCACCTCGTGGACGTCTTTTATTTACAAATGGCAGTTTTACTAATCGCTGGGAGTACAGCCATCACTGTACTCCCAGTGCTCCGACATGAGAGATGCTGATTTTTCACACAGCAGTAGCTCCTCCTGCCTCTCCCCTCCACTGTCCATTCACAGAAGGCTTTGCATTTTTTTGGGGGTGGGGGGGGGGGCAGACAGCTGCTGCATGTGACTCTGCAGGAGCAGAAACCAGAAGGTCAGAGTGTCTGAAGTACAGCGATGTCTGTGCTCCTGGTGCTCAGTAAAAATGTAAGTTGTATATTTAAAGAGATAAGTCCATGAAGTGGCATACACTTTATTGGACATAACCCATCGAATCTGACACATTTTAGAAAGTGGTTAAATTCCTGGAAATTGGCTGACCATCGCACACGCCATTTATACATGGGCACAATGGCACGACTGGGCAAATGGCATACAGGTACGTCCCCCCTTTTAAGATGTGGCATCACGGAGCGGAAGATCGGGGAGATGCCTTTGTAAACAAGGCATTTCCGTGTTTTGCCTAGTGACATGACAGAGATCACTGCTCCCTGTCATCGGGAGCAGTGATTGCTGTCATGTGAGTGGTAGCCCACCTCCCCCCTACACAGTTAGAAACACACTTAACCCCTTCATCGGCCCCTAGTGTTTAAACCCTTCCCTGCCAGTGTCATTTACACAGTAATCAGTGCATTTTTATAGCATTGATAACTGTATAAACGACAATGGTCCCAAAATAGTGTCAAAAGTGTCCGATGTGTCCGCCATAATGTCGCAGTCACGATAAAAATCGCAGATCGCCGCCGTTACTAATATAAATAAATAAATAAAAAAAATGCCATAAAAATATCCCCTATTTTGGCATAACTTTTGCGCAAACCAATCAATATACGCTAATTGCGATTTTTTTTTTTTTTTTTTTTTTTTTTTTTAATTTTTTTTCAAACATTTGTAGAAGAATATATATAAACTATATATATATATATTTATATATTTATATATATAAAGTACAAATATATTTTTTTCATTTGTGGGGGGAAAAAAAGGGCATCAATTTTATTTGGGTGCAACGTTGCACGACTGCGCAATTGTCAGTTAAAAGACGCAGTGCTGAATCGCAAAAAGTGCTCTGGTCAGGAAGGGGGTAAATCCTTCCGGGGCTGAAGTGGTTAAAGGTATGGGTCAATGGGGCAAATGGTGAGTGTGTTTTAGGTGTATTTAGCCTAGATTGGAGATCAGTTTGAGATGCTTCTGAGATCATTAATAGGTGCATTTGACCTGCAAATGACCACCTTCCAAGCTACAGCAACCTTCTTTAAATTACTCTGCAGGTCAAGTAGCTTGTACCAGCAGGGGCAAAATTGAGTTTGTGGTAGGGATTCAGACCCCAGTTGTGGCTCTGTTGTGGGTCCACAAAAATGGACAAGTTAAGGTCTTGACATGAGCAGCTCCCTCAAAAGCCCACCAAAGTGTTACCATCACTGCTACACCTAGACACAGCTCTCACAGCTTCCAAACAGCCTAGTACAAATTTCACATCTAGGTGCCACATCATTCACTCACACAGGGGGAAAGAGCAAGGAGAATCCCCATTGGGAAGTGCATTGAAACGTAGGCATGTATTCTCGAACAAGAAAAAGGTACAAAGCATATCGCAGTCATCCAATCACCCTGGCAGGCGTGATGATGTCACCGCTTGGGTCCGCCCTATGTGTTTCCTCCAAAAGGACGTCTTCACTGGGGCTTACGGAGTTCTCTGTAAGTCATTTTGCACTCCCAAACAAGTCTATTGGAATGCTTGAAGCAAACAAATGCCCATCAACACAGGTTTTTAACTTAATTTTGTTTGTTTTTTGCCTGGCAGGTACGTTCCTTGTTTCATGCCACTTCATCAGTTTCATCCACAGATGTGGTGTCAGGCAGCAGTTATGCCGATTATATTTTCAAAAGGGAACCCAAGGTCACAGAACGAAAGAATGCAGATGTCAAGCAGCCATCAGGTCTGGAGCATAAACCTCTGGTAGAGCATTTTGGCTCGCCACAGAAGATTCAGGAGGAGTCTTCCAGTCTGCAACAATATCCTCAAGCCATGAATAAAGACTTGAGCTCAGAAGAGAAGTCTCTAAGTGGGAAGGAAGGTTTGGGGACAGAACAGAAGATTGAAAACGGGAAGGGGGATCCCGTGAAGGTGGCCAGTTCTGTTGGAGGACCGTCGGCCATCTCAGTGGTAAAGTCAGTCGGTGGGAAGAACTGTATTGTGGTCAGCACACGACAGGTAAGAAAAAAAACAGGCTTCATAAGTGAAAATCTCTAGAGGAACAGCTGCCTGTGTTACTCTTAGAAATCAATCTGCTCCTCCTGTAAGCTGCCTCCCCACTTTCCTGAAATAAATATTACCACCTCTCTACTAAACTGAAAATGCAAATGAAAGAAAATTGGAGAAAACTCCTTATTAAAACACATGAAATTTAAAGCCTGTTAAAAATGCGCATTCAAGACTACATGCAGTTTTCCAGGAACAAATGTTTTTGTAACTTTGGGATAGAGTAGTGAAGAGTTAAAACCCCTGCTAGTCTGTGTTCCATGTGGTAGATTGTCCTTCACTTCCTGTCTTGGAAACACAAGAGGAAGCAAGACGAAATCCTCTTAGCTAGTTGCCACTGGAAGATTTTCCCATTTCTGTTCTGTTGACTACTAACTAGATAATACCTTTTCAAGGAGGAACTGGCACACAATAAGCATGCAGCAAGTGTTGTATGAAGGGCTTATTAGCATGCTTGTTTGTGGTCAGTTTTGATGCCAGGCCGTTAACATTTTCGGAAGATCGGCAGTAGAAGCCTCCTGTATTTCTTCTTTCACAATTATTATGTTAGCGCGGGACTGACTCGATCAGTTGCTGGTCGTGGTTGGGTGATAGAGTGGGCGAGACAAAAGAAGTCCCTTCCAGTGGTTTGTGCCCAATTTGTGAGTAGAGGCAGTGAGCCTTCTTGGGGCTTGGGCTGCTGCCTTTTGGTATGGCCTTGTGGTTGTTTCCACATGTAGACTTAGAAAGGTAGTTGGAATTTCGAGGGAACAAACGCTCCCCCTTCTTGCTGTTGCATGCTAAAAGAGGAGGAGGGTTCCCAATTGGGTGTGTTAATAGCAAAAAATATGAACAATAACTGTCCGAGTGTTGGCTTTGGTTGCAGAGGCAAAAGAACAAAAACAAGAGTCCTCGTTCCCCCGAAAACGCGTTGGCTCAATGTACTTTTTTTCTATTTTCAATAGACACCTTCTAACTCGCCTTTCAACTTGCATATTGTTGGACACTGGGCACTCCTTTCCACCTAACTTTCTAAATCTTTAACAATGTGGGTTTTTTTTTGTGCTTGAACTGGATGGACTTGTGTCTTTTTTCAACCTAACTAACTATGTAACTATGTAATGAAGGTAATGTCATGCTTGGGGATCAGGAAAAACTGGCAAGCAGACCTCAGGCCCAGTGCAAATTTAATGTGGAAAAAATGATCTGCGCTTTGGTTGTTGCTCTTAAAATGTCTTCATTTTATTGAATAGCCACAGTGAACAAACGCAGATTAAGTAAGTTGACGCGTTTCAGCCTATAAGGCTTTAGTCATAACCACATTACAGACATAAAACGTTGAAATAAATAGTAGCTCTAAAGATCACAGGCTCCACCCATTGATTGTATAATTGCCTGTGGTCAATTAAGACCAAGAAGAGAATCGGCTGCAATACATATAGGGCGATCCATGTGTATGCCACAAATTTTCACACACCTTTTTGTAGTCAAGAATATTGGATAAGGATTAGTTCCAAAACATTCAATGTTTATATAGTACCATCATCCCAAAATTGAAAAGTACAAAGAAGCTTGGAGATACGGGACTATCAAAGGTACAAATTGATAAACTCAGCACAATACTATTACATAAAAATTGATTATTTATTAGAAAAAAGTTTTAGATTAAAAAAGTAAAGATTACAGTGTTTTCTATTGTCATAAGTCTATACACACAACCTATAATAGGCAAACAGGAAATGCTGCAATCAAATACATAAGAATATTTTGTCCAAATTTTTCAACATGTTTCGACGATGTGGCTTCTTCAGGAAAAGGACGTATAATATTTATTCTAGATAAAGGAGTATATTTCGCTCTAGATGTGTATATAAAAAAAAAAAGAGGCGAAAAAAAGGAAACAAAATTAGTGAATTACAATTAACAGCAAACTTTGCAAACACGTTACTATACAGCTCACACAACAGGCAAATGGTCTAGGGAAAAAAACTAAGAAAAAACTTTTTTCTAATAAATCTATATTTATGTAATAGTATTATGCTGAGTTTATCAATTTGTACCTTTTTGATAGTCCTGTATCTCCAAGCTCCTTTGTACACCTTTTGTAGTGATAATATGCACATGTATGTACACACGTGCATACATTCATACACGTATAGACATATGCATAAGAAAGCACACCATAAAATTCAAAAAATATTAGATAAAAAAAGATGAAAATAATAATCCAGGTATGTGGGAAAAAAAAAAACCCCAGAAGAGAGGAGGCTCTGGGGAGAGGCATTCTTAACCACTTCAGGATTTGCCCCCTTCCTGACCACTGCACTTTTTGCGATTCGGCACGGGTCGCTTTAACTGACAATTGCGCGGTCGTGCAACGTTGTACCCAAACAAAATTGTTATTTTTTTCCCCCACAAATAGAGATTTCTTTTGGTGGTATTTGATTGCCTCTGTGGTTTTTAGTTTTTTGCACTATAAACAAAAAAAGAGCAACAGTTTTGAAAAAAAAAAAAGCATATTTTTTACTTTTTGCTATAATAAATATCCGGCCTAAACTGAGGGAAAAAAAAAATTATTTTCCTCAGTTTAGGCTGATATGTATTCTTCTACATATTTTTGGTAAGTGCCGCTTCTTAAAAGGGACGTACCTGTACGCCCTTTTGCCAACCAGTTCCGGCTTAAATCGTTGTGCGCTGGTCGGCAATCGGTTAACGTAAGTGAAAGTCCAGATCCCACTTCAGGTTTAACCCCTGAGGTGATCTAGTTTTTAATCTAAAAATCCACCATGCTTCTCTCCCTGTCACCTCCTCTGGGCGAGTGCAAATTAAACCAGAACTAAACTTAAATCTGCTGTACATACATTCACATTATGACTAGAATTCTGTGGACCCGCGGCTGCATTTTAAATTCTTTAGGCTCACAGCGGCACTTTAAGTTCTGTGAATCAACACAGTGGCTCTGTTGGCATTCTCTAGCTCCACCAGGGCACTCTACGTAGAATTTGTATGCTCTTTCCATTTTTTATTTGCCTTATCTGCTCCAGTTTCCACTTAAAATCCTCCAAAACCATGACCATTAAATTAAGCGTCTTCCTGCCGGTAAGATTTGTATGGATGTAAAAGGGTCGCAGTGTCTTCTGTTCATGCACACGGCACTTACAAAGGCATTTTAGATGCTTGACGTTATTTTCTGGCCCCCACCTGGGGAGCTGCACATGCTGTGTACAGCCTGCCTTATGAGTGAATGACAGTATACATTTGTGTTGTTATAAATGCCACCGCATTGGTGTTTACCGCGCATACTTGTTTGATGTATCTTCCGAAGGGAAACCTGTGTAAGCCCTGTGTGCAAGAACCCTTAATGAGTTATAAAATGTTTTCTCCGTCTATAGCCTTGATATGTGAAGGCTTCTGTTTCTTACAGAGGGGGAATCCGCTTCTTAAGCACTTCCGGAATATCCCATGGGAGTTTGGAGAAATTGTACCAGACTACGTGTTGGGGGACACTTGCTGTGCTCTCTTCCTTAGGTGAGTCACTGATTCTATCTTATGTAATTGTTACACTGCCGAACTGTGAGGCAAAACTCGCAGGCGATGGTGGCTCTAAGCTCAGCTAATGGTCTGACTGTAAGCCGCCATAGCATATGATGATGGACTTCTTACAAACTGGAATGTTGGAAAATTTGTGTTTTGATCAGCACTGCAGCCGATTGGGTCAGTGTACTTTGACAGCAAAAGAGGCCCTGCTGTTAGAATACAACCGTACAGCCAGGGGCGTACCTAGTGCATTTGGCACCCGGGGCGGATCCTATATCTGGCACCCCCCCCACCTTAAAACGTAAAAACACCCCACTGTGCTCCCTGCATACCTCTGCATCCTTAAATATCTCTTTGTCACTACTGTGTACATTACACAGCACCCTGCACCCCTTTACAATACACAGCACCCTGCACCTCTGGACCCCTTTACATTACACAGCACTCTGGACCCCTTTACAATACACAGCACCCTGCACCTCTGGACCCCTTTACATTACACAGCACTCTGGACCCCTTTACAATACACAGCACCCTGCACCTCTGGACCCCTTTACATTACACAGCACTCTGGACCCCTTTACAATACACAGCACCCTGGACTCCTTTACATTACACAGCACCCAGGACCCCTTTACATTACACAGCACCCTGCACCTCTAGACCCCTTTACATTACACAGAACTCTGGACCCCTTTACATTACACAGCACCCTGCACCTCTGGACCCCTTTACATTACACAGCACTCTGGACCCCTTTACATTACACAGCACCCTGCACCTCTGGACCCCTTTACGTTACACAGCACCCTGCGCCTCTGGACCCCTTTACGTTACACAGCACCCTGCGCCTCTGGACCCCTTTACGTTACACAGCACCCTGCGCCTCTGGACCCCTTTACATTACACAGCACCCTGCGCTTCTGGACCCCTTTACATTACACAGCACCCTGCACCTCTGGACCCCTTTACATTACACAGCACTCTGGACCCCTTTACATTACACAGCACCCTGGACCCCTTTACATTACACAGCACCCTGCACCTCTAGACCCCTTTACATTACACAGACACCCCCCCCCTAACAGCTCTGGACCCCCTGCATGTTACACAGACCCGCCTACAATACAGACCCCCCCCCCCCCCCCCTGCAATACAGACTTCCCTACAGTGCAGATCCCCCCCCTTCAGTACAGATCCCCCTACAGTGGAGACCCCCCTACAATGCAGACCCCCCCTTAAGTACAGACCCCCCCCCTTACTACAGTAAAGACCCCCCCCTCTACTACAGTACAGACCCCCCCCCCCCCCCTACGACCCTTAATGTACCTCATGGTCAGGAGGATTGTCAGCGCGGGACACACAGCAAACTACAAGGAGGAGGGGGAGGCGGAGGGGGAGGCGGAGCCGGCGGCTTCACTCTGCTCGGCTGTATGACACAGCCGAGACAGATCAGAGCCACGGAGAGCCGCGTAGAGCGGCGAACACCCTCCCCCTCTCCCTCCTCTCACCTCACCTGACGCTGGCTGTCACTCACCGCGCCGCTGCTGCGCAAGATATATCGGCGCGCTGTCCCCGACTCCCCGCTTCCATCGCGGAGGGGGCGCCGGCCTGACACCCCCCCCAGTGTGTGGCACCCGGTGCGGCCCGCCCCCCCGCACCCCCCCTTAGTACGCCACTGCGTACAGCAGGAAGGATTCATTCATCCACCCCAATTGTGTAGATGGGGGGGGGGGGGGGGGAGAATCTATTTGTCTGATCAAAAAAAAAACATCTATCTATGGCCAGCTTTAGTTACAAGTAAGTTACACAGAACTACAGTGCCTTGCAAAAGTATTTTTTTCGTGTTTTGTTGCCCACAACCTGGAATTAACATGGATTGTTTGAGGATTTGCATCATTTAATTTACAGAACATGCCCACAACTTTGAAGATTTTTTTTATTGTGAAGCAATCAACAAATGGGACAAAATAACAGAAAAAGTCAATGTGCATAACTATTCACCCCCCTAATGTCAATACTTTGTAGAGCCACCTTTTGCGGCTATAACAGCTCCAAGTCACTTTGGATAAGTCTCAAATTATTTTGCCTCCCTTTTGTCCAGTGCCCTGCATTCAGTTTTATATTATAAATACTGTTCTTTCTGCCTGGAAACTGAGATTGTCCATAGCAACCAAAACCATCCCTTTTACATCAAAAGCGGTTTTAGACCAGCTAGAAAAACCGCGATAATAAATTAGAATCACTTGCCGTGTTGAGTGATAGTGACTCGTGGGGAAATCCGTCATCAAACACTGAAAGTAATGACAGCGACAATTCTGCAAATTTCAGTGTATTTGATTACATTATTGAATCATTTTTATTATTATTTGTTATTATTTATAGTTTTTTATTATATTATGATTTTGTGTTTCAAACTTTATCATACCCGGGATGTCTACTAGACTCTGGTTTGGACAGATTTAAGTGCGTCATTCCTAGGAATTACAGGCCTACAATATAAAACGCCAAATTTCCATGCAAAACATTGTACTGCTTTGAGCATCAAAAATCTGACATAATCATACCGCCAGGGAGGTTAAACAAGTGTAGAAAGCAAACATTTGCTGATTGGAACGGTCCTGGAGTAGAGTTGGGGGGTAACAGGTACATGTGTTGGTTTCCCAAGTCAGGGAACTAGACACAGGTTGGTGAAAACTTGTGTTTTCCATAGTTGAAGATCTAGATCAGTGGAAGGGCAGTGGGGTTTGACTTCTAGATTCTTTGAATTTGTCAACGTCACTCCAGCCAGGATAGTGGCGGGTGTGTATTTTATTGGGATAGAGGTTTAGGTATAGAGAAGGGGAAGGGTAGTATGGGTGGGGGGGGGGGGGCTTGGTGAAAAAGGGGCATGTGGGTGGGGTAGGGGGGCAATTTGCTAACTCTCCCAGTTGGCTCTTTCCCCAAACAGCAGTTGTCCAGGATGGTTGGAATCCACCTATAAATATGAAATGATGACCAGGACAGGCAATTGTCACCTTATTTTTTTGCAGATAGAGTCGGGCATTTTGATTTGACCTTCAGCTGTAAGCAGAGTTCTGGCAGTAAGGCAATTGTAAGGAAAAGTGGATTGTCAAATATATAAAACCTGTATGTACCTGCCATAGATTAAAGGAAGACTTTTTAGTATTTTTGGGCAGTTTTTGTGTGAATTAAAATTGTAATTTTAAGTGCATGTAATCCCCAGCAATGAATGTCTCTTATTTGCTACTAAACATCCCTGCCCAGAATACCTCTGTGTACTACAGATCTCCTCCCTTCTAGGTCAGAGGGGGGTATTCTGTAGTCCTGCCCTAGAGTGACTATTCTAGATACAGGCGCCAAGTAATGACATGAGCGCATTACCACAGATGCCCTGGATGCAGAATAAACATCACCCAGTCAGCCCTTCCCCGTGGTGGGTCCAGCAGCTGTGAATCGCCACCCAGAGAACGAAGGGCTCTCCAGGGATGTCCATATCCATTGGACCCAGACAGGCAAAATATTTAATTTCTGTTCTTGAGTTTATATGCATTTAAAAGAGACCTGTCCGGCAAGAAATGTGTTGGCGGCTCATTCAGAAATGCCTTTTGCCAGGCTGTCATACAGACCATCTGGTTGGTACACATCGAGTCTTTGACCCAGAATAAATGTGCAGGACTTTTGACTTTACATTGAGGATCCTTGTTGGTTTACTTTTATTGAAGCCTGGAAATCAACATAGCAGTTAGTATTTTCAGAAGTCTTTTGACATTTAGATGTACTGGATCTTTTTTGAACAAGTCTTTTTGTGATTTTTCAGTTTGAGGTATCACAACCTGAACCCAGAGTACATACACAGCCGGCTGAAGACGTTGGGCCAGGCCTATGCTCTGCGGGTCCTCCTGGTGCAAGTCGATGTGGTCAGTGCTCTGCATTAATGTAAAAGTTTTCTATTTGTTCTGCTTTCTTAAGGAAAATTTGATTTATGAACATTTTATGTTTTGTTTGCAGAAAGATCCCCATTTTTCACTGAAGGAATTGGCCAAAATCTGCATCCTTTCCGACCTTACCCTGATACTGAGCTGGAGGTGACTCATTATTTATGCTGAATAAAAAACCTACAAGCTGCTTGTATGTCCCTCAGATCAAACATTACCGTATATACTCGAGTATAAGCCGACCCGAATATAAACCGAGGCACCTAATTTTACCACAAAAAAATGGGAAAACGTATTGACTCGAGTATAAGCCTAGGGTGAGAAATGCACAGCTACTGTGGAAGTGGAAAAGAGGGTCAACAATGCCCATTTGCAGCCATAGGTCCCCCCAAACTTCAAACTTGGTAGTTAAGGGTTCCTAGATGCCCCCTAGCTGCACCAAAATTTGGGGTCTCTGGACCCAAAGGGTCCCGAAATGACATTGCTGCAGATGGACACGGTTGACCAACTTTGGGGCCCGTATCTCAAATTTGGTGTTAGGAACCCCAAATTTGGCGTGCAAACCCAGTTAAACTATCACTACAACATATCCAAAGATGGCGTTCCTATCATCAAGTGGCCCCGAGATACGGGGCCCCAAAATCGGTTTGGAAAATGTCAAGCGCCTTTCTGCAGCAGAGAATTCCATTTTCCGAACCAACTTTGTGGCCCCGTATCTCGGGGGCATTTGGTGCTAGGAACCCCTTTGGATATGTTGTAGTGATAGTTTCACTGGGTTTGCACACAGAATTTGGGGTTCCTAGCACCAAGTGGCCCCAAAGTCTTGTCGTAAAATGTCATTCTCTGCTGCAGAAAAGTGCTTGACTCCAGTATAAGCCGAGGGGGGCATTTTCAGCACAAAAAAATGTGCTGAAAAACTCGCCTACTGTGCGTTACTGTTACTTGACAATTGCGCGGTTGTGCGACGCTGTACCCAAATAAAATTTATGTCCTTTTTTTCCCACAAATAGTTTTCTTTTGGTGGTATTTGATCACCTCTGCGGTTTTTATATTTTTTGTCCTGGGGGGGAAGATTTTTTACTTTATGCTATAAAACATATCCAATAAAAAAAAAATTTAGGCCAATATGTATTCTGCTACATATTTTTGGTAAAAAAAATAAATAAAATCCCAATAAGCATATATTGATTGGTTTGAGCAAAAGTTATACCATCTACAAAATAGGGGATATATTTATGGTATTTTTTTTTTTTTTTACATGTCAGTGATTTTTAGCGGGACTGTGACATTGCAGCTTACAGATCGGACACCTAGCTGACAGTTTTGACACTTTTTTTTGGGGAACCAGTGACATTATTACAGTGATCAATGCTAAAAATATGCACTGACACTGTATAAATGACACTGGCAGGGAAGGGGTTAACATCAGGGGCGACCAAAGGGTTAAGTGTATTCCCTAATTGTGCTTTCTTACTGTGGGGGGGGGGGGGGTGAACTCTCTGCATGGACACTGTGATCCATGTTCCTGATTAGCAAGAACACTAGATCGCAGTGTACATGCCTGACATCTCTGTGGGGAGCGAACGCGATGTCCACCAGGCCCGCTGATTGGCTCCCCATGTGGGCAATCCGCACACGATCGCGTCTCTGGCGGGGCACGTGACCCAAGTCCCCCCTCTCCCAAGTGGCTTTTGAAAAAAATCACATACAGGTACATTTTGCGCAATAGAGCCACCTTGCCGCAGTGTATGCAAGACAGGCGGTCAGGAACTGGTTAGAATTACTTTGGAGAATAAAATGGTGGTAGTTGCAATTTTTTTATGTTCCACAATAAATGTCCGCATATTTATAAAATCTCATTGTTTTTTTTTTAGAACAATACTCTAAACTGAGTTTTAGTGCAAACAAACACAGTATTATATCCAATTTTTGGTAAAATATAAAAGATGGGTTGTGTCAATTAAATAGATATCAAACACGTCAAGCTTCAAAATTGAGCACACCCATGAAATCGTAAAAAAAAAAAAAAAACAGGGTACCCAGAATTCTCCAAAGGATTTGCTTTAAAGGCCTTTACGGGTTATACGTTTAGAGATAACAATGATTTACGACCCTAGAATTGTTCGCTGTGATACATGTTGCAAAATTTGTGCTTGCCCTACACTGTGCATTTTAATTGGGGGTTGACAGGGTGCTTTAAAAAGTTTTTTTATTCATAACTTTTATTTTTTATTGAATTTTTTTTTTGTTCACTCAATTTAATATTTTTTTTTCTTTATTTAACTTTATTGCTATCCCTATATGATACCATTGCTATCCCTATATGATACCATTGCTATCCCTATATGATACCATTGGGCAGGTGATGGGTACTCTTTATGAGAACATTGGGGGGGGGTCTATTAGACTCCCAATGTCTCCCCTGCCCTCCAATGCAGCTAATTAAACACATGTTGTCTTTAGTAGTCAATTAATTTTGATCAAGATTTTATTTTATTAACTTTAATCCCACTGTGCCTATTTCTTTCAGTCCCGAGGAGGCGGCCCGTTACTTGGAGACCTACAAGTGTTATGAGCAAAAGCCAGCTGATGCCTTGAAGGAGAGGACTGAAAGTGATTTCATGTCCAGGGTGAGAATACAATAGAAGCCAGAGAGAAGTGGGCCTCCTTTGTCAAACATTTGTACATAAGTGTATACATTAAACAAGAATTCCTGTTTCAGTTCTGTGATTTTCGTACTGGTAGTTTGTGGCATGATATGGGGGGGTCGGCTTTGGTGTTGAAAGTAAGCCTTAACCTAATCCTGCAACTTCTACCTTAACTTTAATATTGACTCCTGCACTTAACCTAATCCAAACCATAAACACAAATCTGTTGTTTTGTCTATTTAATGCAAAGTGACAGGTTCTCTTGATAGGCCATTCCCACCCACTCGTACTTACTGTATGTTCTCTGCCCCATCTGCCTGCCAGAACTCTGAGTAAGAGGTAACAGAGGAATAATGATCTTCTTTGCTTCCTTATTTGACCTTTTATAGGCCTGGAAATTGACTATACCTGAAAGAATAGATTATTTGCTCTGAATGGGCAATATGATAGTTTCCCTTTTTGTATCCTTGTAGCGGAACTCCAGGCGTGCTGTCATAGTTGCCCTTTATCCTTGTAGTGGAACTCCAGGTTTGCTCTCATACTTTCCCTTTATCCTTGTAGTGGAACTCCAGGCTTGCTCTCATAGTTGCCCTTTTATCCTTGTAGTAGAACTCCAGGCTTGCTCTCATACTTTCCCTTTATCCTTGTAGTGGAACTCCAGGCTTGCTCTCATACTTTTTCTTTATCCTTGTAGTGGAACTCCAGGCTTGCTCTCATACTTTCCCTTTTATCCTTGTAGTGGAAATCCAGGCTTGCTCTCATAGTTTCCCTTTATCCTTGTAGTGGAACTCCAGGCTTGCTCTCATAGTTGCCCTTTATCCTTGTAGTGGAACTCCAGGCTTGCTCTCATACTTTCCCTTTATCCTTGTAGTGGAATAGATTGCTCTCATAGTTGCCCTTTATCCTTGTAGTGGAACGCCAGGCTTGCTCTCATAGTTTCTCTTTATCCTGTAGTGGAACTCCAGGCTTGCTCTCATACTTTCCCTTTATCCTTGTAGTGGAACTCCAGGCTTGCTCTCATACTTTCCCTTTATCCTTGTAGCGGAACTCCAGGCTTGCTCTCATAGTTTGCCTTTATCCTTGTAGCGGAACTCCAGGCTTGCTCTCATACTTTCCCTTTATTTTATGGAACTCCAGGCTTGCTCTCATAGTTGCCCTTTATCCTTGTAGTGGAACTCCAGGCTTGCTCTCATAGTTGCCCTTTATCCTTGTTGTGGAACTCCATGCTTGCTCTCATACTTTCCCTTTATCCTTGTAGCTGAACTCCAGGCTTGCTCTCATAGTTTCCCTTTATCCTTGTAGTGGAACTCCAGGCTTTCTCATATTTCCTTTTCCTTGGAACTGGAACTCCAGGCTTGCTCTCATACTTTCATAGTTGCCCTTTATCCTTGTATCCTTTATCCTTGTAGCTGAAATCCAGGCTTGCTCTCATACTTTCCCTTTATCCTTGTAGCGGAACTCCAGGCTTGCTCTCATAGTTGCCCTTTTATCCTTGTAGTGGAACTCCAGGCTTGCTCTCATACTTGCCCTTTATCCTTGTAGTGTGGATACCCTTTATCCTTGTAGTGGAACTCCAGGCTTGCTCTCATACTTGCCCTTTATCCTTGTAGTGGAACTCCAGGCTTGCTCTCATACTTGCCCTTTATCCTTGTAGTGGAACTCCAGGCTTGCTCTCATAGTTGCCCTTTTATCCTTGTAGTGGAACGCCAGGCTTGCTCTCATAGTTGCTCTTTATCCTTGTAGTGGAACTCCAGGCTTGCTCTCATACTTTCCCTTTTATCCTTGTAGCTGAAATCCAGGCTTGCGTTCATAGTTACCCTTTATCCTTGTAGCGGAACTCCAGGCTTGCTCTCATACTTTCCCTTTATCCTTGTAGTGGAACTCCAGGCTTGCTCTCATAGTTGCCCTTTATCCTTGTAGTGGAACTCCAGGCTTGCTCTCATAGTTGCTCTTTATCCTTGTAGTGGAACTCCAGGCTTGCTCTCATACTTTCCCTTTATCCTTGTAGCTGAACTCCAGGCTTGCTCTCATACTTTCCCTTTATCCTTGGAACTCCAGGCTTGCTCTCATACTTTCCCTTTATCCTTGTAGTGGAACTCCAGGCTTGCTCTCATAGTTGCCCTTTATCCTTGTAGTGGAACTCCAGGCTTGCTCTCATAGTTGCCCTTTATCCTTGTAGTGGAACGCCAGGCTTGCTCTCATAGTTGCTCTTTATCCTTGTAGCGGAACTCCAGGCTTGCTCTCATACTTTCCCTTTTATCCTTGTAGCGGAACTCCAGGCTTGCTCTCATACTTTCCCTTTATCCTTGTAGTGGAACTCCAGGCTTGCTCTCATAGTTGCTCTTTATCCTTGTAGCGGAACTCCAGGCTTGCTCTCATACTTTCCCTTTTATCCTTGTAGCGGAACTCCAGGCTTGCTCTCATACTTTCCCTTTATCCTTGTAGTGGAACTCCAGGCTTGCTCTCATAGTTGCTCTTTATCCTTGTAGTGGAACTCCAGGCTTGCTCTCATAGTTGCTCTTTATCCTTGTAGCGGAACTCCAGGCTTGCTCTCATAGTTGCCCTTCATCCTTGTAGTGGAACTCCAGGCTTGCTCTCATACTTTCCCTTTTATCCTTGTAGCGGAACTCCAGGCTTGCTCTCATACTTTCCCTTTATCCTTGTAGCGGAACTCCAGGCTTGCTCTCATACTTTCCCTTTATTTTTGTAGTGGAACTCCAGGCTTGCTCTCATAGTTTCCCTTTATCCTTGTAGTGGAACTCCAGGCTTGCTCTCATAGTTTCCATTTATCCTTGTAGCTGAAATCCAGGCTTGCTCTCATAGTTACCCTTTATCCTTGTAGCGGAACTCCAGGCCTACCTTCATAGTTTCCCTTTATTTTTGTAGCGGTACTCCAGGCTTACCTTCAGTCTAGCACAGCTGTACAGCCTTCCCTACTGTACTTAAATTGCTAACACTCAAAAAAAGACAGAGGAACATTGGCTTATAGCATGGCCCAGAGTACCTCAGATCTCAATAGCCCCTGCTATGAGAGAGTTATTTTTATTACATAGAATTTACTGGACTGTTGAATAGATTCTCTGCTCTGCCCTAGGTGCATCTTGGGACAGGGGAATCCTTTTTACTTGTAAAAATGTGGTCCTGTACTAGTATTGGTGTATGTCATTCTTAACAATGCCTTTCCATTTGTTTTCCTCTACCAAAAATGGGTCTCCTGGGAATCTTGGAATTTCCCTTTGACAACTCTCCTCTAGAACTGATAACTATAATCCTATACCTGGACTGGAAAACTGTATGACAACATTGGCTGTCACCTCAACCTCCCACAACAAGTCTTTGGATATATAAAGTTAATGCTATTTTGCACTTTTAAGCTATACCTGCAGAGGTAGCTTTAATTTTTTTGAGAAGATTTGGCCTGGGTGACTATACAACCCCACTCTTAGACCCCTAGCCTTGTTGGGAACATATTCTTTGGGGATCTTGGTTGTTAGGCTAGATGGCCACACTACACCTTCTATTACCAAATACTGTATGCATTATACCTACTCTACATGTTTGCTACAATAAATAATTCACAGTCTAGTTATTCTCTAACCATGAATATACTCCTTTATTGACTGTATTTGTCTACATTGTAGTTATTCTACTGTGTTATGTCATTACAATGTACATTACATGCTTTCTGTACTTTATGGTTATGGATAGAAGACTAGAAAATAATAATGTTACTGGTGACACCAGACCTTACCCAATTGTAATTAAGACTAGAATATACATTTGTAGTATGTGGATTGAAGGCTGCTTTTTAAATTCTTCTTTTGTGATGTGTTTTGTCCTTTTACCTTTTTTATTCTTTCTGTAACTTCCTTCTTCAATAAAAACTAATACTCTAATTTCCCTGCACACTGTAAGCTTCTCACAATGTGTATTAGAAGCTGCAGCATGTCATTTAAAGCCTCCGCCTAATTTGCTGGCTAGAGGACATTAAGCATCATCTGGATCCAGACTGACTCTTCCTGGTTCGTCCTTTTTCTTTAATTGGATTTTATTTCTATTTATTTATTAATGGAGACTCTGTATCACAAGTGGGCGTTGATGCCACTGGGCAAATGCATCTGCCTAGGGAATGCCCACTCCTCCCAGATTGACATCCACCCATCAAGACATTTCAACAGTTGTATGATTTCTCCCCAAGAGCCAGGCAAAAGCTCTGGAGAAGTCAACAATGGCCACTCAGTATTCCTCCTAGTGCAGGTTGACTTTATGATGGCAATCACACCTTTTTAAACTTTTGATGTTTAGGTGTTGGCATTTTACACACGTTACCGTTCACCATGTTGGGTGCGTTATGCTGAAAAGAGTGCTAAAGATACAGCAGGCAGGAATTTTTCCATGCACGACACTAAAATGGCAGAGAGGAGAATGTAACGCATGCTTAGACATCCTTTTATTCATTTTTACCCGATTTAAATATAAACCATCACTTTAATGTTATTTTTTTAATTTTTTTTTCCTTAGATTACAGATTGCTTTACCACAGTGAAGTCGGTGAACAAGACAGACAGTTGCACACTGCTCACCACATTCGGGGTCAGTTCTGTGGAATTAAATTTGAATAAGTGTGTCTTTTTTGTGTGAATAAAAATAGGTAAATGATGTGCTGTTTCACATTCTGGGTTAGTACAATGTCCCTTCTATGCAACACATGCCTTCGGTGCAGCTTACAGGGACTGTAAACACTGTGAGTAAAACAGGGCTTCCTCTGAATTATTGTCCTTATTCTGTCAGCTAATCCCTAAGTGCAATGTCTGTGCACTTTACATAGCATGTTACAGTCAAATGTCATGTTGTAGCCAATTCTGGTTGGCAGAAAGGAATGGCACTGCTGCAAAAGGCTTAGTAAAGCCAGCCGTAGATGATGCCATTTTTCTTGGAAAGAAAATCGCTTGATTTTCTCCATCAACACAGTGAGTGTTGATGTGGGAATCTCTTAAGCAGAGCTATTGTGTTCTCCCAGTAGGGGGGAGCCGCTGGCAGTAACCACATTAAAAATCCAACATGCTGGTTGTACCCTAGTCGCACAACAATCAAATTGGATACAGCCAGCCTGCCCATAGATCAGAGCTTGACATGCACCAGGTCGCAAAGGCAACAAGAAATTTTGTCCTGCCACCCGAATGTTGCACACACCAAGTGCACCTCCCCACTATGTATACCAAGCACATAAAATCCACCCCCCAAAAAAAATTTGAGTCCATCATAAAATAACATAAGTTGTACACCTCTGGCATGTGCGGCGGGCACTATCGAATTGGGCTGTACTACAACTGCAAGCCAAACCCCATTCAGCTGGCAAAAAAAAAAAGACATTTAGGAGGTGGCAGTATCGCCTCCTGAATGCCTATCATCTGCTCCTGTAATGCTCTCTCCATAGCGGATTGCTTTTCAGGGACCAATGTAAGGGTGAACAAGCCATAATTTAAGTTATGTAAATATGGTAGCTTAAAAAATTACTTGGCGTTAAATATTCTAGTAATAACTAAATATGGGTTTATTGCAAAGACGACCAATGTTTCCCTTTTTAATAAATCTCTTGCTGTATCGTTACCTCTAGACTCTTTCAGACCTTGCCAGTGCCTCTCGAGAAGACTTGTCTTTGTGTCCAGGATTTGGACCACAGAAAGTAAGTCCTACTAGCTAATTGAAGCTGTGATGCCTGGTTCTCATTTTGAATGCACAGTGTTTTATTCTTATGGTGTCACTGAAGAGTCCATCCATGCAGCAACCCTAAGGCCGCGTACATGCGATCGGACTTTCCGGCGGGATTGTCCGCTGGCCTAGAGTCCGCCGGACATTTCCGACCGTGTGTGGGGCTCCGGCGGACTTTTTCTTCCCAAAAGTCCGGCGGACCTAGTTTTTACGTTTTGGACTCGGCAGTCCGGAGGACAATCCCGCCATCTGTGTGCTAGTCCACGGGACTTTTGAAATGAACGGACTTGCCTCACACACGGAGGAAAGTCCGTTCATTTAGAACGTGACTCCAGGTAGACGGGACTAGCGAAGGAAGTCAATACCGCTGCGCTAGCCCCGTCACCTGGTATGGATTTAAAGGGGAATCCCTACGCCGAAAAAATGGCGTGGGGGTCTCCCCCAAATCCATATCAGACCCTTATCCGAGCACGCAGCCCGGCCGGTCAGCAAAGGGGGTGGGGGTGAGCGAGCGCCCTCCCCTCCTGAGCCATACCAGGCCGCGTGCCCTCAACATGGGGGGGGGGGGTGCCCTGGGGAAAAAATGTTAGTTGCCAGTTTTTCTCTGACTTGCTCTGAAACAGTGCCTCCAAGTATTAAAGCCAATGGCACAGGATAGTAGCCAGGTAGAAAGTTGTCAATGAGAGCCCCTGTATTTTTCTGACAGATCAGCTGATCCTGCCAGGAATTGTGTTAGCTGATAACAGTGCAGTAGGGACAGGAAGTTATTTCAGTATTGTTTCCAGCATTTTCTGAGGACTACAGAACTTAACCTTATGAAGAGGAGAGCTTCTGCAATCCTGTTCTAGGGTGACAACACTGCTCCTCTATGCAGCACAGTTAGTAAATGTTGCCACTATAGGAAGTGTATTACTGGCAGGATCACCAGGTGAAAACGTTGCTATACTATGCTTTAACATCACATTTCCTTCTTCCTTCTAGGCAAAGAGACTGTTTGATACTCTACATGAACCATTCCTCAATACTAAGAAGTAGGTCCATCCAAGTCTCACAATCACGGGACTGATTTTCTTCAACGTGTTGCAAAAATTTGTGACTAATGAAAGATTATTTTTCATCGTTCTAGATGAGGGATGTGCCCATGTATAACCTCTCAGGAATAGGTTCTCCAAAAAGTAAAAATTGAATTTTTTTTCACTCACAGAAATGAGCTGCTAGTTGTTTATACCCATTAGCTCATTAGGAAGAGCTAAAGCTAGCCATGAACTGCCCAGATTTCAGGCCTAATACTGCAAAATTGCCGAACGTTTGAGTAGTAGGTGGCCCTGTGGGCACCACTAGACTTGACAAAAATTGGCTGAAAAAAAAAATCTAAGGAGTCAGGTGTAAAACTGTCGCCTGAACAATGACTACACCCAATCAGTTGCAGTCACTATTCAAAAGCCAGCACAGGAGATTTTTCCCTCCATGCTGTTTAGTGTGGAGAGAGGAATCTATTGATTTTCTCATGATCATCGATCTGTAATCAGCAGTGCGTTTTATTTATTTTTTTATTGGTAATTCTGTCATAGATGTAGTAATTCTATAAGTATCTGGCCCAGCGTTTGCCCTCAACTACTAATTGCAAGAGATCTAATTTCAGATAAGGGTTCAGATTCGCAGTTCTCTTGTAGTTAACAAGCTTATGCTTGCAGACCCCTAACAGCCCCCTTTGGTGAGTACTTCCAAAGAGTTTAAGGCCCCTTTCACACTTGTGCGACTTCAAAGTCGTGCAATTTTACCGCGACTCGCAGCCGCGATTTCAAGGAATGCCTGTGTAAGTGGCATTAAAGTCGGACCAAAGTAGTGCAGGGACTACTTTGAAGTCGGAACGACTTGAAGTCGTACTAATATGAATGGCTGTCATTGAAAATCATGGGGAACGACTTGTCATGCTACTTTGCAGTCCCAAACCATGGGACAAGTCATATAAGTGTGAAAGGGGACTAAGTGTTTTATTTTTTTTTCCTGGAGAACCACTTTAAACAAGTACTGTCACCCTGAGCCACCAATTTTCACCAAGCTTACAGATTCCAACCCCAATCACATTTGGATCACAACTGACACTTGAACTGGATTTGCAACTGTGTGCAGCAGAGGGTATTTTGCATCGAACACTTTTTAAGTGGAAGGTCATCCTAGAATTAACCATCAGCCATTCTCAACAGAGGAATAACTTTCTGGTCTCAGGGATCCCCTGCTAAAATATACTGCATCTACTCATAATAGTGTGATGGTCAGTGGGAAGAATTTCCTCCTTACAGATAGCTAAAAAGATAAATTGTGTCAGAGGGAACTTATGAGGCAGAAATTGCTCAAGGAACCTCCTAGCAACCTCTGGAGGAGCCCTAGAGTTCCATTAAACCCTGATCCTTATAACACATGTACCTTTAATAAATGCCTAGGACCATGTTTGACCTCTGTGTTCCGTTTGTCCAGAAATTGGCATTGGAATCTGCTGGCTTTTACCAGCAACATCATACAACCCATTCTGCTGCTCAGCCGCCCTTATGCTGTCTATATCTTTTGACAGCATCAGGGCCCAGAGAAAAAGTGTTTTGTAGTCAGTCTTGGCAATCAAAACACGGAGATAGCATGAGGACTAAGCAGCACCATGAGTTTCATGGTTTTGCTCGTAAAGCCGAGTGCACAACAAGATGAAAATCGTCAAAAACCCCTCCGACTTTTAGCCTGCGTCTATTGCTGCCTCACCACCGGCTTCTTTTGAAAACTAGCATCTGATCAGCATGGCGGGGAAGGGATCTGTCCCCCTGTCGGAACACTAAGGCACAGCTGGGGAGATTGCCACACTAACAATACTTGTGTTAGTACACCAGTTTTTTTTTTTTTGTTTCTTTTCCATTCAGCCTGCTGGATTGAATGAAAAAAGTGACAGTGTATATCCAGCTCTAACCCACTGTGCTATAGCTGATCTACGGCCCTCCGGAGAACACGCTTCCCTCTGGGGCACGAATCTGGAAGTGTCTGTGATCACAGATCTGGGTAAGCCACGCGTCCAATCTTAGCTGGTTACATATAAACAGTCTTGCAGGTTATCGGCTTTCCTTTCCTCACACAAAGATAGTGTGTGTGGAAAGGAAAGCAGAGCTGACAGGACACAGCGAGTACAGCATTTGCACTGAATTATCAGTGCAGCCTCATCAGTGAAGAAAAATTACTTATTTTCAAAATTTTATAAAAAATGAAAGACCAAGAGGTGATTAAGTACCACCAAAAGAAGGCTCCATCTGTCTCAAAAAAAAGATAAAACTTTAATTTGGGTAGAGTTCTGCATTAATGAGAAATTCTCATTCAAAATGTGACAGCGCTTAAATATGAAAATTGGCCTGGGCCGGAAGAGGGTGAAAGTGCCCGGTATTGAGGTGGTTAATGTCTTGCAGCTTCCAATGCCTATTGAGGACAACCAGAGTGCAGACAGAAGTCAAATGGGGTGCTATTCATGTATCAATTAAGGTACATGTGTTCGAAATATTTACTAATGTGGCAGCTAACGGTGTCCCAAGAACCCACAGCCCTTGCCACGTGTCTCTTCCTGCACCAACCTTTATGAATTCCCGACACAAGACATCGAACACAAGAATTATTTTTTTGTAACAACTGTTTATTGTACGTTGGTATAAATGGCGTCTGATTCCTGTAATAAACATTCTTATTGTTAAATAATATTGGAGTTCTAATCACTAGTAGATCGGAGTGTACAATTAGTAACATACACAAGTCTGGTACACACTACAATTTATACAGTATGTGCAAGTTTGTTTCTTCTTCTACACAATACATATAAATACTTTGTACAAGTCTATACAGAATATCACAGGTGTAGGCTGGAGGTTTCAGGCTGAAACACATTCCTATCCCTAAAAAGTCAGTTAAGGTTATTGCTTAAAGGAAAGGGTTAATTCTTATTTCATTAAAACCATTCCTTCTTTGTAAAAGCATTCATTTTGTTCCTTTGGAAATAGAGTAGGCAAATAAGCAGGTCCCATTGATAGCAGGAATTACTAGTATTTTATCCTGACCTCCCTCACTCACCTTTTTATATCAGCTAATGCAGCTTGCTAAAAACCCGGTGTCTACAAATATTGGGGAACACATTACACTATACCTTGCTCCCACAGGGCCATGGAAGGTGCCAGAGTAGCCAATCGCCAAATCAAAGGTCTGTCTCGTGTTCCTTCGGATAGGTTTCAAGTTTGCACTTTCACTAAGTTGTGCAGGAAATTTCAGGGGCTGCAGCAATTCAGTGCAGAGGAGGCATGGGTAGACTTCATTGATCTTTCTATCAAGAAAACCTTAAAGGTAATCTGAACTTCAAGAATCTGTAAACCCAACATTTCATATTCCTGATGTGTCCCCTGGACCATGTACTTGTATTAAAAAGTTCATTTTGTATTGCTTCCTTTTTTGTGAAATCCCTGGTGATCCTACCATTCCCTCTTCTTGCCTATTAAAAACTGACTACACTAGGCATGAGAACACATCATGGTTAGTTCTCTAGCTGCTGTCCTCCAATGTGTGCTGAAACACACCACCTGCACAGCCTTTCACTGGGAGGATCCAGTGTGCTGCTGTTTCTTCTTCCCCAGCTCTTATGAACAGAGGGAATGTGATCACTTATAAAAAAAAAAAAATGGGGGGGGAGGGTTGGCTATTTATAATTTTTTTATAGTTATACACAAATGTCTTGCCTTTCATTTCTATTTTAAACTGAATGGGTTGTTTTATAACCAAACTATTGTGTCTGATCCAAAATCCTGGATCATACTGGCCCTCGTGTTAGACAAGGTTGGTTTGTGCAAGACAAGATCATCTGGATAACGGGTATCTAATCCGCCCAATCACAAATGAACAGAATTCTAGAGCCAGACTCTGCAAAGGCCCAAACCTAAAAATGGTAGCCTTGAGTGATTCAACGTCCTTAGAGGGTTAAATGTGTAGAAGTGTTACAATGAAAACATCTGTCAGCTACAAAACAAATTGGACTAATGCACCAAAAGGTTTTCTAGTGGCCATGGGCGACTTACTAAAACAAAATATACAAATCAGAACATGGTTTCAGTACCAAATACATTAAAGGATTGTTCCGTGTTTAAAGCAGAACTATACCCTCTTTTTTTTTTTTTTTTTTTTTTTTTTTTTAAGCAAAGGAAGCTGCTATCTTGGCCTCTGTTTGATCTGCAAGTGCCATGATACCGCAGATGTGATCAGATATGACTCCAGCCATTTGAGGGTTTGACAGTTTGGTTTAGAGCACAACCAACTGTGACCGTTTGCAATCCTGGCATGCTGGAAATTAAATTTTTTTTTTAAACTGTTGGGTTTAGTTCCGCTTTAAGTAAATATTTTCACTCCCAGAAATATTTACTTTGTTTGAACTTTTCCATCTCCAAAAAAACTTTTCCCCTATTCTGTCTGTGGAAAAGCTTGCTTTCAGTTGGGATTTTGAAGTTCTTGATTTAACCACCTGAGACCCAGAGTACGTCATATGACGTCTTTTTGGTCTCAGGGGTATATCTGAATGATGCCTGTAGCTACAGACATCATTCAGATATTGCCGGTTTCAGCCGGCGATTCCCTGCACCATAAGAACGATCATGGCGGCTGTTCCGCCGCTTGATCGTTCTTACGGGCGGCGGGAGGGGACGCCTCCCACCGCCCTCCGGTGCTTCTACCGACTCACCGCTTCCATCGGTGAGTCGGACTCGGGATCCGCCGGCACCGGATGATGATCATAGAGATTTCCAGCGGACCAGATGGTCGCCGGAGTCTCTATGATCGTTCGGAGGCCGGGCGCGATGTTATGACGTCACGCCCGGCCTCTGCATTCAAAAAACGGCGTCCGATCATGTAATATTCCTATTACAAGGGATGTTTACATTCCTTGTAATAGGAATAAAAGTAATCAAATATTTTTTTTTTTTTTTTTTTTAAAGTTGTTGAACTAAAAAAATAAAGTAAAATGAACAATAAAAAAAATTTAAAGCGCCCTGTCCCCGCGAGCTCGTACGCAGAAGCGAACGCATACGTAAGTCCCGCCCACATATGAAAACGGTGTTCAAACCACACATGTGAGGTATCGCCGCAAACATTAGAGCGAGAGCAATAATTCTAGCCCTAGACCTCCTCTGTAACTCAAAATATGTAACCAGTAAAAAATGTTAAAGCGTCGACTATGGGGATTTTTAAATACCAAAGTTTGGCGCCATTCCACAAGCGCATGCAATTTTGAAGCGTGACATGTTGGGTATCTATTTACTTGGCGTATCTTCATCTTTCACGTTATGCAAAAAAATTGGGCTAACTTTACTGTTTTGTTTTTTTTCTGAAAAAAACGCGTTCGAAAAATTGCTGCGCAAATACCGTGCGAGATAAAAAGTTGCAACGACCGCCATTGTATTCTTTAGGGTCTTTGCTAAAAAAACATATATAATGTTTGGGGGTTCTATGTAATTTTCTAGCAAAAAAATTTGGAATTTTACATGTAGGAGAGAAATGTCAGAATTGGCCTGGATCTCAGGTGGTTAAAGGCCAAGGCACCTTTTGCAGAAAAGTGGTAAACACTTATCTTATAATCAAAGTGCATTATTTTATTTTTTGCACTGAAGCCTGACAAGTATTGCGTCTACTAAAACTGGAGCACGCAGAATGTATTGCACCCTTCTAGAGTAACCAATAAGCTTCTAGGTTTTAGCCTGAATTCACACAATGCGGGTTTGAAATCATGCGAGTTCAGCTGAGCTTGCACGATTTTAAGCCAGAATTTCAGTCTGACTTCGGGGGTGATTTGCAAGACATCTGTGTAGGTTCCTGCACAGATGTCTATTGAAATCAAGCCCCCCCAAGTCACCAAAAGCAGTGCAGGAACTACTTTTGGGAATCAGTGCGGCATCGCACCGCTTCAGATGTTGCCGGAAATTAAACATGTCAAAGCCCCCCGATTTGAATGGGGGATTATTGTCCAAGCTTAATATTAGAAGCCGATTACCTACCATACATACAGCTGCACCAGATTCTGTGTGCACCAGTATTAAATATCCCCCATAATCAAAAGGTGTACATAGCCTTTAACCTACCTGCTCACCAAATCTGTTTGTGATGTATAAACCATTAGACAACACCTTTGCTCTGCCTTTGTCACTAGTATTGCATAGCTTGTCTCTGCCACTAACATATTTGCACACCTGACAATTACACAATGGAGCAAAATGTCAGATTTGAATATCTGCAGCAAGACTAAAAGGGAATGAGGTTTGTGAAGTTAGGGGCATTTTCAAAGAACAAAGACTACTTAATGGCCCAGGACTCCGGCTGACAGAACCAGGGTCTTCCTTCAAATAACAGAGCTACACTAACTATAAATCAGTTGCCCGAGGTTACACTACATTTAAAGAGGAACTATAGTGTAAATGATCAATATGTCTTATAAGATTGAAAACTAGATAAGGTTTTTACAACTAATATGTACATACCCTGTTTCCCCCGAAAATAAGACCTAGCGTGATTGTTGGTGATGGCTGCAATATAAGCCCTACCCTGAAAATAAGATCTACAAGGACTTTAACTAGAGATTATCTGGGGGGTAGGGCTTATATTGCAGCCATCACCGACAATTAAGCTAGGTCTTTTTTTTTTTTTTTTCGGGAAACAGGGTAGTGGCAGCCATATGGACTGATTACATATGCAGGTTGTGCTTCCTGACTAGCAGTGCTGCACATGGTGGTACCTTACCTTAACACACGCTTGTTTAACATGCAACAAACCTAAAATGACTTAACATCTGTACATTGTGGCAAGTTACAACTCTCATGCATTGTGTTAGTATGTTGGGGCGCTGCTAAAAATCAAAAGCAACACCCCACACTGCGGTACATGAGTTTGCAGTAATGCACCACAACCCACCAGCGTAAACCAGCTGATGCTCCCTCAATGCAAATCTACCAGTCAGATTTGATTAAAGTGTTATTAAACCCTCCTCAACAAATTGTATCTGTAGCACCATGACTCGTTTATTTGAAATGTTGTTGTACCCTCTGTCTTTGCAGCAAAAGCTTAAAATAACATGTATACCCCATTTACTTCCACCTACAGTGTGGCTACACCACTATGCAGGGCCTCCATCATAGCCACACTGTTGCCCCCAGCCAGGACTACAAAGGTCTGGGAGGAGGGACCCGCTGCAGATCTATGAGAGCAGGGCTGGGGGCAAGGAATCTTGGACATGTAGTCCGGACACAGAAGGTGACTTCTGAACACTGCGTACTCCCCGATCTGGAAATTCAGAGAAGTGCCGTAAGGAAAGAATAGGCTGTACACATTTTAGGCAGGCACATCTAGGGTAAAATACTGCTTAATAACCTGCCAATTGTTAATATGAACATGCTAATGGGGAAAATACTTTATACAGTGAGGGTTTAATACTACTTTAATTGAATAGGTTGTACTATGTGGATGAGAAACATGCAGTAATTCAAATATGAGACAGCATGAAAAGGTTTTAAAGCCCAGCTGAATTTTTATTTCAAAATCAGCAAAATATATTCTAGGTGCATGAAAAGTCATACCGTTTGTTTCCTATAGAAAGTGGAAACGCTTTCCAATCAGCAAGAAACATGAACTTTGCTTATTTGGAGAGTTCTAGTTCTGACTCAGCAGGGGGAAGGTCAGACCTCTGCTTCCAAAATCAGCCAAATCTCAGCGCACCGCTGCGAACCCAGCCTAAATCATAGGCCCATGGAGGCTCGTGTTTATAGGTATTCCATGCATCTCATCCCATTAGTGTCAACTGGGATGCAGCGGCTGCTCCCAATTTCATATCCATGTGGGTACAAGGACCCAAACGCACACTGTCTGCGTTCAAGGCCTTGCACCCGCACAAATGCCCATGTCTGTGCAGCTGCTGCATCCCAACTGACAACAATAAGACTGCATGCATAGATAAACATGGTACTTCATAGTTGTACGCTTTAGTACACCCTGTGTGAATGAGGCCTTAAACTGATTATTCAATTGAGCTTTAAATTACATCAAATATTAAAATGTAAATATTACAGCAATCATTCAAAACATGTGCTCACTATAGTTTCCCTTTAAACTGCCTTAAGGTAATAAAATGTTTAAAACCACCTTGCAAACTGTATTACTGTGAGATTGACATATAAAATAAAATGCCCAAAACCACCATTACCTAGAAAAGGAGTGTCCTTTAATAACCAAGATAATGCTGATGTCCCTATTGCTCCTTATAATCTTTTTAGCATTAAAATTTTAAAATATATTTTTTTTCCGTGAATGCTGTAAAAATTGTAAACAGAAATAGGCTGCTGATCCAATACTTCCAGACCCAAAACAAGTATGCAGATCAAAATGTATATTCAAAGCTATTTTTTTTTTTTAACTAAAGTAGGAAATAATTAGATATGTTTTTTTTCTATGCTGTCTGAGTCGCTGGTGTGATTTCTTTATATTTCCCAGTCTAAAAGACATAATAGGTAATTTGGAAAGGAAACAGGAAATAAATGGGGACCCCATCAATTCTTGTCCCAGTGACAACAACTTTTTGTCTTGGTGACGATCTACCCAGTGGGGACAAACAGCAAAAAAATAAAACTGACACTTCCACACTATCATTTTTAAAAAGTCTGGGTTTGCGATACACCTGAAGACTGTGCTTTGACCTCACTTGCTGCATGCTTATTTCTCATAAAGGAAGTATTAAAGCCAGAAACTAGCAGCTTCAGGGGATCAGCAATGGTGGCCAAATTTCTCTCAGTACCCTTTAAAGCAATATTAAAAAAATAAAAAATAAAATAAAACATGTTGTTATTGCCCTGAATTCACGAACAAAGATATAATATTCTAAATAAAAACACTACAACATTCCACAACAGTTAACGCAAATAACAGATATAGCCCTAAATTCAATACCGCAAGGTCCCAATACTTCACGCAGCAAAAAAAAAGAAAAAAACTGCTTCTCTGTTTTGTTTGGAATTTAGGCATCCTTTCCCATATCAAGGTTTACGGCTGTCTGTAATGCCAAGGCAGACCTGAATTCTTCAGTTGAGCTACTACTGTTAAAAGGTATTCACATATTCTTATGAAGCAGCCATTAGGGGGGCCTCAGAAATGCCCCTCCATATGACCTCTAGAGGATCTGCCATAAGAATATATAGGTGAAAAGCCAATCCCAGCAGTAGGCAAAAATCATCCTTCTGGGGTCTCAGACAGCAGTAAACGCAAAGCACAGCATCTAGCCATACCCTACTTTACCAAAACATGGAAGAAAGATGTATGCATATATTCATTGCAGACTATTGTGCTGCTTAAAAACAAAATCATAAAAATAATAATATGGAGCCACTGAACATCAGGAACAATCCCAGATGGAATTAATGTTACCAGAGTTTGAGGTCAGAACACTGGCGCCCAAATATCTGCCTGCTGGCATAGTTCTGGGTGAACACTGCTTGTAGCTATGCTGAATCCTTCATGCCACGCGGTAAGCCTTCATTAGTGAATATTCTCGCCGACTGGCCCGAGAGGCCCAGAGGAAGAGAGCTCCAGCCATAACCTGAAGAGGAGAGGAGACGCAGGCCAAGCAGAAGGACCAGCCGTAATCCCCGCGCACACCTGGGGGAGGAGGCAGGCTCTTCTGCAACATATACATCCCGCTGGCAAAACACAGGACTGCTCCCAGTGTACACACACCTGAAAAGAAGCAGCAGAGACACATTAGTACACATCAAACAAGGCTAATCCAATACCAGCCACAACTGGACCTATGCAAGTATATGAAGAGTCATAACTGTTCAAGCTTATTCGTCACATATTTATAATTTCCTCCTTATTTAGCTTTGGAGCTGGGAGGTTCCCGATATCTGATAATTGTCACCCTGTCACTTGCCCAAGCTCCAGGCTCCTGAGTGCGTAAAACAATATCAAACAATAGTGCATCCTCACACAAAGTAAGTAAAGGGGAAGGTTTGATCCTAAAGGCTACGTTTACCTTTAGGGAAAAAATAAAAAAAAACAGGAAAAGAATGTAAAATCCAGAATGTAAATAAGGAAAAATAGCAGCCACTTAGCAAACCATAAAGGGAAAAAGCAGCCCTCTTGGCCCATCCTCTGAAGAGGTCTCGTTAATGACGAAATGCATCAGGGAGTGGCCTACCAGTGACGACACCACGCACAGCGGATCACTTACCAGCTATAGTGTTTGAATCCGACAGCTTGCTGTTCTTTTGTTATACAAAACGATTGCCGTTTATGTTTTGTATGAAGGTAATTGTAGCCATCCTTTAAAATAAATCCTTTTACATCATGATGGGCTTCACTATGGGACTTTTTTTATCATTGTGAGTCTCCCTGAATCTGTGATACATATGAGGGTTACCCTCTTGGATAAACTTGCCGCTGCCTGTTTTACCATTATAATTTATGTTCCTGGACATCTGGTAAGAAGCCTGAGTTGAGGGTGCTACTGGTGACCAATCCCTTTACTTTTACTCTGCACGGATCATTCCTTCATTGGACCGTTTTGCACTTATGGACTGTTTTAGATTTTTTGTGTTGCATTAGTAAGATTGAGTTCTATTTTGCACGGACACTTTTTATGTAAAACTGAATGTTATAAAAAAAAAAAAGGTTATATGCTGCAGAAAAGAAATGTGCATTACATTTTTTCCCTGTAGGAGCCTGCAAAACATTGCATCTGAGATCAGTGGATCGCGTGTGCAATGTGAGGCTCCTACAAGCTCTCTCTCCAACTTTATGCATGTACCTCTATATGGGCTGCCAGCTACAAAGCTGGAGGAAGAGTGAATGAACTAGGAGTGCGCTTAATCAGTGCAGTTGTAATCCACTGAAAGCTACAAGTCATCTGTCACGACAGAAGATGAAACTCTCGTTTTTTTCAGTCATAGATCCCTTTGTGTGTGCACGGAGCTCTGCACAGCCATGCCGATTTTAAATGTTTCAGCGGCTACAGGGGAGAGGGGGGCTGTAAAATTTACTAAAAGGTGAACTTAGCCTTTTAATATTACATAGGTAAACCCGTACAACTGTAACTAGTTGAAAATAAATATTCTTGCATAAACCAACTCATCAATGGTTACAGTTAAAAATGCACCTTTAGGGCCATATATTGTAATGAAGGGTACAGGATTTACTTGATTACCTGATTTGTGTGATTTGAAAGTGAAGTGTATTTTTAAGGGTGACCCTTAAAACTAAGGCAAAGGGTTGTTTTTTTTTTGTTTTTAATTTTGGATAGAGGTATAGGGGTATACCGTATATACTCGAGTATAGGCCGACCCGAATATAAGCCGAGGCACCTAATTTTACCACAAACAACTGGGAAAACTTATTGACTCGAGTATAAGCCTAGGGTGAGAAATGCGCAGCTACTGTAAGTGGAAAAGAGGGTCAACGATGCCCATTTGCAGCCTCACTGTGCCCATGCAGATGGACACAGTTGACCGATTTGGGGCCCTGTATCTCGGGTCACTTAGGGCTAGGAACCCCATCTTTGGATATGTTGTAGTGCTAATTCCACTGGGTTGGAATACAACATTTGGGGTTCCTAGCTCCAAGTGTCCCTGAGATATGGGGCCCCAAATTCGGGTCAGAAAATCTCAAGCACTTTTCTGCAGAAGAGAATGACATTTTCTGAACCGAATTTGGGGCCCCGTATCTCGGGGCCACTTAGTGCTAGGAACCCCATCTTTGGATATGTTGTAGTGCTAGTTCAACTGGGTTTGAATGCCAAATTTGGGGTTCCTAGCTCCAAGTGTCCCCGAGATATGGGGCCCCAAATTCGGGTCAGAAAATCTCAAGCACTTTTCTGCAGAAGAGAATGACATTTTCTGAACCGACTTTGGGGCCCCGTATCTCGGGGCCGCTTAGTGCTAGGAACCCCATCTTTGGATATGTTGTAGTGCTAGTTCAACTGGGTTTGAATGCCAAATTTGGGGTTCCTAGCTCCAAGTGTCCCCCGAGATATGGGGCCCCAAATTCGGGTCAGAAAATGCCAAGCACTTTTCTGCAGCAGAGAATGACATTTTCCGAACCGACTTTGGGGCCCCGTATCTAGGGGCCACTTAGTGCTAGGAACCCCATATTTGGATATGTTATAGTGCTAGGTCCAATGGGTTGGCACACCAAATTTGGGATTCCTAGACCCAAGTGGCCCCGAGATACGGGGCCCCAAAATCGGGTCGGAAATTTTTTTTTTTGCTGCAGAAAAGTGCTTGACTCGAGTATAAGCCGAGGGGGGCACTTTCAGCACAAAAAAATGTGCTGAAAAACTCGGCTTATACTCGAGTATATACGGTAATCACTGTCATTTTTATTTTTTTGCCATCTGTGTCCCATTGGGAAGATTTTCTTCCCTTCCTGTCCCATAGCCAAACAGGATTGGGAGGAAATCCATTCAAAGTGAGGTAATGCCTGCTTGACACCAGGGTGACCAGAAATAGTGTCACCCGCTATTACTGTTCTGTTGATAACCCAAAAATTTTGTTTTTCTTTTACTTTCACAGTAATGGTAAAGAGGACAAATAGAGAGGGTAAATATTGCTAAAGAGGGCGCAGACAGCAACCTGACAGGTCTTTTAGTCCCTCTCCTCAATTTTAAGGGGTCACCCTGTCTGGATGAGATTATGGCAGCAATAGGAAATTCAGAGTAGCGAGAGAGATCTCACCGCTCCAGGTAGGTCAAGCGATGGTGGAAAACCTTCTCATCCAGCTTGGAAGCCCAGGTGCCGGCAATGCATATAGCAATCAAAAACAGGAAGAAGATCTGGACAGCCGCATTTAAAAAACGTTTTTTGCCTTTTATTCAAAAATTCTTGTGAACAAAAATACAAGCTACAGCAGGAACAGGCCACAAGCCTGCTGTGGCTTGTATTTTTGTTCACAAGAATTTTTGAAAAAAAAGGCAAAGAAATGTTGAGTGCAGCTGTCCAGATCTTCTTCCTGTTCTTGAATAGGAGATTCAGAGATGAGGGTCAAGGCTGGACATGCACAATTTGAAAAATACGGAGCCGCAGTAACTAAATCTGTAATGAAAGCTGTAAAGGAATGTGACACTTTATTCTTGGTAATGGCGTCCCTGTTGTTATTTCTTCTCCTTTTCCAACAGCTACTAAAATATTTGTTTAGCTGGTCAGGCACGTTAGAATCTGATTGTACAATCTCATTTAGATCTACCCATACTTATGTCGTATGAGAAACTACCTGAGAATATTGAATCAGGTGTTTTAGGCAGGCCCTTACTCTATGTAACTGGCGGTAAATCAAAGTAGCCTGTATAGATTGCAACACATGGCTAGCTTTAGTTTTGCTTTTCAAACAACAAAACCACCCGCCACTATTTAATAAAGGGGCGGAGTTTCAGAAGAGTGAGTGGAGCTCAAAGCCCAACTCCAGGCATTTCTTAAAAGGTTCCCTAGGAGGTGTTAAAAAAAAAAAAAAAAAACACCTCTGGCTGCAATACGCACCCTCCCCATTAATGCTGTCTCCTACAAAAATTCCTTACTGCCACTCATCTTCCATACTGAATGGCATCCAGGGTCATTCAGCCTAGAAGATTGTGGACAATCCACACATATATATATATATATATATAAAATATATATATATATATATATAATATATAAAAGGGCTGTGAAAATTAAAGATTAATTCCTCGATTAATCGATCAAATTTTTTTTGATCGGTACTCACCTCTCTGCCGCCTTCCGGGTCTTCAGGGAGTTCCGTCGGAGATCCGGTGACGTCACAGACATCGACGTCACTGGACTCCTCCCCCCTTCCCCAAGTGCCTCCGTCTGCTAACGAAGGAAAGGGGGGAGGAGTCCGGTGACGTTGAAGTTCTGATTGAACGTATCGTGTACGGGGGAGGAGCTACGCATGACGTCACCCGCTGCTGCCCTACGGAACTAACACGATTGTCGGCTTTACATACTGTGTTTTTATCATCTTTATGTGAGTAGTTTGTGTTTGAACACAAAAATTATATCTTATTGTGGTGAGCACTTAGATCTTTTCTTTCTACCCATGACCTGGCATCCTTGCTGAGATCTAAGGAGACGTGAGAGAAGTTTATAGTCTGTGTTAACCCTTTTGATACCCGCTTGCATGACCACCTGTTTGCACAGGGGTCCATGCCATAAGGTGAGAGTGATTAGTTAGACCGGAGGTGGAGGGATTGTGATGCTACTGTGGAAAAAAAAAATAACTTACGTCAGTGCTACAGTTTGAATTTAAATGTATTTGTGTGAACTGTGAAGTTAAGTCATGGATTGTGGAAACTAACTAGTGTCGGGTGATTGTATATAGTGTATACCACATTTACCACTGACTAATGCAGGGTTGCAATGCAAGGAGATCAGCTAAAAGTAGTTGGATCTGTATGTGCGTTATAATTAATCGAAATTAGTTGATTAATTGATTTAAAAAAAAAAAATCGATTAATCGAACACGAAAATTTTAATCAGTAACAGCCCTAATATATATATATATATATATATATATATATATATATATATATATATATATATATATATATATATATATATATATATATATATATATATATATATATATATATACATACACACATACATACATACATACATACACACACACACACACAGCTGGGGAAGGAGGGCATTTAACATCACCCTTCCAGAATACACTAGAACTTGCTGTATTGTACAAATAAATGATCACCTTCCTTCCCACTACATTTATTATTATACAGGATTTATATAGCGCCAACAGTTTAGGTAACACTTTAGAACTTGAGGGTAGACAGTACAAATACAATACACTTTAATACAGTAGGAATCAGAGAGCCCTGCTCCTTAGAGCTTACATTTATAGCACATTTAAAAAAAAAAAAAGAAACTCAGAAATGAACTTTGACATATCTATAAGATTGAAGAAAACTAATTATGACTTGCCTGCGAGGAGGTGTAAGACTCCCGTCCCCAGAGCTGGATACAGACTGCGGCACACGCATCCAGCTAAGCCAATAATGGCACCAAAGAATATGAGTCCCAGAGAGACCAACGGCAGCAAAAACTGGCACCGCCAAAGATCTGAAACAAAGACAATTTATTAGCTCAAACACAAGGCAGACCAGCAAGTTGCTCAGCATATGACCATGTTACTTCATAGCCAAGGAGGCCCAAAAGATCTATTTCAAATAAGCCTGACTTGACAAGAGCAGGAGTTACCATTGCTGAACCTCACATAATAGTTTTCTGTCTATTTGTGGCTTCAATAAGACCATGAAGGGCGTCTCTTGTTGAGAGGCAAAACTTACAGGCCTAAGGACTCTCTCCTTGCCTCTATGTGACAATACTGGAGCCTAGTGATTGGTTGCCCAGGCCCCCAATACAGCACTATGGAAGGAAGGGGAGAGAATCACATTCTCCTCCATACCTGGACAGGTCTTTCTCTTGATTCCGGTGGACTCAAGGATCAACAGAAGCATCAAGGTAGAGAATACAGGTATAGAGGTGCAATAAACTGCCCTGCCCTCCTATAAATACTATAATAAAATATGTAATAATATTTCAGAAACATTGCCAGGCCATGCTATTCCAGCTTTAAACCTGTTTGTGTCAGTGCCCAGATTCAGCATTTGTCACCTACTCATTTTGTGAAGCAAGTTTAAATCACAAGGGAAGCTTTCAAAAGCTAAAACTACCCATTAAGCATTCCCTATTTTACGAGTCAAGATATATTATTCCAAAGGTATAGTCATGTAAACCCTAACAATAAACTTCTGTTGTTCAATCCCTTTTGATCTGTTAAATATACCATTGAAAGTGTTTTTTTATCACTGTGATGAGTTCAAAAAATGTATTGCTCACCCCTTAGATCTCTATGGATATTCCGTATTTATATTTATATGTATTTTCACATTTATGAAAACTTTAAGGAATAAATTAAAAAATATGCATTTATCCCAAAATCTTTTGAGCTGTTCATTCGGCCTGTGCTGACCGATATCGGTTGCATTGTTCTCAGCTGTCTCTGAAGACTACTGAACCACAGCCCTCTACGTCAGAGGTCCCCATCCCTCAGGCCGTGGACCACTATTGGTTCTTGGCCTGTTAGGAACCTGGCCACACAGCAGGAGGCTTGATTTGTACGGGAACAGAGAGCTGCCAGGGCACTTTACCACTCCGGCAGCCACCCGTTCCTGGCTGCAGGAGGGGGCAGCGTGTTTTTATTTTTTGTACAAATTTTATTTGAAGTGTAGAAAATACTGCAATTGGCACGGTGCGCTGTGATAAAATGCAGCATGTGTTGCACTATGAATGCAAGCGGACAGATGTTGTACAATACAGTATGAATTACTCCTGCAGCTGCTCAGTAAGCTAATGCAACCCCCTCCCAGTTTATGGAAAACATTTTTCGATGAACCCAGTCCCTGGTGGCCAAAAAATTTAATAAAACCACTATGCCAGTTTTATGTTTTCATACTATACATGTTTCATCAATGGGTAGAGCCAGTGTCTGATTTTTACATACAACACAAAAATTGAATTCCTACTTACATGTCCGGATCAGATCAACCTCAGAGTTGTGGTTTCCAGGTTGGGTGTATTTCTCTAAAAACTGGTCAGAGAAGGACAGTGATACACACCGGAACTCCAGAACCTCTGTTGGTTAATGAATAGAAGACATCACAATCAGAGGGGAGGAAATAGTGGTCAAAATGCAATTGTCATTCAAAGGTAATAATGTAGCAAAGGAATGTGGTAGGTCGGGTACACATCCTATACAGTAGATCCAAGGATGAAGATTAACTTGGTTAAGTGATGAAATAAAAATCATATTCCCCACTGGCCAATAATAATATGTGGGAGCTGGGCAAGTTCAATCCCTACTAGAACGTACCGTATATACTCGAGTATAAGCCAAGTTTTTCAGCACATTTTGTTGTGCTGAAAGTGGCCCCCTCTGCTTATACTCGAGTCAAGCACTTTTCTGCAGCAGAGACTGACATTTTCCAACCCGAATTTGGGGTTCCTAGCACCAAGTGGCCCCGAGAAACGGGGCCCCAAAAGTCGGTTCGGAAAATGTCATTCTCTGCTGCAGAAAAGTGCTTGACATTTTCCGACCCGACTTTGGGGCCCCATATCTCGGGGCCACTTAGTGCTAGGAACCCCAAAGTTGGCGTGCAAACCAAGTGGAACCTACACTACAACATATCCAAATTGGGGTTCTTAGCACCAAGTGGCCCCGAGATACGGGGCCCCAAAGTCGGTCAACTGTGTCCATCTGCAGCAATGTCATTTCGGACCCTTTGGGTCCAGAGACCCCAAATTTTGGCTGCAGCTAGGGGGCATCTAGGAACCCTTAACTACCAAGTTTGAATGGTGAATGGGGGAGGGGATAGAAAAAGAGAACTATAGCGGTACTAACATAATAATGGTAAATACTCGTGATTTTTGTAAAAAAGAGTAAACAATTTATTTAATACAAAGCACATGAAGGACACATATGAAATGAACAAAACAAAATTGGTAGTAACAGACCCATCCACCTATACCAAGTTTGAAGTTTGGGGGACCTATGGCTGCAAATGGGCACAGTGAGGCATTCAAATGGGCACAGTGAGGCTGCAAATGGGCATTGTTGACCCTCTTTTCCACTTACAGTAGCTGCGCATTTCTCACCCTAGGCTTATACTCGAGTCAATACATTTTCCCATTTTTTTTTGTGGTAAAATTAGGTGCCTCGGCTTATATTCGGGTCGGCTTATACTCGAGTATATACGGTACTAGACTAGAGCTTTACCCATTCAGGCCATGCCAGCATTCGTAGGAAATAAAATTTTCTGCAGACATGTGCATCTCTAGGTGCTACACGTTATATACTTTAATCCCTGTACAAGTCTGCACTGTTCTTATTTGCAAATCCCCAAGACCAAGTTAGGAGTTTAAAGCGGGACTAAAGTCAGTATACTTACCTCTCTAATGGTCCGAAGTCCGGGATCGTTCACTCACCAGCATCTTCTCCCTGGGTGTCGGTCCTTTGGACATCTTTATTGCCCAGCGTGGGATAATATAACTCCAGTGCATGTGCAGGAGTAAGTCATCCCAGCACACAGACCGTGATATAAGAGCAATTTATTAAAATTCCTTTCCTTTTCTTGTACTGTTATGGAACTTTACCCATAACAACTTGATAAACAAAAATATACAACATACAGAAACATACATTGCACATTAATAATTATGCTACCAAAATTAGTGTGTGCTGTAAATTGCCTCCAACATTTTTTCTTCTTGCTGGAGGCTGACATTTTGCTGAAGCCAAGAGCCCCTGAGCAGCAGTAAATCTTAAGGCTGTCAGCAGATTGGCCTCTACAAATTCAGCACAGTGCCTAAAAATAGAGAGCAACTGAGCATGTGCAGAGCAGAGGGGGGAAACAGTGTATTACTGGATTTTAAACAGTATAGACCAGTGATCTCCAAACTGCAGCCCTTTGCTTGCTTTTATCCGGCCCTTGGGGCACTATTTCATCCACTGATACCACAAATGGGGCATAATTCCCCCCACTGACACCAATGAAGCATGCATGATTCCTCCCAATGACACCAACAATGGGGCCAAATGACATCAATGATGGGGCACAATTTCTCCCACTTACGCCAATAATGGGGTGCAATTACTCTCAATGAAACAAACAATGGGGCATTGTTTTTTCCCACTGACATCCTGATCCTTGCTTCACATCTATACATTTTAGTGTGGGGTGTATAAAAAAAAAAAAAAAAAAATAAGCTTGCTGCATTTTTGGATGTCGTTTCCAGCACATGGTTCTTCCACAAGGATTAATCGTACTGCAGTAAAGAACATCACAAATGAACTATAACACAAGAAAAAGGCTGCTATTTGAGTGAGGCCTGAGGCACATTTACAGTGATTGCAAACCTTCATTTATTTATTTTCTTTAAATAATAAACATGTTATATTTATCTGCTCTGTGCATTAGTTTTGCATAGAACAGCCCAGATTCTCCTTTTCTGGGGTCCCACACCAACGCTTCTGCTTTTTGGGAAGTGCCCCCATTCCTATGTGGGCACCCGTGTGGGCTTGATCCTCAGCTGCGCCGCCTGTGTGTATAGAGACAGAGATCGCAGCTGGGCACCATCCTTGCTTCCTCATCACAGGATTTGATTGACAATGGCTCCCACTGCTATCAACCTGCCCTATGAGGGGGAAAAAAAAGGAGCAGACAGAGTTGCTGCTCTCGGGCACAGCGCTGGATCCAGATCCGCCTCAGGTAAGTATAAGCCCCGTACACACGGCCGAAAATTCCGACCACAAAATCCGTCAGATTTTTTCCGACGGATTTTGTCCAAAACTGGTGTTGCATACACACGGTTGGACAAAGTTGTCGGAAAATCCGATCGTTCCGAACGTGGTGACGTTCGTTGCGTACTACAGAACTACGTAGAGGCTAGTAGCCAATAGCTTTGGTCTCTTAATTTGATCTGAGCATGCGTGGCACTTTGTCCGTCGGAATTCCCTACACACGATCGGAAAAAGTCTGATCGGCATTTGTTGTCGGAAAATTTTAGATCCTGCTCTCAAATTTTTTCCGGCGGAAATTCCGACGGAAAAAGCCCGCTAGAACATAATCCGATCAGACTTTTTCCATCCGAATTGCCGACTGTGTGTACGGGGCATAAGGGAGGGGGGAGGCTGGGAATGCAATAGGGTAAAGAAACTTGATTCCTTAGAACCACTGCAAATTATGCAATGACAGCCACCATACTGCTATCCTCCTATTTAAATGAAAAGTATCATATTTTCCATGTTTTAGATACATGTGTAAAAAGAGATCATCTTGGTGCAAGTAATCACATCAATCTTTTTGCAATCCGTGGGGGCAGCCATATTTTCTTCATTACAAACTCAGCCTCTACTTCCTGCCTTGCAATGCTTTACATATGATGTGCTTTACTTTTTCGTGCAATGGCTAACTATTCGTTAGCTAAAAGTGTATTCTGTTGGGCCAATATCTTCTCTCCCCAGTTGGTCAGCAGGGGGGGGGGGGGGGGGGGGGGATGAGACAGAGTTAAATTAAAGTGTTCGTAAACCTTAAAATAAAATAAAAAAATCATGGATCTGTCTCTTTAATGTATTGCTATTCGTTTAATGCCAACATTATATGAATTCTGCTAGCAGTTCTTCTTGATCACCTGGTTGATCCTGCCAGTTCCTATCATCTTGTTAACAAACCAGCATGGAAGCCGATCCATGGCTTCTGTGGTCGGTTTACATCCTTTACATCCCCGTCATGCATTTAGATACAAGCAAGCTGTATGCTTGTATCTTCTGTGGTCTGGTTAAAGCCACGCCCCCCCCCGACCATCTCTCCTCCAATGATTGCCAGCGACATCACTGGACTTTGCTGGGTAAAGACGGAAGTGACACAATTCTGCCGGGGGGCTGATTGCGTTTCATTGCCTTGGAAACGCTGATACCCGGTGGCATTACATAATTTCTTGCAATGAAATCTAGCCCGGCTCTGTAACCTCCACACCTGCGAATTGCAGATCTGTGAAAAGCGGTCACGTGATCGGCATATTAATGGCATAATAAAGAGCTACAGGCAAGTTTTTTTTTTTTTTTTTTTTTTTTTTTTTTTTTAAATGCAAGCCAATGTTTTTATAATGTATGACAGCATCTCTTCAAAAATGATTTTCTGAGTAATTAACTTTAATTAACCACTAATCTCTCTCCTCCTGTAAGCACATGTGCATGTAGTGTGACCTGATTAGCACCTTCTCCCTTTCCCAGTCTGAGTGTTGCTGTACACATGGGCTGATAAGTCAGGCCGAGAATATTTTTGAAGGAATAGACAACTGCATTAATGGTCAAGGGGAGGAGGGGGTGGTGAATCATTGAAAAAAGCATTCTTCAGGACTGCCAAGGTGTGACTACTTTTGAAAGGCCCGTATTACCATCCAAAAATGAACGGTTCTAGGCACAGCATCCCCCGAAGAAGCCCCTTCTCAAGAAACATACCTTCCTGGTAATATGGCTGTGAGGCCATTATGCACTGCTGCCACAATCCCAGGCTGCCATTACAATGATAGAGCGCATCTGTGTATGCCTTCTCGTTTGCCCTCTCCAGCTCGTCAAGGAACTCATTGGCAGCCGTCTCGCTGACATTGGCCAGGACTGGAGAGGTGAAGTAGTGGTACCAGGAGACAGTGCCCACTGCAGCTGACAGGTAGATGACAGACAGGAGGGACAAGACGCTCCCAATCACCAGCGCGGTGGCAAATCGGTTATCCATGGTGTTTGGTTAATCGGTTTCTCTTTTCTCAGCATATGGAGGGAGCATCTGGCAAAGGAAAAACAGACAAGAGGTTAGTAATTGCAATTTTCTCAACTACATAATGGCACAAATAGATGAACAGGACAAAAACAAACAGGTCTACATTAATATTAAAGTGTAAGTAAACCCTAAATCGATTTTTTAGTATGTCTGGCGTCATGTCTTTCTGTATACAGTTTTCCAAGGTAAATCATTTTTCTAACCTATTGCAAAATTTCTTACCTGCAGATCCTGCTAATAACAACTCTTTTATGTACTTTTGCAGGATGACAGCTGCTTCATACTGAAGCCTTATCAGCCTCTCGTGCAAGTTTATTCAGTTCTCATTGAGCAGCTTCTCCGATCGATATCATAGGCAGCTCAGCAGAATGAGCTTGTTCAGAAAGCTGACTATGATGCCAACTGCAAAGCAGCTGTTAGTCTGCAACAGAAAGTGCCGTTACTGGCAGGATCTGCAGGCAGGAAATAACAACAACAGAATAAAACAGATTTACTTTAGAAAACTGCATACAGTGAGACATGACACCAGACATACTAAAAAATACATTTTGAGTTTACTTACACTTTATAAAAAGTTCTAGTGTTGGATGGAGTTAATTTTTTATTGCCAAGGACATCCCTCTCATCTCTTGTGTTGGTAACCATTGGCACTGGAACAGGGATGGAAGGAAATGTTTTCTTTTCGGGGGTATCTGATACCAAAGCATGCCCACAGACACAAGCCTTACAGGTTCCCGATGACACAGAAGGGAGATTCTCTGTTCAGGCATGAGCCCACCATCACAGCAGATTCAATTTGGTCCAATGCTTCTGTTTATTTAGAGGGATGGGGTCAGCGGTGCTGGCAGAGGCTGCTGACATTGGCTATTTCATGAGTGCTTTGATGTACTACCTCTATATAGTGACTAGATGTGTCTGCGGGAGGCTTCCAACTTTACAAACCCCAAACTGAATGACTATGCAAGGCAAAATAACAGGTTCCCTTTACATAAGGGCAGGGGCGTTGCTAGGTCTACAAAAGATCTGGGGCTAGAGCCCATAGCAGCGTAGTAAAGAAAGTCATACGCTTGGGCGGGCATACACATGTATATACAGTAATATAAGTGTGTGTGTATCCCCGGAGAGCCTCCCCCTTGGAGCAGGGTCCCCAGAGAGCCTCCCCCTTGGAGCAGGGCCCCCAGAGAGCCTCCCCCTTGGAGCAGGGCCCCCAGAGAGCCTCCCCCTTGGAGCAGGGCCCCCAGAGAGCCTCCCCCTGGGAGCAGGGCCCCCAGAGAGCCTCCTCCTTGGAGCAGGGCCCCCAGAGAGCCTCCTCCTTGGAGCAGGGCCCCCAGAGAGCCTCCCCCTTGGAGCAGGGCCCCCAGAGAGCCTCCTCCTTGGAGCAGGGCTTTTCAGAGAGCCTCCCCCTTGGATCAGGGTCCCCAGAGTGCCTCCCCCTTGGATCAGGGTCCCCAGAGAGCCTCCCCCTTGGATCAGGGTCCCCAGAGAGCCTCCCCCTTGGATCAGGGCCCCCAGAGAGCCTCCCCCTTGGATCAGGGCCCCCAGAGAGCCTCCCCCTTGGATCAGGGCCCCCAGAGAGCCTCCCCCTAGAATCAGGGTCCCCAGAGAGCCTCCCCCTTGTATCAGGGTTCCCGGAGAGCCTCCCCCTTGTATCAGTGCCTCCAGAGAGCCTTTCCCTTGTATCAGTGCCTCCAGAGAGCCTCCCCCTTGTATCAGTGCCTCCAGAGAGCCTCCCCCTTGTATCAGTGCCTCCAGAGAGCCTCCCCCTTGTATCAGTGCCTCCAGAGAGCCCCCCCCTTGTATCAGTGCCTCCAGAGAACCTTCCCTCTTGTATCAAGGTCCCCAGAGAACCTCCTCCTTGTACCAGGGTCCCCAAAGAGCCTCCCCTCCCCTTGGGGACCCCTGCAGAGACTCTGGGCTGTAGCCCCAAAAGCCATCCCCTAGCGATGCCACTGCATAAGGGGCCATAAGCCACTTGTTCCTCTGTCATGATTAGGGTTGCCACCTCATCCCTTTAAACCCGAACACATATGAAGTACACAGGTTCTGAGGCTAATTTAATGCAGATAAGGCACCAAGTAAGTTTAGCCTCTTCAGAACTAGAAGATTTTACCCCCTTCATGATCAGAGTAAAAAAATTGCACTAAGCGTATATTGATTGGTTTGTGCAAAAATTATAGCGTCTACAAAATAGGGGATTTTTTAATGGCATTTTCATTATAATTTTTTTTTTTTTACTAGCGATCTGTGATTTTAATCGGGACTGTGACATTATGGTGGACACGTCGGACAATTTTGACACATTTTTGGGACCATTGCTATGAAAATGCATTGATTACTGTAAAAATGGCACTGGCAGTGAAGGGGTTAACACTAAGGGGGGATCAAGGGGTTAATGTGTTCCCTAGTGTGTGTTCTAACTGAAGGGGGGAGGGGACTGTGTAGGGGAAGAGATAGATTGCTGTTCATACTCTGTATAGAGAGAGTATAGAGATGGATCTGTCTGTTCTCCCCTTAGAGAACCGGAAACTGTGCGTTCACACACACACAGATCCCAGTTCTCGGTGTGTCCCGAGCAATCGCGGGAGCCTGGCAGTGAGCGCGACCGCCGGGCACTCGCAACGGCTCCGTGGGCAAGCAGGGGGCGCGCACGCACCCCTTAGTGGCCGTATATGTTACCGACGTAACATGGCGGCGATTTGCGCCGCTGAGCCATGTTGCCGCAGTACAACTGCGGCATCTAGGCGGCAAGCGTTTAATTACCACCTTAATCAGCCACAGAACCTGTGTAATTAATATGTGTTCAGTTTTAAAAGGGATGAGGTGGCAACCCTATCCTGATCCTCCAGTAATATCCTTGAGCTAAGGTGAAACTTATACAGGCTATTCAAGCAACCATTAGCTCCAAGTGACAGTGCTTGTGACTAGAAGGGGCCAATCAATGCATTTTTGGAGAGGAAGAGGCCTGGTATTGCCCCATATGTAGCAGCCCGGCACCCTAAAGCCTCGTACACAATATCAGATTGTTGGCAGGGGATTGTCTGTTGACAGACTGTTGTCCTAAAATCTGACCGTTAGTACGCTCCTTCTGACAACTGTTGTCCAACTTTCGGCTAACAAATGTTGGTTGACAGGCTAGTAAATTTTTAAAGGACAACTGTCACTTGTCAGATTTTCGTATGGTCAGTACACAAATCCATCACACAAAAATCGAAAGTACAAACACACATGCTCGGAATTAGAGTTGCCACCTGATCCCTTTAAACCCGAGCACATATGAATTACACAGGTTCTGTGGCTAATGCAGATAAGGCACTGAGTTTAATTACCACCTTAATCAGCCACAGAACCTAAGGGCTCTTTCACACGGGGCGGATCAGTGCAGATCCGCCCCGTGGATAGCCACTTGCTCAGCGGGGATCGCCGGAGCGATCTCCGCTGAGCAGGAAGATGACAGGTGCAGGGACGGACCTGTCAGAGCGCCGCTCTCCCCTATGGGAGATCGGGTGAGGACGGACCGGAGAGTCCGTCGTCATCCGATCTGCTCTGCAGACGGATGAAAAAAATGGGGTTTTCCTCCGTCTGCAGAAACGGAGCATAGCGGACACGGACGAGAGCGGGTGTCAGTGGATGCTCATCCGCTGACACCCGCTATCCCATAGGGATACATGTATGTCCGTTTTTCATCCGAAAACGGAAGGATGAAAAACGGACATACGGTCCGTCCGTGTGAAAGAGCCCTTAAGGAATGAGGTGGCAACTCTACTCAGAATCAATGTTCACCAAACACGAAGGGTGGTGCTCAAGAGCTGAAATTCCTCGTAGTACGTCACTACGTTTGTTGCCCGACAACTGTGTACCGTTAGTATACAAGACAAGATCCTAGCACACGCCCTTAAGACAAAAATCAGACGCTCGGTTGGCCAATAATTGGATCGTGTGTACGAGGCTTAAAGCGGTTGTATAGTCAAAATTTTAACTTTTACCTACAGGTAAACCTATAATAAGGCTTACCTGTAGGTAAAAAAAAATATCTCCTAAACCTGTACGGTTTAGGAGATATTCCCCGGGCAATGAGCAGCTGACTGCAGCGGCGCATGCGCACAGGGGATTCTCGGCTGAAAGCCCGGCAGACGACGGACCTTGCTGGAAAGAAGTCTCCCGCGCGCACGACATCACGGCTCAAGCCACTCATAGCGCAGGAGCCGCGATACCCGGAAGACACGCCGAGGCAACATGTCAGCTACCTCGGCGTGGACCAGGTGAGATACCGACGCCTCGTTCTAAGGTAAGTATTTCATAATGAGCTAGTATGCGGTACATAATAGCTCATTATGCCTTTTGCCTTACAGGTGTAGAAAAAAAAAGAAAAAGTGTCAGCGGGTTTACTACCCCTTTAAAAGGGTTGTAAAGGTTCGTGTTTTTTTTTTCACTATAGTGTGAAAAAACACCTGTCAGTGACCGGCCCCCCAGCCCATTTTACTTATCTGAACCCTCAAACTTGTCCCACGTGCAACATACAGATTTGGTAGAGTGGATTTGCGCTAATTCTGGCAATATCTGTTTATCATCTAATTGCTACTGGGAAGGGAACAAATGGGTTAGTGGAAGGTACGGGGGAGATAAAACTTTGGGAAGGGAAAAATGCACAGGGGAAGGATGGGCCAATCAAACTTGCATGTGAATTGTCACCAAAATAAAAAAGCAATAGCTTAAAATATTGTTCTGTGACAGTCCATGTCATATGGTTTGGAGAATAATAGCAGCAGTTTTTAGAAGGCAGCCCAGTTTGAAGATCTAAGAAGCGGCAAAGAAATCCTCTGGGAGGTACTGGGAAGAGAAACAGAAGGCGCCACTCTAAGTGCAATAAATAGTGGAAATCTTCAATGTAAAGGGTTAAAAATAGCTGTACTCACAAAAGTACTATGTCCAAGGGCGTGTGAAACTGAGATGGTGAGCCGGATGTCCATGGAGGGTGTAGAACAAGCGATTTCCGTATCCTGGAGGTGCTGTCTTGTTGCTAAAAAAGAGCTGGGGCATCCACTGCTGACACTTCCTGGTCAGTGGAGCGCACACCAGCAACCAGGTGGATCGGTTTACTTCCGGGGCAGGAGCCGGTCTCGTCAAATAGGCAAACGTTAAACGTTTTCAGAGCATGCGCTCTTTCCTCAGGCCTAACAGGGGCAGTGATTGTGCCCCTGCACCAAGCACAATCACTGCCCCTGTTAGGCCTGAGGAAAGAGCGCATGCTCTGAAAACGTTTAACGTTTGCCTATTTGACGAGACCGGCTCCTGCCCCCGGAAGTAAACCGATCCACCTGGTTGCTGGTGTGCGCTCCACTGACCAGGAAGTGTCAGCAGTGGATGCCCCAGCTCTTTTTTAGCAACAAGACAGCACCTCCAGGATACGGAAATCGCTTGTTCTACACCCTCCATGGACATCCGGCTCACCATCTCAGTTTCACACGCCCTTGGACATAGTACTTTTGTGAGTACAGCTATTTTTAACCCTTTACATTGAAGATTTCCACTATTTATTGCACTTAGAGTGGCGCCTTCTGTTTCTCTTCCCACTTGTCCCACGTGCAGTCTTTTTGCTAGGGGGTTCTCAGCTGTTGATTGGATAGATTGATAGCAGCGCAGCCATTGGCTCCCGCTGCTGTCAATCAAATCCAATGACGCGGCCGCCAGGGGGTGGGGCTGAGCCCTGCATTCGGTGTTAATGGACATTGAATGCTGGATTCGGGAGCATGCCCACAAGGTAACCCCCCGGGAGAGCGCTTCTCCCAGGGGGTTATCTGATGAGGGAAGGAGCCGAGAGAGCCGCGGGGGGACCCCAGAAGAAGATGTTCGGGGCCACTCTGTGCAAAACCAGCTGCACAGTGGAGGCGTGAAGTGAAGTATGACATGTTTGTTATTTAAAATAAAAAAAAAACCTTACTGTCACTTTAAGAAAGCTTATAGGTTTACTTTACATGACAAACCAGAGGCAGCCTGTATTTATTACGGCAGACATGGGGGGGGGGGGGGGGGGGGGTGTTAGTGCCGCGCCGCCAGGAGGAGGGGGTGGTTGTTTGCCGCCCACCCCCAACAAAAAACCCACCAGCCGCCACTGATGGTAGCATACAATGTAGACGTGTTCTCCCGTAACCGTTGTCACCCCGGGGTCATTCATCTCTGGAAGGGACACTACGCCTTCCTCTGCCATCAAACTCCTAAATTCTCCGGGTAAGGCTCCAATCACATGCATGTGTTCTGGGAACATACGCAGATTCCTACTACACGCACACAAATCTGCTACAAACCCACGTTGTGGTTGCAGTGTTATAAATTAACGGTGCCCCAAACGCGGCTAGCAGAAGCGCGTTTTGTCATGCCCAAATAAAAGAAGAAAAAGTGCAAAGCGAACGGCCCTAAACATTGCGAAAGTTTTTTTGGCGTGTTTGTTGTGTGAATGGGCTGCTCTATGCCGTGTTTGCTCCTTTTCGCAAAAAAACGTGCGTCAGCGCGACACGGGGGGCCTAAGGGGAGCAAAGATGGGTGACCTCTCAGAGGTAAGGTGGAGAAGACATTTCCAGCAACCTCCTCAGAAGAGATGCCACCATTCATTCATAGGACCTGAGTGTCCACTCATGGACATGCCACTGGTGACAGGTTCTCTTTAGCATTCTCCAGCACATGTCCTGGTCCCTCACTTGTTTCATAAAACAAAGAAGCTAACATACACCGTTCCATAATTAGCGAACAATAACCTCACCTTCTCCATCGACTTCCATCAGCTGTTTCTTCCTGGGTCACGGCGCAGCAATGCTCTCTGGGAGATGTAGTCTCTTCCTCTGTAGTGTCTGCTGCGCCCTACTGGTGAGATGTGAGATCGCAGCCTATTTCTCAATAGAGACGGAATCGTTAGAGGTGACACTCGTGCAATGAGCGCTGCTGCCACCGAGTGGTCGGAAATGGAATTGCAGCAGTGGTGATTCTCATAGTGAGAGGAGGAGACACTCATAGATGGGAATAGAACATTCTCAAGCTGGGTTCCATAAACCTAGGATTCCTCAGAGGTGGCTTGGGGGTTCCTTGAGCTGTGGTTGATTGACCTCACATTTTGATGGTGCTTTTGTCAGGTCCAACTCCACCAGCTTTCCGCCAACGCGCTTTTTATTTGTATTGTAAGAGGTGCATTCTTCCTACTCACCACCAATGTATGGGGCATATTATTATTATTATTATACACAATTTATATAGCGCCAACAGTTTACGCAGCGCTTTACAATATAAAAGGGAGACAATACAGTTATAGTACAATAAAATACAAGCGGATTAAGAGGGCCCTGCTCAGAAGAGCTTACAATCTAATAGATATTTTAACCACTTGCCACCCAAGCCAATTCTGACATTTCTCTCCTACATGTAAAAATCATAATTTTTTTGCTAGAAAATTACATAGAACCCCCAAACATTATATATGTTTTTTTAGCAGAGACCCTAGAGAATACAATGGCGGTGGTTGCAACTTTTTATCTCACACAGTATTTGCGCAGCAATTTTTCAAACACGTTTTTTTGGGGGGAAAAAAACAGTTTTGTGCTTAAAAAAAAAATAAAACAGTAAAGTTAGCCCAATTTTTTAATAATGTGAAAGGTGAAGTTACGCTGAGTAAATAGATACCTAACATGTCATGCTTCAAAATTGCAATGGCGCCAAACTTCGGTACTTAACCATCCCCATAGGTGACGCTTTAAATTTTTTTTACTGGTTACATATTTTGAGTTACAGAGGAGGTCTTTGGACTAGAATTGACGCTCTCGCTCTAACGTTCACTGCGATACCTCACATGTGTGGTTTGAACACTGTTTTCATATGTGAGCGGGACTTAAGTATGCGTTCGCTTCTGCGTGCAAGCTCACGGAGACAGGGGCACTTTAAAAAAAAAATATGTATTGTTAATTTTACTTGAATTTTTTTAGTTTGACACTTTAAAAAAAAAATAATAATTTTTGATCACTTTTATTGCTATTACAAGGAATGTAAATATCCCTTGTAATCGGAATATGGCATGACAGGTCCTCTTTACAGTGAGATATGGGGTCAATAAGACCCCACATGTCACCTCTAGGCTGGGAAACCTGAAATCCCCCCCAAAAAAACTACCTCGGCTTCCCAGCCGAGGCTGCGCCATTTGTTTGGATGCAGAGGCCGGGTGTGACGTCATAACATAGCGCCAGGGCCTCCGACGATCACAGAGACTCAGGCGACCATATGGTAAACATCCGGCCAGCAGATCCTGTCTCCAACTCACCGATCACATCGGTGAGTCGGTAGAAGCAATGGGAGGGGCCGCCCGTAAGAATGATCAAGTAGCTGACCAGCCGCTATGATCATTCTTATGGTGCAGGGAATCGCCAGCTGAAAAAAGCCGATATCTGAATGATGCCTGTAGCTGCAGGCATCATTCAGATATCCCAGCACAAAGCCCAGGACATCATATGATGGCCGGCTGTCGGGAAGTGGTTAAATTGACCCATGATAAATTGGTTTTAGTAAGGATTCTTTGACACTCACGTGTGGTGCCCTCTGAAAAGCCATCCACATGATCGCTTTTCAAAGGGCATATGACATGCAGCGAGAGGGCATTATATTGCCTCCCCACTGCCTGATTTATCCCTATAATCCTGCACTACCATGCCACAATCATGTGCATTATACGCAGTTGCAACTCAGGCAGAGAATGACTTAGGATATTGTGCTGCAGTGCTTTCTTTGTCTCCACTTTAGAGCTTTAGTCAAAACTTTTTTCATTTTTGATAGAATAAAGGAAGGTTACAACCCCTGTCCGATTTATATCTCCATTGTGGAGATTTACCTTCACTTCCTGTCCCATTGCCAAACCAGAAGTGAGAGGAAATCCCTGCAAAATAACGGAATCCACCGGGGTCCCCATTGGAAGATTTCCACTCTGTTACTTTTCTGGGGACAACCCAATATTTGAGTTTTTCTTTTATTCTCACTTTCAATGATAATGGTAAACAAGACAAATAAAGAGGGTGAATCTCTCTAACGGGGACACAGACAGCAATAAAAACCTCACGGGTGTTCTAATCCCACTCCACTCTAATGCCACGTAAACACGATTGGACTTTCCGCCAACAAAACCGTGGATTTTTGTTCGAAGGATGTTGGCTTCAACTTGTCTTGCATACACACGGTCACACAAATGTTGGCCAACAATTACGAACGTGGGAACTCAGTGACGTACAACGCGTACGATGAGCCGAGAAAAAGGAAGTTCAATAGCCAGTGCAGGCTCTTCTGCTTGATTCCAAGCATTCGTGAACTTTTGTTCGATGGACTTGTGTACACACGATCGGACTTTCCGACAACAACGTTTTGTTGGCGGAAAATCTGAGAACCTGCTAGCCAACATTTGTGGGCGGAAAGTCTGACAGCAAATGTTCGATGGAGAATACACATGGTCGGACTTTCCGACAACAAGCTCGCATCCAACATTTACCATTGGAATATCCGACCGTGTTTACGTGGCATATCCAAAACCAAAAAAAGAAACGTTTTGCCTTTTAGTTAGGCTGCTTTCACACTGAAAGCACCGGCTGTTAGAGCTAAAGCGCCACTCGTTTTAGCAGCGCTTTTTCGGCCGCTAGCGGGGTGCTTTTAACCCCCTGAAAAAATGGTTAAAAGCTCCCGTTTTGCAGCGCTTTCAAAGCGTTTTGGGAGCGCTAAATACAGCACTCCCAACCCACTCCAAAGATGCTGCATGTAGGACTTTTCGGAACGTCCCGCAGGCACACTGGAATGAATGGGAGGTGGATTTCAGGCACTTTGCAGAGTCTATATTTAGTGCTAAAGCGCCTGAAAACCACCCCAGTGTGAAAGGGGTCTTATACTTTCCGGCTGAATGTGTTAACACTACCTCCCCCTCCCACCAGGGGGAGCTCACAATCAGAAGCTGCTTAAAGCGGAGTTCCACCCACATTTTACACTCCTCACTATCAAGCACGTGAACCCTTAAAACAAACTGGCATTTTTTTGGGGATCACTTACTTTATTTCAGCTTTTATCTTTTTTCACTTACTCCTTAGTGGCCACGGCCCCGCACGTCATTTCCGGCTTTGCAATGTCTCCTGGGAGATGTGTGTCAACAATACCAAGAGACAATAGGCAAACCTGACCTACAAGCTATTATGCTGCTCGTGCCGCACTGCGCATGCGTGAGATCGGCACGTGCATGCTGGGTAGCCAGCAGGCACTTTGCAGAGTCTATATTTAGTGCTAAAGCGCCTGAAAAACCACCCCAGTGTGAAAGGGGTCCAGGACGTGCATGCTGGGTAGCCAGCATGTACGGAATCCAGGAAGTAATACACTGCGGCTTCAGATGCCCACACAGGAGATGGCCGCAGCGTGCTGGGACTTCCTGAAGTAAGAAAACAATGCTGCACATATACAAAATGGCCCTTAGTTTACAGCATAGCTTTAGTAGACTACACTAAGCTTTAATATTATAGGGGTATTTTTATCTAAAAAGTAAAATTTCAGCCGGAACACTGCTTTAAAGGTGTTGTAAACCGTTTCACCACTTGTACCTACCTGCACGGTTTAGGAGATACTTACCATGCACACTGAAGAAGTGGCTCGCTCGTGCCGTTTCTTCACCAGCGCGCCGTGACCGGCTGCTCCCGCTGCATGGGGTTGAGTACCCTTGTGATTGAGCCCTATATCTGCAGGCTCTGCACCTTTTTTTGCCGTACTACACAACGTTTGTGCCTTGCTGGTCCTCCTATCCTCACTACTAGTTTACTAGTCTCTGTTTTAGTAGCCCTAGGATATGAGGAGATGCATCACTGGCTTTGCCATATGAAGTTGGCCCTAAAATGATGCAGGCCTTGTTAGGGAGGATATCAATCCACCACTACTAATGAAAACTATGGTGACTACTAGTGGAACCCTCGTTAATAAAAAAAAGAAGAGCTACAATTACTATTACCATAAATGCCCACAATGTTCCTGATAACCAGAAATAAGTCTTTAGATCGCACAAGCAAGAGGTAGATTTTTCTCAAAAAAATTAGATTTGTTTTTTATAATTGAAGATGTTAATCTTTTTCTTTCATACCCCAAGTTGAAGTCTTTGTAGACGAAACGTGTCTGGTTTGATGAGTCCTTTCCGTGCAATTGCACCTTTTTGAATTTTATGGAGATTTTTTACTTGATGCAATACATCTTGGAATCTATGTAAAGCCTTTTTATTCTAAATAAACCAGTAACCATATGGTTTTTCGCTATGTGGAGGCTTTCTGTTGTTTTTTTTGGATGCTGTTAACCATAAGCCTACCAAACGGTTCTGTGGTGGAAGGAGGTTTGTTACTATTAAACATTAAACATTTGGAGGAATTTTTTTTTATACTTACCAGAAATGCCCTGTTGCTATGTAGTCCTCGTAATCTGCCACTTCCTGGTCCGCGGAGCTCCTTGTGACTTCCTCCCTCACCTGTGCTCCTGGGAAATGATGTGTCATCATTTCCCAGGAGTCTATGGGCAGTACTGTGATGTTGCCCTAACAACGGGGCGGGACCTTCCGCCATCGCCGCCCATTGTTATGCCAACTTTAGAAACAATTGGTGCTACGGCCGGTGAATCGCGCAGGCGTGAGATCGAGAGGTGCATGCTGGTTACCCAGCATGCACCTCTCTAAAGCTAATCCAGGAAGCGATCTGGATTGGGCTTCACATGCCCACAATCATGATGGCAACGGCCATAAATGGAGGCAGAGAATATTCCAGTAAGAAATGTATATTTTACTAAATCGATCATGATCATTGTATACTCCTTTTTTTATTTCATTAGTAATAATACTAGGATCAATAAAAAAAACTAAAACATTTTTTTTGCCGGAACTCCGCTTTAATCTTCTCCCCTGGGTGGTGGATGCACACACGGCGGTGAGTTCTTTAGTACTACACTCCTGAATACCTTCCCATCAATATATACTAATGGATTAATGTTTTAATCACCAATGGGACTATACTACCAATGTTGATTTACAATTTGTACAGTGCACTTTATTTAGATACACTATCAATCAGATGATGGTGTTATGCCCCGTACACACGATCGGAAATTCAGCCAGCAAAAGACAGATAAGAGCTTTTGGTCAAAAAATGCGACCGTGTGTATACTCCATCTGACTTTTGCTGGCCGAATTCCCGCCAGCAAAATATTGAGAGCAGGTTCTCAATTTTTCAGTCGTAAAAAGTTCCGATCGTCTGTACCAATTCCGATGCGCAAAATTCCTACGCATGCTCGGAAACAATTTGACGCATTCTCGGAAGCATTGAACATTTTCTCGGCTTGTCGTAGTGTTGTACGTCACCGCGTTCTTGACGGTCGAAAGTTCAGCAAACTTTTGTGTGACCGTGTGTATGCAAGCCAAGCTTGAGCGGAATTCCGTCGGTAAAACCATCCAAGATTTTTCCGACGGAAAATCCGCTCGTGTGTAATGCCGCGTACACACGATCGGAATTCTCGTCGGAAAAAAACTCTGACGGTTTTTCCGACGGAATTCCGCTCAAGCTGTGTTGCCTACACAAGATCCCACCAAATTCCGATGATCAATAACACAGCGGCATAAAACACATTCGACAGCACTATAAAAGGGAAGTTTAATGCTTCCGAGCATGCGTCGAATTGTTTCCGAGCATGCGTTGGAATTTTGCGTGTCGGAATTGCATACACACGATCGGAAAATCCGATAGAAAGGTTTTCCGTTGGAAAAATTGAGAACATGTTCTCAATTCAAAGTCCGTTGGAAATTCCGACAGAAAAAGACCGTTGGGCATACACACGGTCGGAAAATCCGATGAAGAGCTCCCATCGGACTGTTTATCAGAAATTCCGACCGTGTGTACGCCGCATTAGAGTTTTTTGTATATACTAATGACAATTAATTTTGTATATCACGGTATGTTGATATGTCAATACTCAACATTTGATTCTTAGCGCTACACTGTTTTCACAAAAAATTGAAAATATATTAGGTGCTGGTAATACCTCCGCCTGCACTGTATTGTCTAATAATCTTGAGAGTGTCTCTTGACATATATGTAATCGCCATGGGCGTCCGCAGAACTTTTTTCAGGGGGGGGCATCATTTTAAGGTCTGGTCGTGTGATCTTACCTGTGTCAGTCAACAGCGGCTGCAGGGGAGAAAGCGCTTGGCGACGGCTGATTATGCCTGATGAGGTGATGTCACCCATAGGTTCCCATGTCACAGTTGTTATTGGTGCTCCCTCCTCTCCCCTGCATACGCTGCTGGATCACACAGGTGAGATAACATGACCAGATTGGAACAGTCTGAAAATAGGTTAGTCTGCATAGGTGTTAGGGGTAAGGGGACGGGGGGCAGTTTTTAAGGCTAGCGCAAGCTGGAAATCTACTTTCAATCTACCCTCCCTATTGGTGGCTTGTGGCAGTGTTAAAGCAGAGCTCCACCCAAAAGGGGAAGCACCACTTGTTTGCACCCTCCCCCCTTCCACTGCCACATTTGGCACTTTTTGGGGTAGAGAGTGTACCTGGTTTTGCTGTGGTGATCTGAGCCACATGCAAAACCATGCAAAATATGCTGCGAGCGACCACAGCAAGTAAAGGTATAAATAAACATACAATTAGGCAATCAATCAATTACAAAAAATAAATAAAAAATACACCTGCATGGTGCAGCATTGGCTTAAGACAGTGGAGATTTTAAAATCTGTATGGACACAATAGCATCTTTATGCTGTTGTGCCCATATAGCTGCTTTTGTGCCCATATAGATGCTGGTGTGCCTCAATAGCAGTTATATGGGCACAATAGCATAAAGATGATAAAAGAGGAATGCATCTCCAATGGTTGAGACGCAGGATCTTTCATTCTTTTACCAGTGTAGGACCCACTAATTAAGGGGTACTTTGACGCAGTAAGTGGGCTGCCATATAGTGTGACCAAATCCCCATATTTTTTGAATATATTCAGGTGTTTTTAAATAGCCTTGCAGGATTTAAATGTAATTTTTGTATATGTGCAAGACACATTACAAGAGACGGTCAGAGACTGCAGACATGCTACAGGAGAGGGTCAGAGACTGCAGACATACTACAGGAGAGGGTCAGAGACTGCAGACATACTACAGGAGAGGGTCAGAGACTGCAGACATACTACAGGAGAGGGTCAGAGACTGCAGACATACTACAGGAGAGGGTCAGAGACTGCAGACATACTACAGGAGAGGGTCAGAGACTGCAGACATACTACAGGAGAGGGTCAGAGACTGCAGACATGATACAGGAGAGGGTCAGAGACTGCAGACATGATACAGGAGAGGGTCAGAGACTGCAGACATAATACAGGAGAGGGTCAGAGACTGCAGACATAATACAGGAGAGGGTCAGAGACTGCAGACATAATACAGGAGAGGGTCAGAGACTGCAGACATGATACAGGAGAGGGTCAGAGACTGCAGACATGATACAGGAGAGGGTCAGAGACTGCAGACATGATACAGGAGAGGGTCAGAGACTGCAGACATGATACAGGAGAGGGTCAGAGACTGCAGACATGATACAGGAGAGGGTCAGAGACTGCAGACATGATACAGGAGAGGGTCAGAGACTGCAGACATGATACAGGAGAGGGTCAGAGACTGCAGACATGATACAGGAGAGGGTCAGAGACTGCAGACATGATACAGGAGAGGGTCAGAGACTGCAGACATGATACAGGAGAGGGTCAGAGACTGCAGACATGATACAGGAGAGGGTCAGAGACTGCAGACATACTACAGGAGAGGGTCAGAGAGTGCAGACATACTACAGGAGAGGGTCAGAGAGTGCAGACATACTACAGGAGAGGGTCAGAGAGTGCAGACATAATACAGGAGAGGGTCAGAGAGTGCAGACATAATACAGGAGAGGGTCAGAGAGTGCAGACATAATACAGGAGAGGGTCAGAGACTGCAGACATGATACAGGAGAGGGGTCAGAGACTGCAGACATGATACAGGAGAGGGTCAGAGACTGCAGACATAATACAGGAGAGGGTCAGAGACTGCAGACATACTACAGGAGATGGGCAGAGACTGCAGACATGATACAGGAGAGGGTCAGAGAATGGATGTATGGCTGAACTCAGTGTAAAAGTGTATAGTAGGGCTGCGCTACTCTACTTAAAGCAGCTCTTCAAGATTAAGTTAGTAATCCTCCTTTTAAAGTACAACCAAGTGCCAGAAGACAGCAACACATCCACTTTCCAAAATTCAAATGGTCTTACAGTGACCTGGTCAGGATTAGTGGAGAAAAGTAAACAGTTAATGAGTCTGTGAAGCTTCTAGCCTGAATCAGCAATAAATCATCCAAAAAACATCAAACTGCAGCACACAGAGCTCTGGCTTAATAGCTGAGCTGAAATGGTTAACAGCCAAACGTGTGACCCCTCACTGGACACAGAATGCCAGCCAGCTGCAGCGTCTCCCAGAGATCTTATCAGCAGGTTAGGAAGCTAAAAAAAGAGAGTACAGAGCCAGACAAGAGGGAGGGGAGGCTGATCAGTAACCTGCACACTGACAAGGCAAAGATTTCTGGATGACAGCGGCCTGCCAGCATTACATATGACATTACTCTGTGTGCTGCAGGATTAGTTTTGCTGTGGTCATACCATCCTCTATCTCCTCGGCAGTGGCGGAACTATAGGGGTCGCTGCGATCGCCATGGCGACTGGGCCCGTTGCTGCAGGGGGCCCTGGGGGCCCCCTGTACACTTCGCTAGGAGGGGCGGCTGAGAGGAGCTCCCCGATCGCCGATTCTAAACTGTAATCGGCAATGTGCAGGGAGCTCCTCACATTAGGCTAAAGTGAAAGTCAAAGCACAGTGTGTGCTCTTTGTCTCCCCCTGCAGTGCAGTACCCGGCAGGAAGAGACAAGGTAGGAGGACTCGTTTTTTTTTTTTTTTTTTTTTTTTAATATAAGATTATCTACTGTATCTGTATGTGTGTGCATCATACATGTGTGTGTGTGTGTGTGTGTGTGTGTGCATGATGTATGTGTGTGTCTGTGTGTGCAATGCATGATGCATGTGTGTGTTCATGATGCATGTGTGTGTTCATGATGCATGTGTGTGTTCATGATGCATGTGTGTTCATGATGCATATGTGTGTTCATGATGCATGTGTGTGTTCATGATGCATGTGTGTTCATGATGCATGTGTGTGTTCATGATGCATGTGTGTGCGCATGATGCATGTGTGTTCATGATGCATGTGTGTGTTCATGATGCATGTGTGTGTTCATGATGCATGTGTGTTCATGATGCATGTGTGTGTTCATGATGCATGTGTGTGCGCATGATGCATGTGTGTTCATGATGCATGTGTGTGTTCATGATGCATGTGTGTGCGCATGATGCATGTGTGTTCATGATGCATGTGTGTGTTCATGATGCATGTGTGTGTTCATGATGCATGTGTGTGTTCATGATGCATGTGTGTGTTCATGATGCATGTGTGTGTTCATGATGCATGTGTGTGTTCATGATGCATGTGTGTGTTCATGATGCATGTGTGTGTGTGCGCGCACGCATGTATGTCTGTGTGTGTGCGCGCACGCATGTATGTCTGTGTGTGTGCACGATGCATGTATGTCTGTCTGTGTGTGTGTGTGCGTGCATATATGTATGTGTGTGTGCATGTATGTGAGAGTGCATGTATGTGAATGTGCATGTGTTTATCAGTGGCGGTGCGTCCAAAAGGGCGCACAGGTGCCACCCCCTCTCTCCAGCCACTCCCTCTATGACAAATGGATAGATTCATGCATAGCATGATTCTATCCATGGCCCCTGCTGCCACCCCCATATTTAGGTTCCTTTATATGCAGCCACCCACTTGTGACCGGGCCCTGGTGTTCTGCCATCGGGCTCGGAGAAAAGAGCTTTGTCCGGAGGTCGGGGGGGGGGGGCCCTCCATGGTTTCTTGCATCGGGGCCCTGAGCGTTCTAGTTACGCCACTGCTCCTCGGCTTCAGGTACTGTGTATCTCCCTCCCGACGCCCCCATTCATCCCCGATCCAGCACCTCTGTACATTTAAATGTGGCGGGCTGCAGGGGGGGGGGTTACACTGTCTGCTGCATGATGGTTATTTGCTCCTCCGACCCTCGCTGCTACACATTTCCTCAGCCAGCCCCTCCTCCTGTTCACTGCACAGCCGTGCTTCTCGCTCAGCTGTTCTTTAAAAAAAAAAAAAAAAAGTTCCAGAGCTCCTAGCTGACAGCGGCCCCGATTCCAGGGGGGGGCACTTGACCCCCCTTGCCTCTATCTGCGGACGCCCATGGTAATCGCAGTGGTTATAATCTATATACGTTTTATTGTTTTCGGCACACCTAGGAAGATGACACATCCTGTGTGTAATCAGGAAGAGTGTGCTACAGCCTGAGGGTCTTATCAGAAAGTAGTGATCCAACAAGCAGAGAACTGGGAGGGTCTGTCTGATCGGGCATTAGTTGAATGAATCATTTAGATAGGCCCTTAGGGGTTCCATTCACTTAGACGATTAGCACACCCTGCAGATTCTTCCATTCCGAATGACAGGTGTGCGAATAGCTGCACATAAAACAATGAAAGGCTGGTAGTAGCCGCCGGTAGTAGCCATTACCTGCCGTGATCACGGCTGGACACATTTTGTACGCAGCTATTCGCACACACCTGTCATTTCAGCCGCAGGATTCCGCAAATTCTTGCCACCAGAAATCACAGGGTGTGCTGATCAACCATGTGAATGTAGCCTTAAATCACAGATTTATTACTGTATATACTCAAGTATAAGCCGACCCAAATATAAGCCGAGGCACCTAATTTTACCACAAAAAACTGGGAAAAAGTTTTGACTCGAGTATAAGCCTAGGGTGAGAAATGCGCAGCTACTGTAAGTGGAAAAGAGGGTCAACAATGCCCATTTGCAGCCACACTGTGCCCATTTGCAGCCTCACTGTGCCCATTTGCAGCCTCACTGTGCCCATTTGCAGCCATAGGTCCCCTGAACTTCAAATTTGGTAGTTAAGGGTTCCCAGATGCCCCCTAGCTGCAGCCATTTGGGGTCTCTGGACCCAAAGGGTCCCGAAATGACATTGCTGCAGATGGATACAGTTGATCGACTTTGGGGCCCTGGATCTCGGGGTTACTTGGTGCTAGGAACCCCAAATTGAATGTTGGTTCCACTGGGTTTGCACACCAATTTTGGATCCCTAGCACCAAGTGGCCCGAGATACGGGGCCGCAAAGTCGGGTAGGAAAATTTCATTTTTTTGCTGCAGAAAAGTGCTTGACTCGAGTATAAGCCGAGGGGGGCACTTTCAGCACAAAAAATGTGCTGAAAAACTCGGCTAATACTCGAGTATATACAGTAATACCTTTTTATGGATCTCACAGATCAAACTTTGACTGTGTGTGACCAGCTTCTGATATGTATTCTGTCACTATTGTACACAATACAGCCGTACCATGCATGGATCGAAATTCTGCCAGTTCTGGGGGACCAGACAAATTTCAATCCATGTATGGGCTAGCTGATTGTACACAAGTTGATCTATCGATCGACTTGTGTACAATCAGCCTGTTGTTTTTTTTTCCCGAATGATGAGTGCCGCAGACTCCCTGCTGGCAGAATACAAACCGCTGTGATTTGGTTTATTAAATTTTTTTTCGTTTAATCCACCAGTTGAATGAAAAAAAAAAAAAGAATCATGTATGGCCAGTGTAATGCCTGGTACACACGATGAGATTTTTTTTGCATGCTAAACTCATATGGAAACTGAAGAGTTTTTTTAAAGTTACGAAAATTCTCGTACAACAGAATAAAAATGCAGAAGTGATGTAATGTGTTGTAATGCATTTGTATTGTATTTTGGAATGACAACTGTACTGATAAAACGAAAATCGTACGATCTGGTATCGTATGAGAACATTTTAAGTGCTTGTTCACTCGGATAATATCAGATGAACTTTTGTGATTGGCTCTGGAAAGCTGTGTACTAACGATCAGTTTATCATACGATCGTTTGAATGCAGTATTTTTTTTGTATGATTTTTTAATTGTGTGTACGGGCCATAAGTGGTCACCTTAAGGCTGGGTTCATGCTACTGCGAATTGGTTGCGGGTGTAGCACTGCTGAGAATTACCTGCTCATCTGCACGGCCATGACCTGGTGAACCTTCAATCCCACCTGACACTCTGGGTTCAGACATCCTTGTATCAGTGTATAGCAATAATCAAACAACTCAATGTATTTAGGTTATCTAGGAATACTAGGAATACTTATACTACAGGAAATGTCTCCAAATCCACGGTATCAATGGTAAAAGCAAAATAGAAGGTCCTCCATGGTGTAGTAATGTTAAAAAAAATTTTTACGCATTTATTAAAAATCTTGCATAGTTAAAATGGCATCACAGGCCAGACATCAGATAAAAACGTGTCAAACAAATGTAGGGCTTCCGGTCACAGCCGTAACCGTAAGTGACGTCACCAAACTCCCCTCTTACGCATTGCGTCACAACACACGCGTTGTGACGTGTGAAAAAAAATTATTATACTACTTTGTTTCTTACTAGAAATCAGATTAATGAGAGTTCTTAGTGACATGTGGTCCAGAACTTCACAACATCCTCTACTTTCATGCTTCATTTGCATATATTTTAATTTTCTTAATTAATTGGTTCTTAACCATGATTACTATTGTTAATTAAGCGCACCATCATCACCCAGCTCCTGTACCCTTGATGAAGTCACGTGTGTTGTGACGCAATGCATCGGGAGGAGTTTGGTGACGTCACTTCCAGTTACGGTCATGACCGGAAGCCCTACATTTGTTTGACGCATTTTTTATCTGATGTCTGGCCTGTGATGCCATTTTAACTATGCAAGAGTTTTAATAAATGCGGAAAAAAGTTTTTTAACATTACTACACCATGGAGGACCTTCTTTTTTGCTTTTACCTTTGATAACGTGGATTTGGAGACATTTCCTGTAGGATCAGAGACCGTGGAGACTGAGTTATTGCAGTGATCTCTGGGACGTTGGAGGAGAAGTAAAGCCACCGCCTTGACGGTTATCAATGCACTACTAGACCCATTGGGGTCTATTCTTGAGGTAAGAGGCTAGGACTACTGTGGGAGGATTCTATCAAGTTTTTATGTAATTTCCTCATATCTGAAAATTGGACTCCCACATGTGCCCCTTTCCTCCTCATCTCTATGTGTCCATATAAGAAAACAGGGATATTTATCTTGAAAAAAGAGACAGAGCATCATCTTTAATCAATTTGAATCATTGGATCCCTGTTGGACTGCACTTTATTATTTATTGCACATCTATTGCACTTTGTGATTAGTGCACTTTAACATTGGAATATTATTATTATTGTATCCTAGTACTGGTATATGGGATCAATTTTTGGACTGCACTGTATTATTATTATTGCACCTTATTGAACTTTTGGACTATTACTAGCACACTTTATCATGAACTGATACTGAACTTCTTTGGATTATTATGATTGAACTTTTGGAATATTATTATTGGACTTTAATATTGGTATTTTGATCACTTACCCATATTAAGTTATAAGAATATATTTGAACAACATTTTGTGAACACTGTTTATAACCACACAGGTCATGTATGCCTCTTGTTGAGTTCACCATTTAGCTTTGTTGGGTAATAATTAGCGCAACAATAATATATACATATATGTACACTTCTTTTTAGATGTACTGTTACCCCCTAGTGCAGCCCTCAAAAATTCCACTCGCCTGCTCGCATTGTGGAGAGGGCCGGCGAGGGTGGGCTGCCTGGGAGCGAGGGGGGCCGAGCACCGCCGGCCAGCGGGTTGTATGGGAGTCCTTCTCCCAGTGCTTGTGGAGGAGAAGAGAGAGCCGGCTGGATGATTCAGAGCATGAGGAACATCACTAGTGGCTTTAATTTCAATAGCCGAGATGTTCCCTGCACTCACTGTCACACACAGCCCCGCCCCCTGGTCCCGGGGAATTTGATAGACAGATCACCTGTCCAATCTGGGATGAGTGACATGTATCAAAGTTCCCCGGCCAGGGGGCATGGCTGTATGGGATGCCGAGCGGAGGGAACACAGCAATTGGAATCAAAGCTGTTCCAGTGATGTCCCTCATGCTCTTATCATTCAGCCGGCAATGCTCTTCCTCTCCTCTGCTCCCCTGCATGATGGACACAGTTAGGCAGCATGACGGACACAGGTAGTTTGCATGATTTACACGGGTAGGTAGCATGATGGACACAGGTAGGCAGCATGATGGACACAGGTAGGCTGCATGGTTTACACGGGTAGGCTGCATGGTTTACACGAGTAGGCTGCATGATGGACACGGGTAGGCAGCATGATGGACACGGGCGGGCTGCATTGGTGGACACGGGCGGGCTACATTGGTGGACACGGGCGAGGCTGCATTGGTGGACACGGGCGAGGCTGAATTGGTGGACACGGGCGAGGCTGAATTGGTGGACACGGGCGAGGCTGAATTGGTGGACACGGGCGAGGCTGAATTGGTGGACACGGGCGAGGCTGAATTGGTGGACACGGGCGAGGCTGCATTGGTGGACACGGGCGAGGCTGCATTGGTGGACACGGGCGAGGCTGCATTGGTGGACACGGGCGAGGCTGCATTGGTGGACACGGGCGAGGCTGCATTGGTGGACACGGGCGAGGCTGAATTGGTGGACACGGGCGAGGCTGAATTGGTGGACACGGGCGAGGCTGAATTGGTGGACACGGGCGAGGCTGCATTGGTGGACACGGGCGAGGCTGCATTGGTGGACACGGGCGAGGCTGCATTGGTGGACACGGGCGAGGCTGCATTGGTGGACACGGGCGAGGCTGCATTGGTGGACACGGGCGAGGCTGAATTGGTGGACACGGGCGAGGCTGCATTGGTGGACACGGGCGAGGCTGCATTGGTGGACACGGGCGAGGCTGCATTGGTGGACACGGGCGAGGCTGCATTGATGGACAGTTCTGATAAAATGCAAACATGCTGCATTTTGTCACAGTGCACTGGACAGGACTGCATGCCACTGTATAGCAGCGCAAAACCAGAGCCGATGCGGCGATGTGTGAACTGGCTCCATTAAGAGCCGGTCACAATCTCCTGCTATGCGATCTGAATGTGGGGAAACCCACATCCAGTTTGCAGTAGTGTGAACCCAGCCTAAAGCGGAGTTCTAGCCTCAAAAAGAAAACTGTAAAATTCATCAGCTACAGGTATAATCCATCTGAGTACCTGTCACAGTTCATCTGAGTACCCAAGTACCTGAGTATCTGTCACAGTTCATATGAGTACCTGAGTACCTGTCACAGGTTATCTGAGTACCTCAGTACCTGTCACGGCCCTTCAGAGTACCTATCTGCAGCCCATCAGAGTACCTGAGTACCTATCTTCACCCCATGTCTTATAGAATATACGTTGGGGTGCTTGCTTTCCAAAATGGGGTCATTTTGTGGGTAATTCCACTGTCCTGGTTCTCAAGGACCTTCAAAAGTGTGATAGGTAGGAATGAAATGAGATGTATAATTTATGCTCCGAGCACACCTGAAGGTACTACTTCAATGTTGGGCCTCTGTATGTGGACTGACTGTGTAAAAGTCTCACACTTTTGCTTTCCAAAATGGGGTCATTTTGTGGGTAATTCCATTGTCCTGGTGCTCCAGGCCCTTCACAAATGTAATAGGTCGTTAGGAAATTAGAGGTGTAATTTATGCTCCTAGAACGCCTGATGGTGCTCCCTGCATGTTGGACCTCTGTGTGGCCAGGCTGTGTCTCAAGAATTGTGGGAAAAAATTACAACTTCAAAAAACTCACCATGCCTCTTACTAAATACCTTTGACTGTCTACTTTTCAAAAAGGGGTCATTGGGGGGGGGGGGGGATTTGTACTTTCCTGACATTTCAGGGCCTCATAAAGTAAGATAGGCCATCAGTACATCAGGTGTGATCAATTTCAATGATTTGCACCATAGCTTGTAGACTCTATAACTTTCACAGAGAATAAATAATATCCACTAATTTGGGTTATTTTTACCAAAGAGATGTAGCAGTATACATTTTGACCCAAATTTATGAACAAAAATTACTGCAAAATGTTATCATAGAAACTAAGAAAAAGTGTTTTTTTTTTTCAAAATTTTTGCTCTTTTTTCACTTATGACGCAAAAAATAAAAAACCTAGTGGTGATTAAATATCACCAAAAGAAAGCTCTATTTTTATGAAAAAAAATATATAAAAATGTTGTTTGGGTACAGTGTTGCATGACTGAGTAATTGGCATTCAAAGTGTGAGAGTGCTGGCAGCTGAAAATTGGTCTGGGCAGGAAGGGTGGGTAAGTGCCCTGTTTTGAAGTGGTTAAAAAAAAAAAATTGTACAGACTTTTCAAAGGATTACTTTAAATATTTTTTTACTGTTATTTTGAAGTCCTGGAAACTATTGGCTTCTGTTCCTGTCTTTGGCCTCACTGGGAGGATTGTTTCTCACTTCCTGTCCCAGTTGGCAGAACTGAAAATTAGGATAAACCTCCCTAATCCAGGCAAAGGAATACAAAAAAAAAAAAATCTCCATTCTATTAATGAGATTCTGTCATGAGAAATGTATAGGAGCTGTCATGGCTGTCTACTCCTATCTTTTGAGAATGTTAGTTACCTGGCTGCCATTCTGATGCTTTAGCTTTAAAGGCTAAGTTCCCCTTTTGGTGCTTGTTACACCCATATTTAGGATATAATGTGTAGCATGCTCCAGACCTGCCCCCCGACCCCCCCCCCTTTGTGACAGCGGGCAGATCCTTTCCCCACACTCACTGTCACTTTTTGAAAACAGAACGGCTGTACAGGGCTCCGCCCACAGAGCTGCATCATTCATTCATAGAAATCTGTGAATGAGAAAATTACAAGTCCCATCCACCCACCACAGTAGATTGCCTTATATCTCCCAAAGGAGCCGACACTGCCTACAGAAGCGCTGCCAACAGAAAGACCGTACAGATGTATGATCAACATTTCTGTAGGCAATGTCTGCAGGCTCCTTTGAAAAAAAATAATAAATGCACATATTTTTGAAGGAAAAATAAGTGCATTTATAATTTTTTTTAAAAAAAGTGAATTTATTCTTTAGATAATATTTTTAGAGAAAATATAGAAGTAAAAAATTCTGACAATTTTTTTCTGAAACTCATGGTCAGCTTACTAGTTCTGGGTCTGTGGCACATAAGAATTTAGGCCAGACACAGCCAGGCAACTAGCCTTTAAAAAAAAGGAGACAACAATAGGTTATCCAGTATGCTTTTATCACGAAAGGGTAAGTTTAAAGACCCTGAAAACAAAAATTTGCCAGCAGGTAGAAGTGCTTCCGGCCTGCTCCTCTTGCAGCCAAGGCAGGGGTAGAGGGCAGGCATGAGCCAAATGCCAAAAAAAAGCTTGGGTTTAGATGAAGTCAATTACAAGTTGCCCAGACAGGTTGGATGCAGGGCAGGGAGAGCATAAAACCCCCAAGGTGTCCACACTTTAAGAAGTTTTGTGTGAGAGTCATGTAGAAAACTAAAGGTGGCGGCCATATTTTTAAACTACAAATCTCTATGGGCTGTACATGGCAGGAGGAGCCCGGAGGGCTTTACTGTATATTCTTTGCCCGGGGAAAAGTCCGCTCTTTTGGCACTGTGGACATTTGAGCAGACCGGACCTATTGGAACAAACCAGCCTGGGAGTAGACTTAAGCTTGGTTGGGAGCACTATTCGTGCCGTTCACAGATCGAGGCTGAAGTCACTACATTCATCAGATCCACCATCTCATCCTTAGCTGAGAGAGCTGCATATCCTCCAGACCACCTGTCAAATAAGTCAGAAGCACTACCACCACCTCAGAACCTGCTAACAAGGGGGGTCCCCTTCCACCCCAAGACTTCGTCTGACGAGTTGGTGAGAGAGCCGCCAGCCCACCTACTGACATACTGCTGAGAGCAGAACATCGATTACTTCTCCAACCGCCTTATAATCTGTCAATGCCTCTATGTCTTGACTTCATTTCATACATTGCCATCCCATTACAGTTCACTCTGGAAGGAGCAAAGTTTGGAGAGGTGGGAGGCGAAAACAAAATCAGAGTAATAGTAAAAAAAGATACTAAAGCGCTGGTATGTATAAAAAGACCATAAAACCTGATAAAATCAAATAAGATGGCTAAATGAAATGCAGCTCCCAACAAAAAGTGTTCCCACACTTAAAAAGATATAGTAAAATATACAAAGTTTGTATAGATGGTGCGCAAAATCAACCTTATTGATGTAATAGATCGAAATTATAAGTATGACAATGTTAATGCATCCAATGCATACTGTGCATATACACAATTGCCAGCAGGTCCAAAGTGGTCAATAATATATGAAGAAAATATATATAGTCTAAGTGGATAGGTGATCCAAGTGACTGATGAATAAAATATGCGTATAAAAACGGTGAATAAATAAATAAAATATATCAAATGTGCAGATAGAAAATACTCCAAAAAATGACACTAGGCAGCTTAATGTCATTAATATGTGTGGTGAAAAGATGTGCTCAAAGGTGAACAAACCAGTATTAAAATGTTTGATACAATAATAAATAAATTGATCAATCAATATTGGTTACTTCCTTTAAACGATAAAGGATTGGATGTGTGTGTGTGCTCCGTGAATGAAGAGCAGCTGGTGATTACTAACAAAAGGCCCTGTTACTTCCTTAAAACAATGAGTGAGTAAAAACAGCTGATGTGTAGTCTGCAGACAATCAGCTAAACATAACAGATTTGAACATGACACTTAGGAAAAACCCTAACTAGAAGCTAAATGAGAGTCTAGCCTGCCTCAGATGGAACGGACGCTTTTTTCTGATTGATCTGTGTACAATGTCATATCTAAAGGGCATATTGGACTTCAGAAGCAGTTGCATTGAAAGTTACTTCCACCTTGTACGTTCCATATGGACTCTCTTCCAGCTGCTGAGGTTGCCGATTCATCACCTTACCACCTGCAGAGATAACCAATCACCCAGAAATGCCACCTGTGACTGAGGACTTGTGGAAATGGTCTTTCCTCTCTTCCTCTGGTAGAGGCCTTAAGGCTGCTTTCACACTGGTGCGGTTTGCAGGCGTTATTGCGCTACGAATAGCGCCTGCAAACCGACCCGAAACACGGCCGAAATGCGCAGCTAAAACGCTGCTAAAGCGGCGCTAAATATAGCGCCGCTTTACCGCCAGCGCCCCCACCGCTCCAGTGTGAAAGCAGCCTAACTAGGAACCTTTACTGAACCAATTTGAAGAAATAAAAACCTTAGTCCAAATCTGTCCGGATACTTCTGCCACGAATGAACAATGCCCAGAGTTTTCTCATGAAAACGGACATTTAAAATTCACCTGTCCAAGTGAACCACTAGTCCCTAGTCCATCTTAGGAGTGAGCAAGAGAGGGTGGCTACGTTCCTATATAATTGTACAGTGGGACCATGGAGAACGAACGTAGCCACTGTTTAACAGGAGGTCAGCAGCAAAGCATAGGAATTTGGACAAGGTTGAGAGCAATAGAGGGAACTGCAGTCTGCTCACATAATTTGTAATAAAAACATCTTTCCCATTCTGAAGCTTCACTCCTACCACTTTGCATATTATTTTATATATATTGTGATTCTGTAGCAAATATGCTGCAAAAATCTCCCTCCACTGAGACTGGCTGCAAACATTTTAACTGTGGGCAGCCGAAGCTGCTGCCTGATCACTTCCTAGGTTTACACAGAAGCACACCTGCAGCTCTCATTGGCCCTCTTATGACTCACCCCCCCCCCCCCCTCCTGGCAAACGCTCACAAGAGTTAGAGAGAGAGCTGTGCATGATGTCATAAACCTAGGTTTTTTTCCAGACAAGAAACAGGAAGTGGGCTCTATGAGGTATTTACTGGTAGAAAAAAAATGTTTTACTATCCAAAGTTAAAACAACAAGGGCAGAAGATTTAATAGATAAAACGATGAAAAAATTACTAAAGTTCCACTTTTAGTAAATAATACATACTGTAAAATATATATTTTTTTCTAAACCAGAGTTTAGCCTCACTTTCAGGTTTTGGGTAACTGCCACAGCTTATTACTATATTTACAGCTCATTAGTGAGAACAGTAAATGGGTGTTGAAGACTAAAGTTTGGTGGTTATACATTTATGGTTATGGTTTATGAGCTAATAAAAGTTCAAAATGGATTTAACCCTTTTACTGTTAGAGCTTTTTTGACAAATGTAAAATGATAAATGCATTACTGTTTACCAAATCTATATTTTTTTTAGTAAACAAAAAAAATTTCAGGATGAGGTTGCATTGAGTGCATAGAGTTTGGCTCCCCTGCGTGAATCGCGTAGCTGTACGGCGCCCGCTTTATTCCCCTTTCACACTTATACCCCTATGATTTTCAATGACAGCCGTTCATATTAGTACTTCAAGTCATTTTGACTTCAAAGTAGTCCCTGCACTACTTTGGTCCGATGTTGATGCCACTTACACAGGCATTCCTTGAAATCGATGCAAAATCGCTGCAAAATCGCATGACTTTGAAGTCGCACAAGTATGAAAAGGGCCTTAAGGACTATAGGGGGCGCAATGCTGGAGCCAAAGTGCATGGCTGGTGGCTGCGATGTCCACCAACGACCCGCGATCGCTCCTCAGGGAGCCAGAACGGGGATCTGTCAATGTAAACAGACAGATCCCCGTTCTGTCAGGGAAATAGAGAAATCTCTCTCTACTCCCTGTTAGTCCACTCGCTCCACAGTAATCAGTGGCTATTTTTAGCTCTGATCGCTGTATAAATGTCAATGGTCCCAAAAAAAAGTGTCAAAAGTGTCAGATTTGTCCGCCGCAATGTCGCAGTCCCGCTAAAAATCACTGATTACCGCCATTATTAGTAAAAAAAATTATAAAAATGCCATAAATGACAAAGTCTGGCGCACCTGGCTAGCTGAACCTGAAACAGCTTGAGAAGATGAAGGTGAACTGAGATATGTGCCAGGGCTCTGCTCCTTCCCTACTCCAGAGGTCCCTGAAACATATCCAATATTCAGCAGGTCCCCACAGGGGATTAAAAGACATATCGCTTAAGATGTACTGGGGCAATACGAGATGTACCCTAACAATGTATTATACTGCAGCATCATGTTTACATTGCAGAATTATACTACTTTCACACAATTTTCCTTGTATACTGTAAGCACTCAAGTTGTGTGTGTTTTGTATGTTGTTAAAACTTCAATAAAAAATACTTATGAAAAAAAAAAAAAAAGAAAAATGCCATAAATACATCTCCTATTTTGGAGACGCAATAACTTTTGCACAAAACAATCAATATACACTTATTGCGATTTTTTTTTTTTACCAAAAATATGTAGAAGAATACATATTTACCTAAACTTATGAAGACATTTTTTTATTCTTTTTGGATATTTATTATAGCAAAAAGTTAAAAATATTGTTTTTCTTTTTCAAAACTGTCGTTTTTTTTTTTGTTTATAGCACAAAAAATAAATAACGCATAGGTGATCAAATACCACCAAAAGAAAGCTCTATTTGTGGGAAAAAAAGGATGTAAATTTTGTTTGGGTACAGTGTCGCACGACCGCGCAATTGTTAGTTAAAGCGACGCAATACCATATTGCAAAAAATGGCCTGGTCAGGAACTGGGTAAATCCTTCCGGGGCTGAGGTGGTTATAAGCAGCTCATCCATTTAGAGCAGTGGTTCTCAACCTGGGGGTCGAATGATGTTTTGCCAGGGGTCACCGAATCCTGGGCTGTTCCTGAAGCCCGCACCGCTCTCCGGCCGCCCAGCAGGGCTATCCCTGGAGCCTGTGGCCACCCAGCTGGGCAGTTCCTGGAGCCAGTGGCCACCCACTCAGCCTGTTCACAGGCGCCCATTCAGTTCACGGCATGGCTGGGGGGCAGAGACTGGTGAGGAATGTGAAGTGGGAGGGGCTGGAGATCGTATCTCCTGATTTAAGCATAGGTGTCACTGCTACGAGACACCACAAAGTCGGTGACACAGTGACTAACACTACCTGGGATTATAGTTGCCATTAAAGGGACTCCGGGAGCCCTAAATGTCTGTGGGTTAGGGGCACAAATTACTTGTCTTGCCTTGGGTGCTGAAAACCCACACTACGAAAATAATTTTACTGTTAGGGATCCCCACAACTTGGGAAATTTTATCAAGGGATCACGGCACTAGAGGGTTGAGAACCACTGGTCTAGAGTTACAGCAAATAATTATTACTCACACACCACCCTGGGCAGTGTGGTGCAATCGCAGTTTTCATTTGCATGCGCATCTGATGTATGTGCACATGGGGGCGTGGCATGCTTTAAAATTTTTTGTCAGGCGGGGTAATTTTATTAAACTTAAATTTTTAAACTTTTTATTTTTTATTTTTTTTAAACCTAAGATGGAACTAAACTGGCTCAGAGAACCTCTTTTTATATTATCCCGCCCTCACCACTGGGCAGTATAGTGGCAAGGTCCTGAAGCTGACAGAGTTTGTGCACACACAGAAACCCCACCACAAGTGCACGTATGCGCCGCTGGTCTCTGTTAGGTCCTAAATACTGTACATTTTAGGATGGCTGGGTGGAAGAGGGCCAGGGGGAGGCCATTCACACAGTGGTTTAGCTCTGCTTTAACGTTATTGCTTTTACAAGAGGGCTAATAAGCTGAATGGATATAGGCTGACAGGAGGAGTCATCAAAGATGGCTTTGTCAGTCTGCTTACTGCATCTTTACTGTCCAATCACAGGCTGGGGGTGGAGAAGTGACCAAACTGTATTGCTTAACTGCAATAGAGAGCAGTCAGGTCACCAAATTTCTGGAATGGCTGGACGGAAATACAAATCCTTTGGCAGAAAAAACATCTATATATCTGTGGATTTACATATAGTTACATAGTTACATAGTAGGTGAGGTTGAAAAAAGACACAAGTCCATCAAGTCCAACCTATGTGTGTGATTATATGTCAGTATTACATTGTATATCTCTGTATGTTGTGGTCGTTCAGGTGCTTATCTAATAGTTTCTTGAAACTATCAATGCTCCCTACTGAGACCATTCATTTTAATGAGTGGTCATGAGTCTTGTTAAACTCCCTTCTGCAAAAAAGTTTTATCCCTATTGTGGGGTCACCAGTACAGTATTTGTATATTGAAATCATATCCCCTCTTAAGTGTCTCTTCTCCAGAGTGAATAAGTTCAGTGCTCGCAAACCTTTCCTCATAACTAATATCCTCCAGACCTTTTATTCGCTTTGTTGACATTCTTTGTACTCGCTCATATTTCCAGTACATCCTTCCTGAGGACTGGTGCCCAGAACTGGACAGCATACTCCAGGTGCGGCTGGATTAGAGTAGAGCTGGAGAATTATGTTTTTATCTCTGTAGTTGATCCTCTTTTTAATGCATGCCAATATACTGTTTGCTTTGTTAGCAGCAGCTTGGCATTGCATGCCATTGCTGAGCCTATCATCTACTAGGACCTCCAGGTCCTTTTCCATCTTAGATTCCCCCAGAGGTTCTCCCCCCAGTGTATAGATTGCGTTCATATGTTTGCCACCCGAATGCATCATTTTACATTTTTCTACATTAAACCTCTTTTGCCATGTAGTTGCCCACCCCATTCATTTGTTCAGATCTTTTTGCAAGGTTTCCACATCCTGCAGAGAAGTCATTGCCCTGCTTAGCTTAGTATCATCCGCAAATACAGAGATTGAACTGTTTACCCCATCCTCCAGGTCGTTTATGAACAAATTAAATAGGATTGGTCCCAGGACAGAACCCCACTACCCACCCACTACCCATACCTTTTTTTTATATGAAGTTCAGCTTTAAAGTATAACTTTAACCTTCTTTTTTTTTTTTGGATAGAGTGGATGGGATTATACCACCTGTAAGGTTTTTATTGCTGTCTATGCATCCACTTTATCTGTGACCTGTTTAGGCCTGGTTCACACCTATGCAGATTGCAGGTGCATTTTGCGCTTTTCCATGCACGCTTTTGATCCATTGAAGTCTATGGAACCAAAAAACTGAAAAAAGTCCCTGGCCCTTTCCATAAAATGCACATGACCAGTGTAGGACAGATGTTGCATCCTTAGCCTAATAGCTGCCCAGCCAAACCCATAACATTAAATCCCATTAATGGAAACCAGACCATCATACCTCCCAACTTTTTGAGATGGGAATGAGGGACACCTATCAGCAAAAGCAGCAATTTAGAAATCAGATGAAAGGTTTAGTGCTGGAAATCACTTTTTGATAGATAAAAAGTGCATTTTAAAAACATCTATATAGATCAGACCAAAATGAGGGACAAATAAAGAGGTATGAGGGACAGAGGGATATTGCTCCAAATCAGCCACAGTCCCTCAAAATCAGGGACAGTTGAATTCAGCAAAAAATGGCTGTAGCAGCCTCTTTATTAACAAATAAATTTAAATTAACATAAACAATAAAAAACATTTGTTAAACAAAAACCATCAGTCACTAATCGTGTTGGTCTTTGAAGGCACCCCCCAAACTTTATCATACTAGGCCTCCAGCCTCAACCGTCTGCTCGAAGACAACACACTAACCGTAGTGCACCCATTAACCTATTCCAGCTAAACCGACGTTAACTGGAATACACCAGAGGGACCCATACCATCGATGGGTCCCGAACCCTTTATCTGAGGTTTTTCTATTTGCCAGCATAGACCAACAACCGCCGGCTGCCACGACATCCTAAATCCGCTGCTCCTGCTGGGAGAATTGACCAGAACAGGGAGGGCGGGTGGGAATTTGCTGCCTGCGCCCGTCGAGCTTCACTGGACCCCAGGGCTGAACCACCCCTCCTTAAAAGGCAACTAACCCCTCTCATCCAATGGGCTACCTCCCAATCAGGTAAGCCCACTCTTCTCACCTCTACATGGCTCGTTCCCCTGTTCACCTCGTCATGCCTGCCCTATGCTATTTTTTATTTTATTTTTTCGCTCCAGGCCTTACTGATGTGAACTACATCCATAGGAAACCAATCTAAAGACATGCAGGTAGGTTAATTGGCTTCTGTCCAAAAAAAAATAAAAATCGTCCCTAGTATATGAGTGGGGACCTTGGATTGTGGGCTCCTTGGGGGTAGGGACCAATGTGAGTGTGCAATGTACAGGGATAGGGACAGTTGTAGAAACTCACTCAGGTTGAACTGGATGGACTGATGTCTTTATTCAACCTTACTAACAATGAAACTATGAAACTATGTTAAATGGACTGTATTGTGTTTATGCAAAATTGAAAACGCACTAGAAAATGCATAGGTGTGAACCAGGCCTTATGCACAATCCGATCATGTGTAGGCTAATCCGATCGTTTTTCGTTTAAAAACTCAGACGGACCTACAAATAGAACATGTTTCAAAACTGTCCGACGGACTCAATTCTTATGGGGGAAAACCGTTCGTCTGTATGCTGGTCCGATGGACCAAATACTACGCAAGGGAAGCTATTGGCTACTGGCTATTGAACTTCCTTTTTTAGTTCCCTTTACGTCATCACGTTCAAAACGAACGGACTTTTGAACGAACTTAGTCCGTTCGTGTGTGGCCAAGTCCGTTCGTTTGGAAAGTCCGTCGGAACTCCGCCGAAAGTCCGTCGGAAAGACCGTCGGACCTAGTTTGCCAGAAAGTCCGGTCGTGTGTACGTGGCATTACCGTTATCAACAACAGTGACAAGAAAAATCACAGATTCTGGGTTGTCACCAGAACAGGAGATAAAGGGGAAATCTTTCAATGAGGAGAATAGTTCAGTGACAACCAGGGAATAAAAAATAAAAAATAGAAAATTTTCGAGTGCAGTCATTTGGATGTATACATGCAAATACTGTATTGCAACAATGGTGACTAGAAGTGTTGTCTGTGATGTACCATGATCCATAGCACCAGTCAGAAATGTGATCAGCTTACCTCCACAGCAGGTGACAGACAGCAGCTCAGCTCTCAAAATATTACGACCGCCAACGCAATGCCAAAGAGAAACCTCAAAAATCTGAAACACCCTTCAAAAGGAAACAAAGTTTATTTGGGCAACTTGTTTTTGTGGTTCGCATCTTTCTTCCCTCCCATAATCCTCTCCGCCTTCTCTGACTCTGATGTGCTTCATTAAAGGAAGAGGAAGAGAGGGGGGGGGGGGGCGACTGATGGATTCAATTACCTGTCAGCCTTGAATGTGAAAAGTCTTGTTTCTCCCTCCCTCTTCTACGCTGCAAGTCTTGTATTTTGCACACATGATACTGAGTCATAGCCAGCCCTCCCTCTTTTTTTTCCTCTTTTGAAAACCACAAACTTCTTACAGAATAAAGCGAGTCCTCTGGGCTTAACCGGGTGTGGTGATCAGCAAGCGGAGCAGGCAAGAGCACGGACGACAGAGCAGCCGAAGAAGGTGAGCGATGACGGGGGTGACAATGGTAGCGGGGGTCGGCCGTGGTGTACTATTTGTCTGTTAAAGCGACACTAAACTTTGGTTTTTAAAAATTATTCAAGTATGTATTCTTAACTCAAAAAAGTTCCTTCTATTGCTCTAAGCCTCCTGCATATTACTTTCTTTTTCTTTTTCCCACTTTGATCTGAACTCCTGTTCAGTGTTGCCAACCTAACATATTGAAATTTACTGGCATGACACCCAAAATTTACTGGCACAGCCACGTTTTTACTGGCATTTCCAAAAGTTACAAAATTTTTAAATGCAAATTTCAGTATGTGAACTACAAATAAGTATAATATGCAATGTGATTCAGGCAAAAATCTTATTTCTTATTTTATTTTCAATATAGTAAGTAAGTGGCTCAGGGACAGGAAATTAGAATGGGAGGCACACACATGAAATTGACTCTCATAGAGACACTGACAGCAGTGTGCATCAGCATAGATCACTGACACAACACGTCCCCTCCTTAGTCACAGTGATAGTCTCTCTCCATGCCAGGTGGTCCCTTCAGTACCCTCCAGTCCAAAGAGCACTGACAGTCCCGCTCCAGGCTTGCCTTGCTCCCGTCCCGCAGACCCACACACAAGGTTCGGCTCGGCTCCCTTGCACCATGACATCACACAAAACGCCCAGGCACTGCCTCCACCAGACCAGCCCCCCAATGGTACCGCCATAACACACACTTTAGCAGACACTTTGATGGTCTCGGCCGGCTCTGGACCCGAGCTGCGCATGCCCAGTTCCGAGCCAAGCGTCACAGCCATATTTTTTACTGGCAAACTTTTCCTCTTACTGGCATTTACTGGCAGGAGAAAAGTGACCATTTTTTATTGGCTGCCAGTAAAAATACTGACGGTTGGCAACACTGCTCCTGTTAGAGGGAGCCTATGTTTGTTCTCCATGGTCCCACTGTGTGTAGGAACATAGCCATCCCTCTTGCTCGCTCTCAAGATGGACACCATCTCGAGAGTGAGCAATGCACATGAACGCACCTAACGTGCGCTGCTTGTTCCAAACAAAAGGAAGTGAGGGCGAGTAGGACAGGTTCAGGAGCTCGCGGAAGATGGTGCAGAGGCAGAAAAACACAATAAGAAACAATGGGGTTGATTTACTAAAGGCAAATCCACTCTGCGCTACAAGTGCACTTGAATGTGCAGTCACTGTAGATCTGCTGATTTTATCATCCAATCATGTACAAGCAAAAAATGCTGTTTTTTTATTTTCCTTACATGTTCCCCTCTGATCTACAGCGACTGCACTTCAAAGTGCACTTGTAGTGCAAAGTGGAATTGCCTTTGGGCCCTTTCACACTTGCCGTTCAGATCCGGCTGTCAGTTTTTTGAGCGGACCTGAACGGTCGCTCCATACATCTCTATGGAGCGACGGATATCATCGTGACATGTCCACTGACATCCGATCCGCCCCGATCCTTTCCGCTCCACAAAATTCAGACGGATGGAAACCCTATTTTCCATCCATCTGGCGCAGGGGTCTTCAAACTACGGCCTTCTGGTTGTTCAGGAACTACAATTTCCATCATGCCTAGTCATGTCTGTGAATGTCAGAGTTTTGCAATGCCTCATGGGATGTGTAGTTCTGCAACAGCTGGAGGGCCGTAGTTTGAGGATCCCTGATCTGGCGGATCGGAGTCCGTAATCATTCGATTCAGATCTGACAGGTCCGTCATCCGCCGGCTCAGCAGGGACCAATGGAGCAATCCCTACTGAGCAAGTAGATGACTGAATACGTATCCGCACATTTTGTAAAATGTAAAAGATGATGTTACGCCGAGTAAATAGATACCAAACATGTCACGCTTTATAATTACACGCACTCGTGGAATGGCGACAAACTTTGGTGTCTAAAAATCTCTATAGGCGACGCTTTAAATTTATTTAACCACTTTAAGACCAGCCTCGTTTTGGATTTTAGGTGTTTACATGTTTAAAACATTTTTTTTTGCTAGAAAAAAACTTAGAACCCCCAAACATTATATATTGTTTTTTTTTCAAACACCCTAGAGAATAAAATGGCGGTCGTTGCAATACTTTTTTTCACACCGTATTTGCGCAGCGGTCTTGCAAGCGCACTTTTTTTGGAAAAAATTCACTTTTTTGAATAAAAAAATAAGACAACAGTAAAGTTAGTCCAATTTTTTTATATATTGTGAAAGATAATGTTACGCCGAGTAAATTGATACCCAACATGTCACGCTTCAAAATTGCGCCCGCTCGTGGAATGGCATCAAACTTTTACCCTCAAAAATCTCCATAGGCGAAGTTTAAAAAATTCTACAGGTTGCATATTTTGTGTTACAGAGGAGGTCTATGGCTATAATTATTGCTCTCGCTCTACCGATCGCGGCGATACCTCACATGTGTGGTTTGACCACCGTTTTCATATGCGGGCGCTACTCACATATGCGTTCGCTTCTGCGCACAAGCTCGTCGGGACGGGGCGCTTTAAAAAATTTTTTTTTTGTTTTTCTTATTTATTTTTCTTGATTTTATTTATTTTTACACTGTTTTTTAAAAAAAAATTAATTGGCTCACTTTTATTCCTATTACAAGGAATGTAAACATTCCTTGTAATAGAAAAAAGCATGACAGGTCCTCTTAAATATGAGATCTGGGGTCAAAAAGTCCTCAGATCTCATATTTGGACTTCAATGAAAAAAAAAAAAAAAAAAAAAATGACATTTGAAAATTCCTCTTTAAGAGGTATGGGCGGAAGTGACGTTTTTGACGTCACTTCCGCCCTCCTATGGTATAGAGATGAGTGGCGGCCATCTTAGCGTCACTCATCTCTAGACACAGGAGGAGAAAGGACCCGATCGCCTCCGCCGCTGCCGACGGTTCCGGTAAGCGGCGGAAGGCTTAGAAATCAAAAGGAAGAACTCCGGACAGCCACACACCGGGAAAATAAAATCCAAAGGGTTTATTTAAAAGCAAAAAGACACTACAATCCAAACACGGCAAAAAGGGGGGTACAGAGCTGACGCGTTTCGCACTGTATTTCAGTGCTTACTCATAGCTGATATACTCTCAAATGGACATCAAATATATATGGTTACAACGTATAGGTCACATAATTACATGATCGAAAAAAGCTGTAGCAAACAAGCAGAGTCTGATGTTGATTGGATTTCAAGATGTGCAGCTGAAATGGACCATGAGACCGAGTATAACCAATTAAAAAGACAAGCAAATTAAAAACTTATAGTGAAGAAACCGGGAAAATTGAAATATCGTATGAAACAATTCTATTTTGTGTAAATAAATAAATAAACCACAATTCTTTTTTATGTGAATAAATAAATAAGCCAGAATGCATGGGTGAGTGCGTTAAATTGCTTCAGAAACTCAAATACTATAGTGGAGTCTTGAAAAGTATGTGCATTTTGCAGGTGTATTTTGCAATTCTTTTTTATGTGAATAAATAAATAAATAAACCAGAATGCATGGGTGAGTGCGGAAGGCGCGGGAGAGCGGCGGGAGGGGCACCTCTCCCGCCGCCGATAATGGTGATCTCGCGGCGAATCCGCCGCGATGACCACCATTATCGGACAGCCGACCGGCGCCTGAAGAGATGGATACCTCGGTTGTGGCAGCAGCTGCTGCCGTTACCGAGATGTCCCTCTTCAAAAAAGGGACGTACATCGTCGTGCGCCGGTCGGAAAGTGGTTAATGGTTACCAGGTCAGAGTTACAGAGGAGGTCTAATACTAGAATTATTGCTCTCACTCTGACGATCGTGGTGATACCTCACATGTGTGATTTGAACACCATTTACATATGCGTTTCTTTGGTGCGCGAGCTCACGGTGACGGGGGTGCTTTGAAAAAAAAAAAATTCTTATTTATTTTTATATTATTAAATTGTGTTTTCAAAAAAATAAAAATTTGATCACTTTTATTGCTGTCACAAGGAATGTGAACATCCCTTGTGACAGTAATAGGTGGTGACAGGTACTCTTTATGGAGGGATCGGGGTTCTAAAAGACCTCCAATCCCTCCTTTGCACTTCAAAGTATTCAGAAAAATGGTGTATCTGAATACTGTATATTTACTTCCGCTTCAGTGTTTACATTCAGGAGACTGGAACAAATCCATTTTCAGCTTCAGTCCAGTCTGTCACTGGCCGCCGAAAGTGGCGGATATTTGATCGGACTTTCCGGTGGGATGGGAGGCCCGGAAAGAGCGGCGTGAGGCGGTGGAAGGGGGGGTCATCCCCTCACGCTCCTCCGGTATAAGGCTACTTTCACACTGGGGTGTTAAGCACGCTGGCGGTAAAGTGGCGCTATATTTAGTGGCGCTTTACCGTAGTTTTAGCGACGCTATTCGGCCGCTAGCGGGGCAGTTTTAACCCCCGTTAGTGGCCGAAAAAGGGTTAAAACCGCCCGCAAAGTGCCGCTACAGCGCCGTTTTGCAGGCAGGTTTGCAGCGCTGCCCCATCGTTTTCCATGGGAAGGGGCGCTTTAGGAGCGGTAAATACACCGCTCCTATAGTGCTCCAAAGACTTTTTGACCGTTCTGCAAGCGCACCGCTCCAATGTGAAAGCCCTCCCTTTCACATTGGAGTGCATTGAGCGGCTCTTTCAGGGCGCTTTGCAGGCGCTATTTTTAGCACTTTAGCGCCTGCAAAGCGCCTCAGTGTGAAAGGGGCCTAACAGCCGAGCGGCTTTTAGCCGCATCGGTTGTTTTACCTGGATAGCCAATCACCCGCTTTAAACAACAGTACCGGGATGATGCCTGCAGCTGCGGGCATCATCCCGGTATAACCCCCGAAAGCCGAGTACGCACATCTGCGTACGCTCGGCGGGAAGGGGTCAAACCCCCTCCTGTCCAGACCAATTTTCAGCTTTCAGCACTGATGCACTTTGAATGACAATTGAGCGGTCATACAACACTGTACCCAAATAAAATTTTGATAATTTTTTTAAAAATTCTGAATTTAAAAATAAATAAATTATATTTTGTTATAAAATTTTGCAAACAGGTAATTTTTCTCCTTCATTGATGTACGCTGATGAGGCTGCACTGATGGGCACTGATGGGTGGCAGTGATGGGCACTGGTAGGTTACATTGATGGGCAGCACTGCTAGGTGGCACTGATTGGCACCACTGGTGGGCACCGTGGGCACTGGCAGGTGGCAATGAAGGGTGGCACTGGCAGGGGGTACTGGTGGGAACAGATGAGGCAGAATTGCCTCTTCCTCTCCAGGACCGATGTCCCTTGCACATAAGCCGGCGGTCGGCTTTTTTTTCTCCTCACGTTGTCAGTGTGAGGACAAAAAAAAAAACATTACCGAGCTTTTGTTTACATCATGTGATCAGCTGTCATTGGCTGACAGCTGATCACGTGGTAAGGGGCCGGCACCGACCCCCTTACTCGGATCCATGATCGCCAGAGTCTCAGTGACATGGTGATCACATTGCGTGCCACACGCGCCCTGCAGGGGGTGCGCGGGGAGCGCGCAAAGGGGAGGACACCATATGACGGCCTACCGGAAATTCAGGTTTGCGCTGTGGCCGTCATTCGGCTATAGCGCGGACGCCAAGTGGTTAAGGGCGAACTTTTGAAGACACAATATTTTCAAAAAAATAGAAAAAATTTATTATTTCATAAAAACACTGTAACGGTCAAAGATAACAACTGGTTGTTATCTTTCACCGCTATATATTAAGAAGGGGCCAAAAGAAGAAGTCCTATCGTTATGTCACATCAGTAGAGTCCAAAATACAACCTCATTTTTCACAACAGCTGTTTTAATTATCTGTGAATTATCATCATAGAAACCCATAAATTATGTAATCGGTTGTTGCCACAAATTCAAGCCATTCATTTTGATGGCTGATTTAAAGGAATTTTAATTTAATAAAAATGTAAAGGACATCATTTATAAAAGAGATATGCAGGCTGCTACTGCTGACCTCTTTCTAAAAATTATACTTTCTTGGCTGTCGTGGATTCTGTTCTTCGGTTACTGATCCAGAACAACATACATCCCAACTTTTTAAGATGGGAACGAGGGACACCTATTAGCAAAATGTGTAGACATAGGCCACACCCCCTTACAAGGAGAATTATACAAAAAAATAAAGATTTAAACCCACAAGTGCTTTTGTTTTACTACTACTATTCCTGTCATGGCTTTCAAAATTTCCAGATGCAATAATTTAGAAATGGGATTAAAGTTTTAGCACTGGGAAACACTTTTTGAACGATAACTAGTGCATTTTACATACAACTATATGGATCAGACCAAAATGAGGGATGAATGAGGAGGAAAGATGGACTTTGTTCCAAATCAAGGACAGTCCCTCGAAATCAGGGACAGTTGGGAGCTATAGAACAAGCATGTAAGAATAAAAGCATGTTGGTTCAGAGCATCAGAAGTTCTAATCAGTGATTTCCAGTTGTAAGAAGTTTATCTAGCCTGCCACTAGGTGACTCTGTCCTAAAATAGTATATGGTAACAGTGAATAATGTAATTTGGTGTTAGGTCCCTTTTTAGATGAAGCCTTTCTGTAGTGTGGTAAGTCAGTGCCTGCATTACCCAAACTGACTTACTGATCAGGAATGTCTCAGACAACCACTGTATATTCCTGACTTACCACTGGCTGGCCGGTATAGGAGTGTCTGCTTGTTCATCCAGGAATGTTGATACAAGTTTAATGCACAATGTCCTACTATGTCCTAATGGTTTATCAATGCAATTTGCTAATAACCCTTCCTTTTTTTTTTTCTTCTTACAGTTTAAAGATGTACGGAGGACCCAGTGCAAGGTACACTGTATAGAATGGAATCTTTCAGAGACACACGATACCCACACAGGTGTTCATAAACAAAAGCCACCAGCATCACTAATGGCACACCGTGCCCATAATAGCACTGAACATGGATGTCGGTCTAATTAACAAGAAGGACATTTTTAAAAGAAGAGCAGTCTAAACCTGACCTCCAGGCAAATAGAAAAGGATACCCTTTAATTTAGTTTTTTCATTGAGCTTAAAGGCTAAGTTCACCTTTTAAATAATAAATGTGCGTGATTTTTCAGGTAAAAAAATTGTGCATTTATTTTTTGCTTTTATAGGAGCGTGCAGAGAATTGCAGCTGCGATCAGCAGATCACGGGTGCAATGTCAGGCTCCTGTACAGTCTTCCTCTAGCTTTGTGTCCATATCTCCATAGCTTTCTGTTACAAAACTAGGAGGAGAACGACATAAACTACAAGCATGCTGATCAGCCTGCTCACAGTTCATTGAAACAAGAAGTACACTTGCCGTGGTGGCTGATGGGACTTGTAGTTTTTTCATTCATAGATCTCTTTAAAGTTTAAACAAATGACACGGCTATGTGGGCAGAGCCCTATGTATCGGCGCCATTCTTAAAATTTGACAACGGGTACAGGGAGACCCGGAGAGAAAACCCTGCCTGCTGTCATGGTGGGGTGAGGAGGTTGAGGTGGGGAGGTGCTTAACACTAATATGTAACACCCTAAATACGGGTGTAACATGTTACCAAAGGTGAACTTTTCCTTTAATAAAGGAAGTTAGGGGAAACAAGCAGCTATTTTCTTCAATATATTGAAGAAAGTCCATTTAAAAAAAAATAATTAAATTTATTTTATATTACTATTAGTATCCCATTTGAGAAATGTCCTATCACTCCCTGTCTTGTAGTTAGAACAGTGTGGGTGTAGAGGCACGCTATGTATAAAAGTTAGTAACACTTGAAGGTATATTTAAGTTTATTAAAAAGGCTTTACCTGTTACCTGTGAATTGTGAACTTCAATAAAGGCTTTGCCTTTTACCCGTGAACCTCAATAAAGGCTTTACCTGTGAGCTTCAATAAACTTAAATATACCTTCAAGTGTTACTAACTTTTATACCTAGCGTGCCTCTACACCCACACTGTTGGAACTACAAGACAGAGAGTGACAGGACATTTCTCAAATTGGATACTAATAGTAATATAAAATAAATAAAATATACCCGTGTTAGGAACTTTTACACCAAGCGCGCCTTGACACCCATCCTAAGTAGCATCTTTTACATCGCTTTCAGAGATGCAGCAGCCAAAACCTTGACAAGGTAAACCTACACCACACCTCCATTGGGTACAAACTCCCCATGAAGGATAACCAAGCCCACAGTGCTCATTTAAATACCAGACGAAACACTGTTCCAGCACTATCACACGCACAATGGAGTCTGTAGTTCCAACAGGATGTTACATCTTCAAAGTGAGGGAACTCCTCTTATAGACAATTATCACCACAAGTGTCCTCATTGGAAGATTTCCCCTCCTATTATTGTTCAGATACCAAGTCAAGTTTTGGATTTTCCCTCACATTCAGTCCAAGTGGAAACCACCAGGACAAATAAAGGGACAAATCTCCCCAGCAGACAGTGATAACACTTACAAGGGATTCTAACACTTCCCAAATCTACTCAAAAAAAGTTTTGGCTTTATATATACCCTAAGCATGTTAGAGTCTCTGTTGCCGGGGGGGGGGATAGGGGGTCCAATGTCCCCCCCCCCCCCTCTTCCCAGAGCAGCTGTGCATTGCATGAAAAGGGGGTAATAAACCAAAATTTAAGAACCTCACTATTTCATGTCAATGGGTACTAAGCAGGGCCAGCCTTGGGGACCCTGAATAAAAACAATAGGCAGTGCAGGCAGAGGAAGAGCCACTCTTAGGTTGTCAGTTCAGAGCAAGGGAGGCTTCTTTTCCCTGGCTTCAGTCACATGACTTCCCTTAAGCCGGCTATACATGGATTGAAATTTGCCTGGTTCAGCAGGGACCAGCTGAGATTCTATCCGCGTATGGACAGACTGATTGTACCCAAGTCGATCTATTAATTGACTTGGGTACAACCAGCCTGATGTTATTGTGTTTTTTTTTGTTTTTGTTTTTTTTATATTCAATTATCGCTGGTGGCTCTAACCGCTAGCAGTAATTGTTTTGTCCTGCCTCCTGCAATCTGTGTAAAACACTTCTGAGCCCTGTGCTCTGTGAAATATGCTCTCAAGTTATAAGCCCTTCCCACTGTTGGCACAGTTTTGCCACATGTACAATTTTCTGCAGCGCACTGTGTGCATTGCCTATTGTTTTTTTCTCCAAAGCTGACCCCTCCAGGAAAAAAAATATCCATGGTCCTGATTAGTCCCCATGAATGTGAAATACTGAAGATCTTTAATTTTTTTCTTTTTCCTCTTTTAAACCAAAAGGAGTGCAATATGAGATAAGTAAGCGGCTAGGGAGAGGGGTTAGCACGGTTCCGTTGAGGAGGTCAATTTAGTGATAATTGTAGTTAAGTGTTTAAAATCAAAGTCGGTAATCATCAGTGGGTGAGGGGACGAGAGCTAACTAGAGATCCTGTTACTACCTCTGAGTGTACAGGGCACAAACCCCATAGGCATAAAAAAACATGTTTAGAAAATGTGGTCATACTATTCAGGGCAAAACAGCAATGAAGCATGGGGAAAATTGTGGATTTAAATATTTTTCAGACGTGGAGCATTATTATGGCCTGGTTTATCATTTTGAACTGGAGTCCCCCTTTAATAATGTTCCTGTCAGCCAGTGCTCTGTACAGTATATTTTGCTTCATAAACACTTAGAGCCATTTCCAACTGCTTCAACCTTGTTTCCTGCCTTGTGGTTCTTCCTTCCTCCGTCTAGATTTTTGGTTTCCGCAAGAAAATAACCAAGATGTTTGTGAAAGATAGAAATTGATCTTCTTAACGTTAAATGAGGTTAAACTGAAACTGTCTGCAGTCCTGTTTGAGAGACTCACTGGGGTTGATTTACTAAAACTGGAGAGTGCAAAATCTGGTGCCTCTGTGCATAGAAACTAGGGCTGTGAAAATTAAAGATTAATTCCTCGATTAATCGTTAATTTTTTTGATCGATCAAAACTCTTCAGATCGGTACTCACTTCTCCGCTGGCTTTTCCGGGTCTTCAGGGAGTTCCGTCGGGGATCCGGTGACGTCACGGACATCGACGTCACCGGACTCCTCCCCCCTTCCCCAAGTGCCTCCATCTGCTAACGAAGGGAAGGGGGAGGAGTCCGGTGACGTCAAAGTTCTGATTGAACGCAATGCGTACGGTAGAGGAGCTATGCATGACGTCACCCGCTGCTGCCCTGCGGAACTAACATGATTGTCGGCTTTACATGCTGTGTTTTTATCATCTTTATGTGAGTAGTTTGTGTTTGAACACAAAAATTATATCTTATACTTAAGCAGTGAGCACTTAGATCTTTTCTTTCTACCCATGACCTGGCGTCCTTGCTGAGATCTAAGGAGACGTGAGAGAAGTTTATGGTCCGTGTTAACCCTTTTAAAACCTGCTTGCATGACCACCTGTTTGCACAGGGGTCCATGCCATAAGGTGAGAGTGATTAGTTAGACCGGAGGTGGAGGGATTAATCGAACACGAAAATTTGAATCAGTAACAGCCCTAATAGAAACCAATCAGCTTTTAACTTCACCTTGTTCAATTCAACTTTTGCCAAAAGAAAATTGGAAGCTGATTGGGTCTATGCTGCACCAGATTTTGCACTTGTTGACAATCTAAGTTTTGTGATATGATTGCATGATGAAAAACTTATGCATATTAAACAGGAGGGGAAGGGGGTCTTTGGTGGGACAGACAGTAATCAAAACCTGGCAAAGCAGCTGTTTGAGCAATCCCACCCATGAGCAATATAAAGCTATATCATTTATACTCCTGAGGAAACACTGGTTTGTTTATATCATTCTGGAACACTACCTACGGTAGTTGCCTTTTGGTTTGAGAATCATTCATTAAATTCAAGGCCTTTATAGAAGAAGACCAAGCATTCAGAATCTAGAGAACCATATTATGAACCTGGACACCTCTCTAAAATACAATGTCCATCACTGGGCTTGATGGATGAGAAATTTTGTAGGTGTTCTTCGGGTCTTCATCAGCAACTTAGGCCAGGGAACTGAACAGGCTGTACACCCTTGAGATTTCAAATATAGATCAATTCATCATCCAGACTTCTTCAAGTTCAGAAAGAAAGTTTTTTTTTTTTTTTAAGCTGATGAGGGGGGTTCTTTAGAACACATGAAACACATTGGCCATATCTTATGCAAACATCTTTTAAAAAATAATTTCTGGACTGTAAAAATAGTTTGGCACTCTCTCTATAAAAGTAAGAAAGTTCTAAGTTTTCTAAAATGTTTCCTCACTTGACCGAAAAGTTCAGAACAATTTGTTTGGAATTACTTTTCATTTAAGCATACAGAAACCGTGTTCATTCAGTATGCACCCAGGGGCTACTGAGTACAGCCCACGTGGTTAGAGTGGCATTCAAAGCCATAGAGTACATACCTTTCAACTTCATCAAATGAAAGAGAGGCACTTTTTAGTGCAAATAGTTAAGGCAAAGGACACACCACTGTCATTCGGTTCATCCCACTGATATTTTATTATACTGCCGCATCTCTTTTCTAGTGGTGTTTGAAAACCATTTAAATCATTTTATAGGCTGGATGAAAAGCCTAGTGCAATATACAGTAAACCTGTTTGTAGTTAACATTTGTCTGTTATGACAATGTCATGGGAGTGTAGAGGAGGCCTATATACACAAAGCCTACCCTGTCTAGCTTTATCTGGTTTCCTGGTTGCCATTACAGCATTCCTAACAGAAACAAAAAATGTGAAACAAGTAATCTTACATAAGTTGCAATGAAAGTTCAGTACTAATATCAGTTTTATCTTGTGCCATGTTTACCCCCGTTTGTTGGTACTCATCCTCCTAATGATTAAATTGGCCAGTAAACCCGGGGTTGATGGCTTTATTGAAGTGGTACCAATTGTCAGTCCCGGAACTGTCACTTGGGGATGGAAACAAAGACTTAGCCTTTGGAAACTTTGGCCAGGGCAACTTTGAGCTTACACAGGGGCCATGCTCCACCTGTAAGCTGAGCTCTGGCCTTCTCCCCGTTCCATGCCTAACTAACCACTGAGTTAATTGTAGAAAAAAAAAATCTAAAAGCCCAAACTGCTTATCTAAATTAATGGTCACATGATGCACCAAGTTCCTAATCCAGTGATGGCGAACCTTGGCACCCCAGATGTTTTGGAACTACATTTCCCATGATGCTCTGGCACTCTGCAGTGTAGTGGAGCATCATGGGAAATGTAGTTCCAAAACATCTGGGTTGCCAAGGTTCACCATCACTGTCCTAATCTATCTTTCCTTCAGAGGAGGAAGGTCCTTCTTTGGCTGTCCATGTTAATGGCTAGGTGATTTGGACACTTTCTATTGGATGTCCAGCAGTGGGGTCTCCCAGGATCCAGAAGACTGCAGATAATTGACAATTACTCCAACTTGGAAAGACTGTTCTAAATCTATGTGAATCAATCAGCTATTAAATCTACAATTGCTTTATTTGTAGTCTTCGGTAAACTGCAATCCATTTCAACTTACCTATGTGTCCCTAATATAAAAAGTAATTCTCACAATAATACAATCCCTTACATGAACCCTTTAAAGCTTTACCTCCCCCGAAACAAAGTTCAATCCACCCAAAAAAGAAATATATACCTTATATACTCGCGTATAAGCTGAGTTTTTCAGAACATTTTTTGTGTGCTGAAAATGCCCCCCTCGGCTTATACTAGAGTCAAGCACTTTTCTGCAGCAGAGAATTACATTTTCTGACCGACTTTGGGGCCCCGTATCTGGTGCTAGGAGCCCCAAATTTGGTGTGCAAACCCAGTGAAACTAGCACTACAACATATCCAAATCCAATCCAGATGGGATTCCTAGCACCAAGTGGCCCCGAGATACGGGGCCCCAAAGTTGGTTGGAAAATGTAATTCTCTGCTGCAGAAAAGTGCTTGACATTTTCTGAACTGACTTTGGGGCCCCGTATCTCAGGGCCACTTGGTGCTAAGAAACTCCATCATTGGATATGTTGTATTGCTAGTTCCACTGGGTTTGCACACCAAATTTTGGGTTCCTAGCACTAAGTTGGCCGAGATACAGGGCCCCAAAGTCGGTCAACCGTGTCCATCTGCAGCAATGTCATTTCAGGAACCTTTGGCTGCAGCTAGGGGGCATATAGGAACCCTTAACTACCAAGTTTGAAGTTCGGGGGACCTATGGCACAGTGAAGCATGCAAATGGGCACAGTGAGGCTGCAAATGGGCATAGTTGACCCTCTTTTCCACTTACAGTAGCTGCGCATTTCTCACCCTAGGCTTATACTCGAGTCAATAATTTTTACCCAGTTTTCTGTGGTAAAATGAGGTGCCTCGGCTTATATTCGGGTCGGCTTATACTCGAGTATATACGGTACAGGGGGTCCCCGGGTGACAAACGAGATAGGGCCTGTAGGTTTGTTCTTAAGTTAAATCTGTTTGTAAGTCGGAACAGGTACATTTTTTAAGTGTAGCTCCAGCCAAAAAATCTATTTTTAAGCTTTTTGGAGAACATAGAGAAGGGTTATCACCCCTGTAACATTTGATTTGCTGTCTGTGCCTCTGTTCAGAAGATTTCACCTCACCTTCTGTCCCAATGACAATTGGATTTTGAAAATTTTGGGTTGTTAGGGAAACATGGACTGGTGATAAAGCATCAGTGGAGACACCTTTTTCCCATATTAACTCTTACAGGAGTGAATTTCCCTTCCTAGGGGTGGATTTCCTCTCACTTCCTGTTGTCTCCCTCCGTTTGTAAGTAGGAGTCGTTTGTAAGTCGGATGTTTGTAAGTAGGTGACCCCCTGTATACAGTATATTTCAGTGTTTGGTGGATGCTGTTAAACTACTTGGCAGTTTCTTATATTTCTTGGGGATTGATAAGTTCTCTTTGCTGAGTTCCCACATATGCACACTCCCTGTGCTTATTATTAGGGATTCCCATCGTCCTTGCTGGGAATGTCCAGCATTGGGGTTCTCCCAGGATCCAGAAGACTGCAGAGAATTGGCAATAACTTAAAGTTCAGTCCACCCAAAAAATAAAATATATACAGTATATTTCAGTGTTTGCTGGATGCTGGAGACTTAAACCACTTGGCAGTTTCTTCTATCTCTTGGGGATTGGTAAGTTCTCTTTGCTGAGTCCCCAGCTTTGCACACTCGCTGTGCTAATTATAAGGGATTCCCAACATCCTTGTTGGGTTTTTATCATTATTTTTCATTTCAAAGGTGGGTGTGAATACCCAGAATTCCCAGGGGGACAGTTGGGAATTATGGCAGGAATTTGAGAGTAGGTAGGCACGGTGAGACAAAAAAAAGCCATTATAAACATATGCTATGTTCATTATATCTAAATAATAGTCACATTTTCATTTTGGAATGGACCATACTTAAATCTTTGCCATTGAAATTGTTTCCTCTACTGCAGAGATCTTTGTTTCCCTAAATCCATTTCGGAACAGGGACTCCACGTTTTCCGCATTGAAAAAATGAAGCTGATCTCGGTGCCAGAGGAGAGTCATGGTGTATTTCACTCTGGAGACACCTACCTGCTGGTTCTCAATTCACCAGAAGGCAACAACATCTATGTCTGGAATGGTAAGGCTCAGGGAGACAAGGGAAAATGGGAAGAATGTGCCTAGTGCTTGCTTTCAAGGTCACAGCTTAACAAATTATACATCACAAATACTCCAATAATGAATCTTCTTGTTGGCTATAGCCACCAATTGGATTCTTCTTTAGATTTCTTTGAAAATAAATTTTTGCTATGCTTTTCATGAACATGTCATGTGCATGGTGGGGAAAGCATAAAAAAGGCACTTAATGGTGTCTTGGCAAGCCACAGCCTAACTTGCATTTCTCTTTCAACAAAGTTGCTTTAGGATACAGTGATTTGTAGCGTAACTTTTTTTTTTTTTTACTATTTTTGGTTGTATAGATAATCTTTTTGCATGTTTACTATAGTGTTCCATGATAGAATAATCAAATGATCACACATGTGACACCTGCGACTCTCATACCTTAAAGATTTATTGTTTGCCAACTTATATATGCAATTTGCAAGCATTTTTTTTTTTAGAAAATCTTTCATGTTTAGAGAACTTTTTTGGATTCTAGCAATTACAATTTTTAGTGCCTTTTTTCCGCTATGATTAGAAAGCGGTCTGAATCTCCATTGTTAATCACCTAAATTCTGAGGTTTGACCTCATGCCACATGCACACAGTAAAGCCGCCCATAAGTGGATAGAAATTTGCCTGGTTCGGTATGGACCAGATGAATTTTGATCCAACTATGGGCAGGCTGGTTGTACAGAAATTGATCTCTCGATCGACTTCTGTACAACCAGCCTGTCTGAGCAAAAAAAAATACATTATATTCTGACAGTAGGGAACTCTACCTGCTGTCAGAATACAGTAGCTCTGTGGTAGGGATTGCCCCATCAACATCGAGTGTGTTGATGGGGAAAATCAAATCATTTTTTTACATTTAACCATTCACAAATGCATCAACTATGGCCTGCCTAATGCAACCATGACTATTTGGGAGTAGAAGCAGAGTTCGCTGTAGAAAATTCACCCAAACCTGATTTTATTTTTTATTTTTTTTGTTTTTGAGTAAGCTGTCATAAAGTTAATATGTTCTGATATACATAGTCAGTCTAATTGGAAAAAGACACAAGTCCATTTAGCTCAACCAACAAAGGGGGGAAAAATAAAAATAAAAATGTCCTTAAAAAAAAACAAATCCAATCCTATACCCACAGTTGATCCAGAGGAGGGCAAAAAAAAAAAAAAAACAGCAAAGCATGAACCAATTTGCTCCAGCAGTGGAAAAAATGTATTCCTGATCCCCTCTGAGGCAATCGAATATTCCCTAGATCAACTTCACCTGGTTCTGGCCAATTGAATCATAGTTCTCTGCATGCACCAAAGGTTCCAACTCACCTATTTTGCTTGGCAGAATGCTTGTGCATTGTCACATTTTGCACACGTAAAATGTACTTCTGCTTCATCACACTTCTTAACTCTTGGTTTTGTCCACATACAGGAAATGGGACGACGGTTGATGAAAAGGCAGCTGGAGCCATCTACAGCTCTCAGCTTCACATGTATATGGGTGAGAAGCCTACTCAGAACCACGAGACGCAGGGACACGAAAGTGTAGAGTTCATGTCTTTATTCCCACGGGGAGTGACGTATTTGGTAAGTAAGCACCTTTTGTTTGTTCAAGTATCTCTTGGGGTTTATTGAAGCTCAGTCTTTGGTAGACTAAGATTTATTAGTGTAGCACCCTTCTAGGAAGAGTTGGGCAAACCGTTCAAGCCGAGTAAAAGTTCGGCCCGAACATCGCATGTTCACCAGGCAGAGTGCCCCACAATGTACTGCAATGTAAGCCCTGATTGGACAAAGCTTTGCCCAATCAGGCACGGTGAATAGCTGGTTGTTTAGAAGTGGGCCGAGAAGCCGGCCGCAGCATCCTTGACAACGGATGAGTCATCAGCTGTAAACGGGCTTCCCCAATGGCAGATGAATGGAAAAAAAATAATTGTCACCAATAGAAAAATATTAAAAAAACAGCGTGGAGGTCTCCCACAATCCCCCAATGGATTATATGGGGAACCCCACACCAACATTAGAACAAAAAACTGCATGGGTTCCCCCCAAAATCCATACCAGACCCTTATCCAAGCATGCAGCCTGGCAGGCCAGAAAAGGGGGGGGGGCCCCCTCCTGAACCATACCAGGTCACATGCCCTCAACATGGGGGGGTGCTTTGGGGCAGGAGTGCTACTTACATTACTAACCCCCGAACAATCTGCTGAGAGTGTTTTTCATGTTTTCCTGTACAACCCCTTTAAGCCATTTCTTTCAGCATTTCACTGTTACTTTGTATGCTTTTATCACAGGAAGGAGGGGTCTCCTCAGGTTTCCAGCGTGCAGAAAAGGACCCAGTGACCCCTACCCACCATCTTTACCATGTGAGAGGTCGCAAACACATTCGTGCAATTGAGACAGACCTAACATGGGACAGCTTCAACACAGGCGACTGCTTCATCCTGGACACAGTAAAGGTATTATTTTTATTTTTTATTTTTTGCAGGAGGAAGTCTAGATCAACTGAAAGTAATTTTGATAGGGAAAACGTTGAAGTCATGAAATAGTAGCAACATTTATAGCTCCTGTTCTGGTAATGGGAGGGTAGCTGATTGCACTTGCTCACTGGTTATGTGTATGACTAAACACTCCTTCATTGTTACATTGCCTGATTGATTGACAACCAAGATTATCTAGGAGAAAAGCAAGGAAAGCTCCTTTGGATCATGAAACAGTTCAGTTTGACTAAGAAAAGACATGATGAGAGGGAGAAGAGGTTTCATAGTTTCATAGTTAGTAAGGTTGAATAAAGACATCAGTCCATCCAGTTCAACCTGAGTGAGTGTCTACAATTGTCCCCATCCCTGTACATTGCACACTCACATCAGTCCCTACCCTCAAGGAGCCCACAATCTAAGATCCCCATTCATATACTAGGGCCAATTTTTTGGACAGAAGCCAATTAACCTACCTGCATGTCTTTGGATTGTGGGAGGAAACCGGAGTACCCGGAGGAAACCCACGCAGGCACAGGGAGAACATGCAAACTCCAGGCAGGAAGTGTCGTGGTTGGGATTCGAACCAGCGACCCTTCTTACTGCTAGGTGAGAGTGCTAACCACTACACCACTGTGCAGGTCTTCATGTTCTTCCTGTTAGAGGCATTGGACATCATAAAGTCGGTTGCGGTGGGGGGGGTTGCATTTGGCTTTTGTCCCTCTCTTGATGTCTACCTAAAAAAAAAAAAAAAGTTCCAATTCCAAAGCTGGCCATACATTAGTGGAATTGTGCATTCTTATGCCCTGTACACAAGATCGGACATTCTGACAACAAAATCCCATGTTTTTTTTCCAACAGATGTTGGCTCAAACTTGTCTTGCATACACATGGTCACACAAAGTTGGTCGGAAATTCCAAACGTCAAGAACGCGGTGACGTACAACGCCGAGAAATTAAGTTCAATAGCCAGTGCTGCTCTTCTGCTAGATTCTGAGCATGCGTGGTACTTTGTGTGTCGGAATTGTGTACACACGATCAAAATTTGCGCAAACGGATTTTGTTGTCGGAAAATTTGAGAACAAGATCTCAAATTTTGTGCGATGGAAATTCCAATGGAAACTGTCCAATGGAGCCTACACACGGTCGGAATTTCCGACAACAAGCTCCGATCACACATTTTCCGCTGAAAAGTCCGGCCGTGTGTACGGGGCATTAGAATATTCTTTCCTGCCATCATTGCGTCAACTGATTATTTTTTTTCAAACCCCTTACAATTTAGTTTAGATCTGCTATTTGCATGTAATCCCAGACCTATTATAGAGGTTTCATTACAATATGTATGATTTTTCCTGAACAAAAACATTCACAGTTAGCATTTTGGTCATTTGAGAAGCATTTTCTTTCCTGCTCCTTCAACTTTTTTCATCACTACAGTTGAAAAAGAATATCGGTAGACCCTGAATGAACATTTTGAAAATTTAAATTTTTGTAAAAAATGTTACTAATGTACCGAAAGCTTAAGAAATCTAAGACAGAGTTTTCCTCCAAAATCTCTTATCAAGGGGAGGACTGGGCTGGGGGGCACTTGTCTTTTTGGCTAGTACTAATAAGCTTTGTTGGGCTGGTGGCCCCGAGAGGAGATCCTTTACAAACCAGACATTGATTAAAGTAGGACCCAAAGTAAGTGGACATTATTTAGCTACAGTCTGACTTATTGTTCAGACCTATGATCACAGTGCCCGTCAGTCTTCCAGCACCGACTTCCTTTTCTGCTCTAAGATATAATGCAATCAAATGCCAAGAGCCTTTATTGAATGTGATACTGGAAGATGTGTGTTGCAACTGAAGAGGAACAGAGGGATATGGTTTCAAAAGAGGAACTGTCAGTCACTCTAAAAGAGGAACCTTTTTAGGTATGAAAGTGGTCATGGACCTTAGCTAGCAGGCGTTTCAAGCACAATTCATCCATCAGGAGAGGGCCTTTTCTTCATGAATAAATTATATAAGTTCAGGTCACCCAGGCATTCATGTTTATGATAAAGAAGAGGATATAGAACAGGGGTCACTGAACTATGGCCCTCCAGTTGTTCAGGAACTACAATTCCCATTATGCCTAGCCATGTCTGTGAATGTCAGTTTTTTACAATGCCTCGTGGGGATGTGTAGTTTTGCAACAGCTGGAGGGCAGCAGTTTGAAGATCCCTAAAAGAATAGAGAAGAAAACAATAGCACTCATTTCTGAAATGATACTATGTGCTAAAAAAATGTGCTTCTCTATCAAGGGCAAATAACTGTCCCTGCCATGGTCCTGGTTACATGGAACACAACGATCTAAAATGATTAGCTAAACCATACACTTTTTTTTTTTTTTTAACCTCTATTTTTCCTTTAACTTGGCTTTTCTAGATAGCAGATGTAGAAATATTCAGGGTGTATAAAAAGCTACCGCAGCATAACACTTTTGGTAGTAAATTAGTACATAATGTATAAATCCGGCAACTAAGACTGCACAAGTGGCAGAGGGATCTGATCTCAAAAGAGGACCGGTCCTTTCAAATGAGGGCCAGTTGGGAGCAATGCAATAGTGCTTGGACTGGGATTTCAAACTTCTCTGTTTGAACTTTCCCTTTATGATTGATTGAGCTAGGCTTCTCAGTAGACCTCTTAAGTTATAGCCTAGAGTGACATGACTAGCCTAGCTTCAAATTTTGGTGGCCACCGCTAGTTAAAGTCTTACACACCCGAATGTCAGCCAACACCCCCCCCCCCACCTTTTCCTTGTATATTTGCAACTCCCATATTTGTCAAAACCCACCCAGAGCTGAAGTCCATCTCCAGCCAACTTGCTCCCATCTCGCTGTGTGCTGGGACATAAGTCAGAGCATGCATGCTTTTGGTTGTGCCAATACACTAATTGTGTAGATCAGTACATGCATGTACTGATCTATGGGAGTTACATTCAGACGGATTTTGTCCGATACTGGTGTTGCATACACACGGTCGGACAAAGTCGTCGGAAAATCCGATCATTCTGAACGTTGTGACGTTCGTTGCATACAACGGAACTACGTAGAGGTTAGTAGCCAATAGCTTTGGTCTCGTAATTTGATCTGAGCATGCGTGGCACTTTGTCCGTCGGAATTCTCTACATACGATCGGAAAAAGTCAGATCGGACTTTGTTGTCGGAAAATTTGAGAGCCGGATCTTAAATTTTTTCCGTCGGAAATTCCGACGGAAAAAGTCCGTTGGAGCCCACACACGGACGGATTTTCCGACAACATGGTTCGATCGGACATTTTCCATTGGAATTTCCGACTCGGTGTACAAAGCATTAGAGGTAAAAAAAAGGGCCTAACGCAGTGACCAGTTGAGAAGACATTTGCTGGTGCCATAAAATCCAAACAAAAGAAAAATGTCCAGATTTGGCAGCAATTATCTTATGACTGTCACCAGCAAGAATTGACAATAAATGTCTGATGTCAGGTTCACATGTGACCAGTGTGCTCATCGCATGTGACATGGTTTAGTAAAACTTTTGCTGCTTCTCTCCTAGGCTGTCCTCATCCTCTTCAGCTGGACAGTGTACTTAGCTCTTCTCTATTGTCTGAAGTCGATCCTTTCACTTTCTCTCCCCTTTCTACAATATACCAGGTAATATTTTTGTGTGTTCCATCCTTTCCCTTCCATATTGCACCTTTTACTCGAAGGTAGGCTTGACAGGAAGTGGCCAGGTCACACAATACAAATGCTATAGCATATTTGCAATTAAAATACATTTCCACACCATACTGTTTTCTAGTTTTGAATATAGCTGGGGAGGGTTAGAATGTCATTTGCCAGTGCTGATTCCACTAGTGACAACTGGTGATCCAGCACTGCATTCTCTGGCCAAACCGATCTCCTCTTTGTGACATCATCATGATGCTACAGTTTTCTTATCCTGAAAGGGCTCTACTGCTGGACAACCAATATGAAATGTCCACATCACCCAAGCAGTGATGTGAACACCTAGTAGGGTAAAAAACGGGGAAGAAGATAGAAGACAAGGGACCTGGCTTGTCACATGACTAAAGATTTGAGTGAGTATTTGAGGCATAACGTTTAGTTAGTCTAACTAAATGCAAAAACGTTTTAGTTTTTGCGGGGAAAAAAAATGAAAAATTGTTATAACCTATACAATTGCGTCACAAGTCATATTGTAATTGAATGTTATTAAAAATTACCTTTCCTTTTAAAATCTACAGCTCTGTGATTTTCGGTAAAATGCAATATGGCTACCTGGAGGTGTTCTGTACACCGAATGAGTACAGAACGCCCCCCAGAAACATAATTTCCTGCTTGTGTGATTGGCTCACCAATTTTCCCAATAAGATACAAGTCAGATTTCAGGCAACCTCTGCAACAAAATGTCATTTTTGGTGATATACTCACAATAGGAAATCGTGTCTAAAGGGATGCAGACCCTTCACTTTTCTCATTAGAGCCCTGCAGGTGCATACGTTGATTGATAATTATGAAACCACTCCTATACAGATTCACTCTGCAAATGACAAACAGGGATTTCTTCAGAATAACAAAAGGTAGGAATCTTCAACAAAGTTTGTTAAAATCCTTGCCATGCACACAAATCACCCAGAGGGGAATGTTTTTTCTCAACAAATGTGAAGTTACTCTTTAAAGAATATCTTTACTGAAATGAACATGGAGGCTGCCCTTACTTATTGAATGCTTCTGAAAATGCTAGTTGCCTGATGCTTTAGTAGCTTGAGACTCTGACGTAAAACAAAAAAAAAAAATTAAGATTGGGAAAGTAATAGTATATTCATAATACCTAAACTGAATATTTTCATAATTTAGTGACTTTGAAAATACTAAAGCCATTGATTCAACAGGACAGCCCAGAGACTAGTATATTGTAAAAGGAGAGGTCAGCATTAGTAGGCTCAATATTTCTTCCCTGCAGGTTTCCCTTCATGCAGGCTGGCCAGTGGGTGTTGCATTTGCAGTAAAGCTTAAAGCTTTAAAGCGTAAACCCTTTTTACTGCATATTTAAATTCATGATATTCAGATGCTCCTTATTTGGTTATTAAAGAGGAAACTTACCCAGATTCAGTTATGGGTGAATACCAGCACGTTGAATTAGCTTTTGTTACATCGGTTTTGGGACCTATGCTGAGGGTAAAACAAAACGGCAATCAGAATAGTTGGTAGTGGCAATGACAAATTTGTTCCTTCCATTTTGATCTTGTGCAGCCCCAAATATATTAATTCCATACGTGAAACACTGTATATTTACTTGACAATGGAAAATGTGACTATTTGTTCTATCTCATGTTATGACTATTTAGAACAGTGGTCTCCAAACTCCAGTCTGGGGGCCGGATGCAGCCCTTTGCCTTTATTCTGTCCTTGGGGTACTATTCCTCCCATTGATAGGAGTCACTATTCTGCCAATTGACATCAACAATGAGGCAACATTTCTGCCACTGATGCCAACAGTGGGGCACTATTCTTTCCAATGATACCAGGGATGGGGCACTATTCCTCCCACTGATGCCAACAACGGGGCACTATTCCTCCCAATGATAGCAATGATGGGGCACTATTCCTCCCCTTAATACCAAATGTAACAATGTTTTTTCCCACTGATGCCAGGAAAATGTCCCCTTCTGCTGGCCACAGTCCAGCCCTCCAGGAGTCTGAAGGAAAATAAACTGGCCCTTTGTTTAGAGAGTTTGGAGACACGATTTTAGAAGAATAAAAGGAATGAATTAAGATTACTAAAATATCTTTCCTTACCAATTCAGGTTATCTACGTCTGGTCGGGATCTCAGTCAAACATGATGGAGAAGAACCGTGCAAGAGATTTGGCCTATCAAATACGAGACAGTGAAAGACGTGGCGCTGCAAAAGTGGAAATTTTACAGGAAGGGGAAGAACCTGAGGAAATGGTTCAGGTACATTTGTCTGTCTTATACTGGAGGACAATTACAGCTGGTGTGTTTTTGTTTGGGGAGGTTGGCAAACACCCCCATTTCCCCCCCACCGTTGTCTGCCGGTCGGTCCACCGGCACTTACCCCATCTAGGCAGCAGGGATCAGGCATCCGAGGAGCAGCCGGGATTGGGAGATCAGGCAGCGGCTGGGATCGGGCATCTGTCAGTGGCTCTTCTCCTCCTCGCTTCCGCCGCGCGTCTCCAATCGGGTGATGGGTATCAGACCCGCTTCCCGATTGACCGGGAGGAGATCCAGTGTTGCTGGGCAACAGGACACCATCTGAATAGAGTTTGCATGTTCTCCCTATGTTTATGTGGGTTTTCCTTGTGTACTGTGGTTTCTTCCCACACACCAAAGACCTGCTGGAAGGTTAATTGGATCCCATCTAAATTGGCCCTATCACTGTATGTGTGCATATGCATTTAAAATGGAGCCCTTAGACTGTAATCTCCTTGAGGGCAGGGACTGATGTGAATGTACAATATATAAAGCACTGTGTAAATTGTAGTTGCTATGTAAATGCCTATAATAAAAAATAAAGTTAAAGGGTGGATTTCAATGGCATGTATTGGGCCCCACAGTATGCTTTATTCTGGCACAGCAGTTCAGCTTGCTAGTGCTGTAAAACAGAATGCTCCTACTTGACTCCCCTGCCAGAACACAGGTCAGGCTGCAACAGTGGCAGTGTGGCCTTATTCTGCACACTCTGGGTGATCAAGAGCCCAGTAAAACCTTCTCAACAAATATGTATGCGGCTGATGGGTTTTGCATTGAGAGTGACTGTGTGACTTCTAGGCCTCGTTCACATCTTGTGCAGCGGGAATGCCTGTTTTTTAGCATGATTTACAAGCTTTTCTGTGTGTACCACATAGGGCGGCCCATTCACTTGAATTTAAACTTCTTTTATCTTTCGTCGTCTTGAATATGGTGCAGATTCTGGGACAGAGGCCGGTGACGCTGAAAGAAGGGAGCACACAGGACGACAAGGAGGCGGATGAGATTCACACCAGGGGAGCTGTACTCTACCAGGTAAGTGTTCCTCACACCAAATTGTTCTTTTTTTTTTTTGTGCGTCTTTGCGTTAGGAGCACAAGTGAATCACATAGTTTTGCAAGATAGGAAAAAAGTGAATTGGTTTTTAGAGTTAAATATAATTAAATAAATGTGGCGCTAACTCAAAGTGCAAAGATAAGCTCATCAATGAATATCACACATAAAATCTTAATTGTAATCAAAAGGTCAAAATCTGGAATCCAATCCGTGTAATAACAGTCCAAAATGACGGTAAATAAAAAAATATATTAAGTATAGATTGCAAAAAAGTATGATTACTCAAAGGAAAGTTTAAAAAAGTGCATATGCAAAAAATAAATTCCAATATTGATAGTAGAAGTGAAGCAATCGAGTGCACTTGATCCACCATCCACAATCCACCAGGAGTGTGCCCCAGCCTCTCACCTTAAATGAAGACCCCAACGGGTCTAGCAGAGCTTCTGGTGAATGTATCCTTAAAGGCAATCGCCACTCATCTCTTCTCCTTATAGTACCAAACCAGACAAAGGTACAGTAAAACCTCGGTTTGAGAGCGTTTTGCAAGACAAGCAACATTTTTTAATAAATTTTGACTTGATATACAAGCGATGTCTTGATATAAGAGTAGCGTCAAGTCACAACTGAGTATAAAAGAGAAGAGAGGCGCCTCTAAGTGTAGCAATATAGTTACATTTAATGAAGGTACAACATTTAGCCACATTTGGCACCTTAGTTACATAGAAGGTGAGGTTGAAAAAAAGTCCATCAAGTCCCAACCTATGTGTGTGATTATATGTCAGTATTACATTGTATATCCCTGTATGTTGCGGTCGTTCAGGTGCTTATCTAATAGTTTTTTTAAACTATCAATGCTCCCCACTGAGACCACCGCCTGTGGAAGGGAATTCCACATCCTTGCCGCTCTTACAGTAAAGAACCCTCTACATAGTTTAAGGTTAAACCTCTTTTCTTTTAATTTTAATGAGTGGCCACGTGTCTTATTAAACTCCCTTCCACGAAAAAGTTTTAGTGGAGCCTCTCTTCTCTTTTATAATCTGCTGGATTTTGCTGCTAATCCCCTTGTGGAAGCTGCCGATTGTGGATGGACATTTTATGGTTACACAAACTATCTCATTCCTATAATCTTTTTATATGGACTATAAACTGAAGGACCTATGAATAAATGGTTGCGGAACAAATCATCTGAGTTTCCATTATTTTTTATGCTTTGGATTACAAGTATGTTTCCAGAACGAATTATGCTTGCAATCCAAGGTTTTACTGTATAAGGCAGTAGTTGGGGATAATAGATAAACAATCTTCCACTGTGCTATGTACATCCTCCTTACTCTCCTCCACTCGCCTCCATTTTTAAGGGTCTTCTCTCTGTACAGCAATGTGAACCGTGCCCTTCACCGACTACTACTGCGTCCGCTGTCCCAGCCCTCCCTCCTTTCAAGAGTTCACTGCCTCTTCTTGGCTGCCCATTGGCTTTTACAGTGTTGATCCATGCACAGTCCCTCTCTATGTAATGCATTAAAGTGTATCTAGAGCCAAAAATAATTGTATTGCAGTTTGCCATTCCAGACGCTGGCCATACACTATACAATTTTCTTGTTCAACTTTCCTGAGATTTACCAAAGCCATATAATATGAGGTCAATCCTTAACCCTTTCCATTTGTATGCAATCAGGCAAGCCCTTACACTACATAGTTGAAGGTAAATCTAAAGGAAATTGAATAAGTAAATTGTATAGTGTATGGCCAGCGTCCGGGAATGGCAAATGGCAATACGATTCTTTTTGGATAGATACACTTTAATGCATTGCATAGAGATGGACTGTGCGCTTTAAAAAAATAAAAAAACCTGGTAATGCTGTCCTAGGGTAACAATGCTTACTGCCTGTACCTTTTCTAAAAAAAAAGATTGCATTCTCACCCTAGGGTGCTCTCCTGATTTGGACTATACGCACCTCCCTCTATCCTTATACCAATAACATGGGGAAGTGTTTTAGTTTACAGAAGATAACTGGGAAGGAAAAATAACATTGGGTAAGATTTGATTAGTGCACAGGAAGTTGCACTGGATTTCTCCTGCATAAGCACTGATTTGCTGCAATTGTAACTCACACAGGGTGATGGACATCTGTGTGACAGCCCTAATTATCACATATTTTATTCCGACAGCCACTGGCAACGGTTGTCAGAATACAGTTGGAGCTGCCAAACAGTGACTGCAGATGACAGGCTGCCAGCGCTGTTCAGCTAAGAATTATCCAAGTGGCACTTCCAATTTTCAGATCTTGCCTCCCATTTTCTCCGATCTGGTTCTCATTACTTTAGGTTTGCCTATAGATTCAGCTGCCAATATCTCTGGATCCGCTAATGCCTCGTACACACGTTCCGATTATCGGATGATAAAAATCGCTTTTGGATAGATTGTTTGATAATCTGATCGTTAGGCTGTCGGAAGCGGTGTACTATCACGACAGTCCGTCCAACAAAATTCGAAGGGACAAACACGAAAACTTTGCTCGGACGACAGCCCATCTTAAGACAATCGTTTAATCAGTACAGTATGCATCCGATAAAAATCGAAAGACGAACACCACGCATGATCGGAAACACGAAAATAAACCAGGACACAGGGGTCACACGTATTTGACATAATTTCAAATATGTAGCTACGCAAAGTGGAAGGTTTTTTCCAGAATCGTACGTCAAAAATCTTACTTTTCGTAGAGCACATTTTGCACTGTTGTATTCGATATTAGTTTTATGCAACAAAATGTGAACGATACGTCGTACGATAATCGGAATGCGTGTACGAGGCATAAGGCTCTTCATGAGCAGCCTCCATGATGGATGTTTAACACACAAAAATATATAAAAACCACTGCTGTAATTCTCACCCACAATCAGTGTGCTCCACCAATGTCGGATGATCATAGATACCAGTTGACATAACTACTTTTTGCATATGCCTAGTCTATTGATGTTGCGGGTGATAGTTGTTGGTAACTGCTAGTCCCACATGTGTACACATATGATCCATTACATGCTCCCTTCTGTTCATTGGAACTTTATAGTAGACATGTGCAATTCGTTTCGTTTCAAATTCGTTAATTCGGAAATATCTGAATTAACGAAAACCCGTGTAACAACAAATTTTTCCGAACATTCGGAAATTCGAAAAGAGTAAAGTTATTATTAGTTAGTTAACTATTAAATTATAGGTATTGGAATACCCTTTCAAATTTGGCTGTTAGTGAATGTAACGAATATGAATTTATCTGAAGTTACAAACTATCCAAAATGACGAATGCCGTATCTAAACGAATGGAACGTAACAAATTAATAATAATAAATAACAATAATAACAACTTTTTATTATTAATTTGTTCCTCCCCACTCTGCGTGCGAGCCGTCCTCTGCTCGATCTATCACGGTGCCGAGCTCCATTCCCTGCGAGCGTTGCGAGGCACGGGGATGGAGAGCGGCACCAAATCAAAAAAGTAAAAACACACAATACATATACAGTACACTGTAATCTTACAGATTACATTACTGTATCAATTTATTTCACATCCCTTTTGTCCCTAGTGGTTTGTCCAGTCCCCTGCATGCAGTTTTATATTATAAATACTGTTCTTTCTGCCTGGAAATTGGAGATTGTCCATAGCAACCAAAACCGTCCCTTTACATTAGACCAGCTAGAAAACCGCGATAATAAATTAGAATCACTTGCAGAATTGAGCGATAGGGATTTGTGGGGAAATCTGTCATCAAACACTGAAAGTAATGACAGCGACAATTCTGCAACTGAACAAATTTCTGTGTTTTTGATTTGATTACAGTATTGAATAATTTTTATTATTATTTTTTATAGTTATTTATTATAATTTATGATTTTGTTTTTCAAACTTTATCATACCTGGGATGTCTACTAGACTCTTGTCTGGACAGATTTAAGTGAGTTATTCCTAAGAATTACAGGCCTACAATATAAAACGCCAAATTTCCATGCAAAATAATGGTATCGCTTTCAGCACCTAAAATCTGAAATAATCATACCGCCAGGGAGGTTAACATGAAAGTTTCATGATTAACTCTGCATATTTTTTATTTTTTTTTTATATCACAGAATGTTTGAATTTCCCACTTTTGCGACAGGTGTTTTTTAAAGCCCATCTCTAGGCAAAAAAATGTTTTCTTAATCTGTTGAACATTGGTAAAACTTCCAATTGAAAATAATTTTTTTTTACTGTAACATTCACCTTCTGTACAAAAACATGTTGCCCTGTCTTCACCTGACATTTCCTCAACCTATTTAACAAATAAAAAAAAACAGGGATTCTGTGAGTTAGTTCTGGTAGGATGGTTTTTTTATGCTTTTATATATTTAAAACATTTTTTTTACAGTTTCAGTATCATGGAGAGCTATGGTCAGCAGGTTCACCTGCTGGATAAAATCTTAATATTTAATCTACTGTAAGTGAGATTGGGTGGCCATTCTCTGGCTCCTGCATTCATCTAGTGCCCCTGATTCTATTGTTAATAGAAGGAATGTAACTGTGGAATACAGGGCGAATGTTTTTGTTATTGAGTCACGCAAGTCAATATAATAGTGTCCATTCAAAAAAATTCTGAAAAAAAATATACATAAAAAAAAAGAAAGAATTGACCAAAACCTAAAAGAAAATCCACATGTGATGAAATGATAAATTCATATAGTCTTTGCTTAAAAGTCATCAACATCCGCCACCGTAAGAAAAAAGGTCCTCTGTGCAAACACCATCACCTGCAGAAATGCTCGCTTACCAGTTATCCTTTGATAAAGTCACGTGGGCATGACGTAACGCGTAAGGAGAGGAGAATCAGAGCCTGGTGACGTTAGTGTGTGTGTGAGATCTCGGCCGGGATCTCACACTGTTTTTTACCTTACCGCTGCATTTACTCTGCTTTTACTGTAAGTTATCTGCTTGATATTTAAATAAATGTTTTAAATTACTGCACTATGGAGCGCTTCCTGTTTCTTGCTCACATGTCCGCCTGACACCTGGAGAGGAGTTTGTAAGGACGCAACCAATCAGAGGATTGGATACCGAGGAGGTGGATGCCTGTGTGGTTGCTCAGTAAGGTTGTTTTTCCTTACCTTTAAGGTAAGGGGTTGGGGGAAACAGCTCGGACACCTGCATGGAAAGGAGCACCTCTCTGATAACCCTTATAAAGACTGTTTCGATTGCATCTGCAAAATTCACCACACAAAATTCACCCGGAGATTGCATAGAAATTGCACTGTGTATGGGGATCATTTGCTGGATTGCACAGGACTTGAATTTCTTTAGAAGCACTTTATTTTTGGACTCACTTCATTACATTTAGAATCAATTTTTATTGTTTTTCACTATTTTTGCTATATTACACAGGTCTAGTCGTTATAAATTTTGTTTATTTTGCACAGGTTTAGCTGCAATTTATTTATTCACCGGCTTGCTTATTTGCACATATTTATTGTTTGCACGGATCATACATTGCATTTTTGCACGGATCTTTATTTATTTATTGTGACTTATTTATTGCCACTTATATATATTTTTACTGCACTGACCTATTTATTTATTTATTTTGTTGCACTTATCGCATGGCATTTGGAATTTATTCACATTTTTAGATCTGGTTATATTTGCTTGATGCCATTTGTATAGCTCTGCTCATTACTTGATGCTATACGTCCATTATTTTATTTCATACATTTTTTGGACGCTTTGTCTGGAGCCATCCTTGTTGGACCATCCCCTTGGAGTGGCGTACTTTCTACAAGCGCCACATTTTTTAACAATCTGAATACTATATTTATTAATGCATTTTGATTACTTATTTCTAATCATTTTAATATTCATTTGACTTTTTAATGTTAGCGCCCCATTATTTATATATTTATTTATATAAGATACTTATACTGATTACTGGTGTGTGAACACCTTGATGGTGGCTGCGGCAGTTGTTGTTGTTTTTAGCTTTTATAGTGTTTTTCTCATTCCCTTTTGGTTTGCGCAGTTGGTCACCCCCTCTTTTAGATAAATTCATATAGTCTTTGCTTGAAAGTCATCAACATCCACCACCGTAAGAAAAAAGGTCCTCTGTGCAAACACCATCACCTGCAGAAATGCTCGCTTACCAGTTAGTAATAACCCCTTATTACAAGGGGTCAGGGCTTTTTTTCTCAAATAGGTGCTGGAACTCAACCACGACCCCTCAAAAACCCTCCACCCACACACACACCCTCCAAATTAAATCAAATAGTGGGTGTGGTCAGTCAAATTTCACAAACAGTAGGAGGGTCTTAAAGGGGCATTTAATACCAGGATTGCATTACATACAGAGTGCAGAGTTCAGGGGGGTTACACACAGAGTACAGAGCTGTCGCTTGTAAACACAGAAACCGGACTTCTGTGTTTACAAGTGATTGTGGTGAGCAGCATCCCCCCAAGGGTAGTAGGTGGTGGAACAAGTTCCCCCTGAAAAAAAAGCCCATGCAAGGGGTCAATCACACCTGTGGCTATATACCTTGACAAGGCAAATGTTGTCAAATCTCACTTGGGCAGTAAAGGTCTTACTGGGCAAATTTCCCAGCAGATCTTTAAAATAGACAGGTGCATACCTGTTTTTGCTGAACCCCCATTTGAGAACCCCCCCTGTAGGTTTATGTTGCCATGGCACAGAAGACCTTTTTTAAGAAATAATGTTGCCTTTTTAGTTTACTTGGAGCAGAATTATATATATATATATATATATATATATATATATATATATATATATATATATATATATAGGACTCTATAGGCAGCTTATATGAATTATGGGGGTAATTTTGTGAAAGATGATCATATTTCAGACGGAATTAAGTGATATTTAGGCATATGATGTTCACATATTTATGATAAACCTAATTGATACAAACACAGGATATTTACTGAAGTGTGTATGGCAACCATAACTGTACAATGTCTTTGCACAGGTCTCCAATGCTACCGGAGAGATGAAGGTGACGCGTGTGGCTGATGGAGGTACTTTCCGTAAAGAGCAGCTGATTTCAGATGACTGCTTCATCCTGGACACAGTAGGGAAGCTCTACGTCTGGAAAGGTAACTCCGGATGACATAAAATAGCTTTGACTCCATACTTATTTATTTCCTTTTTTAGCGCTACACACTTTGAAGCAGGCTCTTGTATTTGGAGTCTGAGGCCCCCCCCCAAACCCAAAGTCAGAACATTGCTGCCCTGTTCATTTTTGTTCATAAAACACACACACTTCTCAAAGCTCATGAGTGTGTGTATAATGGTATCAAAGATCAGAGCACATTTATAAAGTACCCTACTCCCCATCAGGAGTCTTGCACACCGGGGGATCAAGGCCAGGGTCCTTTCTTATTGAAGGAGGACCATGTGCACTTATTTCTGGTTCACTTTGTGTGCTCACTTTTTTTTTTTGCACCTGGTGTTTAGTTTTGAGTGTGCACACTGCACCGTGGGAGAAAAAAAAAACAGCAGTGTCAGTAATGTTATGCACACTCAAGAGCTGGCAAACAATACATAGTATCAGGCCAGGTAATTGCCTGGAAGCCAACTGTCTCACATCAGGGCCTCTATTAACTCTGAAGTTGGGAGTAAGAGCTATCTTCATGCAAAGTACAGCTAAAAAGCTGAGAAACTAATCTTTTGTAGTTCTGAACAATATAAGGCTACATTCACGGCTTCATAGGTGCGGATAGTTTGCTGCATACAGAGGTGGCTAAATGCAGTGTCTTGACACAGCAACACTCTGTGCTATGGCAGTATACAAACTGGCTAATTAGCTGAGAGTGTGATCAGAACTCAACTGGATAAACACTACCTACATACTGTGTCAGTCGGAGGCTCTATTCCCGTGTAACTACATGTGAAAAGCAACACCACCAGCCATTGATTTTTACAGAGCCGCTACTTGTCACACAGTATCTGCGGTCAGCATTTAGATTCGCCACCAAGAATTTATTTTTGCCTGCAGCCAACCCTGGTCCCTGCTGTGTGAATGTAGCCTAATACATTAAGTCAGAATTTTCAATCTATGAATGAAGGTCAGATTGTGATTTTAACCTCTGATACAAAACTGGAACATTTAATGGGATTGTTAACCACACTTTCTTCACCCCCCCCCTTTTTTTGAATGTGGTAGTGTTTTTATTTTCATTTTAACACAAACAACTAAGGAACATTTTAAAGGGGGTTGTAAAGGTTCATTGCCATTTGTTAATTTAAAAAAAAAAAAAAAAAAAAAGGTATACTTACCTTAACTTAAACTTAAGGGTTTTGCACAGAGTGGCCCCGATCCTCCTCTTCTGGGGTCCCTCAGCGGTGGTCCTGGCTCCTACCTGCATCGAGTGCCCCCTCAGAGACCCGATTTCCAAGGGGGTACTAATAGTTATAGTTTTATAGTTAGTAAGGTTGAATAAAGACACCAGTCCATCCAGTTCAACCTGAGCGAGTGACTACAACTGTCCCTATGCCTGTACATTTCACACTCACATCAGTCCCTACCCTCAAGGAGCCCACAGTCCAAGGTCCCCATTCATATACTAGGGCCAATTTTTTTGGACAGAAGCCAATTAACCTACCTGCATGTCTTTGGATTGTGGGAGGAAACCGGAGTACCCGGAGGAAACCCACGCAGGCACAGGGAGAACATGCAAACTCCAGGCAGGTAGTGTCATGGTTGGGATTCCAACCAGTGACCCTTCTTACTGCTAGGTGAGAGTGCTAACCACTACACCACTGTGCCGCCCTAATGTGTTCACGCTCCTGAGTGCTGCTGCTGCTGCGTCCCTTGATAGAAAGCAGGACTCGGCCCTGCCCCCCCAGCTCACTGGATTTGATTGACAGCAGTGGGAGCCAATGGCTCCTGCTGCTATCAATCTGTCCAATGAGGACCCGAGACAGCGGCTGGAAAGACCAGTTTCAAGTAAAAGGGGGGCTGCTGCATTTAAGGTGAAAAACCACCCTTTAAGTATACATTTAAGCTTTTACCACCAGAAATTTATTGCAAGGAGTATTTCTCCAGCTGTGACATATGGGTGTGTAGGCAGGGGCAGGTCCCCCCTCTTGTGCAGAGTTTTGAAAGAATGCGCTGGAAGCTTCTTGTATACATCAATATGCTTTGCTTTTATGGAGGATTAGCAATGCATGTCTTACAGCATGAGAAACAGGAACTAACCACAAACAAGTGAACTGAACTTGGATAAACGGTACATCCTGTCATATCATAAAGTACACATTTATAACAATACTACAGCGCCACCTGCTGCATAGATAAGTATAATGCATACAGTATTGTCAGTTTATTGGCAACCATGCTGTTGTTATTTCCAACAGCCCCCCCCCAACTGTGGGTGGTACTATGCCAATAACACAGATGGAGAGGAGTCTGTTAGGGTAATTGTTTCCTTGTGGATCAGGGACTCAGAAGCCAACTGTCTGAATGGACAGACCTCAGGTGGCCATCTTGACATGAAACCTATATATATATATATATATATATATATATATATATATATATATATATATATATATATATATATATATATATATATATATATATATATATATATATATATATATATATATATATATATATATATATATAATCTCTTGTGTGATTCAGGAACACCTGGAGTGAGTGCTAGGTCAGGGATAGAGACCCGGCTGGCTAGGGGAAGTGCATAGCGCAGGTAGAAGTTCCTGGTGAGTTCAGCTCGGGAAAAGTTGGGGAGGGAGAGAAAACAACATGAATAGAATTCACAGCAATATTGTAATGTCAAATATGCTTTTATTATCAGGTAAAAAAGCAAATAAGGAGGAACGGGAACAATCACTAGCAACTGCCGAAAAGTTCATAACTCTCATGAAGTATTCAACTAAAACACAGGTGAGATGGTGATTTCTTGTCCTTCTTTAACTTGAGCTCACGGGTAAAGTACATAGGTCACAAAGTGAAATACCTGCGTGAACAGCCCACGATTAAAGCCACCATCCATTAATAGGTCAGTGTCACTAGAACAAGCCTGTATCCTTGGTACCAGAGTACTTAAAGCTTCATCTTGACCAGTGGTGGCTACTCCATTAGGGGCCACTAATCCATGAGCCTGGCCCCTAATCTACATGCAGGGCACCGGACACATGGATTTTAAATGGGGTTTTGTTTTTTAAAGCACATGATTAGAGCCTGGGGCTCTAATTGGCTTAAAAAAAAAAAAAAAAGGGTGGGCTTGGGGTGCAGTAGTCTGCGTTCAAGCCCACCCACTTGTGACAATACCAAATTAGTATTCGCTATGGTCTTCCTGCTTCTCCTCCTGGAGAATCAGAAAGCGGGTCTTAAGACCCGATTGGCCAAGAGGAGAGGCAAACGTATTGGCCAGCCGGGAGCAGAAGCAGCGGGGAAGCCGCCAAATCTGCCTGCAACCTGGATGGGGCAAGTGCAGGACTGGTGGACGGACGATGGGGGTGGTTGAGTGTTTGATCAATTAACCGACCAAACATGGGGGGGCGGGTGGTTTGTTTGCAAAAAAAGTGAGCACCAACCGCCACTGATCTTGACACGTCTCATCACTATTTTTGTGACACATTCCTCTTGGTGCTACTTCGCAATGTATTGCAGGTTATAACAAACATTACAGCAAAGCTTTCTTAATGTACTTTAGGTGGACGCTGCGATGCAAAATCAAATGCACACCAGTGTTGATCTACAGTGTACTACAATGCATATACTCTATGCAGCACATTTCACTTAAATTGTGTAAGGCCTATTGTTTTTCATGTGTTGCTTAGTCTCCATTCACATTGGCGCGATTTGACACCGATTTCCAAAAGTAGTTCCTGCACTGCTTTTGGTGACTTCAGGGGCGATTTTCAATAGACATCTGTGCATGAACCCTCACAGTAGTTTTTCAAATCGCCCCCAAACTTGCACTGAAACGCAGGTTTGAAATAGTGAGTGAATTTTCAGTTGAACTCTCATGATTTCAAACCTGTGTTCAGTGTGAACGAGGGCCAAAAGTAACACATCTGGACTCTTTCATTGCCACATACATCAGCAGCAGGGGTTTTTTACACACACTCCTGGCTCTGTATAAATCTGACAAGTTGGCTGTCAGATGGAAGTGATTGGGCGGCTGTTTAGCTTGCTGTTAGTCAAGCTGAAATCTGTGTGTACAAAGCCAAGTCACAGCCACAATTTTTTATTTTTTTTTTATATTTGATATCAACTAGATCTGAAGACGGCACCAAAAAAGCAGCTGGAAGCTTAAAAATGCTTTTGAAAAACTTATATTGTACATATTCTATGTATTCATGCTTAAAGCCCAATTTTAGTTGGGTATAAAATAAATAGATAGCCCAGCAATTCCATAAATAAAAAAAAATGTGGCTGTAGCAGACTCAATGCTCTAGGATCCAGCATAATACTTTTCTGGGTTAAAAAACAGTTGGGGCCATTCATCCTCCCCTTCCTGTGAGTGCAAGTGCTCATGGCCCTTTGCCCTTGGTGCATGCGGCCACAGCAACCTGCACACCCAGTACAATGATGCAAAGAAAGGGGTGGTTGTCATCACTTCAGTAACTCTCTGCATCATTGGGTACTGCCCATCAGCAGTGCAGAGAGGATGAGGACCCCACAAACCATGTTGCCAGTCTGAAATCAAGAAAATATAAAAACAATGGTTTATATATAAATACATAAATCATCCATACCAGAGACTGGATTTGGGCTTGACTGTACATGGCTTAAAGTGGATGTAAACCCTCACATATACCCAGTGAAGTGAATCCATTTATAGCAACCTCCCACAACACAAATTTCAGGCTTGGTTGACAGAGAACTTGTCAGAAGTCATCATGCTGATACCAGAGCAACGAAACAGCAAAAAGACACAGGACTTAGTGCTTTGGAAAGAGATAAGCAAACACTACAGATATACAGTTGTGTTCGTAAGTTTACATACCCTGGCAGAATTTGATTTCTTGGCCAATTTTCAAAGAATATGAATGATAAACTTTTTTCACTCATGGTTAGTGTTTGGCTGAAGCCATTTATTATCAATCAACTGTTTACTCTTTTTAAATCATATTGACAACAGAAACTACCCAAAATGAGCCTGATCAAAAGTTGACATAGCCTGGTGATTTTGGCCTGATAACATGCACACAAGTTGGCACAAATGGGTTTGAATGGCTATTAAAAAGGTAACCATCCTCACCTGTGATCTGTTTGCTTGTAATTAGTGTGTGTATAAAAGGTCAATGAGTTTCTGTACTCCTGACAGACCCTTGCATTTCTCATCCAGTAGTGCACTGACGTTTCTGGAGTCATGGGGAAAGCAAACGAATTGTCAAAGGATCTGCGGGAAATGGTAGTTGAACTGTATAAAACAAGTTTACATACCCCAGTTCTTAATACCGTGTATTGCCCCCCTTTAACATCAATGACAGCTTGATATCTTTTGTGGTATTTGTGGATGAGGCTCTTTATCTTCTCAGATGGTAAAGCTGTCCATTCCTCTTGGCAAAAAGCCTCCAGTTCCTCTAAATTATTGGGCAGTCTTGCATGAACTGCATGTTTGAGATCTCCCCAAAGTGGCTCAATGATACTGAGGTCAGGAAACTGAGATGGCCACTCCAGAACTTTCACTTTATTTTGCTGTAGCCAATGACAGGTCGACTTAGCCTTGTGCTTTGGCTCATTGTCATGTTGGAATGTCCAAGTACGTCCCATGTGCAGCTTCCTGGCTGACGAATGCAAATTTTCCTCAAGTATTTTTATTTATAACATACGGCATTCATCTTGCCATCAATTTTGAACAAATTTCCTGTGCCTTTTGTAGCTCACACATCCCCAAAAAATCAGTGATTCACCTCCATGTTTCACAGTAGGAATGATGTACCTTTCATCATAGGCCTTGTTGACTCCTCTCCAAATGTAGTGTTTATGGTTGTGGCCAAAAAGCTAAATTTGTCTCATCACTTCAAAATGCCTTTGTGCCAGAAGGTTTAAGGCTCGTCTCTGTGCCGTTTGGTGTAGTGCAAGCAGGATACTTTGTGGCATTTGCGTAGTAATGGCTTTCTTCTGGCAACTCGACCATGCAGCCCATCTTTCTTCAAGTGCCACCTTATTGTGCATCTTGAAACAGCCACACCACACCTCAAGTTATTTGTGGGTTTTATATTGCATCCTGGACAATTTTCCTGTCCGTTGTGGCTGAAATTTTAGTTGGTCTACCTGACCGTGGTTTGGTCTCAACAGAACACCCTTATTTTCCACTTCTTGATTAGAGTTTGACCACTGCTGATTGACATTTCTCAATTCCTTGGATATCTTTTTATATCCCTTTCCGGTTTTATACAGTTCAACTACCTTTTCCCATAGATCCATTGATTCTTTTGCTTTCCCCATGACTCAGAATCCCGAAACGTCAGTGCAGTATTGGATGAAAAATGCAAGGGTCTGTCAGGAGTCCAGAAACATTTTATACACACACATTAATTACAAGCAAACCGATCACAGGTGAGGCTGGTTACCTTTTTAATAGCCATTCAAACCCATTTGTGTCAACTTGTGTGCATATTATCAGGCCAAAATCATTGTAAACTTTTGAGCAGGGTCATTTGGTTTCTGTTTATTAGGATTTAAAAAAGAGTTTACACAGTTGATTGATAATAAATGGCTTCAGCCAAACACTAACCATGAGTGAAAGAAACGTTTGCGTTATCCATATTCTCTGAAAAATAGCCAAGAAATCATAAATTCTGCCAGGGTATGTAAACTTATGAGCACAACTGTATATGCTTAGGTCAAATTTCACAAATCAGGTTTACATCCACTTTAACCACTTGCCGACCACTGCACACCAATATACATCAGCACAATGGCAGCGGTGGGCAAATGGCCATACCTATACGTCCCTTTTAAAGGGCAAGGCTAGCGGCATACAGTGTAACCGTGCCCGCAGGCTCAATGTCCGCCGGTCTCCTGGAGCCACAGAATGGGGCAGTGCCTATGTAAACAAGGCATTTCCCCCATTCTGCCTTGTGACATGAGAGATCACTGCTCTCTATGATCGGGACAAATGATCACTGTCGTGAGTGGAAGTGTTTAATCTCTTCCCTGCCAATGTCATTTACACAGTAATCAGTGCATTTTTATAGCACTGAGCGCTGCATAAATGACAATGGTTGCCAAATAATGTCAAGTGTCCGCCCTGTCGCAATTACGATAAAAAAAAAAAAAAAAAAACGCAGATCGCAATCATTACTAGAAAAAAAAATAAACAAGCATTTAAAATAATGCCATAAAACTATCCCAACTTTTGCACAAAGCAATCAGTATACTCTTATTGTGATTTTTTTTACCAAAAATATGTAGAAGAATACATATTGGCCTAAACTGAGGAAATTTTTTTTATTTTTTATATATATATATTAGTTTTTTTGGGGGGGGGGGGGGATTTATTATAGTAAAAAAACATTTTTTTCCAAAATTGTCACTTTGTTTATAGCGCAAAAAAATAAATAAAAAAAAAAAAAACCGCAGAGGTGATCAAATACTACCAAAAGAAAGCGCTATTTGTGGGGAAAAAAGGACATCAATTTTGTTTGAGTACAATGTCGCACGACCGCAATTTTCAGTTAAAGCGACGCAGTGTCGCAAAAAAGTGCTCTGGTCAGGAAGGGGGGGTAAAATCTTCCGGGGCTGAAGCAGTTTAAGCAGAGTTCCAACCATTTAAAAGTCAGAAGCTACAAAAAGTATAGCTGCTGACTTTTAATAAACATACACTCACCTGTCCTATGGTCCAGCGATGCAGCCCACCCAAAGCCTCTCTTCTACACAGTGCTGGCATTGCAAGTGTGGGCGCCCAGCTGTGACAGCTTGCGGCTTTATAGACGGCCGTGCACTGCAGTCTGGAATGTCTGGCCAATCTTCTGGGACCTGTGACGTGTCCCAGAAAATTGCAGGGGAGAGGGAGGAAAAGAGGTGAACTTCCGCTTGCGCCGTGGTGCTAGGAGAGGAAGTGGGAGCTGGGTAAAAATGCCATGTCAGGGGGTCACGAGTACTTAAAAGCAGAATTCCACCCAAAAATTGAACTTCTGCTTTAAGCGTCTTATTCAAATTAACTAAAATATTCATATTTAAAAACATTGTTTGCTGAAATCACAGTTTTTTGTTATAGTGTGTGTATACATATATAAATGTGTTTTAAGTGAATGTTTTCCAAGGATAATATGTGAGCTACTTTTGAAAGTGATAGCTACATCACCATAATGTTGATCTACCGTCTTCAGTACCAAGGCTGGTCATACCTATATTTATTTTCGTTCAAGCAGTGGGTTGGGAAAAAAAAAAATCTCCCCACTGTGCCATTTTATTAAGCCAGCAGGAAACTTTCCCTGTCGTCAGAATACCATGATCCGTGCCGCTAGCTACAGTTGACAGCACTAATCTTTTGGGAAAAAAAATGTCAGGCTGGTTGCACACAAGACAGTTGGTTGATCCATGCATATATCAAAGTTTAGCTGTCCCTATTGAACCTGCAGAATTTCGATCAGAGTCTGGCCAGCTTAGTCACTGACCGGAACATCAACTTAAATAACAAATCAGGAGATCCTAATCTGCATACATGCTCTGAGTTAACCTGGCCATAGATTGATCACTTTTTTTTTTCTTTGAAACGGGCAGCTGCCTGATCCAAAAAATAAAAAAATTCCCCCATCCACACATTCAAGGTGGATGAAGGAATCCTCCCACTTATTGTATTCTGACAGCAGGGACTCCTCCGCTGTCAGAATATACTGACCAGTGCTGCAGCTAATTGGCTGCATGTACTGATCGAACACAAAAATTCCGAACAGTTCTTTGCGACAGGAGTCAATCTCTAGGTCAACTGTACTCGACCAGGGAACAGCCATAGATGGATCAAAATTTGGCTGGTCTCTGCTGAACTACTCAAATTTTCATCTATGGCCAGCTTCAGTGACTCAAGGCAAGATAAATTGAGTATCTGGCGCTCCAGGGAGGCAATGCCCTTAGTTTGTAATAATGTACATTTGATTAGTCAGTCTTTAGGTAAAAAAGATGAACCACGGTAAGGGGGCGATTTAAAAAAGGAGGCAGCCATCTTCAGTATGTCCAGCAACTCTGCGAAACAGAGGCGCCGCCCCCCCCTTTAAGTGTAGTATTAAAAGAGTATCATTTATTGCACAAGATTAAAAACACTTACAAGCTATGACGAGCATGACTCCCACTTATGAGTGTTTTTAATCTTGTGCAATAAATTATACTGTTTTAATACTACACTTAGACGCGCCCCCCCCTTCCTCCTTCGATTTCTTTTACAAGCTTTAGTGACTCATGTACTGAAGCAAGAAGATCTGACAGTCAGGTTGCCAGCATTTCCAATAAGGGCAGCGGTCATATTTTTCTCAGGAAAGGTTCCCTTGACAGATATAAAAAATAGAGCCGTTACTGATTAAAATTTGTGTTTGATTAATCGATTTTTTTTTCTAAATCGACTAATTTTGATTAAATTATAAAACACATACAGATCCAACTTCTTTTAGCTGATCTCCTTGCATTGCAACTCTGCATTAGTCAGTGGTAAATGTGGTATACACTATATACAATCACCCGACACTGGTTAGTTTCCACAATCCATGACTTAACTTTACAGTTCACACAAATACGTTTTAAATCCAAACTGTAGCACTGACGCAGGTAATTTTTTCCACAGTAGTGCGACAATCCCTCCCCCCCCCCCCCGGTCTAACTAATCTCTCACCTTATGACATGGACCCTGTGCAAACAGGTGGTCATGCAAGCGGGTATAAAAAGGGTTAACACGGACCATAAACTTCTCACATCTCAGATCTCAGCAAGGACACCAGGTCATGGGTAGAAAAGAAAAGATCCAAGTGCTCACTGCTTAAGTATAAGATTTAATTTGTGTGTTCAAACACAAACTACTCACATAAAGGATGATAAAAACACAGCATGTAAAGCCGACAATCGCGTTAGTTCCGTAGGGCAGCAGTGGGTGACGTCATGCGTAGCTCCTCCCCCGTCTGCGTTACGTTCAATCAAAACTTCAACGTCACCGGACTCCTCCCCCCTTGCCTTTGTTAGACGGAGGCACTTTGGGATCACCGGATCTCCGACGGAACTCCCGGAAGCCGGCAGAGAGGTGAGTACCAATCAAAAGAATTTTGAGCGATCAAAAAAAATTAACGATTAATCGAGGAATTTAATCTTTAATTTTCACAGCCCTAAAAAATTAATAAAAAACTTTGCTTTAACCTGAAATTATCTCTGTCTGCAGGTCCAGGTGATGTCTGAGGGAAACGAGTCACCTCTCTTCAAACAATTCTTCGGAAACTGGGTGTGAATAGCTGGCCTTGGGTTCCTCTGTGCTATAAGATTTCCCTTCTCCCCTCCACCTGCTTCACCAACAGGTCAATTTTGTATTAAAAGAGGAACTGCAGTCTGCTCAAATAATTTGTAATAAAAACATGTTTTCCATTCTGAAGCTTCCCTCCAACCACTTGCATATTTTATATATACTGCGATTCTGTACTTGCCAAATTTGCTGCAGAAATCTCCCTCAGTTTGGCTGCAACCATTTTAAGTTCCGCTTTAAGGTTAAGCTCCAGCTGCCAGGTGAAAAACTGTGCTGCCTTCTCCGGTTGCAGTGAAGGGCTCGGAATGTCTCGAGACAGAGGGATGTATTCTGTCACATTAAAAATGTATTGCAACTCGCATATAAAGTTCATGGTCACTGGGCCGAAACACGTTTGGCTTGTACCTAGCAGCTGCAGATAAAAAGCTGTGGACACCAGTATCCCTCATTGAGCTTTATTAACAATGCACCAGCATGAAGGAGATCATTGGTCTAACACTGCATACCTAGCTGTCAGTCACGGATGCTTCAACTCTTCTCACTTTATAGCTGCGATTATATAATTTTTGGGTTTATACAATAGCAAGTCATTAATAACAGCTAGGCTCAGGGCTTTTGGAGATGTACAGGTAAACATGCACATATAATCTGAGGAGTATAGTTTATAGAAAAATGGTCTTGTGACGGGGTCTCCTAAGCATAACTGGCACAGTATAATCATGCAAGCCTTGGTAATATGGCAGATCACGCATAGTCACCACATAGTTGTGGGTTTGCCTTAGGGTACATTTACACCAGATGTTTTGCCATGGTGCAAATGGCAGGGGCAGGAACCCGACGATTCCTGTGGCTGTTTTTTGAGGTGTGAGTAGCTACTTGCAGCCGCTTAACCTGTACATTTCAATGATTGGCTGCAGTCACTGACAACCTGTCTCACATCCAGAGATTAACTGAAGTGGGACTGTAGCCTTGCCCCAACCTGTGTAACAAATGTCAAGGATCAAGCAGTCTAGTTCCCGTATATCCTATTACTGATGAGGGCTCTGTTAGCAGCTCAATTGTTACTACTATATGATATCTTTCAGTGTTACTAGTTCTGCAATTTCCCTCCACATCTTTTTCTGGTAATGTGCAGCACAGCGAGACACAAAAACAATGTATTTTTACATATTTACTGCCCTATGGTTAAAAATAAAGGCAAAGATCCAAATACAGCAAATCATGTACATATTCCCTGACAAAAATAGGTCTGAAGACAGATTGTGGGCTTCTGTGTTTAGATAGATGCAAATAATTTCAGGTTACAACTGTGCACCAAGAGCTCCTGGGGTGTAGTGAAGGTACAGCCTCAATAGAGACAATTATACAAATGTGTTCTGCTTCTTAGCTCTAAAAAAAAAAAGGTAGCACACTGCGTGACTGGCATTCTGTGAATTTTACATTTTGGTATTTCAGCCTCAAATCTGCATTTGAAAGTTGTCAACTCTTAGTATAAAATGTTCTGGTCTACACCCTCATCACCCAATTTCACAAAAAGGATAGCTTGAACAAAGGCAACATAACCGTTTTAAATGTCTGCCTTGCCCACTGCTTATACTTGCATATCCTTCACAAGCCTTCCACCAGGACAGCAAGCAAACTTACACTTCAGGTTGTAGGGGAGCATTAAATATAAAGCGCAATTATTGTGCTAACCTGTGAGAAAAAAAAAAAGGACGCTGCTATATACGAATGTGACAAAAATTCATAAGTGTAAGAGGGTGGAAATGTAGCGTTAATGAATAAACAGTGCCAATACATAAACAAACATGTGCTATTAAACAGTGCTAATAAACTGAATACATAAATTAATAAAATTCTGTGCATAAATAAGTCCCAACTGAGTGAAAATAAAGGACTACTGGGGTCCCAGAAGTAGTCCTAGTAGGACGAAACGCATAAGGCTTGGTTACTCCGCTCCCCATATTGCTTTTATACACCGTGCTGACATTTTATTTGTATGCTGGTTTTTATGAACAACCAAACCTTTTTAAACTACACCATTGGAAGCCCGCTCCCTTTTTTGCATATTCTCTGCTTTATGAGCTTGTTTGACCCTTCCATCTAGTGATTCATTGCTCTGTGGCAGTCTTCCATCAACGTGATCCCACAGAGAGGACCGGACCTTTGGGGATACCGTTGACTGTTCGACCCTTCCAGGACCCTTTGGACCGTTCCCGTTTTATCTTGTTTCCGGTTATCTAGGCTTGTTTGACCTGGTGTCGCTGACATCCAGGTCCACTGGCTCTGGTAAGAGTACCCATATATATTTCAATTATTGAGGTCATTGCCTTCAGATACAAATCCCACGGTTCCCGGTTTCCCATATGAACAATCCTGTGTTTGTGGTACACCTGCTGCTCTCTGGGACTTAGTTGGGACTTATTTATGCTCATAAATTTTGTCAATTTATGTACATGGTTATCTATGTATTCACACTGTAGGGGAGCATTGACTGTCTTCCCTCCACTGATATAGCCCTTGGTGCCGAGCTGCCAGGACTGAGTGCTGTCATGTGACAATATTGGGGAACTCTTCATTTGGACCAAGCAGAGCTTATACAGGGCTTCTCACTCCCATGGGCACTGGGACAAAAAGATTTACAACAGAAAAATTAAACAAACTTGCCCTTTCTGGGCAAAAGCACAGGTTTACCTTTGAAGATGAATGAAAAACCAATGAATGGCACCCTGTGGAATCAGTGAACAAACATTGTATAAATCTGTTTTTTTTTAAATTTAAGTCACCAAAATCTGAAAACAATATATTAAAAGGTTGAGGCGCTAGGTGATGTTCAGTAAAACATAAAATTGCAAATATAAAATATACTGTACATAGTATAGCAAGTTAGAAAGTCCATATGTGATTAATCCCAACACCAAATTTTGATACTCAAAAAATCAGTAGGCTGCCACTGCTGACCCCTTTCTGGATTCAGTGCTTTGTGGCAATGACCTTGAACAAGAAAATAGCAGCTGGAGAACTCCTGACTTCTCAACTTGATTCAGGACATTGAGGTTTTGAAGCTTTTGGATCAATATGGACACCATACAGTTAGTGTGGTTATGAAGGAAAGCTTAGTAACCATGATAATCTACATGCCCCACCTCCTTTGTACTAGGAGCATTTTATTGTGGAAAGTCTTGGATACTACTTTATCCCTCAAGACCTCAACTTTTCTAGCATTTTTATCCACCAGTTTGTGCCCCAAGAAGACTTTTGTATAATCAATGTTCATTAACATTTTTGAGCAAAAGATGAACATTTTCAGTCTTCAGTAATCAGGAAGATTAAAGCAGAACCGAAAAAGTGAAAGGTGAACTTCGGAATGGAAAGAAGCTCCCATTCTTTGTACCAGCTCTACAGAATTGATTCTCCCACAGCCTGGTTTTAACCAACAACTTCAGCCAACACTTTAGTTTTGGATACAGTGGGGATGGGTTATAACACAAGGTGCATGTGCTCCCACTGCATACATTTCCAATTAGTTACTGTTGTGACAGCCATTACCTGCACAGGAATAGATGGAACAATCTTCTATTGAAATAAAGCAAAAATTTTGACAGATTCTATCCGCCCAAGGGCTTCTTATACCATAGAAATTCTAGCAAAGAGACATCCATACCAGAGTTCCTAACTTTCCTCCCTTGAATCGTCTTCTGCAAAGCTGATCCATTGGCCATCCCATAAAATATAAATCTTCCAAGAGTGAGCCATTCATAATTGTTCACATGGGAAGCGTTGGAAATGCATGCAGCATTTTTTCTATGACTAAGTGCACCACAATGCATGGTAGTACATAGTGTGCTGTGGGGCTCTTCAATGCATTCGTCTCTATGGTGGACTGCCTTTGTGTGTTGGCGTGCCACTGAAAATTCATGAAATGTCAACATGAGCCTAGTATTCACGTTACCTCAATACACCAGAATCCATAAGTGTTAATGGGTTCTTAGGGACTTAAGGGAGCGTGTATATCACTATCCACGGTTATACTCTTCAGGTTTACTACATACCACAGCATGCATTTTGCAGCCAAAATTTTTTAAATTCAGGCCACAGCATACAGCCTGTTGTATCCTAGAAAGCCCTCCCTGCTTAACAGAGAACAGAGTGGAGAGCCAGTCAAACAGAAAAGTCACATGGTTAGGCATTCCTCCTAGTTTTTCTCACACTGCTTTATAAATAATTTTTTAGCAGCAGTATGCCCAGATCAGTGCTTTACAACGCAGTCCCTGGGTGTACCTCCAACCATTTTGGATACTAAAGATGAAGTTTCAGAATCTCGTTTTAATTGGAGTCTTGCATTTTGGGACATTTTCCCTTACTCTTTGTCCCAGTGACATTTTCACAGGCACAGAAGGGAGGGGAATCTACCTAAAATGAATGTAGACTACAAAAATGTGATAGAAGTCCTCACATTTTCTCCCTATACCTGCAGAACTGGAAGTCTTGGTAGGAGTTACTCTTTATTTACAATCTGTGTGGGGCTGCCCACATATCTAAAAAAAGTCAACAGTTGGTTTTAGACCACTTTCACACTGAGGCGCTTTTCAGGCGCTTTCACGTTAAAAACAGCACCTAAAAAGCTCACGAAAACTTATTTCCATTAAAATCAATGAACACTTTCACACTGGGGCAGTGTGCTGGCAGGGCTGTGGAAAACTCCCCTCCCCATTGAAATGAATGGAAAGCTCTTCAAAAGCGCCTGAAAAGCTCTTCAAAAGCGCTCAGTGTTTTTACTGGCAGTTTAGAAGCGCTTCAGTGTGAAAGTGGCCTTAAGTTGACCACATTCTCCATTAATGCCATCATTATTCAAGTTATAAAATAGAAGACTAGGTCATGCTTCAGAATTCAGGTGCTTCTCGGGCATTACAAAGGCCCCATAGCTTTATGAGCTATACCGTATTCTTTCCTTTCAAAATCATTAAAAACACAAAAGACCAAATAAGAATATAAAGTGCTTTAATTGAAAACTAGATAACCTAAGAAGCATTTAAATTTCCGGACCTAACTGTAAAACTGCGTTTGAATACGACGACAAGACATAGGAGAACAAGTAGTGCCGCTGCAAATAGGATTCCTGGAAGAGCCATGGTGAGGTGCTGGAGGCTGGCCAATCCTGTGACAAGAACAAGATGTAACAAGAGTTACCTGCATTGCCAGATCATAATACAATTTATTCCAATTAAAGTGGAGGTAAACCCACTCATCCTTTCTAAACTACTGCAATATTGGTTATCTAGAAGGATATACATGCCTCCTGCATGTATACTTATCTGTCAAATGTCTCCCCTCTGTCTGTTATGAGACCTGAAAAACTGCAGATTTTGGGGGTGGGTCTGTTTTCCAGGGCTCAGTGGGTGGAGTTTGCGATGTCAGTAGACTCCTCGCCCACCTCTACACTCCCCTTATCAACATGCATTTTCTCCTGTGTATTTCTTACACTGAACTTCTGCTATGATCACTAACATTTAGTCAAAACCCAGAAAAGTGCCCACATGCCAAATCATGCTGAGGTGTGGAACAACCAATCCTTGCAGAGCTGCTGAAGAAAGGAGTGGGGGTGGGAATTAAAAAAAATAATGCACGTCTTAGGCTAGTGCACGAGATATGTAAATCACCTGTCAATCACAGCAAGGGGGAAGAACAAAGTTTACACAGTTTGTCAGTTTTATTTCACTGAAAAAAAAAAGATGAGGCTTGCTCAGAGCTGGATTAACTTTTTGTGGCAAGACACAGCTGATCTGAAATCCCATACTCTATATTGTGCCAGACAAAAAAAAAAAAAAAAAAATTGGGTTTACATCCACTTTAAAGAAGAGTTCCCCTTAAAAAAATAAAAAAAGTCACCAGCTACAAACACTGCAGCTTCTGACTTAATAATCGGACACTTACCTGTCCCCGGGACGAGCAATGCGGGGGGAACGAAGCCGTGATTGGCCGCGCAGTCATCTGGGACCTGTCACATATCCCAGATGACTGACAGGAGGGAGGGAGCCCTTCCTGCGCCAAGGGGAAGTGATCTCACCAGCCCAGGCACTGAAAGAGGCAGACTACGAGGGACCCCCTAGCAACAGGCATTTAGAGGAGAGTTAAAAAAAAAAAAAAAAAAAAAATCCAAATCCTTTTTTTTTAGGAATTTTAATCAATTTTTTTTTTTTTTTTAGAGTACACCACTTTAAGTTTGAGATTTACATTTATCAGGACAATGCAGGATGCAACAGAACTTGCATAATTTCCTGGCACTGAGACTTTGGGTTTAATATGTTAAAAGCCTGAACGATAAGCACTTTTCAGTAGATTAAGGCTGCACTGGAGATTTTAATCTGTTGCTAAGAATTAACCATTTGCAGGTGGTCACTAGAACAGGTTGCTATAATTTTTAATAGCTCAATGCTGCTACTAAAATGGTTATTGAAAGTTAAAATGGGTATAGCAAATAATCACTAAACACATGGCTCCCTATGGAGCAGGCTACCCAAGGCCATCAGTTTCACATGTCACTACTCCATTCATGTACAAGAGATTGCTACTGCATGGGGAGGGGGGGGGGGGGGGTGGTGTTATGATTTGATGAATTGATTAGGGGGAAGCTGTATTTTTGTTAATTTAGTTAGCTTAGTGAACAGCCTATATTCACTCAATATTTTCCTGTCTAGATATGTCACCTTATTGGCATGCAAATATCAGCCTTCCCTAGCAAAGTGACCACATTGCCACTGGCTGTGCTGAAATGCCTCCCCCAATATAGTGTTGTCATGCTCCAGCTCCTCCCACTGCATGTCTTGTCGCAAGAAAATGTTGCATCAAAGATGAACTGCACAGGACAGCACTACGTACAAGCAGCAATAAGCGCTTCTCACGATACCCATCATGTGCCTTATACCCTCTTCAGGAGTCATGACAATGCAAGCAGCTTTACTAGGAGAAAAAGTCACCCACTTATGTTGACTTACTTGCAGATGTTACCACTTGCTGATGTAGCTTGGCTGCAGTATTAGCAACCATAGGTCTTCATTTTTCACTTTTGCCACTGCCTCACTCTGAAAAACTCATCAAAATAAGAGCCATCTCCCTCTGTAGGCCACAGAGTGCCAGCGCATTGTTGGGATCAATATCCTTTCCAATGCTGCAGAAGCCAAGATGTTGCAACCAAGCGTAGACACTGTTGGGAATGGATGTATATCAATCCAGCCAACTTGCCGTGCATCAATCCATTCGGGTATGTGTTTAGCGGCAGTGCAGCAGCACCCTTAACTGAAGGTATCCCTTTTGGACTGCCACAAAAATGCATGCCTTTTTATCACACATAAGGGAACATTTTCAAAGTCACCAAGTAAAACCTATCACAAAGTACCCAAATGCCATTGAGCAATTTAACCCCTCAATGCTTAGTTAATACTAAAGCAGGGTTTTTTACCCCCTATTTTGATGTGTGCGTCATTAGGGAAGCCCATTCACTTTAAATCGGTCTTTAAATCTGTACGTTGTGATGTGCTGCCGCTAGTGTACATGTGTTGGGGTGCCATTTTGAATGAATAGCAGCGTACAAAAAAAAAACAGTGTTGTAGCATTCTTATACAAGCATTACTGTGGTGTGAAGCCAGACTAAAAGAATGAGGGGTGTTTTTACAGTGCAAATAACAGCATTTTTGTGTACTTTACATGATTAAAAAAAAAAAAAAAAAAAAAAGTCATACCAGTTTTGGCCTCTGTTTGAAAGACAAGAGGCCCAGCGGTCTTCACCAAATGATGGGAATAATCAGACTCAAAGCGCCGACCTACAATGGCAAGGAAGTGGTCAGAAGATCAAGCAACACCAGTGATCAGATTTAGGCTCAAATGAGGCGGCAGCTCCTTACCTCGCTTAAGGCTAGAGCAGTCCGAGGTGCAGGTTTCATTGGAGGAGGGAACACAGACCGAGACGCTGCAGAAAACAAACACCTAACACAAGCAGAGAAAACATTTTAAAGGCTTTTAATCACTGTTTGCCCTCCATCTTTCTTCCTCCCCCAATAATTCCTCACACAATGGCAGCACTCCTGCAAATCAGGCACCATAGTTAGTAGGCAAGGTTTAAGACAGACAATAGTCCGTCCAGTTTAACCCTTTCATGACTAAGCCCATTTCTGACATTTGGTGTCAACAAGTTAATATCCCTATTTTTGCTAGAAAATTACTTAGAACCCACAAACACATATATATATATATTTTTTAGCAGAGAATCTAGAGAATAAAATTGCGGTGGTTGCAATATTTTAAAATGCAATTTTTTGGGAAAGGGGACACTTTCATAAATTTAAACAAAACAGTATAGTTATCCCAATTTTTTTGTATAATGTGAAAGATGTTACGCCGAGTAAATAGATACCAAACATGTCACGCTGAAAGAGAAAGTAAAAGACATAGACATATATAATAATATTAATCTATCTCCAACACACCACCAAAATTAAAAATCCATATACACAATCCTATACCCACAGCTGAGTCTGAGGCAAGTTAAAAAACTCCAATAGGCGCCGTGCCATTTATTTTGAAAATACAATGCACCTAGCCATTGCAACACATGTACATTTTAGCACACCACAATGCATAGATATGTACAATTTTTGTGTTGGTGTGCTGCAAAAAAATATAATTTTATTTTTATAATTACACACAGTGGTGCTCACAAGTTTACATACCCTGGCAGAATTTATGATTTATTGGCCATTTTTCAGAGAATGTGAATGAGAACACAAACTTCAATCATGGTTAGTGTTTGACTGAAACCAGTTATTAGAAATCAACTGTTTACTCTTTAAATCATAAATCACAGCAGAAACTACCCAAAATGACTGATCAAAAGTTTACATATCCCAGTTCTTAATACCGTGTATTGCCTCCTTTAACATCAATGACAGCTTAAAGTCTGTTATTTGTGGATGAGGCTCTTTATCTTCTCAGATGGTAAAGCTGCCCATTCCTCTTGGCAAAAAGCCTCCAGTTCCTGTAAATTCTTGGTCTGTCTTGCATGAACTGCAGGTTTGAGATCTCCCCAGAGTGGCTCAATGATATCGAGGTCATAGGACTGAGATGGCCACTCCAGAACCTTCACTTTATTCTGCTGTAGCCAATGAAAGGTCGACTTGGCCTGTATTTTTTTTTTTTTTTTTTTTTAAAACATACTGCATTCATCTTGCCAACAATTTTGACTAAAAATTGACTAAAATACCTGTGCCTGTTTTGTTCACACATCCCCAAAAAAATCAGCAATCCACCTCCGTTTTTATCATAGGCCTTGTTGACTCCTCTCCAAATGTAGCGTTTATGGTTATAGCCAAAAAGCTAAAGTTGGGTTTCATCACTCCAAATGAATTTGTACCAGAAGGTTTGAGGCTTGTCTGTGCTGTTTGGCTTATTGTAAGTGGGATACTTTGTGGCATTTGCGTAGTAATGGCTTTCTTCTGGTGACTCGACCATGCAGCCCATCTTTCTTCAAGTGCCTCTTTATTGTGCATCTTGAAACAGCCACAGCACATGTTTTCAGAGTCCCGTATTTTAGCTGAAGTTATTTGTGGGTTTTTCTTTGCATCCTAAACAATTTTTCTGGCAGTTGTGGCTGAAATTTTAGTTGGTCTACCTGACTGTGGTTTGGTTTCAACAGAAACTCTCATTTTCCACTTCTTGATTAGAGTTTGAACACTGATTGGATATCTTTTTATATCCCTTTCCTGTTTTATACAGTTCAACTACCTTTTCACGCAGATCCTTTGACAATTCTTTTGCTTTGACTCAGAATCCAGAGACCTCAGTGCAGCACTGGATGAAAGATGCAAGAGTGTCATGAGTCCAGAAACTCATTAACCTTTTATACACACACTAATTACAAGCAAACAGATCACAGGTGAGGATGGTTACCTTTAATAGCCATTCAAACCCCTTTGTGTCAACTTGTGTGCATGTTATCAGGCCAACATCACCAGGGTATGTAAACTGTTGATCAGGGTCATTTGGGTAGTTTGTTGCCATTATGATTTTTTAAAAAAAGAGTAAAACAAACAGTTGATTGATAATAAATGGCTTCAGCCAGTCACTAACCATGAGTGAAAGAAATGTTTTTATTCATACACACACACACACACACACACACACACACACACACACACACACAGTAGCTCACAAAAGCGAGTACACCCCTCATAGTTATGAAAATATTTTATTCTATCTTTTAATGCGACAACACTGAAGAAATTACACTTTGCTACAATGTAAAGCTTGTACAATAGTGTAAATTTGCTGTCCCCTCAAAATAACACAGCCATTAATGTCTAAACCGCTGGAGTACACCCCTAAGTGAAAATGTCCAAATTGGGCCCAAAGTGTCAATATTGTGTGGCCATCATTTCCCAGCACTGCCTTAACCCTCTTGGGCATGGAGTTCACCAAAGCTTCACAGGTTGCCACTAGAGTCCTCTTTCACTACTCCATGACATCACGGAGCTGGTGGATGTTGGAGACCTTGCTCTCCTTCAACTTCAGTTTCAGGATGCCGCACAGATGCTCAATAGGGTTTAGCTCTGGAGACATGCTTGTCTAGTCCATCACCTTTACCCCTCAGCTACTTTAGCAAAGCAGTGGTCGTCTTGGAGGTGTGTTTGGGGTAGTTCTCATGTTAGAATACTGACCTACGGCCCAGTCTCCGAAGGGATTGGGATCATGCTCAGCTTCTGTATGTCACAGAACATGTTGGCATTCATGGTTCCCTTAATAAATTAATGAATCCCTTAATGAACTGTAGCTCCCCGGTGCCAGCAGCACTCATGCAGCCCCAGACCATGACACTCCCACCACCATGCTTGACTGTACGCAAGACACTTGTCTGTACGCCTCACCTGGTTTCCACCACACACTCTTGACACCTGGTTTCCACCATCACCGCTTGAATTTGATGCAGTGGCATATGTTCTGAGCACTGACAGGCTGATCCCACCCCCCACCCCTTCAACCCCTGCAGCAATGTTGGCAGCACTCACAAGTCTATTTCCCAAAGACAACCTCTGGATACGACGCTGAGCATGTGCACTTAACTTTTGGTCAACCATGGCGGAGCCTGTTCTGAGTGGAACCTGTCCTGTTAAACCACTGTATGGGTCTTGGCCACCGTGCTGCAGCTCAGTTTCAGGGTCTTGGCAATCTTATAGCCTAGACCAACTTATGTAGAGCAACAAATTTTTTTTCAGATCCTCAGAGAGTTCTTTGCCATGAGGTGCCATGTTGAACTTCCAGTGACCATTATGAGAGTGAGAGCAAACTAAATTTAAACACACCTGCTCCCCATTCACACCTGAGACCTTGTAACACTAAAAAGTCACATGACACCGGGGAGGGAAAATAGCCAATTGGGCCCAATTTGGACATTTTCCCTTAGGGGTGTACTCACTTTTGTTGCCAGTGGTTTAGACATGAATAGCTGCGAGTTAATTTGAGGGACAGCAAATTTACACTATTATACAAGCTGTACACTCACTAGATAACATTGTAGCAAAGTGCAATTTCTTCAGTGTTGTCACAAACAAAAATAGAAAATATTTACAAACATGTGAGGGGTGTACTCATTTGTGACACACACACACACACACACACACACACACACATTTTAAAACCCATGTTGTGGTTTAAAAACTACTCACTGAAGGTATTAAACCACTACAAAATAATACGCCCTTAAAAAGTAACAAGTTGTCTTTTCATGGATGTGTTAAACCAGAACCAGAAGTAAATGGTAAAGCTCACCAATGGACACAGCAACAAATACACTTCAGGCAAGTTAGAAGCCTTGTTTTTTTATTACTCAAAAAAAAAAAAAAAAAAAAAAAAAAAAAAAACAAGAGGCAGTGCAGCTTCTGCATATATTTGCAAAATGGCAACAACCTTTTTCAGCATTTAAATAGTTTGTGTAATTGGTCTGCTACCAGGTAAGTTTGCTGTGTAAAGCCCTTCCATCTACACCTTACCCTAAAAGTTATAAATTGGGGTGGTTGACATTTTTTCATTTGGGGAAATTTCCCATTGCCTCCTATTCTGTTGATCAGGGACCTAGAAAAAAAAAACAAAAAAAGGGAAACTTCTTTAATGGTCACGTTCCCTACGTGACCATTAGGGAAGTTTGCCTTTTATTTTATTTTTTCTTGGTCCCTGATCAACAGAATAGGAGGCAATGGAAAATTTCCCCAAATCAAAAAAATAAAAAAAATAAATTTGCAAGAAAAGTTTGGCAAGGTTTTGGTGTATTGCTGCATATTTAAGTGATGGAGACAATCTCCTTATTGGGGTCAGACCACAATTAAAAACAAATTCAAATCATTTTTCACTGCCTGTTCTGGATGGAGTTCCCGATTGAACCACAAACTACGCACTTAAACATTGCACTTACATGTGTCAGCAAGCCTGCAACCCATGAACACCGATTTTATGCAGTCCTTGGCTGGAACTCTGCTACACAAGGCTGCCAACCGCTGTTTAATCCGGGTTCCAGAACCCATTCTGCACTCATGTGCAACACTCGTACATACCTGTGACTGGCTTGAGAAATCAATAAATGTGAATGCAGACACAACAAATCTCTGATAACTGGAAGGAACGGGCACTGTTAAAATATTGGTCATTGGGTCATCATCTGTATAAGGACATCTACAAAAAGGACAGAACATCTGGATTAGGAAAACCCATCTCCACACAAAATGTGTTTTTAGTATGCTTTTTCATAGTTGATTACTTGATGTACAGGGCTGTCTTGTCCAGCAGTGAGCAGCCTCACACCCCCACCAATGATCCAGGGATCACTACGGTCATAAGTTTGCACAATATTGACAGTCTCCAAATTTTACAAGAACAGAAATAAAAAAATAAGGAAGACTGGCATAATGCAGTCTCAAATGCAAAAAAAAAAAAAAAACAACAATATTTAAGGCTGCCTGATCAGGCATGAAATTGCAAATCTGGTACATTAACCACTTCAGCCCCGGACCATTTGGCAGCCAAAGGACCAGAGGTCTTTTTTCAATTTCGCACTGCACTACTTTAACTGGTAATTGCGCGGTCATGCAATTTTGTAACCAAACGAAATTTGCGTCCTTTTCTTCCCACAAATAGAGCTTTCTTTTGATGGTATTTGATTGCCTCTGTGATTTTTATTTTTTGCGATAAAAACGGAAAAAGAGCGAAAATTTTGAAAAAAAAAAAGAGATTTTCTACTTTTTGTTATAAAAAAAAAAATCTAATAAACTCAATTTTAGTCAAACATTTGGGCCAAAATGTATTCAGCCACATGTCTTTAGTAAAAAAAATGCCAATAAGCGTATATTTATTGGTTTGCGCGAAAGTTATAGCGTCTACAAACTAGAGTACATTTTCTGGAATTTACACCGCTTTTAATTTATGACTGCCTATTTCATTTCTTGAGGTGCTAAAATGGCAGAGAAGTACAAAACCCCCCCAAATGACCCCATTTTGGAAAGTAGACACCCCAAGCTATTTGCTGAGAGGCATGTTGAGCCCATTGAATATTTTTTTTTTTTAGTCCCAAGTGATTGAATAAAGACAAAAATAAAAAAGATTTTTTTTTTTTTTCAAAAAGTTGTCACTAAATGATATATTGCTCACACATGCCATAGTTATATGTGGAATTGCACCCCAAAATACATTTTGCTGCTTCTCCTGAGTATGGGGATACCACATGTGTGGGACTTTTTGGGAGCCTAGCCGCGTACGGGGCCCCGAAACCCAAGCACCGCCTTCAGGATTTCTAAGGGTGCAAATTTTTGATTTCACTCCTCACTACCTATCACAGTTTCGAAGGCCATAAAATGCCAAAATAGCACAAAACCCCCCCAAATGACCCCATTTTGGAAAGTAGACACCCCAAGCTATTTGTTGAGAGGCATGGTGAGTATTTTTCAGCGCTCATTTGTTTTTTTAAAATGAAGAAAGTAAAGAAAAAAAAAAATTTTTTTTTTCTTTTTTCAATTTTCAAAACTTTGTGACAAAAAGCGACATCTGCAAAATACTCACAATACCTCTCAGCAAATAGCTTGGGGTGTCTACTTTCCAAAATGGGTCATTTTGGGGGGTTTTATGCCATCTGGGCATTCCATGGCCTCCGAAACTGTGATTGGCAGTGAGAAGTGAAATAAAAAAATTACACCCTTAGAAAGCCTGAAGGCGGTGATTGGTTTTTGGGGTTCCGTACGCAGCTAGGCTCCCAAAAAGTCCCACACATGTGGTATCCCCGTACTCAGGAGAAGCAACAGAATGTATTTTGGGGTGTATTTCTACATATGCCCATGACATGTTTGAGCAATATATCATTTAGTGACAACTTTTTGTAAAAAAAATATATATATTTTTTTTTTTTCATTATTCAATCTCTTGGGACAAAAAAAAAAAAAATATTTAATGGGCTCAACATTGCTCTCATCAAATAGCTTGGGGTGTCTACTTTCCAAAATGGGGTCATTTGGGGGGGGTTTGAACTGTCCTGGCATTTTATGCACAACATTTAGAAGCCTATGTCACACGTCACCCACTCTAACCACTTGTAGACAAAGCCCTTTCTGACACTTTTTGTTTACATGAAAACATATTTTTTTTTTGCAAGAAAATTACGTTGAACCCCCAAACACTATATATAATGTTAAAGCAAAGGCCCTACAGATTAAAATGGTGGGTGTTGCATTTTTTTTTTCCACACAGTATTTGCGCAGCGATTTTTCAAACGCATTTTTTGTGGAAAAAATACACTTTTTTTTATTTTAATGCACTAAAACACACTATATTGCTCAAATTTTTGATGAAATAAAAAATATGATCTTAGGCCGAGTACATGGATACCAAACACGACATGCTTTAAAATTGCGCACAAACACGCAGTGGAGATAAACTACATACATTTTTAAAAGCCTTTACATGATACCACATTAGATTCACGGAGGAGGTCTACTGCTAAAATTACTGCCCTCGATCTGACCTTCGCGGTGATACCTCACATGCATGGTGCAATTGCTGTTTACATATGACGCCAGACCAACGCTTGTGTACGCCTTTGCGCAAGAGAAGGGGGGGCAGGGGTGCTTTTTTTTTTTTTTGGTTTTTTTTTTTTTTATTTAGCTTTTTTATTTTATTTTTAAACTGTTCCTTCCATTTTTTTTCTTTGTTATGATTTTTATTGTTATCTCAGGGAATGTAAATATCCCCTATGATAGCAATAGGCAGTGACAGGTACTCTTTTTTTGAAAAAATTGGGGTCTATTAGACCCTAGATCTTTCCTCTGCCCTCAAAGCATCTGACCACACCAAGATTGGTGTGATAAAATGCTTTCCCAATTTCCCAATGGCGCGGTTTATATCCGGGAGGGGGGACATTCCCTCCCACTGCTTGTAAAAGCAGTCTAGAGGCTAATTTCCCGCTAGAATTGCTTTTACATGAAAGCCGATCACTGGCTGAAAAGAATGATACCAAGATGATACCTAAACCTGCAGGCATCATTCTGGTATAACCATTCAAAGTCCAGCAACATACTGGACATATATTGTAATCTTTTTTTTTTCATGCAGCCTCTTGGCTGAACGAAAAAAAGAGATTGATTGGTGGGTATGCCCACCATTAGAATACCTCCCTTCATCCACCCACTTCTAATGATGGGCATACATGCACCATTTATATATGCCGATGCATGGGGGCATCCTCCCGCAAAAGTTATGCCGTGTACACACGGTCGGAATTTCGACCGTATGTACGTGGCATTAGGAGCCAATCGCTCCTCCCCCCCCCTGCTGCCCCCATGCTTCGGCATATATGCTCTTTTTTTTAACTGTGGTGGTGAAATCACCTCCTACAGTGTTGGAGTCGCGTCTTTATGTATCGTGGGAGCAAACGCTGTTGCTGTCAAGATAAATAAATCCGCGTTGCAACTGAATGGCGCACCTGAAAACAAAAAAATGCTTAACACTAAAACACAGTAAACAAAATTACATACCTGAAAAGCAAGCATGATAAAACATGATAAAACATAATAAAACATTGCAGAATAGAATGGAGTAAAAAAAGAGCAACAATAGAGAGAGAATAGAGTGAGAGAGAGAACAATAAAACGACAACTATTTTTTTTTTTTTTATTTTTTTGAGATTCACAGGTAAAAAAGCTCCTGACTGAAGCGACTGAATCAAAACGCTACCACAAAAAAACTGTTAGCGATCGCAGGGATCAGGCCTGACAGGCCTGACGCTGCAGTTATGTGTGCTTAGTGTTTTGTAAGTGACAGTGATCGATCGATACTGCACTTGGGTGGGCTGGGCTGGGCGGAGGGGGAAAACGCAGGTGCTAGCAGGTATCTGGGCTGATCCCGCTAACAATGCGTTTTTTTTTGGAACCCTAAACTGCTGGGACGCTAGTATAGATCTGATCAGATCAGATATTGATCTGTTCAGATACTGTGCCACTAAGGGAGGTGTATGCTTTGTGCGTGGGTGTTTGCGGTACTGGCACTAACCTGGGGCGACGCAGACCTTATTTGACCCTAAAACCTAATTGATATCACCCGCCGGGCGATCAGGGGGTTAAACCGTTATTGGGTAATAAATGGCGGGTGCCCTGACAGTATAAAAAAAACAAGCTAACTAACCAGCGTCACCCGTAACAGTAATACAAAAAAAAACTGGTTACCTAGCGACACTAATGCAGCGATCAGAAAAACGATCGCTTAGTGACACTGGCAAAAGGGGGTGAAAGGGTTAACTAGGGGCAATCAGGGGGTTAAAACCTTTATTAGGTAATATATGGGGGTACCTGACGCTATATAAAAACCTGACGGGGAACCTAAATAACGAAATAACTAACTGGCTAACCAGCGTCACCAGTGACAGTTATACAGTGATCACTGGTGAAAGGGTTAACTCTAGGGGCAATCAAGGGGTTAAAACCTTTATTTAGGTTGTAATATGGGGGTACCTGACCTATAAAACTATTTATGAACCTATATAAACATGGCGGTTACCTAAAAAAAAAAAATGGTTACCTAGCGACAGCAGTGACACTAATACAGCGATCAGAAAAACGATCGCTTAGTGACACTGGCAAAAGGGGGTGAAAGGGTTACCTGGGGGGCAATCAAGGGGTTAAACCTTTATTAGGGGGGGGGTAGGGGGCTACCTTGGACCTAAAACTAACTGCCCTGACAGTTATTACAGTCACACTGACACTAAATGCAGTGATCAGTAAAAAAAATGATCACTGCAATTAGTGACACTGTGACTGGGGGGGGGGGGGTGATCTGGGGGTGATCAGGGGGTGACAGGGGGGTGGAATATGTGCCTAACTGTACTGGTGTCAGTGTAGTGTTGTGCACTAACCTTTACATGTTCGCCGCTCGGCGTCTCCGGTCACATAGACCGGCGCACCGAGCGTGACATCACTTCCGCCTTCCTGTCTATACAATAGACAGGAAGGGGAAGTTTTTCATTGGCCAGGAGCGATCGCGAGGGGGTGGCCAGAAACCACTGGCCGTCCCCTCGTCCCGGATCGCTCCTGAAGCGATCCCGACCGTCCCCGCCGGCGGAGGGGGGTCCGATCGGACCCCCCAACCGCCGGAAGAATGTCACGTACAGGTACGTGATTCTGCCTGTACGTGCCATTCTGCCGACGTATATATACAGGGGGCGGTCGGGAAGTGGTTAATAGTGACCCAAGACATTTTTGACAATCCTCTACCCACAGTTGATCCAGAGGAAAGCAATCAAACTGATAAGAGGCATGGAGGAGCTCAGCTATGAGGAAAGATTACAGGAACTGAATTTATTCACTCTTGATAAGAGGAGATTAAGGGGGAATATGATCAACATGTATAAATATATAAGGGGGTCCATTTAGTGAACTTGGTGTTGAGTTATTCACTTTACAGTCAACAAAGGACAAGGGGGCACTCTTTACGTCTATAGGAAAAGAGATCATCTCCCAATACGGAAAGGTTTCTTCACAGTAAGAGCTGTAAAAATGTGGAAGACTCTCTGCAGAGGTGGTTCTGGCGAGTTTAGTAGATTGCTTTAAGAAAGGCCTGGATACTTTCCTAAATGTACATACTATAACTGGGTACTGACATTTATAGGTAAAGTTGATCCGGGGAAAATCCGATTGCCTCTCGGGGGATCAGGAAGGAATTTTTTCCCCTGCTTTAGAAAATTGGGGAGAGGGAGAGGGAGAGGGAGAGATCCAATTTGCTCCAGCAAGGGAACAAAAATCATATAGAATGAGTTGCCCTCTGCACGTTACGGGAAAAGCTCCTGCTGCTTTTCGGGTGATCAGCTTCATGCAGCTTTTAAATGAACCACAATAGTTTGCCATGTGAGTCGGTTGCGACAGAACTGCGTTTGGGGTGCCATTAAAGAATAATGGCACCCAAAAGCACTTCATGGGTTCTGACACAATTTGGGATCACAGCCAGAATCACTGCATTTATGTCCACAATCCCAAATCGCGAAATGTGAACAGGGCCTTATGGACCAGACCAGTTTTTGCTTTTCTGGTCTTCAGCTCATGACTAGGCCATTATTTCATAGTTAGTAAGGTTGAATAAAGACACCAGTCCATCCAGTTCAACCTGAGTGAGTATCTACAATTGTCCCTATCCCTGTACATTGCAAACTCACATCAGTCTCTACCCTCAAGGAGCCCACAATCCAAGGTCCCCATTCATATACTAGGGATAATATTTGGACAGAAGCCAATTAACCTACCTGCATGTCTTTGGATTGTGGGAGGAAACCGGAGTACCCAGAGGAAACCCACACAGGCACAAGGAGAACATGCAAACTCCGGGCAGGTAGTGTCGTGGTTGGGATATTTGCAATACTGCAATGCATTCATTTGACAAGTGCGCGGTTGTGCAAGGCTGTACCTAAACAAAATTTGTGTCCTTAAACCCCCCCCCCCCCCCAAAGTTTTTGGTGGTATGTGAGCACTTTTTTTGCGCAAAACTGCAAACAGGTTAAATTCCCCTAAATCGGGTGGCCACTGTTTCATTGCTTTGCAGGGATAGGCTTCCAAATGGACGGAGTGCCAGGATGAACATAAGCTAGATATAATACTTTTCTGTACAGTACTGCATTGCAATATATTAAAAATGTGAGTTGAAGAAAAAAAAAAAAAAAAGTCTACAGATATGTTTTGGACCACACGTGCATGATGCAGCTGTACATGGTAGAATTGCATAAACTGCGGTGTATGATACAGATCTTGTAAAGAGGAAAACTAACAATTTCCCCACCCTAAAGATAGGCTTTAAATCCGCTTTACACCACTTATGCATTAAGCGATAAGGAAAAGTCTGTTAGATCAAGCAAAGTATTAAGCCTTGAATCCTTCAGGGAGAGGGTGCATTTGTATGCTGTAACAAAATGGGCAGGGAGGATAAAATCTGAAAATATTTAAAGGGAGAGGAGTAGGTATCAATACTGGGTGACAGTGATAAAAAAAAAAAAAAAAAAACACACTATAAAATTTACCTTTAAGGCCTCATGCACACTGGAGGTTATAAAAGTGCCAGTAGCATTGGCTGTAGAAAGCAGTAGAATGAGTTTGTGTATTTTGCAGTGGCTTTAATAAAATTACACTCCCACAAAAGCGTATGGCTCAAAAATGCTGATAGATGGCGAATTGCGCTTTGTTGGCATTCAGCTTTTTTTTCAAAGTTAGAGCATTTTAACAGCCTTATACTCACCTTTATCCATTTTAGTCCATTATTGTCTACATATATGTACTTCATGTGTGGCTGCATGGCATATCTCAGGGTGGATTTCCTGATGGTGACAACTGTAGACCATGTCTGGGACATGGGTGCGGGAAAGATTCACACTCGTGGTAATGTTCAACGCCCTCTAAAAAGGGATAAGCAGTGGATCGCTTTCGGAGGGTGGTATAGCAGGGGCTGAAAGGTGTTGGGGGCGCTACTCGAATAGCCATTTTACATTGTGGGACCGTGCACAACTGAACCAAGCATTTGGGTTGCGGTGTGGCCCCCGTTTATCTCAAAACAGAGTTTGACAAGCAGTGCCGCCTGTCAAACTCTGCAACCCAAGTAAAAAATGCCAGTCATGACACAAAGCATCTGAGTCAGAGTATGTGTACAGCCCTGTCAGCCAAGTTAGAATTCAGATGGGTGACCAGAAGGCTTGGAAAAAAGCTGCTCAGCCCATCCGTCCTGGCCATCCATGTAAAAGCCCATGTTATAAGGTGGCAACTCAGGAGAAATGGGAGACAGGGACAGAGCATTGCCATTCTACCATGTCTGAACAAGGACCTTCAAGGCAGGATCACCAAATATTAAATAAAAGCTTTACATTAACTTGCTAAAACTGAACTCGAGGTCAATCCTTTCACCCCACCCTCACTCTCCCCATATACAGAAAAAAATCCCTTCTGTGATGAAGAGGGAGCCCTGGGATTATGGAGAACACCCAAGACACAAAAATGTAATCTAAACCAACAACTTCCTGATTTACATACACCTTCAACCATGCCTCATATGCCCAAGAGCTTTGTGGGAACTTAGTTTAACCCCAGGATAAAAATTGTAGACACACGGAATGCTGTGTTTGGGTGCAATCTGAATGTACCCATTGGGGCCCAAAGCATAAGCACAAGTGGAGCATTGGTGTGCCATTTCAAAATGAATAAAAGTAAAACACAGCGCTAAATCCCTAAACAATACTAGTAAATAATAGGACATAGTAAATAATATGACAATGAAAAAATAGCAGCAGTTAAAAAAAAATAAAAAAATAAAAAAAAAAGTGAAATACACAACATACAGAAATAAGTAGAAAAAAACTGCGCTGTATGCTTAATAAAAAATAAAAAAAAAAGTCAAATAATGTAATATTGACAATAATGTTCAGTGAAGTCCATAAAAAAAAACAAAAAAAAAAAAATGAATAAGTGACTGGTGAAAATCAATAACGTGAAATTCAATGAGGTATAAGTGACTGAAATAACACCGACAATGTGATCCACGACCACACAAATGTGCTTACCAGAAGGCAAGCTTAAAAAAGCCTGTAGAGTGGCAATATCCCGATGTAAATTCAGCAATGAGACATCCACACCGAATCCAACCATCCACAGATTAATGACCAATATCGGGCCATATATGTTGAAATTAATCCACCTGGATATGTTCATAAAGGTAACAAACTATGATATCGCCTTTCCTCAGCCTTATTATAGGGACTCTCCAGAGGTCACAGAGCCGGAGATCACCAATCAACCTCAGTAGAAATCATAGAAAAACAAGGGATGCTCCCATAGTGTGAAACCATAAATTAATTTATACAGAGAGAATTAAAAGTTATACTGACAAAAAATGCAGTATAGACAAGCATTGCAAATAGAAAGAACAAGTTCGCCGGCTAGCATACACCTGCTCTTGGCAGGACGCAATGACATCAGTGCATCAACCTCCCTACGCACGTTTCGTCTACCGACGTCGTCTGGGGAGTCAGTAGACGAAACGTGCGTAGGGAGGTTGACGCGCTGACGTCATCGCGTCCTGCCAAGAGCGGGTGTATGCTAGCCGGCCGGCGAACTTGTTCTTTCTATTTGCAATGCTTGTTTATACTGCGTTTTTGTAAGTATAACTTATAATTCTCTCAGAATAAATTAATTTATGGTTTCACACTATGGGAGCATCCCTTGTTTTTCTATGATTTCTACTGAGGTTGATTGGTGATCTCCGGCTCTGTGACCTCTAGAGAGTCCCTATAATAAGGCTGAGGAAAGACGATATCATAGTTTGAGTTACCTTTATGAACATATCCAGGTGGATTTATTTCAACATATATGGCCCGATATCGGTCATTAATCTGTGGATGGTTAGATTCGGTGTGGATGTCTCATTGCTGAATTTACATCGGGATATTGCCACTCTACAGGCTTTTTTAAGCTTGCCTTCTGGTAAGCACATTTGTGTGGTGGTGGATCACATTGTCGGTGTTATTACAGTCACTTATACCTCATTGGCTTTCACATTATTTTCACCAGTCACTTATTCATTTTTGGGGATTTTTATATGGACTTCACTGAACATTGTCACAATATTACATTTGACTTTATTTTTTTATTAAGCATACAGCGCAGCTTTTTTTCTACTTAATTCAAAATGAATGCCACTAACATATACACAGGTGTGAAACACAACAATGTTCCCCCCTACTGTGACATCAGAAAAAGCCATGCCAACATGCCTCACCCATCATAAATCAAAGGCCAGCGAATTGTGGATGCTGGGTCCAGGTTTGGTGCCCCCCAGCAGTGATGAAGACGGAGATGTAGCCTGGGATCGGATGGCTGCAGAAGTCTAGCCTCAAAGAATATGGGATCTCGCAGCAGTATCTGAAGTGGGTAGTCCATTGATGTATAAAATTTAGAGAAGTCTGGATCTGGATTAGATTAAAAAGAAAACGGTCACAACTAGACTTACGCAAGAATCTGAATATTTTGTCTAAATGGATCAGGCTTAATATTTCAGACATAAATGGGTAGTCGTAATACTGTATATAAAAGAAAAGTTTACATTTATTTTATATGATGTATACACACGGCTAGCTTTTTTCAATGCATATCTCAGATATTCACTTTATATTTGGCTATGTCCTGTTCTGGTTTCTTTGCGTTTGTGAAAACTTCTCAATAAACAGATGAAATAAACTGAGCAGGCTTCCATATTCCACTGTGCTGTCTGTATTCAGCATGAGAGGTCAGGTCACCCGACCACAGAAAGCTGCCCTGTAAACTACCAGTAAACACTCCATTCTCCAGCACCTATGTGTAGCACTCACTCCCATAGGAGTTGCTAAACTTGTTGGGTCTTTCCCCCCCCCACACAGCCAGGCAACGGGCACTTTCACACTTTGTTCACAGGCTCAATAGTAGGGGTTTTGGTTTTTATCTTTTTAGCCTATTTAGGGTATAATTGGATAGGGAATAGGGATGCATTAGATGTCCAACTGAAGAACATGAATAAACTCTTGAGGACTTGCTAATGTCTCTGGTTAATCAGAATGGACTTCTAAATGTGCTGTCCACCCATAGGAATGATGGTGCAGCCAAAAGAACAATGAGGTTCCAAACTGAAAATGTAGGCGCTGCTCCTTGCAGACAGGGCAGTAGATAAGGGGTTACCCCCAAGTCCTCCTGTACGGGGCCCTGGCTAGCAGGGGGGCACAGGCAGCTCTGTGAATTGTATGTGGGAAGAAGGATGATCAGTATGGTGGGGGCAATTACTGGTATCAGTCCCCTGTATGGCTCTCTGCAGCAGCTGAAAGCCAGCTTATTTTCTTCTCCCTCCCACCAGCTTTCAGCTGCTGCAGAGAGCCGTACGGGGGACCGATACCAGTAATTGCCCCACCCCCGCCATACTGATGAACCTCCCTTTGCACCATACATTTCCTCTTGCTACCCAGGCCTTCCTGTTTGACCCCCCACAGTGCTGCTGGCTTCCCTCTTCTTCCTGCAAGCACACACTAGGATCCTTCAGAACTGAGAGTGGGGAAAAGGTTGGGTAAATATTTCATACTTACCAGCCTGTTCCTTTCCTGAGTGAACACAATGAGTGATATGTACTGATCACTCACTGTGTTGATTCATAGCTGAAGCATTGGCTGGATGGGGCCCTGTGTCAGTTTGTCTGTATGGGGCCATGTGGTTTTCAACAGCAGCCCTGCTTGCAGATATGCCAAAGCACCCGACTACTGCTGCCCTAAGCTGGAGATATGGGATGGTTTCTGGCTGCTTAGCGCTGGCTCTAAGCTGACCCTTGGTCCTGGACATGTAAAGTTTTGCAGCCTTACTGTCCTCTATACAGGCTTAAGGAAGGTTGAAATGGAAGTTACTCACCCAGTCCCTTTAAGTGATTCCTGGAATCCAAGGGGGCCCCTTGTATACAGGCCAGACCTTGCTTCTCAGCCAAGCCTAGTTGAGGCTATTAGGTGTGAGACATTCAGCTGCTCCTATTCCCTCCTCGCCTTCCTTCTGCCCATGGGCAGAACCCCCAGCACGGGAGGTCCCCTCCGGATGACTGGACCCTGGACTCTGCTCTCAGTTGTTAACACTTGTGCACTCTTAGGAGCTTATGATGTGCAAGATCAGACAGCTGGCATGGTAGCAACTGTCATGCTTTGAATGACCCCTGAACTATGCACGCTCTCCCTGCCATTATACCATATAGTGCATGTGTTTAAGTGGCCAGTCACTGGGCCTGAGCTCTGTCACATGGGAGAGAGGCATGTGTCTAGCACTATGCAGGTTTTAAACATGCACAATAGCAACGGAGCTTTGAAAGGTCTGCAGTGCAGAAAAAAGTAAAAAATTTTAAGTTATTGCACCAAGGTAAGGTGGTAGTTAAGGGAGCCTGAACAGAATATTGGATGCGGTCATTCATAGTCTGCTTCTGAACATGCTGGTTGCTTGGATGTCTCTGGTTTCAAATTAGAGTTACTGACCCCCAACAAATACGCATCAAGAAGTTTGTGAAATTCAGAACTTCTTTGCATACTTGTACCTGATTAAAGAGTTAAGCCACTAGATCAGTCTGTCAAACAGCATTTTTAGCATAGGACGACAATGGCAGCTACCATACAGTATATCTTCCCATAAAGAATTACCAGAGCACTAGGAGCTTGCAAAGACAGCAGAGCAGGTTTCTTTGGGGCTCACTGTTTGAAAATGTGGCCCTCCTTTGGACTCAAAAAACTTAACTGTCCCAATAAATGACCCAGTTCTGTAAAAAAGGGGGATTCAGCACAGCTGAGAAATATACTTATGTGCACATGAATATGTTCATATTATCTTACTGATATCTATAAACAGAAGTCTGGATACCTTTAGCAATGTGCAGGTCTACATCCAGTACCCCGCTATTGGTCACAGACGGGAAGGAAGGTGGAGGCTCCACAGAGGACATTAGCTTTAGTGACAGAGTGATATTGTACAGGCATTGAATTGTCACCCTGAAAAAAATAAAAAATAAAGTATGGTTGAAGTTAAAGCACAATTGAAGCCTTACACCTACTCTTTATAGCCATGTACTTCCCACATCTTATAACCTGCAACAGATTTTTGCTGTGGAATGCCTTTCAAATTGGATTCATCATTTACCGTACAATCCTGTATTGGAGAACATTAAAGCTGAACTTCAGCCCTTTTGTAATATGTGCTGACTTGCTAATGAAATAAATCCAACAAGGCGCATTCCACCTTGTGGACTTCTGGTTAATTTACAACTGACAAGTTTTATGGAGCTTCGGAATCATAACCATCACTACACTTCCGGAACTCCATCACTGGACCATCTGGCCTCAGCTCCTGTAGCTGCAGAGTCACATGCAGCTGCTGTGCCCACCCATAATCACGGATAGTTTTATGGGAACCCATTCACAGAATAAAATGCCTGCTATGAATGAGCAGCAGAGGGGAGGGAAGGACAACTGTGTGAGCAGACAGCATCTCTCCTGTCAGAGCCCCAAAACTGTAACAATAGCTATCCTCCATAAAACTCAGATGTACATTAAAATAGATAAGTCCAGGAGGTGGCATGCATCTTGCTGGACTTAATGTATAGTAAGCCACCAGATTGTACAAAGTGGCTGAATTCCTGGAGTTAAACTTTAAAAACGGACATAAGATGAGTAATTCAGTGCAAGTGAGTATCTAGTGTTATGCTGCTGCCTTCAGGAAAATGTATGCTGGCATATAAAGTTGTAGGGACAGCCTAGTGAAAAAATTCTCTTGCACCCCTATCATGCTTCAGTTTTGTAGTAAAAGCAATAGTAGGAATGAGTCAAGAATTAATGTACTACAAGAAAAATTGGAAAAAAAAATGTTTTAATTAAAATCTACCTGTACTTATGGGACAGCTTTTTTCTGTAGCACAAGGCACAAATTAAGGCTGCCAACTCAAATTTGCCTTGCAAAGGTGATGGCAACAAGGAAGACAAACTTGTGAGTAGATAGAGTAATATCCCGTTAAGTTGAAAGGCAGGTTTGTGGAGACTGGGTAACAGGCTTAACCATGTGAGCAGCAATCTGTGCAAAGGCTTTCACTAAGGAGTGAGACAGGTAGTGTGAAAAATGGCTTACATTTGACCCTTGATGGTACAAGGCCAAAGGTTGATCCAGACTGAAGAAAAACCTTAGACTTACCGGTGACTATTTCTAGAAGTCTTTCAGTTTCAAAAAAAATTATTGAAAAGCAGTATATTACAACTTCGTGCCACCATATAATTTTGGGGCAGAGCCTAATACAGACAAGGCTAGACAACTGAAAAAAAAAATTTTCAATCAACATTGTAAAATCTGTCATACAGAGGTTTACCGAGTGTCATTAGTAAGGCTGTATATCGTAAGAGTGCACTTAATTTGGTCGTCAGTCCAGACACCCCATATGGGTACACACTGTCAGGGACCAACTGGTTCCATAGATATGAATAGTGCTTATCGAAGGACCAGACTGGTCCCGCAGCTCTGAAATAACAGTAGTTTCCAGAGCAGCGTGAGAGTCCCAAGCTAAGTAACAAGTATGTCCTCTAGAGGCTCGTCTACACTTAAGGGGTTATCTCAACTGCTTGTGAGCTCCTGCCAAAGTGAAACTGGTGGAGGCGCACAATCTAACGTAAAGTAGTTAGAGAATACAATATTATCTAAAACTTCAACATTATTACCAGAAAAAAAGAAAAGGAGGAAAGGAAGATAGAAAAGAGTGGGGGGAAGGGGTGCCAGTTAATAGAGCTTGAGATTTTGTTCATGTTGCATTGAATCCAGGTATTAGGGAGATTCCCATATGTTTGGCCCAGTGCTCCCATGTTGCTTCAAATGGTTTGGAGGTATTCATTATGGAACTGACCATTCTCTTGGGACATGATCCACAAAATCTCTTGGCAGCCATGAGAGAGACTGTGGGTTGCTTCCAGGCTTTAGCTATTGTGGTTTTTTTCTCCCAGGAGCATGAAAGCTATCAATTTTTGCGCGTATGTTGGAGTTCTGAGGGCGCGGGCATTCAGCAAAGCTATCTGGGGGGGGATTTTGCAACTGGAATGCCTGTGACTTTCCGAATGAGATTAAAGATTTTGTTCCAAAATCCTCTGATTTTCAAGCAATCCCACCAAATATGCAACATGGAGCCCTGGGCTTGACATTCTCTGAAACATAACGGGGAGAAAGGGGGGATCATCACTGCTAGTCTAGTGGGAACTAGGTATCATCTTTGAAGTACTTTCAGGTTTGCATCCATCAAAGATATGTTCACAATACCTTTGAAGGCTCTTGTTCCCGCTTTATGCCAGTCCTCCAGGTGCCAGGTTTCTTGCAAGTCTTTCCCATGCTTCCATTTAGGGGAATTTGGAGGTAGGTTCCGATAGTGACACATAAATTATGGATATGCCCCCCTTCTGTTCCATTGCTTGGCCGCACCAACGTTCATATTGTGTGAACTCTGGGGGATTGGGTTTGTTTTTCCATAAAGATGTTAGGCAGTGGGAGATTTGGAGGTGTCTAAATTTTGTCAGTATCTGAGAGGTCTAATTTTTATGTACAGTGTTTTAGAGATGGTGGGCCAGAGGTAGAGAAGAACTGTCCAATACGGTACATCCCCTTGTCTAGCCACCATTGGAACGATTTGATGTCCATGCCTGGACTAAATTGTGGGTTTTGGAATATGTAAGCGAGCGGGTGTATGTGTGATGTCAACGAGGGGAGGCGTTTGTTATCCCATAGTTTAATGGAGTGGGATAGTGTGGGGGACATTGGTGTCCCCAAAAATCCCAGACCCTCAAAGTAGGTAGTCTAGGGTATGTGATGGAACCGCCTGCCTCTATACCTATCCAATCAGGTTTCTCATATCTCAAGTAGATTGAGAGTTGGGCCAGCCTAGCAGCTTGGTAGTATCTAAACAAGTGCGATAGACCTAGTCCCCCTCGTGTTTTGGGGCTATATAGAATGTGTTGGGCTAGCCTGTAACCTTTCTTCCCCCAGATGAATTTAATTATTTTCCCTTGGAATGATTTGAGGTGATCGCTTCTTATCACTATCGGGATGGGCCTAAACAGGTAGAGGAGTCTGGGGAGTAGAGTCATCTTGATAGAGTGAATTTTACCTAGCAAGGATATGTTGTGATGTGTCCAGGTCTGAAGGTCCGTCTCAAGGTTGCGATACATGGGGGGGGGGGGGGGGGGTTTGCCTGGTATAGTTCAATCTTGGGGTTAGATTTATCCCTAAATATAGGATTGACGTGCTGCTCTATTTAAATTGGAAAGAAGGTTTTAGCTATTCTACCACTATTTTGCAGTGAAATGTTTAACGCTTGGGATTTGGTCATGTTAAACCTTAGCCCTGATATATTACCAAAAGATTCAAGGAGTTTGCTTATGTTGGGTAGCGATGTTGTTGGGGAGGTGACGAAGAGAAGGATATCGTCCGCAAACAGTGCACATTTGTGGACAGTTTGTCCGCAACAAAACCCCTCTGATGTTTTGATCCGCTCTAAGAGCAATGGCTAATGTTTCAATCGCTAGAGTAAAGATCAGAGAGGATAGAGGGCAGCCTTGCCTCATCCCCCCTGTCGATTTTATTGGGTTCAGAATAGTAGCCCTGCAGTGTGACCCTCGATTCTGGTTCAGAATAAAGGGATTTCAGTAGCCCCAGAAAAGTCTCAAACCCCCCAACGTCTCAGTACTGCAAAAAGGTAAGGCCAGGAAATAGAAAGCGAAGGTCTACTGAAGGTCTAATGACAAGAGAAGGCCCTCCTGGGAGGGGCCTCCGTCCCACCCAGATTGGTGGATTGAGCTATCAACCACTCGCCTCACTTGGTCTGGGCCTCGTGTCCCTGGAATAAATACATTCTTGAAGTCTCAGGACAGCACCTGGAGAGCGTAGCTCCACCCAACTTCCCAGGAAAATCTGCGAATAATGCCTTTTAAGGCAGCCTACTTCCACCATGCCTCAGTCAAACAAGAAACCTCCAGCCATGCTGAAGGCAGAATTTTTACAACAAAACATACACATAATATAACAGTGCAAGTCATATTGGAAACCAGTAGGGAGGGTAATAGCTGCTGTTCTGAAAGACTTCTAGAAATACCGTTACCTGCAAGTCTAAGGTTTTCAGAACAGCCCCTGGAGGAGGATAAGCAGGGGGGGAAAACAAACAAAAAAGAAGAACTTGTCCTAGGGTAGGACCACCGCCTGTAGGACCTTCCGGACAAAGGCCTGCTGAGGCTGCTGATAGTAGATCAATTCTATAATGCTGGGATGAACGTAATGAAACTGTTGCACGTTGCGTCTTTACAGATCTGGTCGGGTGAGGCTCCAACCCTCTTAACCCAGGATGTTGCAACTGGCCTAGTTGAGGGCCAGGATACCATCCGGCATCCAATGGTATCTGCCCGAGGCCTTGTAGGCTTCTTTAATGGCTATTATGAGCCAACTTCCTATTGAGCTTTTGGAAGCACTCTCCCTTACGACCACCTGGGAACAGCACAAAGATTTTAACTTCCTAAATTGCCTAGTTAATTCCAAATATTGCATTAGACAGCTCTTCACGTCCAGCGTGTAGAAGTCTTCCTCTTTAGAATTGGCTGGGGATGCGCAAAATGTTGGTAGAATCACCTGAGAACGATGAAAGGCAGAGGAGACCTTAGGCAGAAAGCCACCTTTAGGACTATCCGATCTGGAAAGTCTGTTAGGAAAAGGTTCAACTATGGAAATTGCCTGCAGATCACGACTCTCCTGGCAAAGTCCAATTTCTTACTGTAACCTCTTTTAGAGGTTCGAAAGGCTTCCCAGTTAGTCCCTGCAGGACCAGTGACAAGTCCCAAGTTGGAAAAAATGTGATAGGCCTTGGTCTTGACCTAGCCATTGCCTTAAAGAACCCAAAAACTAAACGATCTTGTGATAATTGTATTTCCAAAAAAATAAAACCGATTAAAAAAAAAAAAAAAAAAAAGTGGCCACCTGTGTCTTCAAGGTGCCAACCGCTAATCCCTTCCCATCATGATGAAGAAATTCCAGGATGGAAATGATCTCCTGCGGCAAATACTTGTTTGTAAAGCACCAGGAGTTGTATCATTTCCAAACCTTGAAATAAATATCTCTGGTGACTTTTCCTGCTGTTTAGCAGCATAGAAACTAAATTTGGCCGATAGACCCCTTTTGTTTAGGATCTGCTCCTCAGAAACCAGACTGCTAACTTGAGCTGGCTTAAGTTTGGATGCCGTATGGGTCCCCGACTCAGTAGATCTTGTGGATGCAACATCCAATGGGGTTCTGCCACCAGGTTCAGAAAAGTTGAGAACCATATCCTCCTGGGCCAATAGGGAGCTACCAGTATTAGCTTTGTGGACCAATGGTATTAACTGGAAGGGGGGGGAAGCATAAAACAAATGGAAGTCCCATGGATGAGCCAGAGCATCCAAGCCTCTTGCCCAATCCCTTCCGTTCAGAGATGGGAGCTTTGCATTTGAGTGGGTCGCAAACAGGTTGATCGGAGTACTGCCCCACCTGTTTACCACCATCTGGAAAACTTCCGAATGTAGACTCAACTCAGATTCAGAAATGATCTTCCTGCTCAGGAAGTCTGCCATCCAACTCAAACTGCCTTTCAGGTGTATTGCCGACAGGGACCCTTGATTTTTCGCTGCCCAGATTAAGTTCTCCCGAGCCAAGAACAAGAGAACCCTGCTTCTGGTTCCTCCCTGCTTTGCTATGTAGGAGACTGCTGAGGCATTGGTCACACAGGATGTGAACGTGTTGGCCCCTGATCTCTTCCTGAAACCAAAAGTAGCCCCATCCAAATTGCTTTCAGTTCCCTCCAATTGGATGATCTTTTTGCATCCGAGCTTGTCCAGATTCCTTGGGCAAAATCTCCCAGATGTGCCCCCCACCCCCAGGAGCTTGCATCTGTCGTCAGCCTTTTTGAGATGGGGGAATACCCAAAGTAGGCCCCCGCTTAGGTTTAACTGGTCCCTCCACCACTGTAATTTTCTCCTCACTTGCGCATGAATCAAACCATTTCTCTAAGGGTTCTTACCTCCAATTTTGGAAAATGAATTGCTGCAGATCCATTGAGTGGAGGCAGGCCCATTGAATGGCTGGAATGGAGGGAGGATGTTAGGAGGCCCAATGTCGACATTGCTGACCATACTGTTACTGGCGAGCTTGTCTGGATCCATTTTATCGCCCCCAGGATCTTTTCCCTTCTCTTCCAGGAAGAAAATCTTTGTTGGATAGAGTTGATTCTGTACCCCAAAAATCTTATTTTGAAAGGGATTGTTTGATTTCTCCTCGTTTAGCATCCAACCTAGGTTTTGCAAGTGTTTTTTTGTTCTGTTCAGATTTGCCAGTAGCCGATTTCCTGAGCTGGTGAATAGAAGCAGATTGTTCAGATACGGAACCATGATGATTCCCTGGATCCTTAGAGGCGACAAGGCTTCCGCCATGACCATGAAGATTCTCTGAGCAGAGGGCAAACCAAAGGGCAGGGCTCTGAACTTCAGATGGGATATCCTGCCCTCTGAGCCGATTGTCAGATGCAAAAACCTCTGGGACACTACTGCTATTAGGATGTGAAGGTAAGCATCCCTGAGATCGATGGAAGCCATAAAACTCCCCCTAAACTGCCCCCCCCAACCCCCCCCCCCCCCCCCCCCCCCATAAGCAGTTTCCTTACAGAGTACATCGTATCCATGCAGAACTGTTTGTAGCAAATGGACCGATTCAGGAGTTTTAGGTTCAAAATTAGGTGAAATTTTACTGAGGGTTTCTTTATTAGAAAATTGTGAGCATAAAACCCTAGACCAGGGGTTGTCAACCTTTTGAGCACAGTGTGCCAAAAAATGTTTTCAAAGAAATTGAGCATGAGGATTTTATAACAAAAAAAAAAAAAAAAGTCAACTTCACACTCGATCATGAAAAAGGATTTTTTATAAAGTAAATGCTGTAAACTACTTGAGTAGTAGTGAGAAATTAACATCTTGCACTCTCGCGCCTCAGATTACTGTACCACCCCCTGCACATCTGTCCCACCACTGTACCACCCTGCTCTTCTGTCCCCCCCCCCCCCCCACACTCATCTGCCCCAACACTACCTCATCCCCATGCTCTTCTGTCTCCCTACTGAATCACCTTCTCATCTGTCCTAACACTGAACCCATGTGCCCCACCAACGTACCTCCTGCACATCTGTCTCACCTCTTTACCCCCTTGCTCATTTGTCCCACCAATACACCTGTCACAGCTGCCCCACTGCTTTACCCTCGTGCTTTTCTGTCCCACCACTGAACCCCCCTGCTCATCTGTCCCACCACTGTAACCCCCCCCCCCCCCCTGCTCTTCTGTCCAACTGCTGAACCCCCTTCTCATCTCTTCCACCACTGTACATCTGTCCCACCCACTGTACCCTCCCACTCATCTGCTCCACTGCTCTACAATCTTCTCATCTAGGATATGCGCAAAATGCAGGGTGGTGAAAGGAAGCAGAGATTAGACAACTGTTCAGGCACACTCATCCTGCTGATCCACCTCTTGCATCCAGCCAATGTGCTTGTGTGTAATGTCACATACAAGCATCTGGAATTGATGTACGATGAGCTCAGGTCAGGGGTATTTTCTGAAAGCAGTGGGCATATGTGCAGGATCACAAGTTGGGCCCTCGTAGCTGACAAAGTGCACTGAATACTGGCTGTGGCTTAAAGGGACAGAGTGTAAGGGTTCAGTAGTAAGTGATGCAAAGGTTCAGGAACAATTTCAACAAAGTTCCCAGAAGCTTAACAGTAACTCCACAAACTGTCACCCGATTGTGGTGTAGCAAGGTCCCAGGCCTCCTTTGGTCTAATGAGAACCTCCAGGACCAGGGATAGCCAACACCCTTCTGTATGTAGTGGGTTGTGAGGCATGGTGGGCATGTAGTTAAAGTTATTGGGCGCCAGACACTTCAATGCAAAAGAAAGTATTTCTCTTAAACCTTTTTGGGGGAGAGAGGGTTAGGGCCAGGACACCCCTTTAAGTAGTTGCACGATTAATTGGCAGACACGGACTTCAATAGGACAGCAATGCAGGGAAAGGCATCCAGTAAAACACCACATCTGCATGTGTAGGAATGTGGTCTCCTATGGCAACAGTCTAACAGTTCCAAACACAATGCTTAACCACTAAAGGACCGCCTCACGGCGATATAAGTCGGCAGAATGGCACGGCTGGGCACAATCACGTACCTGTACGTGGCCCTTTAAGAGTCCAGCCGTGGGTCGCGTGCGCCGCCAGCACGCTCGCGACCCGGTCCTGAGCTCCGTGACCGCGGGACCCGATCGCCGCTGGTGTCCCGCGATCGGGTCACAGAGCTGAAGAACGGGGAGAGGTCTGTGTAAACAAACCTCTCCCCGTGCTTCCTACACTGCCTGTCACTGATCGGCTGTTCCCCGTCATGGGGAAAGCCGATCAGTGACGTCAGATGTAAAGCCACGCCCCCTACTGTAAGGAAAAAAAACACGTCACACTTAGCCCCTCCACCTAGTGGTTAACTCCTTCACTGCCAGTGTCATTTACATAGGAATCAATCAGTTCATTTAAATAGCACTGATTTCTGTATAAATGACAATGGTCCCAAAAATGTCCGATGTGTCCGCCATAATGTCGCAGTGACAATAAAAATCACTGATCACTGCCATTACTAGTAAAAAAAAAAAAAATAATAAAAATGCTATAAAACTATCCCCAATTTTGTAAACGCTATAACTTTTGCACAAACCAATCAATGGCGATTTTTTTTACCAAAAATATGTAGAAGAATAGGTATCGGCCTAAATTGAGGAAAAAAAATGTTTATATATTTTTTGGGGATATAGCAAAAAGTAAATATTGAATTTTTTTCAAAATTAGCGCTCTATTTTTGTTTAAAGCGCAAAAAATAAAAACCGCAGGGGCGATCAAATACCACCTAAAGAAAGCTCCATTTGTGGGGAAAAAAAAAAAAAAGAGACATCAATTTTGTTTGGGAGCCACGTCGCACGACCGTGCAATTGTCAGTTAAAGCGACGCAGTGCCGAATCGCAAAAAGGGGCCTGGTCCTTTGACTGCAAATTGGTCCGGGGCTTAAGTGGTTAACAGTTCCTCCCCGTCTCTCCCTAGACCCACTGATTCACTGTCACTGAATCCCTTGAGCTCCTCCAGTCTTCATGGTGGCATCTTCCTCAAGCATCACCCCTGCTTCTCTGCTGGGTCCCTAGCTTTTTACTCTAGATACCTCTCAATCTTCACCCATGCTGGCCTGCTCTGTCCCTAGCTTGACACACAAAGCTGCTCTGCAAGAGTCACCTTCGCTGGCTGGGTCCCCGACTTGATTCCCACTGTTTCCCGATTCCTCCCCGTCCCCGGTTGGCGAGAATGCTGCTCCGGTACTTGCTTCAGTTACTCACTGTGGTCCCTGGTAATAAGGTGGATAGTCCCTTACTGTCAACAGCTTCCCTCTACCTCAGACCACGACAGGTTCTCCGGCTGACAGAGTGGTCACTTTTGGTTGGACTGCAAGCCGCAGTCCCAACCCTGCTCTTGCTTCTGGATAGGCCGTCAGGCAGCCTAGCAGCCAGATGTGCCCGGGATGGGCCCAAGCAGTCCAAGGGATTCAAGAAAACCCCTGCCCATTGGCTGAGATACCCCATATATACATAACCTGACCTTGTGTTGCCCTTCTCGTATCTAGTACCACCAAGTACCCAGCCACCTAGTGGTAGAAGAGAAAAGTGCAGCAAGGCCAAACTTAGGGAGAAATCAATAGATCTCTAGAAATCAACCAGGAGAACTACTCCTGGCAAGTAAATTTGTTAGGAGCAACCCTGCCTAAACTCCAGGCTGCTTAAGTGGTTCTCACAGTGAAATCCCTTCTTTCGGAGATTGGTAGTGGCGAGTTATCTTCCCTCCAGATGGTGGACGGGGCTAGCAGGACTGATTGGCTTTACCAGTGGCCAATGACAGTTGTCCTGCTGGTAAAGCCAATCAGTCCTGCTAGCCCCAGGGACCGCCCCCCAGTAGAACTGCACCCAATCTCTTCCCCAACATAAAAGCTGACAATCACAGCTACAGCCAAGTTGGGAAACCTTGCTTGGGGGTGTGTGTGTGTGTGTGTGTGTGTGTGTGTGTGTGTGTGTGTGTGTGTGTGTGTGTGTGTGTGTGTGTGTGTGTGTGTGTGTGTGTGTGTGTGTGTGTGTGTGTGTGTGTGTGTGTGTGTGTGTGTGTGTGTGTGTGTGTGTGTGTAGGGGGCACAGTGCCTCCCCCTCACGGCAGGTGCGAAGGATTCTGAAACTGGAATGCATTAGTGTCTCACTGACACTTCCCTGCGCTGCTCTGCTGATGGGAAGGGAGTCCAGTGCCGGAAAAGACGCTAAACGCGCCACTTGTGGCACCCATGTCGGGGGGTTGCCTACCCCTGCCCTAGACCTTCCTCCCCCTGAGGCACTGGACTAATTACTGCCCATTGCCTCAGATCCTCTAAAAGGGATATTAATGCTAGGGCCTTGTCCTGCGCTCTGGGGATCTGAGTCACAAAAAAACGGGTTGGAGGTCTCTCCGAAAACTCCAGTCCGTATCCCTGGGAGATGACATTCAGGCCAAAACGGACTGGATGTTACTGCACTCCACTGAGGTAGTAAGGCTAGAAGTCTCCCTCCCACAGGAGGACCACAGTCACTGGCTTTTAGCTGGCTGTTTGGGACAACAGAACAGCAGCCCTACCTCACCCACTCTGTGCACCCCAGGGTTTCTTATAACCCGTTTCCTGGGTTTGCTGAGGATGAAAATTCTTTTGACCAAGGGCGACTTCTTTTTCTTTGCCAGAAAAGCCTTCATCTGCAGTCCTATCTAAAATAGCCTCTAAGCCTGGGCCAAAAAGCAGATCCCCATTAAAAAGGGAGACCACAGCGCTTCACTTTAGAAGCAGGGTTTCCAGACCAAGTTTTTAACCAGATCGCCCTTCACGCCGAGTTCACCAGGGACAAAATCCTAGCAGACATTCTGATAGACTCCGCCAAGGCCTCTGCTAAATATCTTAATGCTTTCAACAGGACTGGGAGGGTATCCAACAGATCCTTTCGGGAAGTACCCTCCCTCGATATGCTCCCTCAGAGGTTTTAGCCAATACTCCAGACCTTGTGCACTGGAAAAACTTTAGTTTTTTTCCATGCCCTCAAACATCTTATGCAGGGCTAGATCAACTTTATCCTCCCGAATGCCAAGAGTGGTATGAATGGTCTTAATCAACTCATCCACTTCGTCCAAAGATGATTTTTTTATCCGACACCTCCTTATCCTCATCCACTGCTGAGGCTTTCGGTGAACTGGCCTAGCTTACGGCCTCCTCAGAGTCACTCTCCCCCCTTGAAGTAGATGGCAGAGCCCTGGATGGTCTGGCTTTACTCCCTGATTGGAGTGCCGGGTGCTTGTCCAAAAAGGAGGAGAATATTGGAATGCATCTGCAAGTTCCTTTTGTAAGGAGACCAAAATATCTGAACTCTGGTTGCCTAAAGTAGAGAGAGTTAGAATATAAAAAAAAAATAAAAATAAAAAAATAAAAAAAGCAGAGCGAAGCAAGCACGTGCCCGAAGCGTGGCAAGCGAAGCGTGCCCGAAGCGTGGCAAGTGAAGCATGCCCGCGAGGGGCCCTGTTACGATGTGCTAGCGTATGTCCACTTGGATGGTGGGGCTTGCATCTACACTCTTCTGAGACTTTCGGAGTCTCCTTGTCCTCTGTACTGCACAAGCGCTGCGCCTGCGCAGTACGGGGCGGACACTAACCGATGGCTGGACATTTTGACTGAACGCCAGAACCCCTTTCAGAAATGACGTCACCTGCCATCCAAACCCAGAACAAATGGAGACCTGGGAATGGGACAGACTCCCGGCCGGCCCAAGCTTCTGCCAAGCGGGGAAGGGGGGCGCCCGGAGCGCCCCCCACATGTCTGAGAGGATGCTGGGATGGTCCAAAGGACCACAAGGTACAAAGAGCAAAAAAAAGGGGGAGCCTTGCACACACTCAGGACTTCGGCCTAGCAAGAGCGCAGCCAGCCCACAGTTCCACACAAAGCTTCCACCATGGCAAAGGAAACACTAAGGCCATGGTGGAAGTTGGCTGCCTTAAAAGGTGTTATTTGCAGCGTTTCCTGGGAAGTTGGGTGGAGCTACGTTCGCCAGGTGCGTTCCTGAAAGAGGATTTGAGAAAGATTGTATTCATCCCATGGAGTATTGCCCTGGAATGGAAATTCCTTTCACTATGAAATGTTTTCCAGGTGCAACAGTAGACTGTCAGAAGTCAATATCCTAGCTTTCAAGACTGCAAGGATAACTGAAACAGGAACTGTCCACCCATCCTTTAGGGCCCGAGCTTCAACAGCCCAGCTATTAAAGCCAGGGACTGAGCAGCAGGATGGAAAACCATTCCTTGGGACAGTTCTTGACAACTGGGAGGGTCTGCAGAGTGTCAGGAGTCTGATGAGGTACAAGTGCAATATTCAAAAGTGCAGTAATCAGAAAAAATAAAAATCATAAATCTTGTATACAATTACTGCACTTTTGAACATTGCACTTTATAGTTATGCATTATTGTTTATACTGAATATGCGCCACACTTTTCTTCATTCAATTTATGCAGTGCGAGAGCACCTTGTGATGTTGGCAGCTATTCGCTCGGGTATATATATTCCCATATTGGTTTGCGCATTGGTATTACACTCTTCCCTTAGTCAATGACTTTGGATACTATGAGTCAAGTATTGTATAAAATCAGTACCCAAACACAAAGATGGTTTAGGCCTGAGTGGGCATTTTTCTAATGTCCATCCAATACTTGAAAGCATTCCCAGAATAGTGGAAGCCTTTATAGCTACAAGGGGTGAGGTAAAACTCCATGGTTTTGGAATGTATGTCCAACAAGCTGATACAGGTGTGATGGTCAAGTGTCTACAAAACAGGCTAAGGAACTGACACTTACGTAAGAGCGCTATCCCGAGTTATCGATCCGGATGAGGAAACCAGAACATCTTGCTTTGCTATGATCGGCAGTTCATAAATCAGCTGTCCCTGGACAAACTGAAGAGACAGAAAAGCTGACAAATTATGCACAATATATGTCTTATAAAAGAGCACAAAATGATCCTCCCACCTGAGGCGTACTGCAAGCCAGCAGCTTTCCTGTCAGCACCAGAAAATCTCCTCTTATAACAGGGGAAGGACATGTCCTAAGGCCCAGTACAATCGATGTCAACAACAAGGGAGGATTGGTGACAAAGCGAGAAATTACAAGCTGGAAGAACCCATCCGATGAGCAATTTGCAGTCACTGAAAGAAAAAAAGGTCTTCATTAAAAAAAGGTGTAGAAAATAGTAACCAACCAAAAGGTAATTTACTGATCTGTTAAAATCTGACTGACTCTGCACACTTCACGATGCTGGCCTGAATAATCAACATTTTGCTTCCACAATAAACTTGTGTAATGGAGTTAAAAAAAAAAAAAAAAAAGGGGGGGGGGGGGATTACTTATATCTGTATAGCCATTGCAGCAAAAATATACAGGATCTAAAGCGTTCACATGGTACACAGTGGCGTACCAACAGGGGGGGTGTCAGGCCAGCCAGCACCAGCTTATTCACGGGGGGTGTCTGCCACTCACTAACAAGAGCGCGGAGCAGGGAATCAGGAGGCAGAATGGGAGAAACTGCAGCGCTGGACAGCGAGAGCTGCCGGAGTTAACTTTACAAGTTAGCAACCAATCACCTGTTGGTTAACTTGGAACGTTATCTTTGGTAGCTCTCGCTGCGAGCGCCGCTGTTTCCCTTTCCTGTTCTACCTACTGCTCCCTGCTCAAATAAGGTAGAAAAGGGGCAGAGCTGCAGGGGGTGGGGGCTGTGTAACGTAAAGGGGCGTCTTCCTACATTTTAGCTGCAGTCCTATAGATTTTATTTTTTTTGTTGCATTTTCTGAAAGCGCACAAAAAGTCTTGCATGCTGCATCTTTGGCGCACTTTGAGAAAAGACGCTAAATAATTTGTGTGTGTGGGGGGGGGGGTGACATGTTTTATTGCACCAGGTGACCCCAACCCTGCTGCACAGTGGGCACCACCCCAAAACGTAGGTCTGAAAAATATTCCTGAATACCCATCTCCCGTTCCTGCAACTCCAAAAAGGTTTGTATTTACCATCACTTTATGTACTGAACACCATAGTCACCAGTACCAAGAGGGGAATATACCTAGTGGGGAAATAGACCTGCCAGGAGGTTGTAATAATCTTTATGCAATTTAAGTAAAACTAAATGTATTATATATTCCAGCTTACAGTTCCTTCCTCTCTCTCATACAGGGAGTACCCTTATTTTCGGGGAAACAGGGTAATAAGGACAGTGAATTGCTAGTAGGATCAACTGATCGTCTGTACTTGCAGCCACCACATCTAAGGACAAGTAACCTGCAATATACAGTGCCTTGCAAAAGTATTCACCCCCTTGGCATTTTTCGTGTTTTCTTGCCTCACCACCTGGAATTAACATGGATCGTTTGAGGATTTGCATCGTTTAATTTACAGAACATGCCCACAAAACTTAAGATTTTTTTATTGTGAAGCAAACAAAATCGGACAAAATAACAGAAAAAGTCAATGTGCACAACAACTATTCACCCCCCTAAAGTCAATACTTTAGAGCCACCTTTTGCGGCTATCGCAGCTCCAAGTCGCTTTGGATAAGTCTATATGAGCTTGCCTCATCTTACCACTGGAATTTTTGCCCATTCCTCCTTGCAAAACTGCTCCAGCTCCTTTAAGTTGGATGGTTTACGCTTGTGAACAATCTAAGTCTGACCACAGATTTTCTAATGGATTGAGGTCTGGGCTTTGACTAGGCCATTTCAACACATTTACATGTTTCCCCTTAAACCACTCAAGTGTTGCTTTAGCAGTGTGTTTGGATTCATTGTCCTGCTGGAAGGTGTGGAACCTCTGTCCTAGTCTCAAATCACACACAGTTGTACAGGTTTTGCTCAAGAATATCCCTGTATTTAGCACCATCCATCTTTCCCTCAACTCTGACCAGTTTCCCAGTCCCGACTGCTGAAAAACATGCCCACAGCATGATGCTTCCACCACCATGTTTCACTGCGGGGATGGTGTTTTTTGGGTGATGTGATGGGTTTGCACCAGACATAGCGTTTTTTGTTGGCCAAAAAGTTCAATTTTAGTCTCAGACCAGAGCACCTTCCTCCATACATTTTGGGAGTCTCTCACATGCCTTTTCGCAAACTCAAAGCGTGCCATTTTGTTTTTTGCTGAAAGTAATGTCTTTCTTCTGGCCACTCTGCCATAAAGCACAACTCTATGGAGCGTACAGCTTATTGTCGTCCTATGTACAGATACTGCAGTCTCTGCTGTGGAACTCTGAAGCTCCTCCAGGGTTACCTTAAGTCTCTGTGCTGCCTCTGATTAATGCCCTCCTTGCCCGGTCCGCGACTTTGTGTGCAGCCATCTTTGATGGTGCTCCTAGGGATCAAAGGTTTGGGTTTTTATTTTTTTAATAACCTAACCCCGACTTGTACTTCTCAAAAACATTGTCCCTTAGGGCTCTTTCACACGGGGCGGATCAGTGCAGATCCGCCCCGTGGATAGCCGCTTGCTCAGCGGGGATCGCCGGAGCGATCTCCGCTGAGCAGGAAGATGACAGGTCCGTCTCTGCACTCCGTGCAGGGACGGACCTGTCAGAGCGCCGCTTTCCCCTATGGGAGATCGGGTGACGACGGACCGTAGAGTCAGTCGTCATCCGATCCGCTCTGCAGACGGATGAAAAAATTGGGTTTTCCTCCGTCTGCAGAAACGGAGCATAGCGGGCACGGACGAGAGCGGGTGTCAGCGGATGCTCCTCCGCTGACACCCGCTATCCCATAGGGATACATGTATGTCCGTTTTTCATCCTAAAACGGAAGGATGAAAAACGGACATACGGACCGTCAGTGTGAAAGAGCCCTTACTTGTTTGGAGAATTCCTTGGTCTTCATGGCAGGTGTGTATAATTATGACAGATCATGCACACAGGTAGACACAATTTCACTAATTATGTGACTTCTGATGGTAATTGGTTGCACCAGAGCTTTTATGGGCTTCATAACCAAGGGGGTGAATACATATGCACATGCCAATTATCAGTTTTATTTCTGAAAAAAAAAAAAAAAAATGTATTAAATTTTTCAAAATTTTACTTCAACTTAGAACTATTGTGTTCTGATCCATCACATAATTCAGATTTAAAAAACTAAACTAAAAACTTGAACTAAAGGCTGTAATGTAACAAAATAGGTAAAAAGTCAAGGGGGTGAATACTTTTGCAAAGCACTGTAACTGAATTTGCGTTTCTGGTTTTAGATACTTAGGGCCTCCAGCTTGCATTTAGGGTAATTGTCATGTAGCAGTCGTCACGTCCTCCATATTCGCCTCCTCGGTGGGCGCCAAGCAAGGGTCACATAATAGGCCTGCCCCCGGGGTGGGTTCTGGGCTACACTGGGCACCTTGTACAGCCACGCTCATGACCCGGATACATGACTAAACATGAACGAACTCTAGTAAACTCTTGAAGTCATGTACACTGAGTCACTTGTGCATTTAGGAAGGACACGCAAAACCAATGCCCTCTCCACCTGTCCAGCGTATCACCGCTACCCAGTAACGGAAGGACTGCAAGTTCCAGCAATCCTCCTACATTGCAGAAGGCTCCTGAAAGACGAATAGCAGCTATACTGAAATCAGGAACAAAAACTCCTACATCTTGCTGCCAGTGTCTTTCCTCCCATACAGAAAGGTCAGTAAATCTCCCATCACACCAGGATCTGGGCCCTCCTTTTTAATAGCAGGACTGGAGGGTCGGACCCAAGAAAAACCTGATGTGCAGTTAACCTCCAACTTCCCGCTTGGGCAGCAGAGATCACTACCAGTCTACATGCAACTCAGGGTCTTCAGAGTATCAAGCTACAAAATTGACACAATTAAAACCATTTATTCCAGTGGATACTTAATGCCCACTTAGTTGGCTTTGCTGCATGAATCCAACATTTGTCTAAGGCTAAGCCAGGGAGGCACGAACCAGCCTTAGAAAAAAATGGTTATTTTCCTTCCCAGCCATCTTATGCGAATATAAACCCCAATGTAATAGAAATATGTTGATCAGAATGTGTAAAGTAGTTCAATTCAGGAGTGTAGGTTAGGGTTAGATACCATACAGCAAGTGAGCATGGTCACTCAACAGGAAGAGTTAGCTGCAGGATCATTCTAATGGAAAAAAGCCGTAAGCTACGATAGAATTTGTGTTTGAGTGCAGATATACTTAAAACCAAATTACATTTTTTTTCTAATTGAATCAGGCTAAAACATACAGTAAGAAGTACATAGCTTTTTTGCTGATAAAGGTGGTCACCAGTGCTAGCAGGACCTTTGAGATTGATTGCTCCACACACAAGCAGCGACCATAGTCTCCAGCAGGCCAACATGTCACCTGCACATTGCTTCAATCAACAGGGAGGTAGAGCGCTGTTGATTAGAGCAGGGAGTATGGGGGGCATTTCAGACTCATTGCAGTCTGCCCACTGGAGACCTGGGCTGCTGCTTGTGTGCGAGTGCAGTGGTCTTACTCTCCAAGGTGCTGCTAGCATGGGGTACTTAACGCTTGTTGCAGCATATTGATTACAGTATATGTAGCCTAAATACATTATAGTAAAAAAACAGGCAATTCCATGACTGATGTAAGGCTGATATGTTAGCTGCTCTGACCCAACCCCATTTACAAAACCCCCCTTAATCTTAATTTACCAATGAAACACATAACACTGTCTGGATTAAATGGCCAACAATGGCCCCTTTATTAATACCAAACAACCAAATTGTATAAAAATAAAATATATATAAAACACATTTATAACCAAAAACATTTTACTGCTACGTCAGGTTCCTCAAAGAAGGTACCACTATCTCATCGGCTGACCACCACCACAGCATTCTGGCCCCTAGCTGCGATGTATACAGCTTAGTGACAAATGCTTACCACCTTCAGCTCGATGACCGATAGTCCATAATACCACATAGGGAAGGTACCCATGCCACACATTCTATATCTATAGCCATACACAATTTATTTCTCCATCTATACCATCACCATTCCGACCTTTAGGAACCAGAGACCCCTGCCACAGACGCCCACCAGTGATCCCTTATGCATGGGTGACCCGCCACAGCTGTAAGGCCTGTTGGAGACCTTCCTGGAGCCCCAGGAATCACATATCAATTTCCACTGCTTAAAGATGTACCCCATCACCCCTTAGAGGCCGATGTCTCTCTCTAGCACACAATGGCACACCGCCAGCCCCCCATTGTGGACTACAAACTTAGCCACGGCTTTTCTAACCTTTATTCTGGCTTTGTTAACCACCCTCCCAATATTGTCTGACCACACTATAACCGTGTCCGGGAAGGACACCCTAAGTCGGAGGAAATCCCATTTAACATCTGATGATCTCCCTGGAGGCCCTGAGGCAAAGATCGTTGCCTCCAACGTGCAACAAAATCACATCCGGGGGCCTGTCCAAATTAGCATACCATTGGATTTCTGGCAATACCCTGGACCACAGCACCCCTGGGATCCCTATCCACCATGCCATGGCCTCCGCCTAGGGAAAACCCAACTGTTTGCCTTCCGGCCTGACCAAAGCCCTTTTTACCCCCCCAGTGCACATACGAATGGCCCAGGATCCACACCAGATATACCGGGCCTGTAAGAAAGAAACAGAAGACAAGACCCAGGGAACAAGCACCATACACACTCCCAGCATGCACATACCCCAGAAAGACAGCCCACAAACAGACACGAAGAACACACCAAACAGGACATACCACCCCCCCCCCCTTTACAGGAGGTGAGGGCGGACGTACAACCTGAACCGATGAGATTCCACGCCCAATACGCTGTAAGATTTGATCACTCAAACCCCCTTGCAATGTTTCTGTTGCAGCCCCAATTCTGAACAAATGAGACGAATATTCTGACACAGAAAGCCTCCACCTCCAGGCATCTTTTGAACACTGACACGAATTGATACCTGGACAGAGGCAACCCTGTTTTATGAATCAAAAGTGGACCTACCCCAGGAGGCCATAACCCCGACCACTTCCAGAGAACCTTGACCGGACATAGCGCCAAGCCAGGAACACTCCCCAGAACAACCCTGGTCCCTTTTCCCAATGGATCAGTCTTTGACTTACGGATGAGCAGCGTCACTGCATCACCCTGTATTGACAGGGAGATGTCTAAACCCCCTTAACTTCGACGGACTGACCAATTTGCCCACTCAACGCCCCAAAAAAGGCCAACACAAAAGCCGTCTTAAACAGCTGCACTTCAAAATGAAGAGAAACACTTGGGGTAGCACCCTCGCCAAAACCTCCAACAACCCCAATGACACCAGGCGCCTAGAATCAGGCCTAACCCGCCCCTTCCTATAACCCCATAATGCCTTAGTAACATCAACACAACCCCCCCCCCCCCAACTTGAACAAAAAGCCAAACCAGCCATCTTGCAATTCAAAGAAGCTACTGACACTTCCTCCTTGCAATTCCGACCAAAAAAATAAAGCAACGCATGGAGCCCGTCATCGTTGCCAGGACAACAACCAATGCTGCTCACCAGCTCGAACCACACGCCCCAAACCCGCTCATATGACCTCCAAGTGGATTCCGCGACCGACCGCCGAACCAACGCCATTATGGTGCCAGCACAAGATCCCATAAACAACTAGAGCACGGAATCCCAAGCCGCTCCACCTCCGGTGCCAACTGGAATCTGTCCCACTGTAAGCAAGAAAGTCAGTCAGCCACTTCATTCTCAACTCCCGGGATATGCACAGCACACACAACAATGTTAAACATAAGACAACGCAACACCAAATGATGCAACAAACGCACTACTGGCAAAGATGATGCAGACAGTGAATTGATTGCTTGCACCACCCCCAGGTTATCACAATGAAAACGGACCCTCCAGTCCCTGAACTCCACTGCTAACACAATAGGGAACAACATAAAGTTCCTAATCAACAGGGACCCCGCCAGCTCCTTCGACCAGCATTCCGCACACCTCCTCCCCTGAAAGTAAGCTGTGAAACCAACAGATCCCACTGCATCCGTGAACTCCAGCGCCTGCACTGCGGGCCCAAGCCAAAAAGTCCTACCATTGTACTGTTCCAAAAACTCTGCCCAAACCTTTAAAATTGTCCCTGTGGTTTCCGACCCAGATGAACAAAGTGATGCAAGGCCTTGACCCCAGCTGCCGCCAAGCACCTGCAGAAAACCCTCCCCATGGGTATAATGCGGCACGCAAAGTTTAGTTTCCCCAACAATGACTGCAAGTCCCGCAACTGTACCTTGGAGCAGCGAGCCGCAGCCACCACCGACCTCAAGATCCTCTAGCTTGTCGATTGGCAGCCGGTACTTCATCCGCACACTATCAATAACGATACCCAAGAACTTCAACACTGGTACCGGACCTTCCGTCTTGTCCTCTGCCAGCAGGACCCTGAAAACTTGAAAAACTCGCTGAATGGTGGCCAACAAAATCAGACAAGAACGATCGTCCGGAGGGGCCATCACCAAAAAATAATTCAAATAGTGCAAAATTGAGCGAAGGCCCGACAAATCCTTGATCACCCATTCCAAAAATGAACTGAACTACTCAAAATAGGAACAGGAGATAGATGCATGCCTATGGGTTGCGCTATCCACGAAATACTCCCCGTCCCAAATACATCTCAATAAACACACTATCCGGATGTACCGGCAACAAACAAAAGGCCGACTCAATGTCGGTCTTTGCCATAAGCACCCCCCCTACCAAATCGCTGCACCCATCAAACCACTTCGTCAAAGGAGGCATAGGACACTGAGCAAAGCGCTGGATCAATCAAATCAGTCACCGACCCACCTTTTGGGTGGGAAAGGTGATGAATAAGCCGGAACTGATTCAGTTCTCGCTAAGGGACCACCTTAAACAAGGATAGCACCAAGTCCCCCAATGGTGGTACCGCAAATGGACCCACCATCCGACCCAACGCTACCTCCTTCCGCAGTTTAGTAGAAACCACATCTGGGTGATCATATGCCGACTGCAGGTTGGCCAAGGGACTTCAGCAAATTTGCTGGGAGTCGGGAAACCCTCCTTAAAGCCCAACCACAGCGTCCTTGCCACCTCACTGTTTGGATACCTACTTAGGTACAGCGCCATTTTTTCCACCTTCACGGGCGTCATCGCTTTTTCCAGCGTCGCCCGGTTTTTCTTCCTCTCAAAGAATTTTGACAAGGGATGTGCTACTCTGCATCCCGAACACTTGTGCCGAAAACAGCATGATCCCTGAATTTGCAAGTGCCCCTGTTGAACTGTCAACAGAACCTCTTGTGCTTACTGGCGGATGGCGAAGAGGCTTGGGCACCACCGCCCCCCCCCCCATGAAAGGGCTGCGGCATGACCCTGGCTTGCGTCATGAGCTTCATCCACAAACCAATGTCCCATCGCAATGTTGGTCTCACTGCCTTCCGTTGGGGGAACTGCATCGTATCGCAGCCATGCCACCCCCCCCATACACCCCTTGGGCCTCACTAATGGAATCAAGATAACAGAATAGGGCCAAACTATTTTCTGGCGCCTTCTCCCCGATAACACTAGATAAAATGTTAAAGGCTTGCATCCAGTTCGCACATGTTTGCGGGATAAGGCGATAACGCAGTTTTTCTTCTTCCTTTTTGCGCTCGTCCGGCTTGACCTTATCAAAATTAAACTTCTCTAGTGGCAGCAGTGAAAAGATCTCCATGTAGTCACCCTTCCAGATCTTCTCCCTCACCTCCGCTTTTAAGTGAGCTCCCAGGGGGTCCTCGTAGCAAACAGCCCTCGCAGCAAGCTGCGTCCGCCAGCCGAATCTCATCTGCATTCAGCGACCCTGCAGTGGCACCCCCCGTACTCACCTTGGAGGCACAAGCCCCTTCTGGGGGGGGGGGGGGGGGGGAGTAGTACACGCCCCTAAACTCACCTGAGAAGCTCCTGCTGCTGCCAGGGGGGTGGCTCCCACCCCTGTGCTCACCTGCAGGGCCCCCACCACTGCCGAGGGAACCCCAGTTACTACAGACGGAGCCTGCGGACCAACCGCAGCCGCTAGTGGGACTACCGACGGGGAGAAGGACACAGGTCGCGCATCCCCCTGACCACCCATGCCGCTGCTGGCGAAATCGTGGCAGCAACGGGCGCCGCTGTGATGCCCCTGCTCACCATATCCCTGCAGCCCGCCAACAATGACACCATTAATTGCTGCAGCAACACTTCCCCAGACCCTGGAACACTGCCCACAACCCCAGGAGGAGGTGACTGTGGGGGGGGGGGGGGGGAGAGGGAGAGAGACTGACAACATGGACACATGAGACGATAAAAAGGTAAAGAAAAAGAAGAAGAAGGTCTTACCAGGGTGCTCAGGGGAAACCACCTGACCAGCCGCTACTCCAGATCCCTGTAGAGACACCGACAAACCCGACAGCTCGCCCTCCGATCGCAGGTTCTCCGGGCAAGCAGGGGACACTGGTAGCCGCAGGGGCCAGGCACTCATGGGCGACAGTGACATCAGGGGCACTCCTCACCATCTGGCTTTCCACCACCGACCTCCAACGCCGGGGCCCTCTTGCCAGCAGCAGCTCTGGCACCGCTGCCATCACCCCATGGACCTCTGCTTCCAACAATGATGGCTGCGGCCGCCCTGGGGGAGTGGCCCACACCCATTACATCAGTTCTTCCGGGCAGGGCAGTAGGCCCTGCATGCGCCGCAGAGTCCTGAGCCAATGCCGCTGCAGGTCTGGTGGGGGTAGAGGACACCACTCTCCTGGCCGGGACCCACCCGCAAAGGGGATTCCTCCCAAACGCCCCCCCCCCCCCCCGGGCTGGAGCTGGGGCATGGCGCTTGGCCAACCCTGGGAGCTGTATCTTGGCTGCAGCACGCCGGAGGCTGCGACCTCCGATTGGGGGGGGGGGGACTGGGCTGACACATCTTCCCCTGACCCCGGCAGCAGCTGAGTAGCAAACCACTCTGGCCCATGTACCACGGCTGCAGAGTGGAGCTGCTCTAGTATCTGGTCCAATTTCTCCATTAAGATGTAACAGCAGACAAGTTAAAAAGGAACACTAAAGGAAATTTTTTATTTTTTTTTCAAAATAACAAACAAACATGCTATACTTACCTCTACTGTGCAGCTTGTTTTGCTCCCGTGATACAGCCGGCGGCTATAGCCGCTCGCTGTATCACTCGGCCCCGCCCCACGTGTCATTGCATGTGATTGACAGCAGCGCAAGCAAATGGCTGCGCTGCTTTCAATCCATTCACTCTAGCCAATCAACGGCCAAGGTAAGCGGCGAAGAGGATGTCGGGGGTTAGCGCAGGACTTTTGAGGGGTCAGGTAAGTATAACGGGGGGCTTGGGGGGGCTGGAAGTGTCAGATGTTTTTTCACCTTAATGCATAGAATGCATTAAGGTGAAAACTTACATTTACAACCCCTTTAAGCTTGTGTGTTACCTCTTCCAATGCTGTGCCTGACTGATAAGCCCCGCCCTCATGCTAGTAAAAAGACTGCGGGACCGACCCCTGAGAGACACAGCGATGCCTCCCCCTTCCTGCCCACTACATCCTGGTGCATCTTTATACAGCATACCCCCAGTCATGCGGCCCCTACACTAAAATTCCTTCTGCTCCAGGGCTCAACTTTCGGTAAAAAACGGTTTTGTAGACTGCCAATAGATTACATTCAAAAACCTCACCTGTATGTCCATAGTAGCAAGGCGTGATGGGATCTTGAGGATCATGACAACAGCGGTAATGCAAACATGTGTTACGGGAAACATTGGAATCCAGGCACGGGACCCTTTCATTTGGCACAGAGCACTGCGACGCATTTAGGATATCTGTTAAAAAGGAACACAAAATATTAAGGGGTCAGGGCACCAAAAAGTTGGGCCATAACAAAGCCATATAATGATAAAGTGGATGTCAACCCCTACATGACGTGACTAGCCTGAGGTAGTACACAGAACGGTAAGATGTACCCTTTTTTCTGCAGCTCACTGCACAAACACACACACTATAGAGGGATATGCTTTGTTCATATTTCATGTCTGAGGTTTACAGCCACTTTAAAACTACACGAACATCTCAATCTACACCCCATAGGGAGATAGCAATTCAACCTACCAGTAACAAACTTTTGTAACAAACAGTTTTGTACACTGCCTTTAGGTTACCAAAGTGACAAATACAAAGAAAACCTAATTTACATTACGTCTCTGACAAACATACTGACCTCACCTGGATAAACAATAGGTAGAGGACTTATAGAGGTCTCATTCTTTGTTTCAACGGTCACTTCGGGCTCCTTTGTTCCAGGGGTTTTGCCAGGAGGAGGAGTTGTTGGTTTAATTGGGTCTTCACGCTGAACAAAACTGGTTTTAGTTGGCAACGTTGGATTTGACGAAACCATACTTTTTTTGGTGAAAGTGCTGCTGAGTGGCATTGTCCAAGTGGGCACAGTAGTCAGCTGAGGCATTCTGGTACTCCTTGGTTTGTGTGTAAATCCTCGAGGCGTCTTTTTTTTTGAGCAAACAATGTTTATGTCCTCATATTTCTTACTTCCAACCAAGCGCACACGGAGGTTCCATGACTCTGCCTACCAGAAAGAGGAAATAAAGAAAATTTTTCTACTAAAAAAAATAGGACTTCCATTTAAAAAAAATAAAATAAAAAAAGTATGCAACTCATCCTATAATCACTGTCCAACTGCACTCATTCAGCAAGGATACTGACTGCACTAACAGAGCACCAACCCATTACACTTATAGAATAAAAAGACTTGAGAAGCACATTCAATTAAAGATAAACACTAAGGCTGGCTTCACACTGGGGCGGTGCGGGGCGGCGACGGTAAAGCAGCGCTATATTTAGCGCTGCTTTACCATCGTTTTACCCGCGGTATGCGGCCGCTAGCGGGGTGGTTTTAACCCCCGCTAGCGGCCGCAAAAGGGTTAAAAACCTCCGCAAAGCGCCGCTGCAGCGGCGGTTTGCGGGCGGTATCCCCGCGGTTTCCCATTGATTTCAATGGGAAGGAGCGGTATAGGAGCGGTAAATACACCGCTCCTTCACCGCTCCAAAGATGCTGCTAGCAGGACTTTTGTTGCGGTCCTGCTAGCGCACCGCTCCAGTGTGAAAGCCCGCCGGCTTTCACACTGGAGTGAATGGGGCCGGTTTTTTCAGGCGGTATACAGGCGCTATTTTTAGCGCTGTACCGCCTGAAAACCGCCCCAGTGTGAAAGGGGCCTTAGACAACTGAAATTCTTCCCCTGCAGTGGGGCTACTCTCACACTGTAAGGACCACTTTCACACTGAGGCGCTTTTCAGGCGCTTTCACGCTAAAAACAGCGCCTAAAAAGCTCATGAAAACTTATTTCCATTAAAATCAATAAAACACTTTCACACTGGGGCAGTGTGCTGGCAGGGCGGTAAAAAACTCCCCTCCCCATTGAAATGAATGGAAAGCTCTTCAAAAGCGCTTCAAAAGTGCTCAGTGTTTTTACTGGCAGTTTAGAAGCGCTTTAGTGTGAAAGTGGCCTAAGGCTACTTTCACACTGGAGCGGTGGGGTATTTAGCGCCGCTTTACCGGTGTTTTAGCGGCGCATTTCGGCCGCTAGCGGGGTGGTTTTACCCCCCGCGAGCGGCCGAAAAAGGGTCTGCAGCGGCGTTTTGCGGGCGGGTTTGGAGCGCTGCCCCATTGTTTACAATGGGAACGGGCGCTATAGGAGCGGTAAATATACTGCTCCTATAGCGAGCCAAAGATGCGGCTTGCAGGACATTTTCCAGCGTCCTGCAAGCGCACCGCTTCAGTGTGAAAGCCCTCGGGCTTTCACACTGAAGACACAGCAACAGCTGTTTCGGGTCGGTTTGCAGGCGCTATTTTTAGCGCAATAGCGCCTGCAAACCGCCCCAGTGTGAAAGGGGCCTTAGTGTTGATTGTTTATGACTATGGGACAGAAAAAAGCAGGATTTACCCAACTCCCACAGGTTTCTCTGCACTGCTAAACCAGTCCCTGCAGCCCCTTCTCCCCTGCACTTGAGGTTTATAGTCCTCTGATGTCAGCAAGACTGATGAATGGACTATAGCCCTGCACTGGAAGCAGGGACGCCAAGGGACAGTCCACTTTTAGAAAAGTAGGGGAGCGCCATTTGCTAGGGAGTCGAGGATCGGGTAAATAGAAAAGTTAACCATAGCAGTGCAGGTGCAGCCCCACTGGAGAGGACTTTCTGGTGCGGGGCTTTAAGCATCATCGACATTTGTGACAATTGCCAACTCCCCCCCCTCCCATAAACCACAGCATTTAACCATTTCCATCATGGAGGTTCCAAGTTCATAAACTTCCCCAATTGGTTTAGACCTAAATAGCCATTGAAAGAACTGCATTGCTATAGCAAATTAACATCCACCTGGTATATTAGCCATTGAAAGGACAATTGCCATAGTCAAAATAACTACCTAGTTTACCATCACCAGCATGGTAAATGTGGTCATGTGACATGTATTTCCAATATATTGTATGTAGCCATTGTACAATAACTTGACTTTCTAGAGCAATGAGTTTTAGGGCTCATGCACACAGGACATTTTTTACAGCTGCCGTTAGGGGTGTTTGACCTTTAACAGCCTCTAAAAAAGGATGTTAGCCTATGTGTCCATGCACACAAACTGTCAGAGGCAGTTAAAAATAAATAAAAATAGAAAACCCAGCCTGTGGCATCAGGAGCAGTAAAAACGAAAACCACAGCTAAAAAACGCGTTTGGGTTTTTAGGAGTTTACATTATAGGGAGTGTTTATGAAAAACACGCAATAACCCTAATGTAAAAATGCAGCTAAATGCGCTGGCGTTTTTAAATTTGCCTGTGTGCATGAGCCCTTTGATTTGTCATAAGTTTAATGTGAATTTGATACTTTCAATCTCATTTGCTATCGCTGACTTTTTAAGCAGATCCAAGAGAAACACAGGTGATGCAATGCATTCTTCATTTAAATATACTAGTTACCTGGCTTTTATGACACAAATTCTTTAGTGTTACTTAGTGGAAACTAGTATTCACATCAAAAAAGTTAAAGAAAAGAGGCTGGACTGTGCATGCTGGTTTCCAATCAATGAGTCAGTTTACTCAAGCTAGTGGGTGAGCATAATAGCCAGGCAATTAGCATTTTCAACGAAAAGATCAGTGGCAGCTTCCATGTATTTTGGCTTTAAGTCCTGAACATAACAGGTGCACGAAAGGAGCCCAAGTTTGGCAGATTGGTGATCTTGACTAAACATTAGGTGCTATATTCATTAAAAGTAAACAGTGGCTTGCCAGAATAATAATTGAACCCCCCCTGGACAATTGTCTAGCACCCCTACAGGGCCCTCATTCCATATTGCTAGAAGCCCTGGCTCTTGGGGCATACCCTCCCAAGAGGGTCTTCAGGGCCTGAGTTCCATAGGAATGGACCTAGACCTGCAGTTAACTAATGCATTGCATAAAGTGCTGAGGGGTGTCCAAAGCAACATTACAGGCCATCCCCCACATCGTGGGATCTGGGTTTCCAAGGTTTTACCGACGTTAAATGGATTCAGGTGCATGTATAGGGTAGGCAGTTGGCAATGGTGGCAGCTCTTCATCTAGGTCGAAGACCAAACTCTTCCAGGAGAGCCCTTTCGGACACTCATGGGAGTGGGTGGTTCTCCGCATTAGTGGGGTCACCTCAGTTGGGGTGTACTCCAGCAAAGGTGGTTACATAACATTCCACAATGGGGAGTCAAAGATGGAGAGATGAGAGCTCTCCGGACAGTCCCTAGCAGGGGAATCCATTACTGGTAGAGGCGGCAATTCCACAAGGATGAGCTCCAAGGTGCACTGCCAATTCTCCCAGCTGGGCGTTTGATCTGGTGGTATGGGATGGCAGCTGGACGTGGCAAAGTGGCGTTTGCTGGGCAAAAGGTTTATCACCTGGTCCTGATCTTCACCTGCTCTGGTGAGGTTGTTAGTATTCAGGAGAATGTTGGGATCCTCATCGAGCATCTGCTGGAATAGCGGGCTATCAGCCATAGCAGTGAGCCCAAGGGGGTGAGTGTTGCCAAGTGCCTTCAGCAGGTAGGGCAGATGTAGATCAGCAGCTATACTCAGGTCCCCAAGCAGCAAAGGGCAAACCCATAAGCAGGCGGCTACAGAATCCCGGTATTGGTGACCAGGATCCCTCTCCACGGTAGCTGGCCATGGCATCTGGCAGCAAGGCATGTGGAGCATCTTTCCAACTCCAGTTGCTGTATACATCCATCATCAGGGCATCTGCTAATCCAGTGAGGGTACTTTATGGACTAGCCAATCAGGAAGCCGACATGTGTAGTTCATGTTAACTATTGTTCGGCAAGCCTTGACAAGTTCTAACTAGGCAACTATGCCATGGTCCCTTTAGCCATAGTCTTCAGGTGTATGCAGTAAACCTAGACCCCCACGTGGTGTGCCAAAATGTAGGGGGTAGATAGTAGGCAGTTGGTACCTCCAAGTTTCCCTCCTCGTTGGTGCCAAATGTGGGTCACATAAGAGGCCAACCACGGGGTGGAATCTTCTGGCCTACGCTAGGCATGTAGAACAGGGTCACTGCATCGCACAAGGACCTCTGCAGCGCTAACCTACTTCTGTTGCTATTTAAAGATGGACCACTCATGGACAGAGGGCCAACCAAATCTTACTGCAAGAGACTGTCCCACCTGTCACATAACTGGCTGCTGGTGAAATCTGTGTGACCCTTGGTAACCACTGGCGTCTTCATACCCCAATGCGATTAACTGACCCCAGGCCGTAGACCAGTGATGGGGAACATTGGCACCCCAAATGTTTTGGAACTACATTTCCCATGATGCTCATGCACTCTGCAGTTGTAGTTGAGCATCATGGTAAATGTAGTTCCAAAACAGCTGGGGTGCCAAGGTTTGCCATCACTGCCATAGACACTACTGGTTACTTGCATTACACCCCTTTAGCAATTCAGGCAATGATAGCCTCAAAAGCTTTACTGAAAACTCTGCATTACAGTTCCCAAAACAGAGTGCACAGTCCTCTCCAAATACCTAACTCAGGCTTGCGAATTGCCCCAGCATACCTGGGGGGGGGGGGGGGTGGAGTACAACTGGGGGAATCAAGGGTAGAGCAGGATCTGAGTGTTCTGGTAGATCATAATTATAGCATGCAATGCCAAGCTGCGGTTTCCAAAGCAAGTAAAGTCCTATCTTTTATTAAGAGGTATAGACTCAAGAGATTTTACCCCTGTACAAATTAGCAAGACCTCATCTGGAACATGCAGTTCAGTTTTGGGCACCAGTTCACCAAGGATATTGGGGAATTGGAGAAAGTGCAGAGAAAAGCAACAAAACTGATAAGAGGCATTCACTGGACCCTCCGATTCAGCAACTCTGAATCCTGTGAGCTCCTCAAGGCTTTGCAGTAGTATCTTCCTCAAGAGTCACTCACGCTAGCCTGCTGGGTCCCTAGCTTGGCTGACCGGCTCGGTCCCTAGCTGACACACAAGGCTGCTCTGCAAGTATCACCTCCACTGGTTGGGTACCTGACTTGGTCACCGCCTGAAGTTTCCCCAGATTCTCCATCGCGCCCGTTCGGTGAGAATACTGCTCCGGTACTTGCTTCAGTTACTCACTGTGGTCCCTGGTAAAGGAGATTGATCCCTTCGTGGTGAAGGCTTCCCTTATACCTCCGACCACAACAGGTTCTTCAGTCGGCAGAACCGTCACTTTTGGTTGGACTGCAAGCAGCAGTCCCAACCCTGCCCTCTTATTCCTGGATAGGCCCTCACACAGCCTGGCAGCCTGATGCCCCCGGGATAGGACCAATCTCTGGCCTAGCAGCCCGGGGCGTACAACACCCATCTATCCAGATGGCAGTCTGGGTGGCACAAGAGCCTGGATCACCTGACCCCTGAATATATAGGCTCTCCCAGCAGGCCAAGAGATTTAACAAAATCTCTGCCCATTGGCTGGGATATCACCCATAACCTGACCTTGCATTGTCCTTAATCTAATACCTTTAAGTGCCCGGCCACCTGGTGGTAGAAGAGGAAAGTACAACCAGTCCAAATTTTGGGACAAGTCAATGGATCTCTAGCAACCAACTACAGTAGCTACACCTGACAAGGAATTTGGTGAGGAGCTCCCTGACTAAACCCCAGGGCGCTACATGTAAATCTAATACTAATACTAACATTTAAAAGTAAAGTTGATCTAAGGAACATCAGATTGCCTCTTGGGGGATCAAAGGATGAATTTTTTCCCCTGCTGGAGCAAATTGGATCATGCCTTGCTGTTTTTTTTGCCTTCCTCTGGATTAACTGTGGGTATGGGATTTAAAAAAAAATTTTTTTTATTGAACTATAAAAGGACTTTTACCACACTAATGCCTAGTGCACACAGGCCAAATGTCGGGAGACATCGGTAAGTTCAATAAAAACCAGCTTACATTCCGCCCGTGTGTATGTCAGCCAGTCCGACAGAAGCCGGCCATTTGGTCAGCTTCTGTCCGATGAGCATGCTGTACTAAAATCAAACTGTTCATACAGCAGCTCTGATCAGAGTGGTCAGGTATTTTTCGTTCAACCCACATGTTCCTGTTGAGGTAAGAGTCCATTTTTGGCAAATTCCACCCTGGAAGCATCCAGTAGCTGGTGACTTCAGGGCAGACTGCAAGTCCCCCTATACTGTGGAAGGCTCCTAAAGCAGATGTTCTGTAGCAGGCACTCTGCATGATGCAGCAGGCCAACAGGACGGACTCTGGCAATGGTGACCAACAAATAATGAACTATGAACCCTGGGACCTGGACCCATATCCATTTAAAATCACAGGACCAGTGGGTCGGACCCAAGAAGCCAGCCAAGAAAGACCCGGGAAACACGATCAACTCTAACCCTCCTGGCTGGGACAGCATCTAACTAGGCAGAATTCAGCAACTTGCCTACATGAACTGCTTCTATTGATGTATTATAAGACAATAAAAAGTTGAACAGATCCAAATGCACTGTTGCTATTGTATTAGATACACTTATCTATTGTTGTATTAGACAGTTAAGAGTTGAAGAACCAGAAGAGAAAAATATTGAAGGATAAGTTCACCTTTGGGAACATGCGCCACCCGTTTTTAGGGTGGAACATGTAAAAACGTTCAACTGCTGCTGCTGTTCCCCAACCCTCCGCCTCTAGTGGCAGCGAGCCAGGGGATCTTCTGCATAACTCGCTGTCACTTTTTTTTTTTAAACTCAGGTAAACTGGAAAAACAAAGTCAACATAACTGGTATGTGGCTTGTTATTGGATAGCTTAGCTTTTACTAAAAGATAGAGAAGCTGGTAAGTCCCTTGTTTCATGTCAGAAACTCCAACACTGTTCTGTTCCTGTCTACCTGGGAAATTGGGATTTCACTGCCCACCTTTGTTCCAGCTCCTCCCGATACACCAAATATTCAAATATACAACATAACATACTGACCTCTCGAAATGAAATACAGATTTGGTAAGACACAAAGAAAATGCTTTCACCATTTGGCTTCCTAGCTGAGAAGACGCATTTCGAAATACATCCATCAAGGTCATAAGCCATTCCAAATTCATCTGGAACAAGACACAAAAAGCAATGAATGCAAGTTTGGCAGAGCTAAATGAATGGTTAGTTGGCAGTTAAAGAATACACAAACTGAAAAAAATTAAAAAAATTAAAATACATTTCTTAGAACAGAAACGCTCTCCTGCACATGGGTAACCCAGGTGCCAGCCATCATAATCCATCCCCAAACCAAAACCAGCCTTCGACACATTTCACTACTCCTGGCTTTCTCAAGAATAAAGTTCCTCTTCCTTAATTCTTGAGAAAGCCAGTTCCTCTTCCGAAAAGTGAGGGGGCGTAGGCACGTTCTGATGTGAGGGAGGGTGAGTAGGCGGTGATCTGCCTGCTCCAGGATGTACTGCAATCATTCAGGTAGAGCTCTGACTCCTGACACCTGATACTCCCTGCTTCCTACATTTCTACTCCATGTGGAAGCTGACACTGAGTTTGCTGAGATTGCTGATTTGTAGTGTGGTGTGGAGGAGATGAGATGAGAAGTTGGGGAAGGAGATCATCTAAAAGCCGCTAAAGCAGCTAAATTTATTCACCATAATCTATCAAGGAAAGTGATGGCACAGAGGAGCAGAGAGGTGGAGGAGTGAAGGAGCAAGGACGCACTATATCCCATCTGCTTGTCTGGGTATGGACAAGCTTTGGTCTACCCCTACCTTGGCTGTTTGTTTCCTCTGCTGTTCCCCCTGCTGTGACTGCCATACCTGAGGTCAAGACATCTCTGCATGCTGGGCTGGGCTGTATGGGTGAGCGGAGGAGTTTCTGAGTAAATACAGGAGGAAAAAAAAAAAAAAAAAACACTGAATACCTGTTGATATCCCCCCCTGGCTTATAGAAATTGGAAGCAATCTGAAGCCTCAGCTAAAAGTTCACTGGCTCATGAGTGTGGCTATATGGCTATTAAATGCAATATCTGGGGCATCAGAAGTCATGATATCAGCTCTTATCAGTAATAGTAGGCACCTGTCTTCTCTGGAGAAACAAGGAAGATAAAAGCAGTGGCAGCTGTGGTAAGTGTTTTATCCTCTCTTACTTTCTTCAAGGACTCTGTATACTCACTTTGTCTCTGGACTATTTAAAAGATTTGCTGCATAGTATTTAACACTACCTTATGCTGCCATATACTGCCATACATTACTAAAAACTGCCAAACTGCTAAACATTTAACTCAGCATTTTATCGCACTGATACTCTGCTGATACTCTGCTGCCATATACTGCTACATTCTATTGCCATAAAAACTGCTAAATTACTAAACTGTTTTAGCAGCGTATCGCAATACTGTCAGATGTCATATATTATCAAAAACTGGCAAACTGCTGCTTTAAAAAATTAATGCACTGCTGTCTCTCTGCTACCTCTGCTAAAAGTGACAAACTGTAACTAAATATTTTTTTGGACTGATCAAAGACATGCTACATTGTTGCTACTGCTACATATAAAACCCTCATACAAATGCCATAAAATTATCTGGTTTTCTACCAAAGTCTGTCATATACTATCAAAAACTGGCAAACTGCTGCTTTAACAAATTAATGCACTGCTGTCTTTCTGCTATCTCTGCTAAAAGTGACAAACTGTAACTAAATATTTTTTTTGGACTGCTCAAAGACTTGCTACATTGTTGCTACTGCTACATATAAAAGACTTATACAAATGCCATAAAATGATCTGGTTTTCTACCAAATTCTCCAACTAAATGTGTTGGTTTTGATCTCAAAGACTGACACCAGTAATTGAATTATTGTTAATTTTGCTGTGGATACTGATAACAGCTAACTGGATAGTATTGTGGAATTGTTGATATTTACGGATATACAGATCTAAATAGTTATCAACTATAAACTGATGTGTAAAGTATCAATTGTGAATTGGATACTATTAACAAAACAACTGCTGACAATTTATAAACAAACTCGGCATGCTGATGGACTGTTTTATTTTTCACTAACTGTGAGTGAAAGTTATATGACCAGAGTTTCAACGGCTGATGGTGACATGTGTCCTGCTTGTATATAAAGACATGTCTAATTGCCATTAAATAAGGGAAATATTGAGGAATGAGCTAAAGGAGACTAATCATACCAAGCCGTTAGCATTGTGAACAGCTGATAAACTACTGCCACTCCTAAAAAGCTGCTAATGGACTTCATTCAACAGGGGACAACCACAATCTGTCACTAAACTGTTGAAATGATAAGTGTTTAAATGTAATAAATTGCTAACAGTTAGCTAACACAGTTCACTATTATCAAATGAACAAATGCTATGTGGCATGAACTATAACCACTAAAAACTTTACAGAGTTGTAGATCGATTGATAGTTGATCCTGCCCCTCCTTTTTTAAGGAGATTAGTGGAATATGACACGGCAAAGGAGGAGGGAACAGGAAGCAGAAATGGAGAAAGCATTGAAAACCCAGGAGGAGTCCTATACAGTAGGCCCAGATAAAAAAGAATCCATGAAAAGTCAGAAAGAGCTGAAAAAGGGGCCTATAGGAAACCTGGCTACCCAAGGAATAGACCCCCTCAACCCAGCAAAACTAATTTTGCAAGAAAGTGGTGAACCAGTGGTAAACTTGGACACAATGGAAAATTGGCAGAAGGAGCATGAAACAGTACAGACATCTCGAATCCCACGAGTTTCATGGGGGTTGAAGGGGAGATCGACTGCAAATACGTCTGGGATATCAATAATAGACCCCACTGGATGCACAGAAACACCAGATGACGAGATGAACAGACAAATGGATGAAAAACAAATAAATAAAGACGTAAATATACGCTGTAGTACCCCAACCCCCCTGGTAATGGTGGAACCAACCTTGAGGGACGTTCTTATGGCAGTACAGGCTTGTAATAATTCACTGTTATCATTAACAAATCAGATGTTAGAACTAAAAGGAGACATTGCAACTATGAGATATGAGAATCAGAAAATATGTGAAAGAACTACTGCGGTGGAAACAAGAGTAGGAGAATTGGAGGACTCAATACCGTTGATAAAAAAGGATACACATTTGATAAAAACACAGACAAGGGATCAAAATCAAAGAATGGAAGAAATGGAGAATAGACAAAGACGCAATAATGTCCGCATACTAGGTCTACCGGAACAAGAAGAAGGCCAATCAGCTGTTACATTTTTTGAAAAATGGTTAATGGACATTTTTGGGGTGGAAGGCTTCTCTAAAACGTTTGCAATAGAACGAGCACATCGCATAAGAAGCCGCGCCCCTTCCACCGGAGATAGACCCAGGCCAATTATTATTAGATTATTGAATTGCCAAGATAGAGATAATATATTGTCTAAAGCAAGACAGAGAGGCAACATTGAGCATAAGGGCCATAAAGTATCCTTCTATCCGGATTTTTCGGTGGAAGTACAGAAGCAGAGGGCGAAATTTAAGGATGTCAAACGGCGATTATTTTCACTAAAGATTAAATATGCAATGTTGTTTCCGTCAAAATTACGTATTACAGATCGGGATGGAGTTCAATTTTTTGATACACCCGACGCAGTTAGTACATGGCTGGATGGAAGAAAGGAATAGCTTAGGCATAATTATTGAAGAGTAGATAAGATGGAGTCAGATGAGAGGGGGATTTTTCACCTTCAGAGTCTACCTGTAGTCTTTTTTTTTTTCCCCAGGGAGGCAGGGGGGGGTTATTCCTCCTGCCCCACCTGGGTAGTTACATGGTACAGCCGTAACGTTGGAAATGGCTACAGTGGGCCCCCAGTATGGGTCCCGTGTGGACAAGAAGTATGTTGTTGTAGCTGATTCCCCCCCCACTAGGGAGGGACTTTCAGCTTGGGATGATAGTGTCCAGATACAGATTGAAGTGAGTTGGGAGGGGGGAGGGGGGGATGGAAGTAGTAGGATTTTATGGAGTGAAACAGGGTTGGGGAGGGGGGGGGTTATAAGGGGGGGTGGTGTGTGGGGGTGGGCTCCCCCATTTTTTATTTTTTTTTCTTTTTCTCTTCTTTTTCTTTTTGCTGCTCCTCCTCCTCCTCCTCCTCCTCCTCCTGGCCTTCTCTCTCCCCCGTCTTCTATCCTTCAGGGATTACGGTTATACCCCAAAAAACTCTTACTCTTTATTCTTTATTCTTGTCTTTACTTTTTATTTTAACGCAAAATGACAAGTAAAATTAAAGTGATGTCTTGGAATGTCAGAGGATTGGGGGATAACAGAAAGAGAAGCGCGGTAAAAGAACTAATTGAATTCTATGATCCCGCAATAATCTGCCTGCAGGAGACACATAAGGGGAAGGAGGATGACAAAATGTTTGATAAATTTAAATATAAACATGGATTTCATGCTATATACTCAACATACTCCCGTGGAGTTAGTATTTTGATCTCAAACTCTATTAGGTTTACCTGTAGGCAGTGTATTAAAGACCCGATTGGCCGATATTTAATGTTGTTATGCTCCATAAATGATAGAATAATCCTCTTGGTAAATGTGTATATTCCCCCACCATATAAGGACGATGTGTTAAAAAAGGTTTTTGAAAAGATGGCGCAATGGCCTGATGTTCCTACAGTGATAATTGGGGACTTCAATAATGTATTAAATGAAGAGCTGGACAGACATAGCAACAAAAAGAGTAATGGAGGGGGAAAGACCACAAGATGGGCCAACCAGATACAAGAGATGGGTCTATCAGATGTATGGAGAGTAAGATACCCGGATAGTAAAGAATACTCATGCTACTCAAGTACATATAGATCATTATCCAGAATCGACATGGCTTTGGGAAATGGTCATTTTCTCCAATTAGTCAAAACAATTCAGTACGAATCAAGGGGAATCTCGGACCACTCCCCATTAACTTTGACTTTAGAGTGGACGGAACAGTTGATCCGGCCAATGTGGAAAGTTAATCCACAGTGGCTGTCCCTGATTCCAGAGAGTAGTAAAATAAAACATCTGCTAATGGGCTTTTTTGGAGATAATAAGGGCTCAGCTTCAGCGTTAATGGTGTGGGATACAATGAAAGCATACCTCAGAGGCTTAATAATTAAAGAAATATCTAAAATTAAACTAGCCACAAGACAGCGGGAGGAAGAGATAACCCAAAGAGTTAAGCAGACCGAACAAGACTACATATTAGATTCTAATGAGGAGAAATTTAGAGCATGGCAGGACGTACAGATGCTATATAAAAATTTGATTATAACTAAGGCCGAAAATACTAGATTCATGCAGAACCAAAAGCACTACGAAATGGGGGAACAGGTGGGTCATATGTTAGCAATGATAGCACGGAACCAGGAAGGCCCATCCAGTATAGTTGCCATTGAAGACGAAAAGGGGATAGTAAAGTATGATACAGAGGGTATCCAAAAGATATTTGTAGATTTCTATTCACGGTTGTATGAATCTGAAATCCTAAATGTAAAGGAAAAGACTGAACAATTCTTAGACAAGTTAACTATGCCCAAATTGAATTCAATGGAAAGAGAATCCTTGGATACCCCTATAACTATGGTAGAGTTGGAGGAAGCAGTGGGACAAATTCAAAACAATAAATCTCCAGGGATGGATGGACTCCCCGTGGAGATATATAAAATATACGGTCAGATCTTGATCCCAGAACTTCTTGAAGTACTGAATGCAGCATATATCACACGGGAACTCCCTAAATCAATGATGGAAACAATAATAATTATAATTTTAAAACCGGATAAAGACCCACTAAAGCCTGGCTCTTATCGGCCAATATCTCTCCTTACATCTGATGTTAAAATACTAGCCAAGGTCCTAGCAAATAGATTGTCTAGATACATTGATACTCTGATCCATAGGGATCAAACAGGCTTCATCCCCTCCAGATCAGCAGCCACAAACATTCGTAGGCTCTTTCTGAATCTACAATTACCAATGGATAACGGGGGAGCTGGTGCCATCCTGTCATTGGATGCTCAGAAGGCTTTTGACATGGTAGAATGGGAATATCTATGGATGGTACTGATTGCCTTTGGCATAGGCCCAGGCTTTATAACCTGGCTAAAAATACTATATAAAGACCCCAGGGCAAAGTTGAGGATCAATGACACTATGTCACCAGCTTTCCCGTTGTCCCGGGGGACTAGACAGGGTTGCCCTCTGTCCCCCTTGCTGTTTGCATTGGCAGTGGAACCACTGGCCGCTGCAGTCAGACAGTCTGCGGGGATAGAGGGATTCCAACGTGCAGGAAGAGAGGATAAAATAGCTTTGTACGCAGATGATGCCTTAATCTTCCTTAGTGACCCCACAAAATCCTTAGAGGAACTCATGAATCTTGTATCTGCATTTGGACAGCTCTCTGGGTTTCGCATCAACTGGGAGAAATCGGTGTTAATGCCGCTACATAATGTAAACACTTCTTTACCAGACTGTGCTAAACAAATTCAAATAAAACACAGAATTAGGTACTTAGGGATTGAGGTAACACGGAAAGTGGGGGATTATATTGACCTTAACCTTAGACCATTATTGACTAGGCTCAAAGATAAATGTCAGACCTGGTGCAAACTTCCATTAACCGTGATTGGAAGGGCAAATCTTATAAAGATGATCTGGGCCCCACAATTATTATATATTTTTCACAACTGCCCGATGTGGATAGCTGCATTTTGGTTTAAAAGGATAGAATCGCTTTTTCGCGAACTTATCTGGAAGAAAAAATATGCACGTATTAAACTAACAACTTTAATGCTGGCCAAAGATGAGGGGGGACTCGCTATTCCACATCCAAAAAATTATTTTTTGGCCTCACAAACCCAGCATTTCTATGGCTGGACAGAAGTAGATGAGAATGATCCGATACAAGCATTATTACTCCCACTGGGTAAAGGATACTCATTGATGTCCCTACTAGAGACAAAAACTTTTCAAAAAGATAAGAAATTCATAACAGGCGGACTATTTAATAAGGTATGGCTAGCAATAAAAAAGATTACTAGTATTGCTGGCTATACCTCCTATACACCAATATGGAATAACGCAAATTATGAGGAAGTACAGAGATTGGAGGGATTTGGGTTTTGGCAAACTCAGGGGCTGAGATTTGTGGAACAACTGTTTTGGAATGATAATATAAAATCATTTGCGCAAATATCTGAGGAATTTAGGATTCCAAGACAGAGGTTCTTTCAATATCTCCAGCTTAGACATGCCTTTCATGACCAGGCCCGTACATCTGTATTTATGCTTAACGAATCCAAAATAACAACACTGTTGAAGAAAAGGGACCAAAAGAAGGGACTTATATCTAAAATTTATGAGATAATGCAGAAAAAATTTGAGGAAGAGGTAGAGGTGCCGGCTAGGAGGCAATGGGAGCGAGACCTGGGAGCACTGACTGATGCTCAGTGGTCGGAGGTCTTGTCTGCGATCCCAAAGGTATCACTGTCAGATACTCAAAAACTAACACAAATCTTTATTACGCATAGATCATACTATACACCTGAGAAACTATTTAAGTGGAAACGCAGAGAGTCCCCTTTATGCCCCCGATGTAGTGGCGCACCGGCTAATTTAATACACATGTTGTGGAGATGTCCCAAACTCCATCGATATTGGCAGGATATAATCCAAAATATAAATAGCGTACTAGGAATAGAAATGCTATTAGATCCAAATCTATGCTTATTAAATATAGTGGCGGAACCAAATATCTCAAAAAATACCCATACCGCACTGACGAGAGGCCTATTTCAGGCACGAAAACTAATAGCCCAGAAATGGATATCTATATATCCTCCGACGGTTGAAGAATGGAGAACACAAATAAAAGAAACTATATTAAAGGAGGAATTTATTTATACACATAGAGGGAGTCGAGACAAATTTGATGCTATTTGGAAAAGATGGGTAGAGACCTGGGATAATGAAAATAAAAGATGAACCAACATGGGTAGAGGTTGATATTTGGAGGGGATGGGAGGATGGGGGGAGGGCTGAGGGGGCTGGAGGAGGTGAATACAGGTGGGGGCGGCAGAGGAAAAAATTCTCCCTTTTTTTTTTTTTTTTTTTTTTCTTATTATTATTTTATTTTAGTATTATTATTGTTGTTATTATTAATGGTGATGATAATAATAATAATGTTATATTTTTTTTTTTTTTTGGGGGGGGGGGGGGTGAGTGAGTGGCTGGTGTGGCAGATGAATGCTAGAAGTTTATGTATCTGGGATGAAATGTATGCTTAAATGTATAACTTGTATTGTTAAGAAAAGAATTAAAATAAAAAAAAAGTACTGAATTAAAAAAAGTTCCTCTTCCCCTATCCTTGTGAGCAAGCCAGGAGTGGCGAAAACACCAAGGAAGGCTCGTTTTGGGTTGGAGGCATCACTGTATATGGTCAATACACTGATTAAAAATACTACAAAAGAAGCCAATTGGAGTGCAGCTGATGTTTTCCTGTTTCCAAGTTACTTTGATACCAATATTTCCAACCTAAAATGGAAGCACTCTTCAAAAACACATGCATCCTGAATCGTGAAAAAAAGTTGTGACAAATGGATTGCAGAAGTCATGTAAAAGTGCCATACCATTGAATGTTCTTGACCATCTCGGCTCCCTTCTGATTAAAATTGCATAGGCCTAGTAAAATGTTTGTGTGTAATAATGCCAAGTATATTAATTTATTTTTTATTGCGAGAAGGAAGGGTTACAACACTATAGTATAGGCCAGGGGTGCCCAACCTTTTGAAGAGCGAGGGCCACTTAAGCTACTTGGTAAAGTGTTGCGGGCCACAATGAGCCGAGCAGGCAGATGGCAGGTCTGTGTCTGCTCTGTATATGCAGAGCGGACACAGCCCACTAATACTCTTTTTTTTGAAATGGAGGTAGGACACAAGTCGGTTTATATTTGCTACTCCTTAGGAGGTGAATGGAGGGTCCAATTGGGTCAGACTGACCGTGCGACAGGGGCCTGAGGCTGCTTTCACACAGATGCGCTGCAGTTTACCTGCACCGCTGGTGCAGCTCAGTACCTTTGGTTTTCCTGCACTTTGCAATAGACTATTATATGCTGCAGATTTGGTGCACTTTCAGAAAGCTCAAACTCGCAGGTAATAACAGAAGTCTATGGCTCAGTGCAGGTAACCCGCAGGTGCACTGCTCTGTACCTGCGGATCAGTTTGAAAGCAGCCCAGTAACCACTGCAGAATAGATAAGCCCATATATACCCAGTGATTTCATTAATAAAATTGACCTTTAATAACAGTACTCTATTCCATCTTATCCCAGAGCAGGAGGTCGCGGGCCACATCAGAGGGCTCCGCGGGCCACGGGTTGGGCACCCCTGGTATAGGCATTGCCACAGCCTTATTTCAGGGATTTATACAGTGCTTTACATACTGGTCATTTACTTCAGTCTCAGTCAGCTTTAAGGAGGTCAGGGACTGACAAAGTGAAACACTGTTCTGGTCTGACAAAACGATATTGTTTGTATGTGTAGGAGGTAATACTGAGACATTTTCAGGCAAAGAGTATTCTGGCAATAAATAGGAATCCAAGAATGGCTGTGTAGGTGTGAGGCGTGTATAGTTACTTGTCTAACCACCCAAGTAGGCAAAGCTTAGGGTCAACTTCAAGTGTAAGATTCTATTAATAGAGCTGATCACTGCAGACCAGTACCTTTGTAATTTCAAACATTTCCAAAGCATGTGTATAAGGGTATCATTGTCCACCAGACAACGGGGACAAAATGGATAGTCTCTATGACATTTGTGCAATTTATATTGAGTGCGATAAGTTTGGTGAATAATGAACAATTAAGTTTTTGGGAAGCAGACAGTGACACCCCAAGTACTTTCTCCAGTATGGCGGACCATTCCTCATCCGTTATGTGGCACACACACACACACACACAATATCTTTCCCCCAGCCAGCCCTACAATTTAATGACATTTAGATACAGCTAAAGAGCTTTAGATACCCGACAGAGGAGCGAACCATACAGGAAGATATCTGTCCCTTCTGAAACTATGATTTTATTAGTTGTGCAAGCACTGTGGGCTTAATTATTTCTCAATTAGACAGTGTAGCTTGTGCCGAAATGGCATTTCTGGGTTGCAAGTACTGTTTAAAAAAAATAAATAAAGAAAATAAGGTATTTCGGTAGACCATATTCCATTCTTCGTGACTGAAAGTCCTGCAGAAGATTTTCATGGTATATTGGTGGAACATATACAATACCACACTTAGACCAAGCTGAGAAACCCTGCAATTTTTATTATTCCAAATACTGGACCAGTTAGCGTACCCTGCGTATTGGAGGTGCTGTTTGGCTTTAGTCCATATTCTATCCATGAGTACCAATGTGTGATAGTCGGACAATGTTCCAAGTTCTCCCGCTTGTATGCATTCCACAAGGCCATCACCGGAAAGTTGTGTGCGTACAATATTTCTTATAGGGTCATAGGACTCAGGGTTTAGCCATCCCGTCAAATGCTGCAATTGAGTCGCTATAGAATAATATGGGTTGAATACCGCCAATCCATCGGAGTCCTTTGCTTCATGTAGTATTTCCAGCTTGATGCGAGGTACCGTTTCCTCCATATCAGGGAGCAGAATATGGTATTACACTTTTTAAACACATGGATAGAAATCCAGATGGGTGAATTGTGAAGCACATACAAGAGTTGGACTCCAAATCATTTTATCAAGTTACAATGGCCCATTACCGAGAGAGGTAATTTAGACCAACTGGCTGTTTTTTTCTTGAAATTTTTGAAGTAGTGGGTTTATATTGAGTTTAACATAAAGGTCTAAGTTGGGGTGAATAATTATACCTAGGCACCAAAATGTGTCTACCACCTTAATCTGTTCTGCCATCTGGGGAAGGGACGATGCAAGAGGATCAAGTGGTAATGTGCCAATTTTGAACCCTGAAAAAGGTCCCAAACCTCTATTAATTCCATGAGACTTGTCAGAGGTAGAGGCGTCGCAAAAAAAAAAAAAAAAAAAGAAGGGGGGGGGCTCATCTGCATACAGGGCCAATGGCCAGAGCAAAGAGATCAAAGATACAGTGTTATTGATTCCAATGCAAGCCTTCGGTACTTTGTACAGCACTTTGATCCATCAAATAAAGGTCTGCCCGAGTTTAACTTTTCCAGTACTTGCCATAGGTAACTCCACTCTACACTATCAAATGCCTTAGCAGTGTCCAGTGAGATTATAGCACTTTGACCCCCGATTGTCTGTACGGATCTGCATATTCAGGTATAAATCGACGAAGATTATGTGCCGTGGACCTGTTGGGTACGAATCCCAATTGGTCTGGGTGGATAATTTTAGTTACCACTTGACAGTCTCATGGCGAGGACTTTAGTAAGCAACTTTAAATCACTAGTCAGAAGGGAGATGTGCCTATAGGATTCAGGGTGGACTGGATCCTTCCCAAGCTTCCGAACCACCACCAGCTCATACATGGAGCCCGGCAAAGAATAGTGTGCATGTGCATCCATAATCATATAGAGTAACTCCGGTAAGAGCATTCCTCCAAATTTTTTGTACAATTCATTGGGAGCCCATCGTTCACAGGGGCTTTAGAGTTAGAGAATGTTGCCAGTGCATGCTGTAACTGAAGAGTTAGTGGCGCATTGAGTAGTTTTTTTATCCGCTCCGTGGAGCTTCGGGAGTTGAACTTCATCTAGCAAGTTAGATAATGAATCTTCAGGATAAGGAGACCTTCGAGGAATAAACATCTTGGGAAAAAAAGGTACAGAACCCTTTCATAATTGAGAGAATATCCGTAGCTACCCGAGTTGGTGACACAGCCAAACGGTGTATGACCGGGGATGACTGTTGTGATTTAGCCATCACAGACAACATATGGCAAGTCCCCCCCCCCCCCCCCCCTCAAAAAACGTTTGTTTTACGCTTGCTGTTTATGTATGGTGCTGTATATAGTTTTTGTGCATCTTTCCATATCCCCTCACCATCAGGCGTAGGAGCCTGTAAAAAGTCCTCCTCAGCCCCGTCTACTGATGCACTGGCATCTTTAGCCCATTGTCTACTGCTGGTCTTAAATTTTAGCCTTCTCCCTAATGCACAGACCTCTTATGAAAGCCGTCAGAGTATCCCACACAACACCAGGAGGAGGCAGAATGCCTATTATCTAGTAGAAAGTTTTGGATTTGAACCTGCATGTGCTCAGTGTCAGTAAACAGAGGAAGCCAAAAGGGGTTCATCTTCCAATGGATGGGGAGTTGAACAGTAGAGAAGGTTAAACTGACCTGTAATGGGGAGTAGTCAGTAGTCGTCACCTTAGGGTCATAACAGTGGGTCAACATGTTGCCCAGTGCAAGTGTATACGGGATAAGGTAGAATGAGTTAGTGAGTGGCATTAGAACTAGGGATGAGCGGAACAACCCCCAGTTCGGTTTGCACCAGAACATCCGAACATACAAAAAAGTTTGTTCGAACACGTGAACACCGTTAAAGTCTATGGGACATGAATGTGAAAAATCAATTTTAAAGACTTTTTGCCCTAAAAAGTGTTTGGGGACCTGGGTCCTGCCCCGGAGGATATATATCAATGCAAAAAAAGTTTTAAAAACTGAAGTTTGAGAGCAGTGATTAAGAATGCTTAAAATGAACCGCGCCACAGCGTCTCTGGGACAGAGGGGGGGGGGGGAACCACGCCACAGCGTCTCTGGGACAGAGGGGGGGGGAACCGCGCCACAGCATCTCTGGGACAGAGGGGGGGGGGAACCGCGCCACAGCATCTCTGGGACAGAGGGGGGGGGGAACCGCGCTACAGCGTCTCTGGGACAGAGGGGGGGGGAACCGCGCCACAGCGTCTCTGGGACAGAGGGGGGGGAACCGCGCCACAGCGTCTCTGGGACAGAGGGGGGGGGAACCGCGCCACAGCGTCTCTGGGACAGAGGGGGGGGGACCGCGCAACAGCGTCTCTGGGACAGAGGGGGGGGGACCGCGCAACAGCGTCTCTGGGACAGAGGGGGGGGACCGCGCAACAGCGTCTCTGGGACAGAGGGGGGGGGAACCGCGCCACAGCGTCTCTGGGACAGAGGGGGGGGGGAACCGCGCCACAGCGTCTCTGGGACAGAGGGGGGGAACCGCGCCACAGCGTCTCTGGGACAGAGGGGGAGGGAACCGCGCCACAGCGTCTCTGGGACAGAGGGGGGGGGAACCGCGCCACAGCGTCTCTGGGACAGAGGGGGGGGGGGGGGGGAACCGCGCCACAGCGTCTCTGGGACAGAGGGGGGGGGAACCGCGCCACAGCGTCTCTGGGACAGAGGGGGGGGGAACCGCACCACAGCGTCTCTGGGACAGAGGGGGGGGGAACCGCGCCACAGCGTCTCTGGGACAGAGGGGGGGGGAACCGCGCCACAGCGTCTCTGGGACAGAGGGGGGGGGAACGCGCCACAGCGTCTCTGGGACAGGGGGGGGGGAACCGCGCCACAGCGTCTCTGGGACAGAGGGGGGGAACCGCGCCACAGCGTCTCTGGGACAGAGGGGGGGGAACCGCGCCACAGCGTCTCTGGGACAGAGGGGGGGGAACCGCGCCACAGCGTCTCTGGGACAGAGGGGGGGGACCGCGCCACAGCGTCAGCGGGCCGGGGGTCTACTTTCTTAGTGTCAGTGGGAGGAATAGTGGCCCAAGGGCCAGATAAAAGCAGACTAAGGCCCGCAGTTAGGAGACAACTGTGATAGTACATCTAACACACCCCTCCCCCTAAGACGGACAATGCTGCTGTGCAAAGGTGTCCCCTGTGCTTCTTTAATAGCCAGATCATCAGGTGAAAAGAGATGGGGAAAAAAAAAAGCCTAATGCAGTCACCACTTCTATTGATTGGTAAGCTGCAATACATTACATTTTTTGTTTTGGGCTTAGTACCACCAAGATCCCTTTCACACTGAGGCAGTTTTAAAAATAGTGCCTGAAAAGTGCCTCCCATTCATTTAAATGGGTGCTTTCACACCCAGGCAGTGTGCTTGCGGGGCAAAAAAAGAAAGTCCTGCAAGCTGCATCTTTGGGGCATGTTTGGAGTGCTGTAAAAAGCGCTCCAAAAACACACCTGCCCATTGAAATGAACAGGCAGCGCTTCCAAAGTACCACAAAACGGGTCTTAATGTTTTTTTTTTTTTAATGGGGGTTTTAAAAAAGCCACCCACTATCACCCGAAAAGCGCCGCTAAAACGACCTGCGCTTTAGCAGCTGTTTTAGCAGCGCTTCAGTTTGAAAGGGGTCTTGAGGAAGTAAACCCTGGTGGGTTTTACTTCCTCTTTATTCCCCTTGCAAAGTAAAAGCATAATGGGCTAGTATGCATCACATACTAGCCCATTATGTTCAGTGATGTAAGTAACTGAGTTAAAATAAACTGAGTTACTTAACGCAGTTACTTCAGAGGGTAACGAGTAATCTGATTACTTTTCCCCTCATGGTAACGCAGTTCCCATTACTTGGGCGGCGTTACCTTAATTACATCTACCACCACTAGATGGCAGTAGTGTAATTCCGGTGTCCTGCCGAAAAAGTTCCCCCGCTGGATAAGGACCCCCTGTACTGCGCAGGCGCAGTACGAAGGACTAAGGAGCTTACGAAAATTGCCGAACCTAAACAGCTCTGAGTGAACTCTACACCGCGCAGGCGCAGTTAACATGCAATTGTACGAGGCGATGCCTCACGCTCCCGATGCTCGTGCTACTCTGCAAGGGGCGTCTATCGTGTAACTAAGGGGCGGGTCTAGTATTCCTGTAACCATTTGTTATATATCGAGCTCTGCCCATTAATTTAACATTTGCCCTCTGCCCCTTACACGATATAATAATAATAGACCCGCCCCTTGCTTACACGCTATAACAGATCTGCCCATTGGTTACACGATATATAATAATAAATTCCCCCCCCTGCTTACAGTAATAGTAGACCCGCCCCTTAGTTACACGTATAGAGTATTAAAAAAAAAAAAAAAGTCAGTTAATTTGCTGCGTAACTAATTACTTTTCCAATGTAGTAACTGAATTACTAACGCAATTCCTTTTTGTGAGAAGTAATTTGTAACTTAACTGATTACTTTTTTAAAGTAAGATGACCAACACTGGTTATGTTGCACTTACCTTCAAACAAAGCCTGCGATGTCCCCGCTGTCAGCAGAGTCCATTTTCACCCCTCTTCCCTCCGGGGCCGTAGACTCTGGCTCTGACTCGCCGGAGTTGCGTGATGTCACATGTGCGCTGGAGCCGGCGGTCACCAAGGATGAGCTCAGGCGTGTTTGCATGGTCCACGTGCAGAGACCGCCAGGAAGTCGGCACAGCACTGCGCTAATCACAGACAGTGAGACATTGCCCCGATGCACGGCTGCAGAGATCGGGCAATGTCTCCCTGCCTGTGATTAGCGCTGCGCCGACTTCCTGGCGGGCTCTGCACGTGGAGCATGCGAACACGCCTGAGCTCATCCCTAGCGGTCACGGCACAGGCCCTATAGAAATGGCACGATCGTGCCCTTTAGTGCGCATGCGCCGATGACATTGGCGCAAGGGTATATGGCAAATATCTACTAAACGGTGCAGCTTTAGAAGATATTTCCAGTACCTACAGGTAAGCCTTATTATAGGCTTACCTGTAGGTAAAAGTGGTGTGTAAGGGTTTACAACCACTTTAAGGCCTCTTTCACATGAGCAGTCAGATACATCCGGGTTCAGTCATCCATTCCTAACTGCAGGCAACCACTTGGGTGTGCAGCCATAGGTTAACAGCACCGGTGGCGGTCAGTTGTTACATCATACAGGCTTAGCAACCGCGGCTATTCGCATGTGGCTACAAATACACTGGATAAAAAACACTGGCAATAGCTTGTGTAGTAGTGTTTAGGAGAGTTTATTTTTATTTTTTTTTCTATATATTTATTTTCTTCTTTTTTAAAAATTTTTTTTTTTTTTTTTTTTTTTTAGCTACAAAAAAAAATAAAAAACTCTAAAGAAAAAAATAAATATATAAAAAAAAAAAAAAAAAAAAAAAAACTCTCCTAAACACTACTACACAAAAGCTATTGCCAGTGTTTTTTTTTATCCAGCATTTGTTTCAGTGTTTTTGTAGCTTAAAAAAAAAAAAAAAAAAAAAAAAAGCTTGTATGCATGGAGCCTTTTTCCCTGCAAAAAAAAAAAAAATGCGATCAATAGCATTTAGGAGTGTTTTTGCTGGACAAATGCTCCAAGAAACGACAAACTTTTTTTCTGCTCATACGTTGAAGCTCAAAAAACGCCAATAGTTTAAAGTATTGTGCATGGACACATAGGATAACACTATTTAGCGCCGAGGAGCATAAAAAAAAAAAAAGAAAAGAAAAAAATAAATAAAATAAAAATGGTAAACACTTTAGGAGCTTAACAAAAATGCTAGTGTGCATGGAGCCTAAGTTATTGGTCAGTCTGTTAGCCATAGCAAGCCTACCGTTTACTATATTGCATGTTAAAGTTCCAATACTACATTTAAATAGTTACCAAATTATAGAATATCACAAAAAAAAAAAAACTGAATACACACAAAAGTGAAAGAAAGCTTAAGCAAATCAGCACCATTTTCAAGCTAAACAGCTACAGCTGGAACTTCAGCTGCTCCTCCAAGGAATGAAGCAGAACTCACCCCGGACAAGGAAAGTCACGTTTTCCCCTAGGTAATCTGGAGGCACCTGAATTTGGACCCCTTCCTGCCCACACAAATAGCCTATCTCTGTAGAGCTGCTGCACAGTCCAAAAAGGGGCCACCCAGTGAGAAACAAGAGCCAGATTCCATCCAGCAGCAGTAAGGGAACCATTCTGAGAGGGGTAGAAAGGAGCATTAGCACCCACTTCAGGCATATATATACAATAGCAGGGTGTGGTCACTTAAATAGAAGTTCACTTATCATGTAGGCAGCAGCTTAAATGAGCTATAAGGCCTGGTGCACGCCTATCCAGGTTGCATATTGCAGGTGCATTTTGCGTATTTCAATACACGCTTTTCATCCATTGAAGTCTATGGAGCCAAAAAACAGAAAAAAAGTCCCTGGCACTTTCCATAAAATGCACAGATGTGAACTACACTTATAGGAAACCATGTTAAATGGACTGTAGTGTGTTTCTGTAAAACCGAAAACACGTTAAGAAATGCATCAGTGTGAACCAGGCCTAAGAGTGGGTTTTAACACTGGAAATCACTGCAAAGGTCACTCTATAGGCCCGTACACACGATCGGACTTTTTGACAACCAACATGCAAATTAGCTGTTTTGGACCAACATCCGACCGTGTGTACGCTCCATCGGACCAACTTTTTCCAGGTTTCATCTGACTTTTGTTGGCTGTGCGAACGGACCAACTTTCTGCCAACAAAAGTCCGATGGACCAAAGTCCGACCGTGTGTACACAAAACCCAAGGACTTTTGTCCAAAGTACAAACACGCATGCTCAGAACCAATGCAAAAGATCAGACAACAATATAGAAGTTGACCAAAGGTGGCGCTGGAGTATTCGAACGTCCTCTTTAGAAGTGTCGTCAGTACGTTGAAACGTCACTACGTTCGTGTTGGTTGCCTAAAAAGTCCGACCGTGTGTATGCAATACCAACTTGGGGCCAACGCCCTTTGGACAAAAATCCACAGGAAAGTTGGTCCACGGTCCGATCGTGTGTATGAGGCTTAAGGCTCGATTCACATCTATGCATTTTGCTTTTGAGCGTTTTTGCAGTGCTTTTTACCGCGATTTTGCCGCGATTTGCGTTTTTGTATTTTTTTTTTTACAATTTTTTTTTTACACTGTGGTTGCTTAGCAACCAGCTATATACAGTGTAAAAAAAAAAAATTAAATGAAAAAAAACGCAAAATGCAAATCGCAGGAAAATCGCTGTAAAAACGTGGTAAAAACGCAGTACTTGCGTTTTGGATGCGGGTCCATTGACTTCTATTACATGCAAAATACTGCATTTTGCATGAAAAAAAGTCCCCCACCCTTTCCAAAAACGCAGAGGCACAAAAATGCATTGAACATGTTCCATAGGAACCCATAGTAAAAAAAATTCCCTGCATTTCTGCAAAATGCATCAAAAAACGCGCAAGTGTGAATGGAGCCTAAGGGCTGCCATTAACTGGGGACTGGACTATGCATTTTTAGTGCATTTTGCAGATTTGCACAACAGAACGTGTTCCATAGGAAACCATGTTAAATGGACTGTAGTGCAAATCTGAAAAATGCAAAAAGCGAAAAAACTGCATAGGTGGGAATCCAGCCTTAGGCTCTATTCACACTAGCGCGTTTTTGATGCATTTTGCAGAAATGCAGGGAATTTCTTTAACATGGGTTCCTATGGAACATGTTCACATCAATGCATTTTGTGCCTCTGCGTTTTTGGAAAGGGTCGGGGACTTTTTTTCATGCAACATGCAGCGTTTTGCATGTAATAGAAGTCAATGGACCCGCATCCAAAACGCAAGTACAGCGTTTTTACCGCGATTTTGCCGCGATTTGCGTTTTGCGTTTTTTTTACACTGTATATAGCTGGTTGCTAAGCAACCACAGTGTAAAAAAAAAAATACAAAAATGCAAAACGCAAATCGCGGTAAAAACGCGTGTCCAAAAACACAGCAAGCACCGCAAAAAGCACTGCAAAAACGCTCAAAAGCAAAATGCATAGGTGTGAATCGAGCCTTAAAGTCCACCATTTTCAAAAAAATTTATAAATAAATGTATATATGTTTGCTTGAAAAAAAAGTGAGCCTGCAAAGCTATTGGTTTTTACAAGGTTAAGGCCCCTTTCACACATAGGATTTGTCCCACGGATTTGGGACTGCAAAGTAGCATGACAAGTCGTTCCCCATGATTTCCAATGACAGCCATTCATATTAGTACGACTTCAAGTTGTTCCGACTTCAAAGTATTCCCTGCACTACTTTGGTCCGACTTTGATGCCACTTACACAGGCATTCCTTGAAATCGTGGCAAAATCGCAGCAAAAATCATGGCCACGAATCGTGGCAAAATCGCGCGACTTTGAAGTCGCACAAGTGTGAAAAGGGCCTTAATCATTTTTACATCATAAGGTTTAGACATGCTTCTAAAGCCACTGTTCCTTTGAAGAGTGATCTGTGTTTGGATCACTTTTTAGAGGCGATTGACAGGTGATGGGGAGGCGATGCAACACCTGTTTTAACGCATATTTTTGCTGAACATGTGCAGGTAACATGTGCATAGTTGGGGGGGGGGGGGGGCGTTTCCTAAACGCTTGAGTGGGTAGCGTTTGGTGGGCTTGCTGCCCACTGACTGTAATATGTTGGATAGTTTTGCTGGTGTGCTTTGAAGCATCGTCACTGTGGCATGTAAACACCCCCTTATGCTACCATTACAACTTAAGGGGAGACATTGGAGGGGTGCTAAAAATGCAGCTCAACCCCCCAACAAAACGTCTAAGCTTATTCTAAAGCGATTATTAATAATTTTCCCAACTGGTGCACCGGGGACACTGTGTGGTGGTTTTTGAGTACTGCATCATAGGAATGTTCACAGATTTCTGCACATAAGTGTACTAGAGATCTAATGTTTTCAGAACGTAAAAAGAAAAGGGAATGTGGGACTTTAAAGAGGGAGTAAACCCTGATGGGTTTACTCCCTCTTTGTTTCCCTGCAAAGGTAAAGAATAATGGACTACTATGCATCGCATAGTAGCCCATTATGTGTCACCTACCTGACACAGGAGCCAGCGATGTCACGCTGTCCCCTTGTGTACGGAGACTCTATCTTCTTGGTGGGTCTCGCTGCTCCGGCGCTGTCATTTGACAGAGCCGAAATGACGTCACTCACGCGCATGGGAGCCGCCACTCACGACATATCGCCGTTAACAGCGGCGCGCTCAGTGCACCTGCGCGCTGCTGTCTATGGCGCACGCGCCGTAGACATCAGTGCCTGTCTTTTGGCAAATATCTCCTAAACCATGTAGGTTTAGGAGATATTTCTTGGACCTACAGGTAAGCCTTAATCTAGGCTTACCTGTAGGTCAAAGTGGTTTGTAAGGGTTTACAACCACTTTAAATGAGGCAATTGACTTGTGGAGGTAGAGTGGTTGGTAAACGTTATTTATTTGTAACAATAATATAAAACAGATTAAAAAAGTATTTTCATATATCTGCACATACACATGGCATAAACGTAAGAGATACATATATGTCAACTTGGCAGCACATAAGAGATAGTAAATATCAATAAAGTATAATACAAGGTATTTCCTATTAGCAGGCATTGGTAACCCATATGCAAAAGAGCTGCTGTAAGATAGGTTGCACATACACATGAGTGGTTACATACTACTTAATGAATTTTGAATGTATAAAAGATATATATGGGCCAGTGAATAGGTAGTGAGCCAGGCTTGACTGAGCACCCCATGGAAACTCGACGCGTTTCATGGCTATATGCCATTCAACAGGAGTTGGGTACAGAAGTAAAAGGTCGACTAAAACACTCACTGTACTTGGCTGGCAGCGATGGGACTTTCTGTTCCGGAGATGAGGCAAGGGACCCCAACCCAGCCAGGAAAACACCCACATGGCATGCCCGACTGCCACAGCACATTCTACATGTGTGGGGAGGATTGCACGTATGGTGTAATGTGTGTGTATCCAGCCCATTCACTGGATACACAGCAGTGGGTTGCGTCCTCCCTCATAAACGCCTGCATTACAGATGTTTGACTCTGCCTCCATAGGCCCTCCATGTTAGCCTATGTGTCCATGCACACATAGGCGTTTACAGAAGTTTAGACACAGGGGTGTTTAGAGGCAAAAGAAAAAATCACTTGTGCGTTCAAGAGAGGAGAGAAGAGGACAGTTTTGACAGAAAAAAACACCAAAATGCACCTGAACGCATGTAAACACTCCTAGGCATGCTTTAAGAAGGAGTGGGCTCCCTCCAGGCAAACCTGCCCTTAACCACTTCAGCCACGGAAGGATTTACCCACTTCCTGACCAGGCCATTTTTTGAGATACGGCACTGCGTCGCTTTAAATGACAATTGTGTTGTCGTGTGACGCTGTACCCAAACAAAATTGATGTCCTTTTTTTCCCCACAAATAGAGCTTTCTTTTGGTGGTATCACCTCTGCGGTTTATATTTTGTGTGCTATAAACAAAAAAAGACCGTCAGTTTTGAAAAAATAACAATATTTTTTATTCTCCTCCACCGCCACAACGCCACCCTGTCCTGAGCATCAGCGGGCGCCTGCACTCCTTCCTCCCTCTCTGCTCCCAGCTGGGACATCAACAGGAAAACAGGCTGACGAGGGCCCAGAGGATGGGCGGGAGGTAGGTGCATCACACACACCTCCAGACAGGGGGGTATAGGAGGGGGCTGCAGGCAGGACTAGGGGGTCTCCCATCCCCTCTCTCTCCCCCACCCCCTCTCTCTCTCCCTTCCACCCCCTTCTCTCTCCCCCACCCCCTCTCTCCCCTCTCTTTCACCCTCCATCACCCACCCCACTCTCTCTCTCCCACTCCCACTCTCCCCCAACCCCCTCTCTATCCCACCTACTCTCTCTCTCATCCCCCCTCTTTCTCTCTCACCCACCCCCTCTCTCTACCACACCCCCCTCTCTCTACCACACCCCCTTCTCTTACCCCCCCTCTCTCCCACCCTCCCCTCACCCTCTCTCCCACCCCCCTCTCCCCTCTCTATCCCCCCTCTCTCTCCCACCCCCTCTCTCTCTCACCCCCCCTCTCTCTCATCCTCCCTCACCCCCTCTCTCATCCCCCCTCTCTCTCTCCCTCCCTCATCCACCCCACTCTCTCTCTCCCACCCCAGCTGTCCCCCACCCCTCTCTCTCTCCCACCTACTCTCTCTCACCCCCCTCTCTCTCTCTCACCCTCACTCACCCACCGCCTGTCTCACCCCCCTCTCTCCCCACCCCCTTTCTCTCTCCCATCCCCCTCTCTCTATCATCCCCCTCTCTCTCCCCCTCTCTCCCCCCCACTCTCTCTCTCCCACCCCTTCCCTCTGTCTTTCTAACCCCTTTCTCACCCACCCTCTCTCTCTCTCTCTCATCCCCCCTCTCTCTCCCCACCCACCCCTCTCTCATCCCCCCTCTCTCTCCCCCCTCTCTCTCTATCCCACACCCTCTCTTTCTCTCTCCCACCCCCCCTCTCTCTCTCTCTCTCTCTTCCATTCCTCTCGCTCTCTTTCCCACCCCTCTCTCTCTCTCTCCCTCCCACCCCCCTCTCAGGAGATCTCAGGGGTTCATGCTGGGACTTGTAGTCCTTCAATTAAACAGGAAGGGGTGGGCAAACTTACATAGAAGTGGGCGCCCAAATTTATTCTTGCCTAGGGCAGCACAAAACCAAAATACACTAATCCATATATGCTTATATACAGTATTTTGAAACCCGTGAGTCTGTATTGATGTTTCATTTTGAAAGCCTGCAGTCAGAAGGTGGTGACGGCCATCTTGGAACACCCTGCGGTGCTCAAAGCCAAACTTATAGGCTTTCAAAATTAAACATCAAAACAGTCTCACGGGTTTCAAAATACTGTATTTAAGCATGTATGCTCACTATTGCTATAATGAGTCTGAAATTCAAGACATGGCTGGGTGTAACAAAATGTCTGCTGCCGCCCTCTGACTGCAGGTGTTCTGCCAGATTAGCAAACCTGCTAGCGGTGAAATGCATGTGCAGTAAGTATTTTTGGTAAGTCAGATGACAGAACGTCACTTCCATTCGCTGATCTGACGGGTTCGCTAATCTGACAGAACACCTGTGACGTGGCATCAGCTGTTGCAGAAAACCACACGCACTACACATGTGCACTGCGTCATCTGCGCATGCGCAGTGCATTATCGCTGACTGCATGTCAAATTCGATGGCCATCTTGCTACACACCGCACTCGGCCGTACTGAGCCTGCAGTCAGAAGACAGCAGCGGACATCTTTTTACACCCACCCAAGTCTTGCATTCCACACTTATTTTTAACAGTAAACCCAGCTTACATAGTGCAAAACAGTATTTATAAGTCCATGATACTGTTTTGATGTTGAATTTTAAAAGCAGCGTAAATCTTGCAGATCTGACAGGTTTGCTAATCTGACAGAACACCGCTGCTTTTAAAATTCAACATGAAAAGAGTGTGACGGATTTGAAAATACAGTATTTCACTATATAAACTTAGTGCTAAAAATAAGTGTGAAATGCAAGACTTTGGTGGGTGTAAAAAGATGTATGCTGCCGCCTTCTGACTGCAGGCTTAATACGTGCGGGGTGTACCAAGATGTCCGCCAGTCGACAAATTTGACATGCAGTGTCCTGACGTCAGCGATGACGCACTGCGCATGCGCATGTAGCACCCTGATGTTTAGGCAGGGCTGCTAGTAAATTTAGTTGACAGGCGATAGTTGCCTTGGCCATTTGTTAGAAGATCAATTTCCCCCTAATTCTGGAATTGCTGCACTTCTCTCTTCTGTCACTAGCTGGCCGGGTAGCTGGTGACATTGGATAAGATAAGGGCATAGCAAGGACAGATTATGAATGAATGGGGTGTCTCAGCAAATGGGCAGGATATTTCTTGGGTCCCTTGGCATTCTGGAAGAGCATGTTTATTTGGGTGGAGTCAGGTGATCTGTGTTCTGTACCACCTGGATGGCTGTCTGGGTGGACGTGTGTTATGTTGCCCCGGGCTGCTAGGCCGTTAGTCTTAGGCCTATCCCGGGGACATCTGGCTGCTAGGCTATCTCAGGGCCTATCCAGAAGCAGGAGAGCAGGGTAGGGTTGGGACTGCAAGCTTGTAGTCCAACCAGAAGTGATGGTTCTGCCGGCCAGGGAACCAGTAGTGGTCTAAGGTAGAGGGGAAACTGTCCCCACTACAGGATCATCCACCTTGCAAAAGTGACGCTTGTGGAGCATCAGTGAGTGCCAAGCCAGGGACCTAACGTGTCAGCGGGGGTGATGCATGAGGCGTATCTGTGAGTGCCAAGCCAGGGACCCAGCAAGGATGCATGGGTGATGCTTGAGATACTGAGTTCTAAAGTGAAAGAGCTCAAGGGGATCCAGTGGCTAGTGGATCTGAAGTCTAGTGAGAGAGAGACTGGGAGCTCGTTGAGCGAAGACCCACAGTGAGTGAGTGTAGGGTAAGGAGAACTGTTCGTGTTGCAAATAGTTGAATACAATTACCGTTAGTAACAGCTACAAGATTGTTGCCATAGGAGACAGCGGTCCTACCTATACAGAAGTGGTGTACATACTCCCCACTGTCATATCCTGCACACTATTCTCCTATACATACTGCCCACTGTCTTACCCTCCACACTCGTCTCTTGTACATACAGTACTGCCCACTTTCATAAACTCCTCTACTGTACATAGTGCCGGTTGTCATACCCTCCACACTCCTCTCCTGTGCACACTGCCCACTATCATACCATCCAACTGCAAACCAAACTCGCTCGCAGTAGCAGCATAGTCCAACAATGTAAAACTACCAAGGAGGTGGCAGTAGCACCTCATGAAGGCCTGTCAGCTGCTGCGATACCACTCGTTAAAAAACAATCCGCCACAGATCACTTTTCAGAGGGCAGTAAGCATTACTGAAAATGGGAAAGAAACATGAAACACATCATCCATTCCACACTTGTCTCCTGTACATACTACCCCATCATACCCTCCACACTCCTCTCCTGTACATACTGCCAACTGTCATACCCTCCACACTCCATTACTATTGTGATGTATATAGGAACATAGGGGATGTCAGCTACTCTAAATATATTACTGATAAAAAAAAGTGTCTCTGAAAATATTTTTTAAATGTTGGTACCTTTGCACTGCCCAAGGGCCACGGGTCATTACTACTTTTTATAGGCCCTGAGGTAGGTTATGCCATAATGTACTAGTATGTACAGCATATTAGAACATTAGGGTACACTTACCTGTCAGACTGAGCCCTCCACCGCTGCGCTGTGATCAATCCGGCAGGTCCTGGGCCCTTCCATCTTCACCCAGTCTTCCTTCCGGGTTCTGTGCCTTTGGTCACTTGCCTTGGCCGGGCTGCATTGATGTCACTCCCATGCATGCTCATACGCATCCTCTCTGTCTCTCATCCCCTTTCTCTCTCTCATCCTCCCTCCCTTACCCCTCACCCCTCACTCACCCCCTTTCTCTCTCTCTCTCATCCTCCCTCTCTCTATTTAAATTAATTTGTTACTGTATAACAAAAACATTTTGCATTTCAATTTTTTTTTTTTTTTTAAAAAGCCCCACCATAATCCTTTAGCACCAGGCCCATGATGTTCTTAATCCGGCAGTGGCACTGATAACAGTGTAAATTTGCTGTTCCCTCAAAATAACTCAACACACAGCCATTAATGTCTAAACCGCTGGCAACAAAAGTGAGTACACCCCTAAGTGAAAATGTCCAAATTGGGCCCAAAGTGTCAATATTTTTTGTGGCCACCATTATTTTCCAGCACTAACTTTACCCTCCTGGGCATGGAGTTTACCAGAGCTTCACAGGTTGCCACTGAAGTTCTCTTCCATTCCTCCATGACGACATCACGGAGTTGGTGGATGTTAGAGACATTGCGCTCCTCCACCTTTCCTTTTTTTTTTTTTTTATTATTAATACAAACGTTTTTATTGAAAAAACAATAGAAAAATACAGACATTTGACAGTCGGTACAATACAAAATCTCCATCAAAATATAAGTATGCCTCTGTCAAAACAGTAATAACAAGAAAAATAATAAAAAAATAAAAAATAAACTGTGAAGCATCCGAAAAAAGATAGTTGCAAACACTATAATGTTTATAGAAAACATAGTCTTATATAAGCCAGAGCATAGGAGTAAGGGTATGCAGCAGCGGACAATGGTCTAGAGTAGTTTAATAACCTGATTAGAGGTTAAGCTTATGGCGACAGGGTTTGTCTATGAGAAGTCCAAGGAGTCCATCTCTGGTCAAATAAATGCATCCTGTCATTCAGTGTATAGAGAATCCTTTCCATCAACATAATGGTATCTATCCTATGAATGATGGAGGAGAAAGGGACTGTGGGGGACTTCCAGTGTAGGGCAATGGCCCACAGTGTGGCCAGGCAGACAGTGTGAATAAGGCATTCTTCAGAACGAAGCACGCCCGGGATAGGTGCTCCAAGTAGGCCCATAGAGGGTGTAAGTTGTATAGGGGACCCTGCAATTGTTGATGCTATAGACATCACTGAGGTCCAGATGGTGGAGAGCCTGGGGCAGTCCCAAAATATATGTATGAATGTACCTGGGAGGTGACATCCTCTGAAACATAATTCAGAGGTCCCGGGGAAGATGGAATGGAGTCTGGAAGGGGTATAATACCATCTGGTTAAAACTTTGTATGCTGTTTCTCTGACGGCCAGGGATTTAGAGGCTTTGCGTAAATTAGTCAGCATTGTGTCCCAATCATCCGAGTCAAAAATTTCGTTGCAATCAGTCTCCCATTTGTGTTTATATGAGACATCTCCAGGAAATATAGCAGTTAGAGCTGATCTGTAAAGGATAGAAATAAGGCCCTTTCCTCTGGGGGAGTCACGGCATAGTTGCTCAAATGTAGTAGAGGGGGATGATGGAGAGAGAGCAAAGTGGGAGGTGTAAAAGTGTCTAATCTGCATGTAGTGAAAGTGTTCTCTTAGTGGAATTTGCTTATGTGTACGGAGAAGATCAAATGAGGCAAAAGAGTTACCCATTTGCAAGTCAGCTAAGGTGTCTAAAGAGTTGGAGGTCCACCAAGAGAAGCTTTCAGGGTGATTGAAGGCCAATTTAAATAGGGGTTCACCAATAAATGAGGAGCCACGTGGTGCCTGGGATACTAGGTTTAGTTTATGTTTGTATCGGTACCACAGGGTAAGTGAGTGGGCTACAAGGGAGTTAAGGGAGATAATTTTATGAACCAATTTGGAGGGAGACCAAAGTATGGTAGAAAGCCTATATGGCACGATGGATTGCGATTCAAAGTCTACCCAGGGGACTCTGGAGTTAGGAATATTCCATTGTGCAATCTGGGAAAAGCGAGCCGCTAAGAAATAGAGCCAGAGGTTTGGTAGGCCTAGTCCACCTTTCGTTTGTGGGTTGAATAGGACTTGTTTGGAGAACCTAGGTCTCTTGTTCTGCCAGATAAATCTGTGAATGTCCTGTTGTAGTTTATCTATAAAGGATTTGGGGATAAGAATTGGTAGGGCTCTGAAGAGAAAAAGAATCTTGGGTAAAAGGGTCATTTTGATTGCCGTGACTCTCCCGAGGAACGAGATGTGGTATGTGCTCCATATTTTGAGCATGTTGCGGAGTTGGGACACACATGCCGGATAATTGGCCGCGAAAATAGAGGACCAATGTGGGGTAATGTGAATGCCTAGATAAGGAATCCTGTCAGTAGACCATTGCAGGGGGAAGGAGCTCCGGAGAGTCTCACACTGAGCAGGGGGAATGTTAATTGGAAGTGCAGTGGATTTGGACATATTTACTGAAAGTCCAGAGATGGAGGCGAATCGGGATAACAAGTCAAATAGGTTAGGTAGGGAGATCAAGGGCTGAGTTAGAAAAAGCATGACATCGTCAGCATACATGCATAGGTGGGATATGGAAGAAGCCATAGGGTAACCCCATATGTCAGGGTGTTGTTTGATAGCGATAGCAAGGGGTTCTAGGGCTAGGGCGAATAATAGTGGAGATAGGGGACATCCCTGACGGGTACCCCTGCCCAGTGTGAAAGAGCCGGAGCTGCAGCCTGGGATTTTGATTCTCGTATGAGGATGATGGTACAGGGCTTGTACCCCCATCAAGAATTCATCTCTGAAGCCAAGTCGCTGAAGTACTGCGATTAAGTAGGGCCATAGTACGCTGTCGAATGCTTTATTTATATCTAAGCTTAAGAGAAGGACTTGCTGTTTGCGAATATTAGCATCCTGAAGGACATTAAAGCCCCATACACACGGTCGGACAATCCGCGGACCAGGTCGGTCGGATCCTGTCCGTCATACTTTGTCTGATGTTGGTTTTGCGTACACACGGTCGGACAAAGTTGTCGGAAAATCCGATCATTCTGAACGTGGTGACGTTTGTTGCCTACGACGGGACTACGTAGAGGCTAGTAGCCAATAGCTTTGGTCTTGTAATGTCATCTGAGCATGCGTAGCACTTTGTCCGGTCGGACAACCGTACACACGATCGGATTTGGTGTGATCGGACCAGGTTGTCGGCAAATCTATCCAGCAGGAGATAAGACTTTGTCCGTCGGACAATCCGACGTACACTGTCCGATGGTGCATACACACGGTCTGATTTTTCAACAACATTGTCCGATCGGACAGAATCCATGAAAAAGTCCGACCGTGTGTATGGGGCTTAAGTGTCAGACGAATATTATCTGTGATGAGTCTATTGGGGATGAAACCAGATTGGGCAGGGGAGGTCAGGGTCTCGATAATGGCAGCTAGTCTGTCAGCTAGGGCACGACTAAAGATCTTAAGGTCATTATTAATGACCGAGATCGGTCTATAATTTTGGGGTAGAGAGTGATCTTTCAATGGTTTAGGTAAGAGGGACATATTGGCCAAGGTCATCTCAGAGGGGAATTGTTCCCCCTCGAGAATCTTGTTAAACATATTAGTGAGGCGTGGAAGTAATATAGGGGCATAATGTTTATAGTAACTGGCCGTGAAACCATCTGGGCCAGGAGCTACAGAGCGTTTCAGGGACTTGATAACGCCAAGCAGTTCTTCTTCCGTGAAGGGGGCATTCAGAGATTCAACTTGTGAGTTGGTTAGAGTAGGTAGGGGTAGGGAGGCTAGCCAGTCTTGGGAGGTTTGGGCTGGGTATGGAGGAGGGCGTGAAAGTAGTTTAGAATAAAAGTCTTCAAAGATGTTGAGGACCTCTTTGGGATGGGATACTATTCTGCCAGCAGAGTTGCGGAGTTTGTAAACATGTGGGGAGCGTAGTGAGTGATTCAATTTGCGTGCAAACATGGCGGAGGCCGTGTTGCTATTGAGAAGAAAGTTGGCTTTGGACCATCTTAGAGATTTTTCAGTTTTAGTGGATAACAAGGTGTCCAAATCTAATCTTTTCTGTGCTACAAGACGTGCGTTGGCCTGTGTTGGGTTACCTATTTGGGCTTTGTGAAGAGCGTCTAGTTCAGAAGTCAGTGTATAAATGAGTCGCCATCTTTCTTTGTTTTGTCTCGAAGCAATACTAATGAGGTGGCCCCGGAGTACCGCCTTATGGGCCATCCATAGAGTGCTAGGGGATATGTCTGGGGTGGAATTGATCGTGAAATATTCCTGAATAGCAGTGGAGATTTCCTGTTGTGTTATAGGATCAGTCAGGAGGGAGTCATTTAATCTCCATGTGTAGGGAGTATCAGATAGTCCGATAAAGGTGGTGGTCAAGGCAACCATACTATGATCCGACCAAGGGCAAAGATGGATTTCAGAATGTGTGGAGTTGGCAAGAATGATGGGTGTGCAGAAGATATAGTCTAATCTGGCAAAAGAGTTATGGGGGTGAGAGTAGAAGGTGAAGTCTTTTGCACCGGTGTTATGTGCTCTCCAGGCATCGGATAGCTGGAACGATTGTAGCATCCTAGACAGCGATTTAGGGAATGCAGAATTCAGTTGTGAGGAGTTATTTCTGTCTAGTTGGGGATGTGCCACAAGGTTGAAATCTCCCCCAACGAACATATGCGTTGAGGAGTATTTCTCAAGTGTTCTGAAGAAAGATGCAAAAAAAGTGGCCTGCGCAGTATTAGGTGCATATACGTTAGCAATCGTAAGTTCACGACCAGCTATCAAACCTTTAATAATGAGAAACCTACTATCAGGATCTTTAAAGACTTGTTTAACCTCTAAGGGGAAAGAATTGTGAAGGAAGATTGCCACCCCTCTACATTTAGAGTCAAATACAGTGTAAAAGGCTTGCTTATATGAATTATGAAAAAAGGTTGGGTGCTTGTCAGCAGCAAAGTGGGTTCCTCCACCTTTCCTTTGAGGATGCCCCACAGATGCTCAATAAGGTTTAGGTCTGGAGACATGCTTGGCCAGTTCATCACCTTTACCCTCAGCTTCTTTGGCAAGGCAGTGGTCGTCTTGGAGGTGTTTGGGGTCATTATCATGTTGGAATATTGCCCTGTGGCCCAGTCTCCAAAGTGAGGGGATCATGTTCTGCTTCAGTATGTCACAGTACATGTTGGCATTCATGGTTCCCTCAATGAACTGTAGCTCCCCAGCGCCAGCAGCACTCATGCAGCCCCAGACCATGACACTCCCATCACCATGCTTGACTGTAGGCAAGACACACTTGTCTTTGTACTCCTCACCTGGTTGCCACCACACACGCTTGACACCATCTGAACCAAATAAGTTTATCTTGGTCTCATCAGACCACAGGACATGGTTCCAGTAATCCATGTCCTTAGTCTGCTTGTCTTCAGCAAACTGTTTGTGGGCTTTCTTGTGCATCATCTTTAGAAGAGGCTTCCTTCTGGGACGACAGCCATGGTGACCAATTTGATGCAGTGTGCGGCGTATGGTCTGAGCACTGACAGGCTAACCCCCCACCCCTTCAACCTCTGAAGCAATGCTGGCAGGACTCATACGTCTATCTCCCGAAGACAACCTCTGGATATGACGCTGAGCACGTGCACTCAATCTCTTTGGTCGAGGGTGGAACCTGTCCTGTTAAAACACTTTATGGTCTTGGCCACCGTGCTGCAGCTCAGTTTCCGGGTCTTGGCAATCTTCTTATAGCCTAGGCCATCTTTATGTAGAGCAACAATTATTTTTTTTTAGATCCTCAGAGAGTTCTTTGCCATGAGGTGCCATGTTGAACTTCCAGTGACCAGCGTGAGAGAGTGAGAGCGATAACACCAAATTTAACACACCTGCTCCCTATTCACACCTGAGACCTTGTAACACTAATGAGTCACATGACACCGGGGAGGGGAAATGACTATTTGAGCACAATTTGGACCTTTTCACTTAGGGGTGTACTCACTTTTGTTGCCAGCGGTTTAGACAATAATGGCTGTGTGTGGAGTTATTTTGAGGGGACAGCAAATTTACACTGTTATACAAGCTGTACACTGACTACTATACATTGTAGCAAAGTGTAATTTCTTCAGTTTTGTCACATGAAAAGAAAAAAATATTTACAAAAATGTGAGGGGTGTACTCACTTTTGCGAGATACTGTATATGTGATTTACCAAGTACTTCTGTTTTCTTCCCACCCTTATTCTTTATCCTTGTTATTTTGTATACTTAATGTTACGGCTGTTTGGCTATAATACTATTACCATGACCTATTATTTTGTAGATGACAATAATTGACTCCTCCTGAGGAAGCGGTTCACACTGTGAAACATGTAGAGGACCATGTCAAGATCTACTACATCCGGTATCCCCTGTATTCATTGGGGATTATAGATCCTTTGAATCTACCAATGGTGATGCACGGCTGTAACTATTGATTTTATATAGTCTTTGAGTCTGTATATTTGTTTTTTCTTATTTTTAAAGGCCTCTTTATAAATAAATTGTTACATTTTTAACTGATTTACTGTCAAATCCTTGGGTACCGAGATAGTCCATTTCATTCCCCCTGTTTGGGGCAGCCCTAAGCCCCTGTCTTTCCAATATGAACTTAACTTTAGAATTTCTGAGGAAGGTACAGCTGGTTTTCAAGATAGATACTGTAAATAAATATGGACTGATGCATATCATAACTATATTTTTTTAGCGGACCAATCATAACCAGGCTTATCCAAGATCCGAAACAATTCATCATACATTTTTATAATTCTGCAGGTTTGCTTTTGAAACACTTCACTTTCAGTTAAAGCGGTTGTATACCCCGATGTTGGCCCCTTCAGCAGTGACTGGGCGACTCTGCGGGGGCTTCGTTCTAAGGTAAGTATTTCATAATGAGCTAGTATGCGATGCTCATCTGACCCCTGGGTGAGACCTTCTGTCTCCAAACTGGGAGCTGTCTCCTAAGGGCTCTCTCACACGGGACGGATCCGTGATGATCCGCCCCGTGAACATCCGCTGCTCAGCGGGGATCGCTCTGTTGATCGGACCACAGTGGAGACGGACGATATCGGGTGTCAGCGGATGTTCATCCGCTGACACCCGCTATCCCATAGGGATGCATGTATGTCCGTATTTCATCCGAAAACGGATGGATGAAATACGGACATACGGTCCGCCCGTGTGAAAGGGGCCTTACAGGGAGTTCTGAGATATCCTCAGGCTTTATTATATAATGACCCTGCACATCTGTGTACTCACACAGGATACAGGCACTCAGTAAAATCTGGACACAGGATTGAAGGTTCCCACCCAAGACACTTTGGAACCTTCAAGCTCCACTCCCCAATCTGGGACTACAGAATTCAAAAATACAGCTTTCTCCGTTCAGAAACGATAGTCTGGAACTTCGCATTAGGCCTTATTGCAAATCCTGGGTAATTTTCTCCTACATTTTCACAGTGGCAGGGCCTTTCACTTTCACATAAGATTATTACTGCCTATGTTCACCAACAACCATTTTGCAACTGATTCTAATTGCTTTAATAAAGCAAGAATATATGCAAACTTTCATGTTTTTTCTCAAATAAAAAGATTGCCCTGCTGGTGCTTTGCAATGATTACAGTGCTGGGTCAGTGACTGATAAGCACCTGGAATTCACGCAAGGTGGAGATAACCTATGTAATTCAGATCAGAATGGAGCAGATGCCACCTTCCAGGCAGTAGCTGCCTTTGCATGGAGATGCCACTGTTATCCTGTTCAAATGCTTGTACACTGAGACTTTTGTCCTGGACCCTTGGTCCCCTGTTAAAAAATAATAATGCATATAGACATACGCATATACAGTATGTGCATATATACAGTCAGTGTTGGTCATCTTACTTTAAAAAAGTAATTAGTTAAGTTACAAATTACTTCTCCCAAAAAGTAATTGCGTTAGTAACTCAGTTACTACATTGGAAAAGTAATTAGTTACTCAGCAAAGTAACTGTGACTTTTTTTAAAATATTCTATAGACGGGACTCTACCCCCCACCTCAAAGCACCTTGTCCCCATGTTGATGAGGACAAGGGCCTCTTCCTGACAACCCTGGCCGTTGGTTGTCGGGGTCTGCGCGCAGGGGTCTTATCAGATTCCGGGAGCCCTCTTTAATAAGGGGGCCCCCAGATTCTGTCCCCCCACCCTATGTGAATGAGTATGGGGTACGATGTACCCCTACCCATTCACCTGGGGAAAAAAGTGTTAATAAAAAAACACAACACAGGTTTTTAAAGTACTTATTAGACAGCTCCGGTAGTCTTCTTCCAACTTTGGGGGGTCTTGTCCCGCTCTTCTGCCGGGCTTCCGCTATCTTCTTACAGCTCTTGGCACGGTCTTGTCGCCGCCTTCTTCTTTTTTCTTTTTCTTCTTCCGATGTTGACACAACGCTCTCTCCGGCCGTAATGGCAGGGACGCGTTGTGCCGCTAATTATATAGGCATAAGGGGTGGGGGCACCGGGTGATGTCCCATGGGGACCCCGCCCATTATGATGTCACAGTCCCAGCATCCCCCGGGACTGTGACATCATAATGGGCGGGTTCAGAAGAATAAGAAGAAGGCGGCGGTGACAGCGACAGTATATATATATATATATATATTGCAGGTTCTGCAAAGTAATGTTAATAACAACCTCTTCCCTCTGCAAAGTCAACCTTGTGACAGTAATGGAAGCTGATCATATGCATCTGGAAAGGCTACCATGGCTGACCTCCTTCTGAAAATGCTAGTTTCCTGACTGTTTCTAGTGTTAAAATTTGAGTTACTTACCTGAAACAAGCAAGCAGCCAACGTGAGATCAAGATCCTCATAGTGTGCCCAGATTCAGTCGTTCGTGTGAGTCAAGTGAGAAGCAACAATGGGTTCTTGTGCTAATTAGGAAGGGCATAATCATGCAGCGCCGGTTACTGCCCTGTTAGTGTGCCCGACATAGGAGAGAAGGACCAGTGGACATGCACACTTTGGGGGTAAAGGCAAAGGCTGGAGGCCTGGAAAAGGAGAACATGTAGAGTTGGGACAATCACCTCCGAACATCATTGTGAACACCCCTCCTTTATTACCTGTCAATGGGGAACAGTTATGTAAGGTTAACAACCATATTTTTGATACATTATGCCATATTTGTGGACTTTTTAGTTCCATGTTTTTGGTCTGTAACTCTGCTAAAGTGCCATTTGTTTTGTGTGCAGTAAAAGGCATCAATTCAATAGATATCTCAGTGTTCAATAACAGCAGTCAGCATATGAAGTAAGTTAGCCTGGGTAACAATCTTGCAGCAGCCTGTTCTGTGAGTAATGATGCTGTAAATATGCTAGATTGGTCGTAAAGTCTCCATGAGAGGCAAGGGCACAAGGAAAAAGAAACCTATCAAAATCTAGAGTGAGTGGTAGTTTAGTGACAGGCCTGTCAGAGGTGGTGGCTAGGAAGGTTCCCTGGGCACATCATGCACCCGTCGCCTAAGCCCGAGGTTTTATGGGCCTTAGGTGTTGGACAGGATCCCCTAGGGACCAAACCTGGAACCACTGGGAAGCTGAGGCCTCATGAACAAAGTGTAAGTTGTGACTCTTGGCCATGCCTACAACCAAATTAAAGTGAGCCTAATGCCGCGTACACACGAAGGGATTATCCCGCGGGATTGTCCGCTGGACTAAGTCCACCGGATAATCCCCTCGTGTGTGGGCCTTCGACTGACTTTTTTCCAAAAAATCCGGCGGACTAAAGTTTTAAGTTTTGTTTTAAAATTACCGTATTTTCCGGCGTATAAGACGACCTTTTACACTTAAAAAATATTGCCAAAAAGCAGGGGTCGTCTTATACGCCGGGTCAGCCCCTCGGATGCCGGCCGGGTGTTCGGTAATACTGTATGTAGCTTCGGCTACATACAGTATATACCGCTGAGCCAATCCTGGTGAGCGATGTATTCAAATGAATACAGAGCCCACTCGGATTGGAGTAACAACCTCTGCCAATCCGAGCAGGCTACACTGTAGCCTGCTTGGATTGGCTTTGAGAGTCAGAGAGGCGCGGGCTGATGATGTCACAGCCTCTGCCAATCCAAGCAGGCTTTGTATTCATTAATAGAATACATCGCTCGCTGTCATTGGCTCCAGCAAAAGCAGGAGGAAGGATATGGCGCCAGCTCCAGCTCCAGCAAGAATGAAGAAAAATTAAGCATCGGAAGCCTCGGAAGGGGGGTCGTCTTATACGGTAAGTACAGGAAAAAAATGCTTAAAGAACTGTAAGTTTAGGGGTCGTCTTATACGCCCCATCGCCTTATACACCGTCAAATACTGTATCTGCTGGACTTGGCAGTCCGGCGGACAATACGGCCGTCTGTAGTATGGTCTGGCGGACCAAAAAGGACGCATGCTCAGTAGCAAGTATTTTTCTAGTATTTTTCTTTTTCTAGTCCCGTCGTACGTGCTGTACGTCATCGCGTGAACCGCCGGACTTTTAGCGTGATCGTGTGTGGTCAAGTCCGTTCGCTTTTAAGTCCGCCGAAGCCAGCTGGACTAGGTCCGGCGGACAAAGTCCCTTCATGTGTACGCGGCATAAGTGTTTATGGAGGCACTCAACTTGCTTTCTCTGCAAGGCTGAGTAGTGGGCCCCAGCTTCGAGAACTGGCTTTACAAACTGGATGCCAGGGAGCCCTTCTTACAATTTATGTGATCTTTGCGAATCTATGATCACCTTATCATTGCAAATCCTATTGTGTGTAGATTGAAGACTTATTGCAGCGCCGCCCTATTTTCAGTAGTGCAGTGTGCAGTTATTCCAGATTTCGAATGGGCACCAACCTACTATGAATGCATATATTTTTATATCATTGGGCAATTTTTTATTAAAAGTTTTTGCGCAATTATGTTGTTATAAGTTTGCGTTTCCTATGTATCATATGAACACATGACATCAATATCGGTGGGTGGCCGATTGTATGACCCTCTGAGGGTGTCTTGGTTTGGAGGCGGAAAATGGGATTTCGAGCGTTGGTAGATCCTCTTATTATATACATAACAGATTAACTAAATCCAGTGAGTAGGCACACTTAAAGGGACACTTTGGAGCACAAATTGGTGTTGAAGGTGGTGTTTTTTTTTTTACAGAGAGTTGGTGTGATGGACTTATTTCAAGTGTGTCAACTCACATCGGGGAAGATCATTTTTGGGATCAGGGGCTATAGAGAACCTGAGGCACGGCATTTTATGGACACGCGATATTTGTGCTTTAATGAGCTTGTGTCACAGTTTGATTATAAATATTGTAATATATTGTACACTCTGTGGGGGTTACCATACCGATTTGCATTTTGACATTACTACATGCACTAGTATGTATTTTATTTTTTTAAGTTTAGTGCTGTGTATTACACTTTGCACAATTTAAATCTACCTTTGTATTGGCACATTGGGTAAAAAGCAAGACCATAGGTCTATTTAGGATTTTTTTTAGGATTTTAAGTATATCTCCTTTTTTCCTTAGTAGTTAGTTACATATACTGTTTGTACAGTGGAAGATGTGGTGAGCTGCTGCTGCACATATTGGCACTTCTGCACTAAATTGTTGGGCATTTCAGTCACAAGGGTATAGAATTAAAGTAGGCCCATTGGTGCTGGTATTTTGGATATACTGTAATTAATAGTGATCAATCCTTTCATTGAAGTATAAAAAGATTTCCAATTTCACTTTCCTTGCTGAAGAATTTTACCAGCCGGAGAGAATGCAACAAGAAAGCTTTTGTGTCGCCTCTCAGATTTGACCCTTCTGGAGTTTTGAATTTTAATGCCCCATACACACGAGCAGGTTTTCCGTCGGAAAAAACTTGGATGTTTTTTGCAGACGGAATTCCGCTCAAGCTTGGCTTACATACACACGGTCACACAAAAGTTCTATGAACTTTCGACCGTCAAGAACGCAGTGACGTACAACACTACGACGAACCGAGAAAATTAAGTTCAATGCTTCCGAGCATGCATCTAATTGTTTCCGAGCATGCGTAAGAATTTTGCGCATTGGAATTTGTACAGACGATCGGAATTTCGGATCGGAACTTTTTCCGACTGAAAAATAGAGAACATGCTCTCAATCTTTTGCCGGCGGGAATTCCGCCAGCAAAAGTCCGCTGGAGCATACACAGGGTCAGAATTTCCAACCAAAAGCTCTCATCGGACTTTTGCTGGCGGAATTTTGGATCGGATAAGTCTCCACAACACTCTTTCTCTCTAATGTCCATACCTGGTGCAAGCAGGAGCCTGTAACATTTCCATACAGCTCTTTCCTCACCTATTACCTCATCTCATCCCCTCCAGGCCAAAATATAAAAGCTTGGTCTAGCCAAGTGTTTGTTTTTATCTCACGGATGACTATACGTGGCTATACAGAAACTTCAAAGAATTAATTAATAAAATGAAAGAGAATTTAGGACAGCCACACAGATAAGATGTATTGGTATGCGTACACAGTTGTAATCCTTCTAGCTATACAGCTTATTGTGTATTAATCCTTGGGTGTTGTTGAGAATGGCTTGAATGGCATACAAGGCTCTCTCACCTTGATACAAGGGTCAGGCTGATAAAGACATAATCTCACTTTGCTGCAATGTGATGAGGCAGCAAACCTCTGAGTTTGACAGCCAACAAGATAAAGAGCTTGCAGTCTTTTTTTTTTGTCAGTCTACATCTGTCACTCCTCAGATCCTGGTACCATTGTATAGGAGCTGATAACCAGATCAACCTGTTTATGCACTATAAAATCACTACTGGTGCCAGTCTTATCTCATGGATATTGACCAAAAGAATCTAACTCAGTAGATTGAATCTTTCCCCTCCTAAAGTCTACAGACTTGTTACCAATAAGCAGGCCATATACCTCATAGAATGATTAAGCATGCAAGAACAAATCCAACCACTGGTAGAAGGATTTTCGGCAAATTCAGGCATAATCTAATAACAAGGTTCTCTCTGGTATGTTCTGCTGGATGTGTGAAAATGTTTGCACTGGTGCTCACTGGCTTATGGAGTAGTACACCTGTAGGGGCTATAACCCTCAATGGGGTGGCCTTGACTTTTAGGCTTACCGGTTACCTCCGCTTGGCTTGTTCTTCTAGGTCTAGGGGTTCCCAGAGTTAGTACCCAACGACTTTGGACGCTGACACCATAAAAGTCCTTTAGAAAGGTTTTTATTTGCAGGGGTAACATCCAACAGACACAGTCTCATGTGGAAACAGAGGGTAAGGGTGAAGAAACTCAGGCACCTTGAACTACAAATTAGTAGGAAGTCTCTAATGCAAACCCAGAGAGTAGCCACTCGCAGCTGGGCGCTTCAAAGCTGAACAAATCTCTAGCCAGAGATTATGGCAGTCAGCGCTTGAATTCGAAAAAAAACTTGCAAACTCTGACCTTGAAGAAAAGTTGCAATACCAGTGAACAGGAACCTTTCCTCAGTACCTGGAACGTTATCCGTCTCCTTTGCAGTATTGGGAAAGCGTGGATTCTCTAGTGTCCTTGACAACCCAGCAACCAGGCACTTCTCAGGATGCCAGCTTGTTGGCCCTTCTCCGAAGAGTCCTCCCCCGGTCGCTTACACAAGCTGCGGTGCCCCTCCAAGTTGAGAGCACACCTGAACACCTTGAATCCTCCCTCAGTTACTGCGCCTCGGACCAGCCCAAGACCAAGCGGGTAGGTGGGGTCAATGAAACTGACCATGTTTCGGGGCGGTACACGCTCTCGTGACCGGGACCCCTCGCGGGGCTACCCCGGTCCAAACTCAGGAACAGGCTGCTATGGCCGAACGAACCCCGAACACGTGACTCCAGCATCTTAAGTACCCTTCCCCAGACTCCTCAGCGGGGCCAAACGCACCCACTGATTGGCTCTGGGGAATGCCAGCACCCAAACGTCCAACCAGGCCTGATTCTAAACCTGTCATGTGTACCATACTGCACACATGATCAAGCAGAACCCCAACACAGCCCAGCCAAACTAATGCCAAAGCTAACCTACTCAATTAGCTCTCAGAACCCATTTACTGTTCTGAGAGAAAAATAACTAAATTTACACATAGCGGACACCTTGCAAAGGTGTCACCGCTACACACCACATGGGCTTTATCCTCTCTTTGGTCTGTGGGCTGTGTGTGGGGATGTGCAGCGTGGTGCAACGGAAGTAAACACTCAGGCTGGGTTCACACTAGTGCAAATTGGATGTGGGTTTCCCTGCATCTAATTCGCATGACAGGAGATTGTGACCTTCTCTCAATGGAGCCGGTTCACACATCACCGGAGTGACTGCGGAGTGAATTGCACAGGAGTCCTGTGAGTCTTTGGCTCAGTTTCAGGTCCAAATTCAGGTCAAAATACGTGCCTGATTTGTCCCTGAAAGGGAGAACAGGGACACATCGGACCCCTGCTGTCAGCCGCATCCATCTGCAGTGTGATCCCAGCCTTTCACCAGAGGTTCAGCAATGCACAACAAACGTGGTGGGAAGACAACCCACACAAAATCTGCACTCACAGGATGTACAGTAATGAGTAGTAACAGTAGGTCTCAGGTGTGCAGACAGTGTCTGTCTCAAGGGGCAGAATGCAGCCTGGCCGATCTGGAACCAAGTGGGGAGGCTTCCAGGATGGATGGCGTGTCCCTGCACTTTCCCTGCTCATCTGGAACCTCTCCCTGATGCTAAGCACTGTCCCTGACAGACGTGTGACCTGACCCTGCGCTATTCACACACGAAATGCACGCCAAACCCGGGAGCCATGGTCTTAAATAGACTTTGCCTGACCCAAGATGGATGCCAAAGTCACATGGGGCACCAGCATCCAATCAGATCCTGCCTTTCTGTGACTGAGGAAACCATAGAGGAACCAGGTTCCACTGGACTTCCTCCACCTAAATTGCCGCCATGGATGAGCATCACCTACAGTGGAGAAAATAAACTGCACCTTACTACAAGCTTATGTTTGGGTTGAGAAAAGATAAACATGGGTTTAGAGAGAACAACACTCCTGACATATCCCTCTCTACGTTGTGGGAGGCCCACAAGGCCGTGATCCGCGGCAAGTGCATGGCCCTATCCTCGGCTATGAAGAGGAAGGCTGATTCAGCGAAGCTCCAAACTGAAACTGAACTTAGGCTCTTGGAGCGCCAACTACAGGCCGCCCCATCCCTGAAGCTTCTCAAAAAAATCACAAGCCTCAGGTCGATATTGAGCAACCTGGCCAACGGCAAGGTAGAGAGGGCCCTCCTCAGAATAAGACAAACATACTATGACAAAGGCAATAAGGCTTACTCCCTGTTAGCAAGAAAGCTTAAAGATAACGCCCACCTATCCACCCCTCATCAAATTAGAGATAAAAACAACACTGTCCACTCCCACCCTGCGGACATTGCTAAAGTCTTTGCGGAGTTCTACACAGAGCTCTACAACAACCCAGAAATTCCGAGGAAACCCCTCTCCCAAGACATCTCCCACCGCATACAGCAATACCTCGCAGAGAGTGGGGTCGCCCAAATCCAGAAGTCTGACCTAACAGCCCTAAATGTGCAAATCACGGAGGAAGAAATAGAGCTAACCATTAAAGCCCTACCAACCCACAAATCCCCAGGACCGGACGGTCTGCCCTATGAGTATTACAAAGCCTTCCTACCCCTACTTCTACCGTATATGTCTAGACTCTTCAACGCCTTCTTAAAGGACACCCCCCTACCACTAGATATGCAGCGTTCCTTTATAACTTTAGTCCCCAAGCCCGACAAGGACCCCATCCTGTGTGCAAACTATAGGCCCATAGCTTTATTGAATACAGATTTAAAAATTTTCACAAAACTACTCTCCCTGCGACTAAATATGGTGCTCCCCTCCCTTATTCATAAAGACCAAGTGGGCTTTGTCCCCCTCCGGCAGGCAGGGGACAACACCAGGAAGGTGATTGACCTCGTGGACGTGGCGAACAGGGAGGGCTCGCAAGCTCTGCTTCTGAGTCTAGACGCGGAAAAAGCCTTTGACAGGCTGGGTTGGCCCTTCCTGTTCGCCACAATGAAGCACATAGGAATCAGAGGACCATACTTACAAGCAATATATCACCTTTACTCTGACCCAACCTCACAGGTCAGAACTCCCTTTGCCATCTCCCCCCAGTTCTCCATTTCCAATGGAACCCGACAAGGCTGCCCGCTTTCCCCCTTGCTATTCGCCCTGTGTGTAGAACCCCTTGCAGCCCACATTCGCAACAATCCAGCCATAAGAGGAATACCAGTAAGAGGAAAGGAATTTAAGATCTCACTGTTTGCGGATGATATCATCCTCACCCTCACACAGCCGAGAATCTCCCTTCCCAACCTCCACAAAGAACTTGACCGTTATGGAGCCCTCTCGGGTTACAAAATAAACCAGACCAAATCGGAAGCTCTCCCGATCAACATCCCAGATTCGGAAGTAGCACATTTGCAAACCAACTTCTCATACCACTGGAAATCATCCTCCCTCAAGTACCTGGGAGTACACATTACCCCAAAATTTGCGTCACTGTATCAGGCGAACTTCCCCCCCCTCTTCACCTCAATAAGGTCCCTGCTACTACAATGGAAGAAACACCCCATCTCCCTCCTAGGTAAGGTAGCGTCGGTAAAGATGTGTCAGGGAAACAGTCAGTTTAACGCGGTGCGCCGGGTGCCTATGCGCTTGCGCGACGGGACGGCGCTCCGGCGCATGCGCATTCGCGGCTCGGCGCTCCGACGCACGCGCATGCGCACTAGCGCACGCTTGAGCGTCCCAGTGCGTGACAGCGTCACATGACCACTTACATGGCCTATTTAAGGAAGTGGTTCAGATCAGTCCAGCGCTGGCTTGTCTTCAGCTTCCTGCTTAAGCTCTGTTCCTGTTTCCGGTATCCTGATTGCCTGATTGCCTGTTTTGACCTCGGATTTGCCCTTTGACCTTGCCGCCTTCTCCTGCCCTTGACCTCTGGACTGTTTACTGGACTTACCCGCTTGCTGCCTCTGGCCCCCTTGAACCTCTGCTTGTGACCTGGATTTGTCTGCTGTCTCCTGCCCTGAACCTCTGCTAGTGACCCGGATTTACCTGTCTACAGACCTGCACCTGCACCTGTATTCTGGAACTTCTCAACGTATTCCTGATCCCAGCACTTGGCTCCTACTTCAGTCCTCATCCTCTGGTTGGGTAGCCTGTGCCTCTTTGTGCCATTCACCCCCTGTCTCACCTCCAGGGGGTGGACTGCGCTCAGTTGCAAGGGTGAACCACTCTCGGCACTTCGGCCTCGGTAAGTACTCTCCTGATAGTACAAGCCAGCCATGTCTGAGGCCGACAGAGTGCGTTCACCCCTTGAGGCTTTGTGCCAACAAGTCTCAGCTTTAACTGAAGCCGTACAAAAACTGCAAGAGGGGTACACTCAAGTGGACAGTCGCCTGCAGCATCTTTCTGGGTTAGCCGCACCTACCTTGGCAGCCCCCTCAGCTTCCAGCGGAATCTCCGCTCCTCCTGGATCAGCTAATCCTACTGTAATTATGGCTTCACCTGAACCCAGGGTCCCTACCCCTGAACGCTTCACGGGTGACCGTAAGAAGTTCCGGGCCTTCAAGAATGCTTGCTCCCTCTACTTGGCCCTCCAACCCAGAACTTTTTCTTCCGAAGTAGTAAAGGTGGGCTTCATTATTTCACTCCTGGCTGAGGAACCCCAGGCATGGGCCCATGGTCTGATGGAGCAGAGGAACCCAGCATTGAATGCGGTAGAGACCTTTTTTGAAAGTATGGCACAACTTTATGATGATCCGCAACGTGGAGCCACAGCTGAAGCTACTTTACATAACTTACTTCAGGGTCGCAGACCGGTGGAGGACTACACCGTAGAGTTTCGAAAATGGTCAGCTGATACCGGTTGGAACGAACCGGCCCTCAAATACCAGTATCGTCAGGGGTTATCCGAAGTCTTAAAAGATGAATTGGCAAGATCTGAGACTCCTGACACGCTGGAGGACCTGATTCAAGCTGCCACCAAATTGGACCGGCGCATGCGGGAGAGGCGTTCCGAACGCTTTCAGTCCCCCCGCTCCAACTGGACTTTCACCAGACCTACCTTGCCTCCACCCGCCACTGCGGCTTCAGCCGTGGCCAACCAGGAAACGGAGCCTATGCAGTTGGGGTTGGTCCGGGCCCCTCTCACGGCTGAAGAACGGCTCCGTAGGCGACGGGCGAATCTCTGCCTGTACTGTGGGGCTTCTGGACATTTTCTCAGTACCTGTCCTGTAAGACCGAGTAAGTCCTACCGTCAATGTCTTATGAACTATCAGTCTTCTGGGTTCTCCCAGACTTATGTCGCCCTCTTTGTCTCCTTACAGCTATCGGGAGAGGAGATCCGACTATCAGCAATCATTGATTCGGGTGCCTGCAGCTGCTTCCTTGACGCCACATTAGCTTCCAAATTGCACTTACCTCTGGTCTTGAAGAAACAGAACTTGCAGGTACACTTGGATGATGGTTCTCTTCCCCGTTCAGGACTTATCACCCATGAAACCCAACCCATCCGGGTCACCACTGACTCTGGCCATCAGGAACTCATTCAGTTCGACATCATCCCATCTCCTATGTTCCTCAAGGCCTATATTGATGAGAATCTGGAAAAGGGGTTCATTCGCCCTTCCTCGTCACCAGCTGGAGCTGGCATCTTTTTCGTAGGAAAGAGGGATGGCTCCCTGAGGCCTTGCATCGACTACAGGGAATTAAATAAAATCACAATTAAAAACCGGTATCCCCTGCCACTGATTCCAGAACTTTTCCAGCGTTTCAGATCTGCCCGAATCTTCTCCAAGTTGGATCTACGTGGGGCCTATAATCTTATCCGAATTAGGGCAGGAGACGAATGGAAAACTGCTTTTAGATCCAGATTCGGGCACTACGAATACTTGGTAATGCCCTTTGGGCTCTGTAACGCACCAGCAACTTTCCAGCACCTGGTCAATGATATTTTTCGCAAACATCTCGATGACTTTCTTGTCGTGTATCTGGACGACATCCTTATCTTCTCAGACACCCCGGAACTTCACCGAGTGCACGTGAAACAAGTTCTTTCCATTCTTCGGAGTCACAGTTTGTACCTCAAAGCTGAGAAGTGCGAATTCGAGAAAACTACAGTGCAGTTCTTGGGGTTCATCATTTCTACAAGTGGGGTCTCCATGGACCCACAAAAGGTTAAAGCCATACTGGAGTGGCCCGCTCCGGTAAACAAGAAAGGGGTACAACGATTCATCGGTTTCGCAAATTTCTACCGAAGATTCATTGTTGGCTTTTCCTCCATAGTGGCACCCATCACCAAATTGACTCATCAAGGCACCCAATTCCATTGGTCCCCGGAGGCTCAAGGGGCCTTCGACACGTTAAAGAAGCTGTTTTCGTCAGCTCCCATCCTGATGCATGCAAATCCAGCCTTACCCTTTGTGCTGGAGGTGGATGCATCAGAGACAGCGACGGGAGCTATCCTGTCCCAAAGACTTGGTCCCAAGGCTCTCCTACATCCTGTGGCTTTTGCATCTCGGAAGTTAAGTCCTCCAGAGAGGAATTACGATGTGGGAGATAGAGAATTACTGGCCATCAAGTTTGCCGTGGAAGAGTGGAGATACCTCCTGGAGGGGGCTTCTCATCCAATTATGATTTGGACCGACCACCGAAATTTGGAATACCTCAGGACAGCCAAACGCCTAAAGCCTAGGCAGGCCCAATGGGCTCTTTTCTTTGCTAGGTTTAATTTCCATATCTCGTACAGACCCGGCTCGAAAAATGGGAAGGCAGACGCTCTCTCCAGGATGTTCCACGAAACACCCCAAGAAACTGAACCCAGTACCATTCTTCCACCACAGAATTTTCTTTCTCTCATATTGCAACCTGATCTGATTCCCGCTATTAAGGCAGCATCTGGGCAACTTCCAGATCAAGGAACTCCCCCAATGGACTCCACGGCTTACCTGCAACCATTACCTCGGATAGAGGTCCTCAGTTCACCTCTAAGTTCTGGCGATCCCTGAGCGTCCATGGGCGGAGATAGCAATGGACTTTATCGTGGAACTGCCTTCCTCAGAGGGATTCACCACAATAATGGTCGTAGTAGACCGACTGTCAAAAATGGCAGATTTCCTTCCAATTACCGGCACCCCGTCTGCTTCTGCTACAGCCGATATCTTCCGGCTGTCCAAGACCGAGTACGGTCCCTTTACAAAAGCCATGCAAAAAGCCCAGGAGGGGTACGAGAATTTGCTTATAACAACGCGGTCCATACCGCCACCAATCAAACGCCCTTTTGGGCCAACTATGGATCCCCACATCCCAGATTCGGAAGTAGCACATTTGCAAACCAACTTCTCATACCACTGGAAATCATCCTCCCTCAAGTACCTGGTGGACCTAAATTTATCGGCCCTTTCAAAATTAAACGGAAAATCAACCCCGTGGCTTTTGAACTTTCTCTGCCGGATTCATACAGGATACCCCCAAAATTTGCGTCACTGTATCAGGCGAAGTTTCCCCCCCCCCCTCTTCACCTCAATAAGGTCCCTGCTACTACAATGGAAGAAAGCACGCGCATGCGCACTAGCGCACGCTCTCCCTCCTCAGGAAGTGGTTCAGATCAGTCCAGCGCTGGCTTGTCTTCAGCTTCCTGCTAGCGTCGGTAAAGATGACGATCCTCCCGAAACTCCTTTATCTTTTGACCTGGATTTGTCTGCTGTCTCCTGCCCTGAACCGCTGCCCATTCCCGTACCTTTTAGCCAATTGAGACGACTGCAGGCAGACCTACTTAAATTTCCTCGTGGGGTGCGACTGCAGGCAGACCTACTTAAATTTACGTGGGGTCATAAGAGGCACAGAATACCCCAATCGGTGATGATGGCCTCAAGTACAGACGGAGGTCTAGCCTTCCCCAACCTTGTTAATTACTACCAAGCAGCCCAACTGCGTGCAGTCGCCTCGTGGTATACCCAGAGGTCGTATAACAAATGGTCAGAGATTGAAAAGATTTGGATGGCCCCGGCCCACCCTAATAGCTTGTTGTGGAGCAAGAGCGCAGAAGTCCCCCCCGAATGCCTACTAGTGTCTATGACCCAACTACGCCATCTCTGGCGAAGGATCTCCAAAACACACAAACTCCCATCTGAAAGATCGCTCCTAACCTCGTTCATATGTAACCCTAATCTCCCTGATAGTCTGACGCACCAAATGTCTCATACATGGGCATCACGGAACCTCTTTCATCTAGGGTCTCTAGTAGACCACAGATCACGCAAACTACTGCCATATGCGGCCCTCCAGGCTAAGTATGACCTCCCCCACCGAGCATTTTATAGCTACCTACAGATACGGCACTTTGCCCTGACCATATCGCCCAACCTGCTCTTCTCCCCTCCATCCCCTTTCGAAAACTTAATCCTAGCAGGCTCAGCCCAGAAGGGGCTAATCTCAGATATATACAAGATATTAAATGCCTACCCTACATGCTTAAATGGGAGGGAGCCATAGGAGAGGAGATTCCCATGGAACAGTGGAGGGTGATATGGTCACAGGCAGCCAAGAGCTCATTGTGCACCCTATACAAAGAGAACACATACAAGATACACTTTTTTTTTGGTATATGACCCCTGTTGTCCTCCACGCCATCTACCCATCAACCCCTGATTGTTGCTGGAGATGTCTGCAGGACAAGGGCACACTTTACCATATATACTGGGGGTGCCCGCGGATAGTACCCTACTGGCAGGAAGTCCAGCAATTATTAACCCAACTCCTGGGAACACACATCCCTATGACTCCCAAATCTTTCCTAATGGGCATACCCCACCCACAACTATCTACACCCTGCAAGAAATTAAGGTTGAATATATATTTTATTAACAATATGTACATACATACATATACATAAATCAAATGAATTTCGTCCATATAACATAGTTTACATAACATAAACATAAACATAAACGTTAATGCATATAATTGGGGGGGGTTGGGGGGAAACATTGGGGGGAAACATTGGGGGGGGGCAGAGAAGGGTAGGGGGTAGGGTCAAATGGGGTAACGGAGTCATATCTAAAGACTGATCACAGGTCGTTCCCACCGATATGCCTGTATGGCTGATCGCTGTGCCAGTTTACCTGTCTACCTATGGGCAGGTTTTGTCGGGTGACAAACTTGATTGTCCTTGCGCGGTGTCATCTCTCAACGGACACCGCCCAAGGCTTAACCAATGTGATATTTCAAACCCCTCTGAAGGGTATGTAATGTAATGAGGAGAGGTATTTGACAAGAACAAAATACGAATGTGAGGGGGGAGGCAACTCTGTGTTTAACCATTCTTAAAGAGCACGTTATAGAAAGTCGTTCACTCTTGGTCATTTCCAAGTATTAGCTGCAAATTTACACAATGCTTAGAAACCCAGCCGCAGTGGAGTGGTGGCGCCATATTGACCACAAAGTGTTGAATTGATCATATCTATCATCCAGTTTGGCTTGTGTTTCTTCCATTAGCATGGTATCATTTAGGATGTTCACCCATCCCACTAGGGGGGGGGTGGAATCCTTCTTCCAGTATAGGGAAATATTATGTCTCGCTGCGGAGAGCATAAATCTTAAGAGACATTGCTTTTGTGATTTGATGGACCCTGGGATGATAGATAATAGAGCAATCATGGGGGAGGGGGTTAACGTAGTTTGGTACATATCGTTGTAAGTTTTGAACACGTTGTCCCAAAAAGGGCGTATCTTGGTGCAGCCCCACCAAATGTGGGTATACGATCCCTGTCCTCCGTGACATCTCCAACAGGTGTCCGTGGTAGCGGGGAACATTCTGTGTACCGAGGATGGGACTCTGTACCACCTTGAGAGTAGCTTAAAGTTCTTTTCCTGTGTGAATCCCGACCTGGAAGCTTGGTGTGTATGTATAAATGATGTGCGCCACTGGGCAGGGGAAATTTCTATCTCCAGGTCACGGGCCCACTTGTGAGTGTATGCAGGGAGAGTTTCATATTGATGAGATTGTATGTCTTTGTATATGAGAGACAGGGTGTGTCTAGGGGTCCGAGAGAGATTACACATTGTTTCGAAGTTGGTGAGTTGTCTGTGGGCCTGGCCCGATAGATGCAGAGATCTACTGAGGTGGTTCAGCGAGTGTGTAGACAACCAATCCATTTTAGTGTGATGTGGGGGGTCCGACGTGGGTCGTAATTGACCTGTTGAGGGGTGGACAAATTGATTGGCTGTAGGCCATTGCTCGCGGTTGTATGTTCCCAGAGTCTCTCTGGACAGAGAAGTGAGAAGGGCTGCGCTATCAAATAAGGGGGAAAGAGGGCCTGGGTCTGTAGTAAGTGCAAGTTTACTGGCCTTGTTGTACCAGAGGGTGAGAGCAGCGGTTGTCAGAGGGGATAATCCGGGGAGTGAGCGAAATTTTGTATTATATCCCCATAAGAGGGCTCTTAGATCAATTTGCGCCATGTCTTGTTCCACAGAGATTGAGGGTTTGGTCAGGGGCCTCGGAAACCATTCGAGGAGTCTGGAGAAAAGTGAGGAGTTGTGATATGTTTGGAAGTCAGGGAGGCCCATACCCCCTCTGTCTTTGGGGGCGCATAGTACTTTCTGTCTGAGTCTTGGCGGGTGGTTTTGCCATACGAATTTAGACTAGAGTGCGGAGGGAGAGGAAGAACGCTTTAGGGAGGAGGATTGGTAGTGTCTGGAATAAATAGAGAGTTTTAGGCAGGATGTCCATTTTTATTACGTTCATTCTCCCCCACCATGTCAGCTTGAGGTTATGCCACGATTCTAGAGAGCGTCTGATCGTGGTTAGGAGTGGGCTGTAGTTAAGGGAGTAGATATCTTGTGCGTCTGCAGGGATCTTAGTGCCTAGATATTTCACTGATTTTGTCTGCCATCTAAAGGGAAATCGTAGCTTGAGATACTCGAGTTCTGGGGGCGTTAAGGATATATTCAGGGCTTCCGTTTTAGAAATGTTTAATTTGAAGTTACTATGTCTCCCAAATCTGTCCAGTTCAGTCAAAAGGGCCGGGATGCTGTTTTGAGGTGGTGCGACATATAACAGTAAATCGTCAGCGTATAGTGACAATTTGCGTGTGGCGGAGGGGGTCGAGATCCCATGAATGTTCTCGTTTTTACGAATGACCCTGCAAGAAATTAATGAGACATATACTAACAGCTGCACGCTGCCTTATAGCCCTAAATTGGAAAAAAAAACGCCCCCCTGACCCAGGAGCCCTACACGCCAGAATTAAAGATGTAGAGCTGATGGAGAAGATGACCGCCAGGATGCAGGACAGGCTGGAAGCACATGATATGGTATGGAGCCCCTGGAACCTTCGAGAAATCCAGAACCAAACCTGACCCGGCATGCTGGACCACCACAGTGACAACCCTCCCCTACTTCATCTTTCCTCCCTCATGCTTTCTCTCCCCCTCTCCTCCAACCCCTTAAGACCCCTCTTATAACTTCTGCCTCCCCTCTATAAGCAGCCATAACTCACCTACGTTATGAGGAACACAGGTTCCTACTTTCCTAAAAGTATAGACCAAAATAAAGATACCAATGACTTAGGAGGAATTCAATGTTTATTAGGTACACTGTATATTTAGACCTAGATGTTTTCTGTCTTCCGCCCCCCCAGGTCTATAGGTCTGTAAACTCTGTTTACTTTTTCTGACCCTCTCTTCTTCTTTTTTCCTTTTCCTTCGTTCTCTCTTGTTATTTTTTCTCCTGTGATATCATATTGTGAGTAATAGCGCAAGCTATAATTCTTGCTTTGACTGCTTGATTCACCTGTATTGTACATTTCTTGAATAAAATGTTATTTGAAGAAAAGATAAACATGGGGATCATAGGGGAACAAGGCTCCTCTTGACTTCCTGTTCCACCTGCACTGCCACTATGAATGAGTGCCAACTGGAATGGATAAAATAGACTGCACCTGCCTACATTGCATTCAAAGAAGTGATTAGCAATGTCTGCTTTTGTCATTTGCACCATGTATATATCATGATGTGGTGATGTCATGGATGTAGCTATATGAAGATGAGGCATGGCATGCTAGGCTTGGCACTGTTTGTGAGTCAGGTACGGAGCAATGAGGAGCTGTATGGGGGCTTCAGATTCATAGATGCTTGTGCGGGCTACTTTGGCAAAACATTGGGCATAATTTTCAAGCCATTTTCTCTTGTGCAAAGCTTGAGGGGTCATGGCTCGGGAATCTTGTGGCAGCATATCAGGGGAAGTAGGACCCCACTCAGGAAAGAAAGACAGTGCTAAAGTGGAACTTTGCAGTCCCAATCAACATTGATTATTTTTCATCCTTATGCTGCTAGCATTAGTACTTGTTTAAATTTTTTTTTTTTTTTTTAAACATTTCTTCAGTTACTTCCTGGTTTCTTCCCTAGGCAAATGATGTCATACATCCCAGGAGTCTTCAGGAGGGGAGGAGAGGAAGGGGGGTTTTCTCAGCTAAGCACACTCTTTTGCATGCATGCTTGAGCTAAGGGCAGATGGATTCCAAGAAGTAAATGCTACGTGAATCATCTGCCCTTACTCAAGATGGCCACGACTAGAAATGCTAGGGGGTGCTTTTCAAAGTGATTTCTTAACATGGGATGGATGGGGGAGTTTGCTTTGAATATTAAAAACAAATTAATTAGTGTGTGCTTAAATGCGCTGAAGATCTGCTTTAAGAGCAATCTATACAATTCTGTGTTTGTAAAGTTCTCATCTTTCTGCAATTGTTACCAAGCATGTGCTTAGTCAAGAGACTTGATGTTAAAGACAGATATTGTTCTGGCTTGTGCATTAAACCTCAATGCGTGCCTCTTACCCTGTTATCAGTGTTATTGTAATTGCTTAAAATACCCATTACTGGTGACAGCTTCAAACTGATCTGCTAATGTGGGGGGGGGATCTGGCACAGAGGTCACGCACAGCTCAACCACCCGCATCACTGTAGCGTTATAGCTTATAGATTTGCAAAATATCAGGGTCTGCCTTAAGGGAACAAAACTTTGGCTCTGCTCCCAGGTTAATACGTGCGATTGAACCAGCCGCTGAAGCCCAAGGCCCAACAGGATATGCCTCTCTTCTGAATAGTATGCAGACAGGATAGACTGCTCCATCACTAATTACTGTACTTTTGCTTTCACAAGAATTGTATTCGTTTAGTTGTCAAATGGTACATAATCAAATAATAGACTGGTAACAGAGATTATTAGTTCTTATTAAGTTCACCTCTACCAGAAAATAGTCTGTGCAGTCAAGGTGGTCCAGTAAATATTAACCACTTGCCGACCACACTATAGATGAATGCTGGCTACATAGTTACATATTTACATGGTAGGTGAGGTTGAAAAAAGACACAAGTCCAACCTATGATGTGTGTGATTATAAAAAGCTACAGCGCGGACGGACAGTTCTGAGAGGGTGATACTGCTGATCACAGTTTGAAGAAGAACCAGTCAGCGGCACTTTACCACATGATCAGCTGTATCCAATCACAACTGATCACAATATAAACCAAAGCCAGTTATTAGCATTCCTTTCCTCACGCTGACAGCATGAGGAGAGAAGAGAAACGATAACCAGCCTGTGTGAAAGGGACATGTACACTGATAATCAGGGCACTGATTATCAGTGTCCTGAATATCAGTGCAGTTCCAACAGTGCCCACCAGCTCTGCCAATCTGTGCCTACCAGTGCTGCTATCAGTGCACACCAGTGCTGCCAATCAGTGCCTCCTCATTAAGTGCCATCTATCAGTGCCGCCTATCAGTGCTGTCTATTATTTCCCTTTATTGCCACCTATCAGTGCCACCTATCAGTGCCCATCAGTGTCGCCTATCAGTGCCCATCAGTGTCGCCTATCAGTGCCCACCAGGGCCGCCTTATCAGTGTCCATCAGTGCAGCCTATCAGTGCCCATCAGTGCAGCCTATCAGTGCCCATCAATGCCCATCAATGACACCTCATAAGTTCTCATCATTGCAGCCTATCAGTGCCCACCAATGCAGCCTCATCAGTGCACATCACTGAAGGAGAAAAGATTTGCAAGATTTTATAACTGCAAATTTGCAAGATTTTATAACAAACTATGAAGATGTTTTTTTTTTTTTCAGTCGTTGTAACGAAAGTACAGCAATACACAGGCCCAGCGGGAAGGCAACCTGACCAATAGTGGTGTGACCAAAGATGTGGTCTCCGTGAAGTCAGTAGCATCTGTCTCGAGGAGTGGAGTGTGCGGCCTGGCTGATCCCTACCCAAATGGAGAGGTCTCCAGAAAGGAATTCGTGCCCTGCACTTTCCTTATTCCTCCAGAACCTTTCCCTGATGCTAAACACTGTCCCTGGCAGACGGGTATCCTGTCCCTACATTACCACTCACAAAATGTGCTCCAAACCAGGGCCTTAACCAAGGCCTTAATCATACCTGACCCAAGATGGCCACCAAAGTCACATGGGGTGCCAGCATCTAATAAGATGCTGCCCCTCTGTGACTGAGGAAACCATAGAGGAACTAGGTTCCACTCGACTTCCTCCTTCACCTGTATTGCCGTGATGGATGAGCATCACCTACAGTGGAGAAAATAAACTGCACCTTACTACAAGCTTATGCTTGGGTTGAGAAAAGATAAACATGCGTTTGTTTAACAAGACCTCCCAGGGGTCTCTGCATAGGTTTTGGTGTATATTCTTATCGGGTTCAATAGAATTAATTGTCCACTGAGCAACGATATTCTACCAGATACCAATTTTCTCCCCTGATAAATTTGCCATAATGTAGGGATGATTAGTAGAGGCAATATACGGTTAAGCCCTATATTAGGGTGAAATGCATCAAAGGAAAAGATTGTGTCCGATGGAACAAAAAAATATACCTCAAAAGAGGTCCTTCTAAACCCTACAACAGGTTCATTCCTGAGGTCACCACCATCTAATGCCTGCACATACCCCAGAGAGCCTTACTGGGTAGTAGACTCCTTAGGTTTAGCAAGTGCTGTGGGGATTACAGGTACCCCAGAAAAAGGTAAAACACTACGTTTTGTTTGTGAAGTTCCTTTTTCAGACCTGTAGAGTTAAAGTATACTGAAAAACTATAAAGCAAGAAACAAAGGAGGACTCCCTGTTCAAGTATCCAAGATACTCAAGAAGCCAGGGACCAGCTCATCAAGCTTCACCTATGGGTGGACTGACTCTTTATGATCTTTATGATAAAGTTGTTTTCTTTTTTTTTTTTTTACATGAAGACTACATTCTTGCTCTAAACAACATGTTTACCCATTTCGGGGCTGCATTGTAATTATACATGCACTTTAGCCTTGTACAGAGTTGTAGATTATACTGTTAGTGGGAACCTGAAAAACCAGTCTGGTAACATCTTGTTTTTCAGAGTGTGGTTGACATTTGGACCGGTCTGATGACACAAGCAATACATGTTTGCAGGGCATGTCCTATGTCCATCTAGCCCTGGGGCATACCTCTATAGCCTGTATTCCAGCTAGCTTAGACAAATAGAGCTGACTCAACTAGTCAATGGGCCAAGGGCACCTGTATCAATCTGAGCAATGTCACGTTTGATTGGCTGTAGGTGGGCTGAATATTGGACTAGTAAGTAAGTAAGTAAGAGAAATACCAATGTTAAGATGACCAAATGCTATAGGGTGAAAATTTCAATTTGCATTTTTAGTCTAATGACTGGCTCAAAGATATCTCCCACAAGTCCTTCTTGAGGAGACAGATACACATTTATATAAACTAAATTTTAGTATAAATTATGTAGGAAAAGGACACATCTCTTCTGATTGTGACAGTGCTCAGACCTGAGCAGCCAGTCACCATGTCTGGAAACTATCACATGTGGGGGTGCCATGTTGTCATTCCCCCGTCTTAGGTCCAACACTAGAGCTTAGACAGGAGCTCCAAAACTGGAGCTTAGAAGGCAGGGATGGCACATCAAGATGGTCAGAGATGGTCAGAGAGGGTGACTATACAATGTGTATGTGACCGTCTCAATTTCCCCCCGAATAGGAAAAGGGACAGCTGCTCTTTAAATTCACAAGCCCTTTTTATCACCACTTATACTTTCTAATGTCAGTTTCAAATACCGAATGGAATGATTTAGAGATTAGATGGAAAATTTAGTGTAGTATAACATGTTTACTAGTATGATAATAGGGGTCTATGCGTCAGACCAATAAAAGGGACAACTGAAGAGGTACCTTATGTAGCGTGAGGGGCGGCCTTGACTTTCTGGGCTTACCAATTACCTCCTCGTGGCTTGTTGGTGATTGTCTAGGGGTTCCCAGGGTTAGAACCCAGCGACTTCAGATGCTGCCACATAAAAGTCCCTTTCAAGGTTTTTATTTTGCAGTGGTAACATCCAACATAACACAGTCTCTGATGGGAATAGAGGGAACGGGAGGCAAAACTCAGGCACTTTGAACTGCTGACATCCACTGAATGTCTCTAATGAACCCAGAGAGTAGCCACTCGCAGCTGGGTGCTTCACTTCCAGATAAACCTCTAGCCAGAGATCTAGCAACCAACATGTGATCCGGAAACTTTGCAACAGACTAAATTGTAACTGAAGATAGATAGGAACCTTTCTCACAGTACCTGGATCTCTCTCAGTCTCTTTGGCGATACTGTGGAAGTGTGGATTCTTTTGTGTCCATACAACTCAGCTCCCAGGCTCTTACTGAGCAGCCAGCTTGTTGGCCCTCCTCCGAAGAGTCCTCCCCTGGTCACTTGTACGAGTTGCCCTGTCCCTCCAATACCGAGAGCACAACGGGACACCTTTGAATCCTCCTTCAGTTACTGGGCCTCGGACCAGCCAGTCCTGTGACTCCGGAACAGACGGATCCCTGCCCCAGGCCATGAGGGCCTCTGATGCTGGTCGGATTGACCATGCTTGCGGGACGGCAGACACTCCTGGGCCCAGGACCCCTCGTGGGGCTGCCCCGGACCAGAAACAGGAAACGAAGCAGCAGCCGAACTCCGCGCACGTGACTTCAGCACCTTAAATACCCCTTCCCAGACTACGTAGTGAGGCCAGGCACGCCCACTGATTGGTTCCAGGAAAGATTGGTACCCAAGACCTCCAACCAGGCCTGGTTCTCAGCCTGTCATGGGTGCCTCACTGCACTTATGACCAGGCGGAACCTTAGTACAGCCCAGTCAGACTGATGCCAAAGTAAAACCTGTACAATTAACCCCCAGAACGCCATACAATTCTGGGAAAAAACTAAATTTGCACTGATAGCGCACACTTAAAGTAAACAGTTTACTTACAGTAAAGTGTGACCGTTACACTTATATGAAATTCAAAACAATTCACCAACTTTTTCACATAATGATCCGTAACATTAAGACCTGCAGTCACGTTGGCAGCATATTACTGCAAATACATTTCTGAAACAAGTATTGCATTACTCACACCTAATGTCTTTTGATGACGCCCTGGAGGAGGGGCGAAACGCGTTGACGTAATTTCCGGCCAAGGATCTAACCACTGACGCCACTTCCTGTTCCTGTGGAGCGCACGCTAAACCAGCTGCAACCGCGGAAGTATCTGAGAAGTTTGCCTTCCTTTATGCATCCTGTAAGTAGCGCAGAGCGCGCATTTTAAAAATCCTTCTACAACACTTTAAAATTTGCTCTCTTCTATTATCGGTACAATATCTCCAAGAACATCACTGTGCCTTGTGTGCATGCATCGCTCCCTGGATCCTCTCATCCCACTGGCTTGTTTATTCAGCTCTGCTTTTGTGCCTACTTGCCGAACCACAGTTTGTCTGCATATCTGCCCTCTGCTTTGCTGCTCTGTCTGTCTGCTAGCCCGGTGAGTCTATTCCAAGAAGGAGCTCATATGTACATTTATTTTGGTTCTTGTTTTTTTGGGACAATAACTGGACTTACTCACATTCTTTTTTTTCAATCATGTCACTTATGTAATAATTTATCACACATATTATTTGATGCTAGTTTATTTTTTATGGGATTGGTTTGTGTCAGACATGTAACCACTTCACACACATTATTGATGTTTGTCAATTTTGTGGGATCATTTATTATTTTGTCACAATTTTTGTTTGCCAGCGCTGTTTTATTGGTTTGAGCACACCTATTTGAGTTATTGCAAATTGTAATGTATACATTGACTTTTCTACATTTTACTTTACATTTTGCATATATATGTAGCAAGGTCTCTGGCCTTGTCCAGTCTAATGAGAACGTTACAGGTCAAAGATAGCTGACATCCTTCTGTATGTGGTGGGTTGCGAGGCATAGTGGGTGCAAGGTGGACAAAGTTATTGGGCGCCGGACACTTCTTGGATGTAAAAAAGGTTTTATTTCTCTTAACAGTCCTTTTTGTATTTTGGGGGGAAAGAGGGTTAGTGTCAGGACACCCTTAAGTAGCTGTAAATTCAATTGGCAGACTCCAAGACTTCAATAGGAGGACAGCCATGCAGGGAAAGGCTTCAGCAAGGTGCCACATTTGCACATGCAGGAATGCTGTCTCTTATGGCAACAGTCTTTAAGAGTTCTCAACTCAAATGTAACAGTTCCTTGAGCTTCACTACAACTGCCTCTTGTAGTTCTTCAACACTAAGCTCCCGGTCTCTTACTAGACCCTCTGATTCACTGACTCTGACTCCTCCAATCTTTGCGGTGGTACCTCCCTCAAGCGTCACCCACGCTTCCCTGCTGGGTCCCTAGCTTGGCACTCCAGATACTTCTCAAGCTTGGCTCAGTCCATAGCTTGTCACACAAGGCTGCTCTGCAAGCGTCACCTCCGCTGGTTGGGTCCCTGACTTGATCACTGCCTGGAGTCTCTCCATTGCCACTAGACATGTGCGATTAGTTAATTAATTTAATTAATTGTTCGAAATTCAATAACCAGGCCCTTCAGGTCTGCTATGGATATTATGGGGAACCCCAGCCAAAAAAAAAAAAAATGGCTAGGGGGGGCCCCTCAAAATCCATACTAGACCCTTATCTGAGCACGCAACCTGGCAGGCCGCAGGAAAAGGGGGGGGATGAGAGCGCTCCCTCCTGAACCGTACCAGGCCACATGCCCTCAACATGGGAGGGTGCTTTGGGGGTCTGCCCCCCAAAGCACCTTGTCCCCAGGTTGATCAGGACAAGGGCCTCATCCCCACAACCCTGGCCATTGGTTGTGGGGGTCTGCGGGCAGGGGGCTTATCGGAATCTGGAAGCCCCCTTTAAAAAGGGGACCCCCAGATCCCGCCCCCCCCTGTGTGAAATGGTAAGGGGGTACAAAAGTACCCCTACCATTTCACCAAAAAAGTGACAAAAATGGTAAAAATGACAGGAGACGGTCTGGCAATTCCTTTATTAAAATCTTCTTTCATCTTCTTTCTTCTGGTCTTCCTTTCTTCATCCTTCGGTTTCTTCATCTTCTCCTTTCAGCATCTTCTTCCATCTTCTTCTTCCTCCGATCCGCTTCTTCTTCCTCCGGTCTTCTCGTCCTTCTCGTCTGGCATCTTCTTCCATGGCATCGGCGTCTGTTCTTCTGTCGGGCCGCTCCTCGCAATGGGAGGCTCCCGCTGTGTGTGGCTTCGCTCCGGCTGACAGGTCTTTTATAACGGCGGGCACCTGGTGACCATGCCCCCCTCTGACGTCATGGGGAAAGCCATAGGGAAGTCCCCATGACGTCCCTGTGCGTCAGAGGGGGGCGGGGTCACCAGGTGCCCTCCGTTATAAAAGACCTATAGAGAAGGACGAGAAGACCGGAGGAAGAAGAAGCGGATCGGAGGAAGAAGAAGATGGAAGAAGATGGAAGAAGATGCCGAAAGGAGAAGATGAAGAAACTGAAGGATGAAGAAAGAAAGAAAGGAAGACCAGAAGAAAGAAGAAGAAAGAATACTTTAATAAAGGAATTGTCAAAGACCGTCTCCTGTCATTTTTACAATTTTTGTCACTTTTTTGGTGAAATGGTAGGGGTACTTTTGTACCCCCTTACCATTTCACACGGGGGGCCGGGATCTGGGGGTCCCCTTGTTAAAGGGGGCTTCCAGATTCCAATAAGCCCCCCGCCCGCAGACCCCCACAACCAATGGCCAGGGTTGTGGGGATGAGGCCCTTGTCCTCATCAACATGGGGACAAGGTGCTTTGGGGGGACCCCAAAGCACCCTCCCAATGTTGAGGGCATGTGGCCTGGTACGGTTCAGGAAGGAGGGGGGGGCGCTCTCGCCCCCCCTCTTTTCCTGCGGCCTGCCAGGTTGCGTGCTCGGATAAAGGGTCTGGTATGGATTTTGAGGGGGACCCCACGGCATTTTTTTTTTTTGTGGCCGGGGTTCTCCTTAAAATCCATCCCAGACCTGAAGGGTCTGGTATGGATATTTAGGGGGGAACCCACGCCATTTTTTTTTTTGGCTGGGGTTCCCCTTAATATCCATACCAGACCTGAAGGGCCTGGTTATTAAATTTGAGGGGACCCCCACGCTTTTTTTTTTTTTTTTTATCAATGAATGACTGTTCTCTGTGTTAATTTGAGGGGACCCCCACGCTTTTTTTTTTTTTTTTTTATCAACGAATGACTGTTCTCTGTGTTACAGAGCCGACAATTCATTAGCCGCGAGTGATTTTAAATAGCTTTTTTTCCTGCAAAAATGACACTTTGTGCAGGGACAGTTCTCGATATTACATATACTGAATCTCGAATTCATTCGAATCATTCGAAGCATTCGTTATATCCGCTATAATAATTTCTTTCGTCTTAGTTGAAATTCGATATTTGTAGTTGGATTCGAATTGTTCTCTGTGTTACGGGAACCAACAATTCATTAGCTGCGTTAACGATTCGTAACGATTCGTAACTTTACTAACGATTAGTAACGATTCAAATTTTTTTTTACGATTCGTACGAATTCGAACGGAATTTCGTACACAAATTATGAATTACGGATTTTTTTATATACGAAACGGAACAAAACTAATTAAAACAAATGTTTTGACAGTTCCCATGTCTATTCTCCACTGTGCCCCGGATCGGTGAGAATGCTGCTCAGGTACTTGTTTCAGTTACTCACTGTGGTCCCTGCCTGGTAATAAGGTGTTCGGTCCCTTTGTGGTGACAGCTTCGTTTCTACCTCCAACCACTGACAGGTTCTCTGGCTGGCAGAACCGTCACTTCTGGTTGGACTGCAAGCTGCAATCCCAACCCTGCGCTGCGCTCTTACTTCTGAATAGGCCCTCACACAGCCTAGCAGCCAGATGTCCCGGGATAGGCCCAATCTCTGGCCTAGAAGCCCGGGGCATACAACACACGTCCACCCAGACAGCCGTCCAAGTTGCACAGAACATAGATCACCTGACTCCACCCGTATATATAGGTGCTCCCAGCAGGCCAAGGAAATCAAGAAAACCCTTGCCCATTGGCTGAGATACCCAATTTACCCATAACCTGAACCTTAGGTTGCCCTAGTACCACCAAGTACCCGGCCACCTAGTGGTAGAAGAGAAAAGTGCAACAAGGCCAAACTTATCAATTAACCAGGATAACTACTCCTGACAAGTAAATTTGTGAAGAGCTCCCTGCCTAAACTATAGGGTGCTACAGATATAGATAGATAGATAGATAGATAGAGATAGAGATAGATAGATAGATAGATAGATAGATAGATAGATAGATAGATAGATAGATAGATAGATAGATAGATAGATAGATAGATAGATAGATAGAACTGAATGACATTTAAAGCATTATTAAACACAAAAGCAAATATTTAATACGTTGCAGCTTACCAATACGTAGATGTGATGGCTGTATTAGTTTCTTTTGTTTTCATCTGGTGATCCAGCTAGCAAATCTGTTGTTTTTCAAAATCACAAGCTCTCCAGCAGAATGTATCAGTTCACATGTATGAGACAAACCATTTAACGCTGGCAGTGGTGTGTAAAAGTATCACCTTTTATTTATTCATGCAAAACCTTTATTCCAAAAGGAAAAAACCTGTTTGTTGTAACTGCTTGTAAAGTGTGAGCTGGAGCTTGGCTTCAGTTTGACATTGTGTCTAAATCTGCTAATACATTTAACACTACCCTACCCTCCAGACTGACAGTGCTGCTGTCTGCTGTGCCTCCTGTTCTCATTGCTCCAGAATTGTGTCTCACTAATACAGGAGGTGAGTTACTGGTCAGATTACTATGTGAAAACTGAAGGGGGAAAAAAGCTAAAGAAAAAAAAACTAACGCAGCCATCACATCTAATGATTGGTAAGCTGCAGTATAATACATTTTTGGTTTTGGACTTAATACCGCTTTAAGTTGATAATTAGACTAACATCTGTCGAGTGGACATGCTGGAAACTTCTGAGGACAGGTCCCAGCGGGGGGGGGGGGGGGGGGAATTCCCTCATCCACCTCACTTGTCTGGAAAGAGGACTCTGTTAGTTTTTTTTGTTCAGAATTAAAAAAAACTATCCATCTGTGGCCAGCTTTGACTGCATGGCATACCCCTGGATTTGTTTTCAGCCCCCCAATACTCATCCTCTCGATCCAGTGATGTGCACAAGAAGCTCGACTGTCCCAGGACTCCCTCTCCTTACTGGCGGAGACAGCAGCAGCAGCCCATTTGCTCCCACTGTTGTCAGTCACAACCAGGAAAGAGCAGAGGGGGGTGGGGCGAGCCCAGTGGCGACTAGTGCTCAAATTTTTTTTGGGGGGGGGGGGGGCGCAAACAAACTGAAAAATTCTGAAAAAAACCCCATCAATTGCAGCCTCACTGTACCATCAATCGCAGCCACTGTGCCCATCAATTGCCCCCAGTGTACCATCAAACTCAGCCACTGTGCCCATCAATTGCCGCCACTGTGCCCATCAATTGCTGCCACTGTGCCATCACCACTGTGCCATCAAACGCAGGCCACTATGCCCATAAAACGCAGCCACTGTGCCCATCAAACGCAGCCACTGTGCTCATCAAACGCAGCCACTGTGCCATATCAAATGCTCCCACTGTGCCACAAATGCTGCCACTATGCCATCAAATGCTGCCACTGTGCTCCATCAAATACAGCTACTGTGCCCATCTTATGCAGCCACTGTGCCCATCTTATGCAGCCACTGTGCCCATCTTATGCAGCCACTGTGCCCCATCAAATGCAGGCACTGTGCAGCATCGAATGCAGCAATTTTGCCCATCATATGCAGCCACTGTGACTTCATATGCAGCCACTGTGCCCATCAAATGCAGCCACTGTGCCCATCAAACACAGCCTCACTGTGCCCATCAAATGCAGCCTCACTGTGCCCCATCAAATGCAGCCTCACTGTGCCACATTAAATGCAGCCTCACTGTGCCACATCAAATGCAGCCTCACTGTGCCCATCAAATGCAGCCTCACTGTGCCCATCAAATGCAGCCTCACTGTGCCCATCAAATGCAGCCTCACTGTGCCCCATCAAATGCTCCCACTGTGCCATATCAAATGATGCCAGTGTGCCTCCCGCCTGCCGTCTGTACTTACCCTGTCTTGGTGTCAGTGGGACAGCTCCTTGATGTCTTCTCCCATCCTCTCTTCCCGTCCTCTGTTATGATTGGATGTGCTAGACGACAGCGCCTGTCGTTTCAGCCAATCAGGTGACGGGTAACAGATTGGCGGGGGAGGCAGTTTAGTGTTAGGAAAGCGAAACAGCTGAGTGACCTGCCTATGGCTCTAATCAGGTGTTTAAAAAAAAACTGCTGTTGTAATGCATGAATCTCTCTTTTGGTGCTAGAGGGGTGGCTGGAAAGAGCGGGCGGCGCCTGGGCGCCCTTATGGACGCACCACCACTGGGCGAGCCATAGCTCTATGTGTCTTATAGACGCATAGAGCAGCGGCTCGGGAGCGAGCACACAGCGGTGCCCCCAGGCTTTCTCTGGGGTCACCGCTCAAGGGGGAGGAGCCAGGAGTTCTGGCGAGGGACCAGAAAAGAAGAGGATCAGTGCCGCTCTGTGCAAATCCACTGCACAGAGCAGGTAAGTATAACATGTTTGTTATTTTTGTTTTTTTAAACCCAAGCTTTAATATCATAGTAATATCTTTATTGCATGTGGAAGAGTTGAGGCAAACAATATGACGCAGTAGATTTGCAGTGTTTGAAGGTCAAAAAGAATATTGATTACTGAGTCCCAATATGCGTCTTGTAGGAACAATACAGGAACTCACAATGAGAAAGGAAATGATATCCTATAACAGGGAAGACATACCGAACATACAGAACAGGTTCACACTGTGTTCTGGTGTTATCTGACCCTGAGACAGTGACAAAGCAGGGCTACAATTGGGAGATAGGGTGACAGAGCATTGTCACCCTATCACAAGACCTTTAAAGAAGGATCATCAGGTGTTAGTATAATAAAAGCTGCAGATTTTAAAATATTAAATGTTAAATTACTTTTGATATGATGTTGCCATCTTCGAGCTATATGAGATTTTGGTGATTGGGTCTACGCTTCCCTTTGACTGTGTGTCACAATAATTGTGAACTTCAATCCCAGCCTAACAAACAAGCACGGACATATTAACTAACCTCTATTCTCCCCTGATGTCCCAGACAAATAGAAAGTAAATAGAGTTATTGGTCATAATCTGACTGCTGGTGTACAACTGAAAGTGTCACATCTGGGACAATTAAACAGATTGCATTATTTGTACAATCATCAATCTAAATAGCCATTACGTCATTTTTTGCCTTGCTTGTGTCATATATTCACCTGGGATCAGAGGCGTGGGCAGGGGGTGTGCCAGGTGTGCCAGGGAATCGGCACCACACAGACTGATTAGGGTGTGCCACACCTGGCACACCCTAATCCGTCTGTGTGGTGCTGATTCCCTCTACTGCTCGGCTTTCACCTGTTTTGTGCCTTCTCCCCCCTCCACTGCAGTGCTGCTGGCTTCCCTCCTTTCCTCTCCTCTCCCCCAGGCTGCTGTGGGGGATGTTTTCAGGATGGAGAGTGAGGTAAAGGGCTAATCAATATGTAATTTACGGGCCACTTCCTTTTCTATATGAACACAGCGAACACACTCACTCAGTGTGTCCAATTATAACGGAAGCATAGTAAACTTTGTTTACTATGCTTCAGTTTGTGAATGAACAGGAAGCAGCTCAGCACAGAGCATCTCCCATTCATTCACTGTCCAGTGCAACTGAGGCTGCAGAGAAAGGCATGTGTGTTGAGCTTTGGGGTGCACACCCTAATGCCTTGGATCATGATTGAATAGACTATTGTTGTTTTTGTAGAGGAGGACACATGGTGGATTTGGTGACTAATGCTGACCACATGTATATTAAATGTCTGAAACATTTGTGTAATGCCCCAGTTCAATCACTTTCAGTCAAATATTTGTTTCACCGGCTGTCAAATGATGGCTGGGTGGCACAGCTCTCGTTCTGGGTGGATGTCATATGACGTCCTCCCAGAACGACCGATATTGCGCACCCTCGGGGGCGTGCATCCCGGCGATCGGTGGTGCGGTGTGTCAGACCGGTGTGTGGAGATGAGACAACTTCTCTACAAGTGGCATGTTTGGGATTCAAACCCAGATGCTCAGGGATGCCACATGTGAGAACCTCCTACACATAAATACACATAAATACACATAAATACTGCATTTCTTTGGACATACAGGTGATGGAATTACATTACTCAAGAGTTCTTCTTCTTGATTTATTCTGTGATATTTGGCGGTTCTTTGTGGGTCAGTGTAGAATAGTGATATTACCCTCAAATTTCTGGGAATTACATTTTGATTTCTGATGTTGGTACACATATCAAATTTTTGGGGCTCAAATTATGATTATTTGGAAATAATAAAAAGCACAAAAAATTGTGCTTTGTAAAGACACCTGTGTGAGTTTGGGTAAAGATTGTTGTGAGATGCCTGGAGGGCAGTGTTGGTCATCTTACTTTAAAAAAAGTAATTTAGTTAAGTTACAAATTACTTCTCCCAAAAAGTAATTGCGTTAGTAACTCAGTTACTACATTGGAAAAGTAATTAGTTACGCAGCAAAGTAACTGACTTTTTTTTAAATATTCTATACGTGTAACTAAGGGGCGGGTCTAGTATTACTGTAACCAAGGGGCACATTTATTATTGTTATATATCGTGTAACCAAGGGGCTGCTCTATTATTACTCTAACCAAGGGGCAGTTCTGTTATAGCGTGTAAGCAAGGGGCGGTCTATTATTATTATATCGTGTAAGGGGTGGATTTCTACAGAAGAGGGCGAATGTTAAATTAATGGGCAGAGCTCGATATATAACAATAATAATAAATGCGCCCCTTGGTTACAGTAATACTAGACCCGCCCCTTAGTTACACGATAGACGCCCCTTGCAGAGTAGCACGAGCATCATGAGGGTGCGGCATCGCCTCCTACAATTACATGTTAACTGCGCCTGCGCTGTGTAGAGTTCACTCAGAGCTGTTTAGGTTTGGCAATTTTTGGAAGCTCCGTAGTCCTTCGTACTGCGCAAGTGCTGCGCCTGCGCAGTACAGGGTGTCCTTATCCGGCGGGGGAACCTTTTTTGGCAGGACACCGGAATTACACTACTGCCATCTAGTGACGGTAGATGTAATTGGGGTAACTAAGCCAAAGTAATGGGAACTGAGTTACCATTAGGGGAAAAGTAATCAGTTAGATTACTAGTTACCCTCTAAAGTAACTGAGTTACGTAACTCAGTTTATTTTAACTCAGTTACTTACATCACTGCTGGAGGGAAGGTCTGACCTGTGAAAAGTATCCTATAATGCCCCACTCTGGAACAATCCCAACCTACAGCACTTTCTCGAGATCCCAGATCCTGTGATATGGGCTAGGTACCATATCAAGCTCTCTCATACATCACTGCAGATCTCACGATATTCTCCTTTGATCACCTAATGTCTCATCACAATGCCCCGCTCACGCACAAATTCAGATATCTACAGTTGTCCCATGCTTTCAGGGCTCAGTTCCCTCCAGGTGAAAGGCAGATGGTGCAGTCCGACCCAGATCAGATTTTACGATTTGATTGTACCGAAAAACCCACCTCAGTGCTATATGCACATCTCCGAGTCTCTTCTCCTGAGCTGTCCAGGCTCCATCAGCAATGGGGCCGGGATGTTTCCGCAGATGGACTCGGAGGATTGGGAGGATGTGTAGTACTTCCCATTTAAAATACTGGTTTACTTGAGAGACCGCCTCATTCAATATAAGATTGTCCATAGGGCATATCTTACTCGGGTGCATAAGATGAGGTCTTCTCTCTCCTCGGAATGCTGGCGTTGTGACCATGCTCCCGGGGACTATATCCACATCTTTTGGTCCTGCCCGGTAATTGCAGGTTTCTGGTCACAAATTCTTTCAGAGGTGAATGATCTGATAAGTATCTCTATTGCTCCTTCCCCAAAAATATGCCTGATGGGGATGGTGGAGGACCTGGTGCAAAGAGTCCATTGTCCTATGCTGGAAGCGAAAGACTCCTCCCTCTACAGGCTCATGGAAATCACTTGTTAACAATGTGATACCCCTTTACAGGGACACCTATACACACAGAGGCTGTCCGAAAAAACATGACAGAGTCTGGAGTAAGTGGTTAGCGGAACCCTCCACTGCTGCAACAAATTAAGTGACCTCTCTGATATATGTTGGCCCTCCTTAGCGTCCTAATAGACCAACCCGGGTTCACGGGACATTCTAGGTGGGCTAGCTCATTGTTAGTCCTCCCATGGAGCAAGAGCCATGACAAACTATTGCTGTTGTTATACTAAGGTAGTCATTGATATTCTAATGATTTTTTGATATTATAATAATACTTTGTGACCCCTGTGTGGGTCCCTTCCCTATTGACAGCCAGATGTTGGCTGAGCTGTTGTGCGTCTGTATCGTTCTGTGTTTGTTAAGAAAATAAAAAAAGTAAAAAAAAAAATAAAAATTGTTGTGAGATGGAGAGCAAACAAGTGAAAGTGACAAAGAAAAATATATTTTACCAAAACATCAAAACATTCCACATTCTAGCATTCTTAAAAACAAAATATTTGAAGTAGAAGCAACAATGTTGCAAAGTAAAATTTATTTCAGAGAAAGATACATTTCATCTCAACATTAAAAGGATTTATTTGTAAAAGTTAGGCCCCATGCACATGAGACGCAGATGCAAACTCTGCTGAACGCATTTTTTAAAAAGCAGAAACATGCGTTTAAATACGAGCGTTTTGCTGTGTTTTCATGTCGCGTTTAGCCGCGTTTGCGTCTATAAGCGTTTGTAAAGATAACATCATATAGACCCTCCCCAGGCTCAGAAAGCATGTATTATTAAAGTGGAGGGCCACCCTGAAAAACAAAACTAGATAAAAATGTTAATACAAATTTAAAATGAAAAAAAAATAAATTTTTTTTTTACTTACCAGAAATGGCTGTTGCTAGGCAGATCGTCCTAATCTGCCTCTTCCTGTTCCTCTGAGCTGTTCTCCTAGCGCCGCCTTCTAGTGAATGGGGCGCGGTGTGTTATGGGAACTGTGTCCCACAACACATCGCGTTCCCCATTCACAAAACGACTCGCGCATGTGCAGTAGGAAACGGGCAGCGATTGCTGCCCGTTTCCCTTACTGAGGATGGCGGCGCTGGGACCGGAGCGCCGAGGGACCGACCTCCACGACCGACATCGCGGGCGCCCTGGGAGGGTAAGTGTACTTATTAAATATCAGCAGCTACTTTTTTTTTAGCTGCTGACTTTTAAAAATTTTTTTTTTTAGCTGCAACACCGCTTTAACTATTTCTGCCATTTTGATCAGAGTGAGCAGCAGCAGCAGCAGCAGAGAGAGCAGTTGTACACTTGCATTTGCCTCTCTTTCTGTGTTTTTTTTTTTGGAAATGGATCCCATATTGAATATATGTCAGGAAATGCTCCTGATGTTGCTCTTGATGAGGCAGCAACGTCGTCGCAAATTTGCATGAGAGGTCCAGAATCAGAGCTTGTCGATATTGGACCCATCCGTTGATGGCACAGGGAATGTCCGTTGGATATTTCACAAACATGTATGCATTTCACAAATGTGTATGCATTAGTGAGTATATATGCTCTATGAACTATCTAAACTAATTACGACATTTTAAACCAATTAGTCTAGTATTTTTTATGGTTTACCATCATATTTCTGAGTTTTCTGGTCCAAAAAATTGGGTTCCTTTAAAAAGGCTTATAAACGCAAACGCAGCTAAACACAGGTGCCTGCGTTTAGCTGCGTTTTGCGTCTGAAACGCGGAAAATCAAAGTGTCTGAACGCATTTTTTTTGCTTCTGGAAAAATGAGGTTAAACACAACTGCATAAAAACGTGAAAAAACGAGACTGTGTACATGGACACATAGGATAACATTGCATGCGTTCAGGTGCAGTTGAAAAAAGTGTCCAACTGCCTCTGAACGCGCGTTTAACAGCGTCTCGTGTGCATGGGGCCTTACAATTGTTCCATTAGAATCAATGGCTAAAACTTGCATTGGACTATAATAGCAGATTTTTACTTCCAAAAAGTGCTCTTTAAAGTGTTCCCCCCCCCCCCCCCCCCCCCCCCCCAAAAAAAAGGCTTAAAATTCCAAAAAAAATTAAAAAAAAAAATTGGAATTTTTTTTTTTTTTTACATACCTCTAAATGCCTGTTGCTAGGGGGTCCCTCGTAGTCTGCCTCCTGCGTAGCCTCAGATGGTGACATTACTTCCCCTCAGCGCAGGAAGGGCTCCCCAGTCATCTGGGACCTGTCACGTGTCCCAGATGACTGTGCAGCCAATCATGCGCAGTGGGTGCCCGGCTGTGAAGCCACAGCCGGGTGCCCACAGTTGCAATCCCGGCGCCGCCGAGCGGTTCGGGGGGCTAGCGGAGCTTCGACCCCCCGCACCGCTGGACCCTGGAACAGGTAAGTGTCCGATTATTAAAAGTCAGCAGCTGCAGTATTTGTAGCTGCTGACTTAAATTTTTATTTTTTTTTTTAAGGTATACACCGCTTTAACTCAGAGCTCATTTTCGTATTTACTATAGTGCCCTTTAAAAAAGACACTGGAGCTAAAATGAGAGCTATTTGCAGGTCTGAGCATGCTCAGTTGTGTTGGCACCGACAGGGAATTTATCTCTTCTCAGACTTTTAAAGATATTTCAGCATAGAAATCAATTCACGCAGTTTAAAAGCAGATTATCTTTAAATAATATACCATATATTTCAGTACCATTTAGGCAATTATATCATGTTCTAAACAATATATCCATGTGCAATTCTCCAGGTTTCACACTGGGGCGGTTTTCAGGCGGTGCAGCGCTAAATATAGCAGCTGTACACCGCCTGAAAAAACCGGCCCCATTCACTCCAGTGTGAAAGCCGGCGGGCTTTCACACTGGAGCGGTGCACTAGCAGGACGGTAAAAAAAGTCCTGCTAGCAGCATCTTTGGAGCGGTATAGGAGCGGTGTATTCACCGCTCCTATACCGCTCCTACCCATTGATTTCAATGGGACACCGCGGTAATACCGTGGCAATACCGCCGCAAAGCGACGCTATGGCGGCGCTTTGCGGGGGATTTTAACCCTTTTTCGGGCCGCTCGCGGGGGTAAAACCGCCCGCGAACGACCGAATACCGTGGCTAAAACGATGGTAAAGCTGCTTTACCGTCGCCGCGGCTCCCGCCCCAGTGTGAAAGGGGCCTAAGGGTTTGGTTGCTATTTGGTTTCAGGGAACTATAGTAAATTAGATTTTGGGAGTATTTTCTCTCCAGCGCTATAGTTAATACCGTCTTAGCGCTAATTAGCGATAATCCCCGCAATTATCGCTAATTCATGGTAATTAGCGCTAATTAGCACCACAGTGCTATATTAAATGACCCCCAGTGTATTTTAGTGCATTAAAATTAAAAAAAGTGCATTTTTCCCCAAAAAAGTGCGTTTGAAAAATTGCTGCGCAAATACTGTGTGAAAATTTAAATTGTAACACCCACCATTTTAATCTGTAGGGACTTTGCTTTTAAAAAAATATATATATAATGTTTGGGGGTTCAAAGTAATTTTCCAGAAAAAAATATACATTTTTTCATGTAAACAAAAAGTGTCAGAAAGGGCTTTGTCTTCAAAGTGGTTAGAAGAGTGGGTGATGTGTGGCATAAGCTTCTAATGTTGTGCAAAAAATGCCAGGACAGTTCAAACCAGCCCCCCCCCCCCCTAATTACCCCTTTTTGGAAAGTAGACACCCCAAGCTATTTGATTGGCATGCCATGGGTATATGTGGAATTACACCCCAAAATACATTCTGCTGCTTCTCCTGAGTATGGGGATACCACAGGTGTGGGACTTTTTGAGAGCCTAGCCGCATACGGGGCCCTCGAAAACCAATCACCGCCTTCAGATTTTCTAAGGGCGTGAATTCACTCCTCACTACCTATCACAGTTTTGGAGGCCATGAAATGCCAAGATAGCACAAACCCCCCCCCCCCCCCCCCCCCCAAATGACCCCTTTTTAGAAAGTAGACATCCCAAGCTATTTGAAGAGGGGCATGTTGAGTATTTTGCAGATCTTGATTGGTGATTGGTTTTCAGGGTCCTGTACGCGGCTAGACTACCAAAAAGTCTCACACATGTGGTATCCCCGTACTCAGGAGAAGCAGCAGAATGTATTTTATGGTGTAATTCCACATATACCATTGCATGTGTGAGCAATAGATCATTTTAGTGACAACTTTTTTTTTTTTTATTTGTCATTTTTAAATCACTGGTGACAAAAAAATAAAATATTTAATGGGTTCAACATGCCTCTCAGCATATTTCTTGGGGTGTCTACTTTCCAAAGTGGGGTCATTGAGGGGGGGGGGTTACCGCCCTGCCAATTTAGCACCTCAAGAAATTACATAGGCAGTCATAAACTAAAAGCTGCGTAAATTCCAGTACATGTTCCCTAGTTTGTAGACACTATAATTTTGGCGCAAACCAATAAATATACGCTTATTGAATTTTTTTTTACCCAAGACATGTGGCTGAATAAATTTTGGCCTAAAAGTATGACTAACATTTCGTTTATTGGATTTTTTTTACAATATAAATCGCAAAAAAAAATAAAAATCCCAGAGGTGCTCAAATACCATCAAAAGAAAGCTCTATTTGTAGGAAACAAACAATGCAAATTTAATTTGGGTACAGCATTGCATGACCGCGCAATTACCAGTTAAAGCAGTGCAGTGCCAAACTGAAAAAAGTGCTCTGGTCATTAAGGGGGAAAATCGTTGCAGGGCTGGTTAATTGGTTGAGGTCATCACAGAGGACAAGGGGGGCACTCTTTACATCTAGAGGAAAGGAGATTTAATCTCCTAATATGGTAAGGCTTCTTCACAGTAAGAGCTGTGAAAATGTGGAATAGACTCCCTCTAGAGGTGGTTCTGGCCAGCTCAGTAGATTGCTTTAAAAAAGGCCTGGATTCTTTCCTAAATGTACAGAATATAACCGGGATACTAACATTTATAGGTAAATATAGTAGTAACTATGTACACCATATGTACACATCTACTGTGGCCTCTTTTTCTTTTTTCATGTTTTTTCCTTATCTTTGAAGGCACCCACTCCTGAATGAATGAATGAATAACTTATATAGCGCTACAATGCGAACTGAATCCCTCAAGGCTCTGTATTATCCTGTATGTATCCTGCCTAAGGTTGGCACAGTGGTGTAGTGGTTAGCACTCTCACCTAGCTGTAAAAAGGGTCACTGGTTCGAATCCCAACCATGACACTACCTGCTTGGAGTTTGCATGTTCTCCCTGTGCCTGCATGGGTTTCCTCCCACACTCCAAAGACATGCTGGTAGGTTAATTGGCTTCTGTCCAGAATTGGCCCTAGTATATGAATGGGGACCTTGGATTGTGGGCTCCTTGAGGGTAGGGACCGATGTGAGTGTGCAATGTACAGGGATAGGGACAATTGTAGACACAGGTTGGACTGGTGTGATGTCTTTATTCAACCTTAGGCTACTTTCACACTGGGGCGTTGGGGGCGCGGGCGGTAAAGCGGCGCTATATTTAGCGCCGCTTTACCGTTGTTTTAGAGGTGCATTTCGGACGCTAGCGGGGTGGTTTTGCCCCCAGCGAGCGGCCGAAAAAAGGGTTAATACCGCCCGCAAACCGCCACTGCAGCGGCGTTTTGCAGGCGGGTTCGGAGCGCTGCCCCATTGTTTTCACTGGGAACGGGCGCTATAGGAGCGGTAAATATACCAAACCAAATGCGGCTTGCAGGACATTTTTGAGCGTCCTGCAAGCGCAAACCCCCTCCGGCTTTCACAGTGAAGACACTGCAACAGCTGTTTTGGGTCGGTTTGCAGGCGCTATTTTTAGCGCAATAGCGCCTGCAAACCGCCCCAGTGTGAAAGGTGCCTTACTAACCATGTGATATAAATTAAATTTAGTTTTGGTCATAGTCTTTTGACTAAAGAGGCATTTTAGTTATAGTTGTATTTTTGGCATCTGAATTGTTTTAGTTTTAGTCGACTAAAATAGTATTAATTTAGTCGCTGAAAATATTTTAGTTAACTAAATTAACACTGGATATCAGCAGACACATGTCCGCTGACATCCGCTTCCCCATAGGGGGGACAATGGGTGGTCCAATCAGGTCCGCCTGTAAAATAGACAGGCAGACCTGATCATTCTGATCGTGTGAAAGGGGGCCTAATGCTGGCCATACACTATACGAAAATTCGGCCAAACCCAGTTTCGAAAAACAAACGTTCAGCCGTGAGCGCAAACGATGGTGCCATCATGTAATGACCAATAAATCGTTCAGTGGACATAAATAAATACATTTTATGTTCGTTTTTTTACATATACCTAGTGCAGACAGGTCGGACGGGAAACACATTAACCTTTCAATTTATCGTTCGTTCGGCCGAAAATTTGCAAACTTGTCCTTCGTTTTTTTCGGCTCAAAAACTTCCAAACGATTAACGACTTTGTGCCCATTAACTGGCCGAAAAAACGAACCTTATAGTGTATGGCCAGCATAAGTGTCATTGCTCCCCAAAAAGTGTCAGGTGTCCGATTTTTTCCGCCAAAATATCGCAGTCCCGCTATAAGTTGCTGATCGCCGGCATTACTAGGGAAAAAATGAAAACATAAATATTTCACCACAGTATGTCGACAGTATAACCTGTGCGCAAACTAGGGTTGCACCGATACTAGTATCGGTATCAATGGCGATACCGTATTTGCACAAGTATTGGTGCAAATGCACCGATACCTGAAACTGATACTTTCAGGCTCAGCTCTTTGAGCTGTCAGTGGGTCTCCCCAGTGTTAAAGAAGTCCGGTAATTGGAGCTGTCAAAAAAAAATAAAAAATCAGCCGGCAATGTTTATTACCAACATTGATCAGCCCTGAAATACTAAAATAAAAAGAAACATTGTTTTTTTGTTTTTTATTTTTGTATATTTCTGTTTCTTCATCTGCAGATCAAAGGGATGAACAAATGTTCCTCTGTTTAATCCCTAATAACCCTTAATTTACTCTAATCAGCCTTAATTACTCCCTATTCTCCTCCATTTAATTATTATTTTCCTGCTTTTCTTCTTTTGTTTGCGTCCATTTTATAAACGATAAACAATTAAAACTTTTTTTTTGTTTGCTTTGTTAGTGAATATTTTTACACATATATATTAACATATATTCACACATTTCACATTGAAAAAGCGCTAAATTAAAAAACAAATCTAATCATTTGTAAATACATTTTCAATGCTTTGTACTATTGCTGACAGCTGAAGTAAAAAAAACAGTTGCGGTAGGTATCGGTAATTGGTATCGGCGAGTACTAAAAAAAAAAAAGTACCGGTACTCGTACTCATTGTAAATAAAAATGGTGTTGGTGCATCCCTATTGCAAACCAATCAATATATACGCTTATTGGATTTTTTTTTTTTTTTTTAATTGTTCGTCTTTTTTTGTTTATAGCGCAAAAAATGTAAAGTCAGTTAACCGCTTCCCGACCGGCGCACGACGATGTACGTCGACAGAATGGCACGGACAGGCAAAAGGGCCCCTTTAAGATTGCCGCCGTGCCATCGAGCACGTGCGTCGGTCGGGACCCCCGTGAGTCCGGTCGCGGGTTGCGCGGACTCGGTCGCCGTGGGGATACCCGCAATCGTCTCACGGTATGGCTGAACGGGGAGATGCGGAAGTAAACAGCATCTCCCCGTTCTGCCTAGCAACTAGTGACACGGATCTCTGCTCCCTGTGATTGGAGCAGAGATCAGTGTTCACTAGATCACGCCCCCCACAGTTAGTAACACGCCTCTAGGAACACTTGACCCGTACACTGCCACCTTGTGGTTAACCCCTTTACTGCCAGTGTCATTTGCACAGGAATCAGTGCATTTAAATAGCACTGATTGCTTCAGAAAATTGACAATGGTCCCAAAAATGTGTCAAAAATGTCCGATGTGTCTGCCATAATGTCGCAGTCACAATAAAAATCGCTGATCGCCGACATTACTAGTAAAAAAAAAAAATATTAATAATAAAAATGCTATAAAACTATCCCCTATTTTGTAAACACTATAACTTCTGCGCAAACCAATCAATAATCGCTTATTGCGATTTTTTACCAAAAATATGTAGAAGAATACGTATCGGCCTTAACTGAGGAAATAAAATGTTTTTTTTATATATTTTTGGGGGATATTTATTATAGCAAAAAGTAAAAAAGAATGCGTTTTTTTCAAAATTGTCGCTCTTTTTTTGTTTATAGCGCAAAAAATAAAAACCGCAGGGGCGATCAAATACCACCAAAAGAAAGCTCTATTTGTGGGAAAAAAGGACGTCAATTTTGTTTGGGAGCCACGTCGCACGACCGCGCAATTGTCAGTTAAAGCGACGCAGTGCCGAATCGCAAAAGTGGTCTGGTCTTAAGCCAGCAAAATGGTCCGGTCTGAAAGTGGTTAAAGTATCGCAGTGCCGTATGGCAAAAAATGGCCTGGTCATACAGGGGGGTAAACCTTCCCGAGCTGAAGCGGTTAATAAAAAAAAAGCACACACACATATATATACATATATATATATATATATATTTATCGTATACACAGTATATATAAATTAATAAAAATGACAACTATAAACAATATAAGCAGTATTAAGAGGTTAATATTAGGCGAGCGAATTTGTTGGCAAGTCCTGAATGTGATGGCCTGTTTTTCCAGCATTGGATAAACTTTTGTACAGAGTAGTGATGTGTCTGAGCTCCCCCCAGGGCTCAGGGAGGGAGGAGGGTGAACTTTGCCCAGCATAAGAAATCCACTTCCTCCACCCAGGTCCAGCCTAGGCTCCAGCTTGGCTGTCACTTACTGGCTGGCTTTGGAGGAGTGTGCAGACACACAAGCCTATGGGTGATGGAAGATCATAGTCCACTCCCAGATCCTAAAAGTTGTTGAACATATATATATGCAGTAATGTGATCACCTCTACCTTGCCACTCACAGGATCCAGACTGCCAGCTCAGTGCCAACACACCAGTAAGTGCATCTAAGGGGTTCAATTACTCTGCAGATCATACATAGGACGATTTTCAACCAGCAATCAGGGCAACCCACTGCAGAATTAAGAATTACAAACTTTTGACAGTTATTGGTGGTCGGTTGCTTTGATTCATGTGGCCGCCATAGGGGTCAAAGTTCCTTTATGGAACACAACTGTCATTTGTCATCTGATCTGATACAGGATAATACGGATCTGAGCTTTAAGAGACTGGAGAAATGCTCTGCAGAGTTTGGGAGGCTGCTGTGTGGTTTTTGTATAACTTTAGATCAGGGGTCTTAAACTGGGCGCCCTGGGGTTGTTGCAAAACTACAAGTCCCATCATGCCTGAATGTGGGGAGTCATGCTTGTAACTGTCAGCCTTGCAATGCCTCATGAGACTTGTCGTTTTGCAACAGCTGGAGGGCCACCAGTTTGAGACCCCTGGTCTAGATTGTAAGCTCCTGCACGCAGGGATGGATGTGTGAATGTATCTGCACATGCAAAGCGTCAAAGAATTTGCCAGCACAATATAAATCAATGTTCTGCAAAACTTGGTGACCGTATAAATGCACTGCAGGGCTTTATGGGGCTGGAGCAATGCTCTGCAGATGCAATACATTTCGGGGCTGTTCATTTGACGTGTGTGGTTCTGAAATGTTGGCTTCACGTGTTCAAAATCTACAGAAATGTAGGAAAATGGGGGGGATACTCTGCATCCTTTTCCGAGAAGAGTGCAATGCTCTGCAGCAGATGAAGCCTGAAACGGCACTCTGTATCTCTTTTGTGAGCAATGCTCTGCAGCTGTTGGAATGCTCTTTGAAGAAGGGAGTAGTACTGCTTATCTCACTGGCAAGCTGGAGTGATGCCCTGCAGCCGTTGAAACCTGGAGCACGCTCTGCAGCTCTTTGGAAGCAGCCCTGCAAACACTGTATAATTTGCATCTGTTGGGGGGGGGGTAGAAGCAAAACTTTGTAACTCATTGGAAGAAGGGTGCAATGATCTGCATTAGTAGTTTGCAACAAGGCTTGAAAGTTTTTTGCAGAGCATTGTGTAGTTTAGTACAGGCCATGGTTGAGATGTTCTGCAGAGATCACACACTGGGAGGGAGGGGGGGGGGCAGAACTGCTGATCAGAGGAAGTGACAGTTATGGGAGTTACTTCAGTTAGTTATGTAAAGATCCTGTTGTGCAGCTGTGAAATGGGCTGTTTTATGGAGTGCCTGTTTATCTTTGTCCACGTTTGCCGAAGTCTGTAGAAGACATTCAGCCTATACAAAGTCCAAACAGTATAGTACTTATACGGTATTTCATTATTGAGAGACCAGTATGCACAATATTTTCGGTCTTTTAAAAAAAAACAATAAAATAACAAACATGTTTTATTATTTTTTTTTTTTTTTTTTTTTTTTTTTTAATACTTCCCTGCTCTGTGCAATAGTTTTGCACAGAGCAGTCCAGATCCTCCTCTTCTCAGGTCCCCTGCCGGCGCTCATGACTCCTCCCCCTTGACCAGTGCCCCAATAGCCACCCGCTTGCTATGGGAGCACTGGTGCATGCTCACTCCTGAGCCGCGCTCTATGTGTCCAGAAGACCCAGAGCCATGGCTTTGCCCCGCTCTCTCATTGGCTCACTGGCTGGATCGAGAGGGAGCTCAGGTGACTATAAAGAAGGGGCTGTGGGGGGAGCAGCACACAAAAGTTTTTTTACCTTCAGGGGAAAAAAAACCTTCAGACTTCACAACAGTAATTTACAAAATGCAGCCCATTGAGTGCCTTTATCTTGCCCTTGGGACACTATTCCGACAAAAAACAAGGAGCACTATTCCTCCCACTGACACCAACGTTGAGGCGCTATTCCTCCCACTGACACCAACGTTGAGGCGCTATTCCTCCCACTGACACCAACGTTGAGGCGCTATTCCTCCCACTGACACCAACGTTGAGGCGCTATTCCTCCCACTGACACCAACGTTGAGGCGCTATTCCTCCCACTGGGGCACTATTTATTCCTCCCACTGACACTAGTGATGGGATACTATTTCTCCCACTGACACTAATGATGGGGCATGATTTCTCAAGCTGACACGAACTATGGGGCACAATTCCTCCCGTTTACAGCAAGGATGAGACACTATTTCTCCCACTGACACCAACTATAGGACATTATTTCTCCCACTGACACCAACTATAGGACAGCAAGGATGAGACACTATTCCTCCCCACTGACGGCAGCGATGGAGCACTATTCTATTTACTTGCACCAATGATGGGGCACAATTCCTCCAGCTGACACCAACTATGGAGCACTATTCTTCCCATTGACAGCATCGATGGGACACTATTCCTCCCACTGATACCAACTATGGGGCACTATTTCTCTAATACCAAAGGCTGGCCATGGAAAATACGATTTTTCTTTCCTTCCACCCTGGATGAAAGGAAAGAAAATCACTTGATTCCTCTATCAACAAAGCTAGGTGTTGATGGGGAAATGCCCCCCACTGCGCTATTGTTCTCTGCCAGCAGGGGGCGTGGGGACGATTCCTGGCTGGCAGAATACAGTGGTTACTGCCAGCAGCTATAGCTGCTGGCAGTAACGGCATGTAGAAAAATCTGACCTGCCGATTGTACCCAAGTTGATTGATCGACTTTGGTACAATCAGCCTGCCCATACGTGGTTCAAATCTCAGCCGATCCCTGCTGAATTGGACGAGATTCAAACCTTCTATGGCAGGCTTTACTCTCGGAGAAAGTGAGGGAAAACACTTAAAATGGATATACACGTCTCCCTAACCTGTGCCTGAGTCCAGTGCCAGATCTTTTCCTCTGTGAAGCCCCCTGCGCTCAACCACTGAGGCCCCTAGTGCCGTAGCCAATCAGATCCCATGTGCTTTTATAAAGGGTCCGGTATTCCACCAACTGTGTGCCCTGTGTACTCCTAGTGAGCTCTCGGCATTTCTGCACTCTTCCAGATTTTCTCACCACTATGTTCCTATGATCCCAGCACCCCAGTGTTCCTAAAGACTCTCATTCCTGTGATCTCAGCACCCCAGTGTTCCTGGGGACTCCGTCAGTGATCCTGTGAGACTTCCTGCACTATGTAACCCTATTGTTTGTTTCCGCTGTACTCTGCACTCTTAAATATCAGTGCCTAATTTTCAGCTGCTGCCTATTTGAGTGAGTCAGAGGGCCACAACCTCAAAATTGTCCTTCAGCAAAAGTCATCACTACCAGCTTGGCACTCTGTCGAATAACAGGCAACTGCTTAGACTTGACCCTCCTTAGGGCTTTCACCTCCACTCAGTGGGCAGGCACTCTGCGACAAGTCCCTCCCTAATCCCTGGAGTGTGTTGTCTTCCCTAGTATCCAGTGACATCTCTTGTCACTTCAGCTCCTGTTATTAATTAGTGTCTCTACAAGAGTCCCCAGTGTCTTGAGTTTCCAGATTGTTGTCCACCACTCCATGACCCAAGCTTCCAGTTTTCTTTGGTGGCCTTGAGGTACCTCTCTTCTCCAAGAGTACCCAGTGTCTCATTGGGTTTACAGATTGTTTTCCAACACTACCCTTGGGGTACCTATGTTCTGAGTCCCCAGTGTCCCATCAGGTTTCCAGGTTGCTGTCCACCACTCCATGACACTAGCTTCTAGTGTTCCTTGGTGCCCTTGGGGTACCTCTCTTCTCCAAAAGTCCCCAGTGTCTAATTGGGTTTCCAGGTTCCTGTCCACCACTTCATGACCCAAGCCTCCAGTGTCCCCTGGTTCCCTTGGTGTATCTCTTCTAAGCCCTGAGCCCCCATTCAGCATGAGTTGCACTGTCCTGATGCCTGGTTGCCAGCAGATATGCACTACCGTCCATGACACGCATAGCTATTTGATTATTTGTTGGTTTTTGAGTAAAACAAACCTTTGACTCCGTTTTTTTGTTGCAGTCACAAAGCAATTGAATACATAAAAAGGTAGTTGGGATCAAGTGAAGGGTTGCATAGTTAGTCTGGTTGAAAAAAGACACAAGTCCATCTAGTTCAACCAATAAAGGGTGAAGCAGAAAAATCCAATCACTTTTCAGAAAATTGCTGTTTTTATTTTCCAGTTTTTTTTATTTGATCTCAATAAACAGCTGTCAATTTAATGCCCCCGTTCCAATTTTATAAGCAATTGAAATGGCTAAAACAACTTAAGAGGTTCGGATCCTTCCTAGTTTGGTCCAAAAATAGCAATAAAAAAAGTTATGGCTGAATTATTTGGGCTTATACAGCATAAAATAAGATGATGGCACAGGGTAGTCGCATATTGGAGCACTGTAAAAATCCTATTGATTAACCTATATGATGTAGCTGCTAAAACTGCTTTTTAAATGTCTCTTTTCTATTTACATAGATCAGCCATAATGTCTCAGTTTCCAGCACTCACCACCGAACAGAAGAAGGAACTCGCAGAGAATGCTCAGCGTATTGTTAAAGATGGAAGAGGAATACTTGCAGCAGATGAATCTGTGGGTAAGAACCTTTTTCTTAAAGAGAATGTATAGTGATATATGTATGCATGTATATACTGTGTATGTATATGTAATATCATTTTACCTGTCTATTTTCTACGCTGAATAAGGTCATGTTTACAGAACTCAGTAGCTGAAGCTCGGAATACACAAAAAGTGAATGTCCTTTTCTTCTTGCTCTGTATAGCTGTGTACAGATTTTTATTACAAAGTGACAGATTTAAAAGAAAAAAAAAAGTTGTTGATGTAGTCTCTCTCTTTATATAAAAAAAAAAAAAAAAACATGGAGCTGTATGGAACTGATTGGTGTGTATCGTATCAAATGTTTATTTTCATATTCATAAGGGTAAAGTTAAGCATCACTGCAACAAACTTGAATTTTAACCCAGATAATTGACTGCCAAAGGTTCACCTTTGAAATTTCACCTCCTTAGTTAGTTCAGAGACCCCTTACTACTCATGGCTCTTGTGTTACTGGGGTTGATTTACTAAAACTAAAGAGTACAAAATCTGGTGTAGCTCTGCATAAAAGCCAATCAGCTTCCAAGTGTTTTTTTTATTTTTTGTCAAGTTTTTATGGCAAACTCTTAACCATTCTCTGTCCAACCTTGCCATTTAAGGGACCATGGGAAGTCGCCTGAAGCGGATTAATGTGGAGAACACAGAAGAGAACCGCCGCTTCTTCCGAAACCTTCTCTTCACAGCCGATCCCAACCTCAACAAAAGCATAGGAGGGGTCATCCTTTTCCATGAGACCTTGTACCAAAAGTCCAGTGACGGTGTCCCTTTTACCAAAGTCCTAAAGGATCAGGGAATCGTTGTAGGAATCAAGGTACGGTCTGCTTAATTTTAGTGGTGTCATGGTGTGATCAATACTGCAGTCTTTTATATATTAAATCTGGGCTTTCTTTGCAGGTAGACAAAGGCACTGCTCCCCTAGCAGGAACCGATGGAGAAACCACCACACAAGGTCAGATACTACTGGTAACAATTATCACGTGACTTTTAATGCCAATATCTACCTGCTTCTCTAAAAACCTAAATACAGTCATTTTTTCATGTTTGATGTGAGGAAGGGGTTAACATTTCTGTCTGTTTTTTTATTCCTGCCTGTGACCCCATCAGAGTTTTCCTCACTTCCTGCCCCTTTAGCACCCATACAAAATATGAGTAATGTGGTCATCTCCAAAACAGATACAGTTGGATAAAAATAAAACATTTGTCGGAAGTTCTAAGCCTTTGCCGCTCTGTTAAAATGTGTTGGTCTATGTTTCCATTAGAGAGTTGCCATCACTTCCTGTCTGAACAGGAAGTTAGGGTAATGTCACAAATGGGAAGACAGACAGCACCAGAAATCTGACAGGATCTAATCCTTCCCCCCCCACTCTAGCCAATACAAGATACATGTGTTGTCTGGATATGGACTTTAAAGGCCTAGTTCACCTTTACCAAAAACTGCCTGTGGCAGTAAGGGACCTCTGTAGTTAAAAACTGTGCAGCTTTGCCCAAAGCTGAATAATGCCCTTGCTATAGGTGTAGGCCATTTATGTACCTCCTGAAATTCCCAGAGATGACATCTTTCCATCCTGCCTTGGTTGCTAGGACGTTGCTAAGGCACTCCCAGCTTTTAGTGTTCACCTCCACCATCACAGGAGCGAGCTCTTTCTCTGATCCAAATCCCCTCACATGTACTTTCTCTCCCCTGACACTATAACTCTGAGCTCAGCGTTTATTCACCCCCAACATCACAGGAGTTGGCGCTCAAATCACAGCTGCTGTCTTGGCAATCTTCTAGCAACAAGGCATTGGCGTTTTTCAGTTGGGTGTCAAGAGGTATATAAATGGCCTAGAGCTAAAGCAAAGGAATAAGTCAACTTTGGTCAAAGCTGCACTGTTTTTATCTACAGACAACCCTTACCTGCTTTGGAAGTTTTTTTTTGGTAAAGGTGAACTATGCCTTTAAACTGATGGAGTAGGTCTCCACATAACATAGTTTTGGTAAAGCTAAAGGACATTGCATAAAATCAAATTATTAGTATGTATGACCAGCTTTAGAAAATTCAGAGCCAGGTGTTGGTGTGTGTGGTGCTCCTGGGAAGTTTTTGATGTCATGGTTAAATCCTTGAAAATGAAGAAAACGCGATTGGTGCCTTTAAAGCAGTGGTTCGCCACCTCAGTCCTCAAGTAACCCCAACGGGCCATGTTTCGGGAACTTCCCTTAGATAAAATAGCTCTTATCAATACCATGTCATTGATTTAAAACAGCTGTGCAAAGTAAACAAAAACCTGAAAACATGGCCCGTTGGGGGTACTTGAGGACTGAGGTTGAGAACCACTGCCTTAAAGGCCAAGTTCACCTTTCGTTACATGTTACACCCATATTCAGGGTGTAAGATGTTATGAACAGACCAGCCCCCTGCTGTGACAGTTTGTAGGGTTCTTCTCCCTCCCCACCAGCTGTCACAATTTAAAATAAATATGGTTGAGCGGGACTCTACCCGCCCGGGCGCGTCACTGATTGACAGGGCTCTGGGCATGGAAAACTACAAAGTCCAGCAGCCTTTGCGGCTGTCGGCTTGTAGTTGTCAGTGAACTACCACGGTGCTGCAGAGCGCTCTGGTAGTTGTATGGACAAGCAGATACACTGGTTCAGCTGGAGACCTGCATAGCACCAGCAATCTACTGATCGCTGGTGCAATGCTTTACAGGCTCCCCAAAAAAATATATAAATGCACATTTTTTTTACCTTCAATAAAATGTGCATTTATTATTTTATTTTTTTGCAAAAGTGAACTTATCCTTTGATATTTCTGTTTCTAAAGGGTAATCACTTAATGTAGATATATGAACATAGTCATACAGTCCATGCAAAATAGGTTTAGCTATCTGCTGTGTTAAATCCCAGACTTGATAGTACATAAGTGACAGGTTCACTTAACCAACAGCGCATCAGCGCCCATCAGTAAATATGGCAGCAGTCGTTCTTATTATGCTTTCCACTTTGCAAACCTCTAACTGTTACAATTACAGGTCTGGATGGACTGGCCGAGCGTTGCGCTCAGTACAAGAAGGACGGTGCTGACTTTGCCAAGTGGCGCTGTGTGCTAAAGATCTCAGACCACGCACCCTCAAGCCTTGCAATCTATGAAAATGCCAACGTGTTGGCACGGTACGCCAGCATCTGCCAGCAGGTGACTTAATTTTTTTTTTATATATTGTGATGGTATGCGAGGTGAGGTCATCGATAATTTGTATATTTCACCTTGCATTTGTTCTATTGTCAGGCTGAACCGGAATCCGGCCTTAATTTTTCCAGACTCTGTGGCAGGCTTGGTTCCGGTCCGGGTCTTGTGGTCCACTTGAGTCCATGCTCAGGTGGACTTTAACCACTTGCTTACTGGGCACTTAAGCCCCCCTCCAGTCCAGACCAATTTTCAGCTTTCAGCGCTGATGCACTTTGAATGACAATTGCATGATAATGCTACACTGTATCCAAATAACATTTTTATAATTTTTTTTTATTTTTTTTCCCACAAATAGAGCTTTCTTTTGGTGGTATTTGATCACCTCTGCGGTTTTAAAAAAATGTTTATATAAATTTTGTTATAAAATTTTTGCAGGTAATTTTTCTCATTCATTGTTGTATGGTGATGAGGTGGCAGTGATGGGCACGGATGGGTGGCAATAATGGGCACTGGTTGGTTACACTGATAGGCAGCACTGATTGGCATTGATAGGTGGCACTCATGGGTATTGATAGGTGGCAATGGCAGGGAGTAATGGTGGGCACAGATGAGGCAGAGTTGACCGATGTCCCTTGCACATAAGCCGGTGATTGGCTTTTTTTTCTCCTCACGCTGTCAGCCTGAGGAGAAAAAGAAAACGATTACCAAGCTTTTGTTTACATCATGTGATCAGCTGTCATTGGCTGACAGCTGATCATGTGGTAAGTGGCCGGGATCGACCCCTTACTCGGATCTGTGATCACCCGAGTCTCAGTGACTCTGTGATCACAGCGAGGGGAGCGTGCAAAGGGGAAGCCATCATATGGTGGCCTCTTAGAAATTCCAGTCCGCGCTGTGGCCGTCATTTGGCTACAGCGTGGACGGCAAGTGGTTAAATGATCAGGAAGAGAGCACAGCAGGGCTCTGGCCTGAGACCCAGAAGGGAATCGGAGAGAGGAGCCCTTTTTGTTTGGATTGAAAATGGTTTGCTTTACCTCATGTTTTGTGGGTGACGGGGACCAGCCCCACACTGTAGAGAGCAGTGTACAATTTTTTTTATTTTTTTATATCTATCTATCTATTTTTTTTTTTTTTTTTTTTATATGCCAGTAAATACTTTTATAGAGCCCACTTCCTGTTTCTTGTCTGGTCATTAGCCTAGGCTTATGACATGTACAGCTCTCTCACTCCTGTGAGTTTGCCAGGAAGGGAGGGGGGATGAGTCATAAGAGGGCCAATGAGAGCTGGAGGTGTGCCTCTGTGTGTCTGTTAATCCAGGACGTGAACAGGCAGCAGCTTCAGCTGCTCAGCTAAAATGCAGCCAGACTCAGTGGAGGGAGGTTTCTGCAGCATATTTGGCAAGTACAGAATCACAGTATATATAAAATGATATGCAATGTGGTTGCAGGGAAGCTTCCGAATGGCAAAAATGTTTTTATTACAACATTTGTGTGTGTATATACAGTCCCTGACAAAAGTCTTGTCGCTTCTCTATTTTGTAGAAACTCCTGCTATTAACCTGACTTTTAATTAATCAATTGGTGTTTAGAAATAGCTCATATGAAAAGCTAAAGCCCTCCCAAATGATGTTTGATGCACTGAAATAAATTAGTTTCACTGAAAAAAGATTTATCATTTAATCAAGACAGACAAAAGTTTTGTCGCCCATACAGAAATTGAACAACTTTACTGAAAATCCAAAAATATGTCAGCAAATTAAGTAGTGGTGCTGTGAGATCCAAATTTAATATCTTGTATGACTTCCATGACCTTGAAGGACAGCATCCATGCAGTTTGGCAAGGATTTATACAATTTATTGATGAAGTCATCAGGAATAGCAAAAAAAACAGTCTTGCATGCCTCCATCTTTATTCTTTGGTTTCATCTTTCATCTTTCATCGTACACCACATATGCTCAATGATGTTCATGTCTGGTGACTGGGCTGGCCAATCCTGGAGCATCTTGATCTTCTTTGCCTTAAGGAACTTTGATGTGGAGATGGAAGTATGCGATGGAGCACCATCCTGCTGCAAAATTTGGCTTTTTTTATGGTTGGGAATATGAGGTAGCTAAGATTTCTTGGTATTTTAGACTATTGATGTTGCCTTCCACCCTGCAGATCCCTCGCACACCCCCATACTGGATGTAACCCCCAGACCATGATTTTGCCTCCACCAAACTTCACTGTTTTCTGGGTAAATCTCGGCTCCATGCGGGTTCCAGTAGGTCTCCTGCAATATTTGCGGCAACTGTGGTGTAATTCAACAGAAGATTCATCTGGAAAAATCCACCTTCTGCCACTTTTCCAGAGTCCATCCTTTTAGCAGGCTGTGGCCCTTGGCAAATGCCACACGTTTTTTCAATTGTCTTTTGTTTAGTGCTGGCTTATGGGCACTGATTGGACCATGGAGGCCATTTCGAGACAGAATCCGACAAACTGTTCAGGTTGACACAGGGACTTCAGGTGACCAGGTCTCGTGGAGCTCTGCTGCAGTGGAAAATGGGCTGGCCTTGGATTTTCGAGCCAACGAACGGTCCTCTCGAGCAGTTGTCTTGCGGGGTCGGCCTGACCTGGCCTTGTCCAAAATGTCTCCAGTCTCTTCAAATCTTTTTTTTTTTTATCCTCTGAACTTGACGCTAAGACACATTGAACGTGTCTGTCACATCAGAAGTGGATCTGGTCTTCAGCCTCTTGATAATCAACACTTTAGTCTCTAGGTTAATCTTAGGCATGTTTGCAGAGGTCTAGTTGCAGTTGAGAAGGTCTAGTGTACTGGTGTTCTTTTTATACACACCTGAGACCTAATTGATCCATTATTAGTCACAGGTGAAGCTCATATAACAAGGCGACCACACTTATGTCTTGGCAAAAATTGACTCAATGGGCTTTACCAAGCTGTGAATATTAGAATACTTTTTGTCAGTTTCGTTTTGCACTGAAACATTATTACAAAAGCTGTTGGGATTAAAATGGCCCATTTCTTGTAACAAAATCTTGATTTAGAAATATATTTTAGCGGCACTTCAGGTCAATTTGTACACAAGCGACAAGACTTTTGTCAGGGACTGTATATTCTCTATCATTTTGCCTAGGCAAGAGACCCAGGAAGTACATGAAGAAATGTAAAAAAAAAAAAGTTCAAAACAAGTAAATATGATATATGATTTACTTTCCTATCAAACTAATGATAACAGCATGAGGATTAAAAATAATCAAATTTAGGAGAACTTTCCCATTCAGGATGTAATGCATTCCACATATTTATACATATAATTTATTATTATACAGGATTTATACAGTGCCAACAGTTTGCGCAGCGCTTAACAAAATAAAGGCAGACATTACAATTTGGTACAAGAGGAATCAGAGGGCCCTGCTCATTGGAGCTTACAATCTAAAAATGTATCTGCAAAAGCTTCCTTCATGTAGACCTCAAGAATCCTGAGATTGCTGTTGGGTGCTGCTATCTTGGATGTGAAGTCAGCAGCCCCAGCAGAGTCACAGCTGTTACTCAAGAACACACTGCAAATAAGCATTTCAAATTTGCAATATTTATGTCTACCGCAATTTTTTAAGTTGGTGACAGGGTCTCTTTAATTTGGTTTGCAGTGTTTTTCAGCACTGGGCTGGTGGTGTGATCTTTATTCTTCTAGTTATGTCACACCCCTGCCTCTTTGACACACAGAGCAGAACAAACAGAGCTGATTAAGCTGTTTTTCCTTTGCTCTGTAGCTATCATTAACCCCCATTAGGATTCCAGTGAAAGCAAAAAAAAACAGCAAAAACAAAGGGCTTATCAGAGCCCGGATCATGATATGGTGCAGGACTGTGCACAGTGCAATGTCTAACATTTAGCAATAAAGGTATTCTAATCTCACTTTCTCATGTTTACTTTTGTCTAGAGCAGTTTATTATAGAATTTGCTGCCTTTTACAACAAACATTAGCCAGATACCCCAAAGGGGGCAATACCCTGAGATTATTATTATTATTATTATTATACAGGACTTGTATAGCGCCAACAATTTGCACAGCACTTTACAACATGAGGGCAGACAGTAGAGTTGCAGTACAATTTAATACAGGAAGAATCGGATGGCCCTGCTCTTTAGAGCGTATAATCTAAAAGGGAGGGCCATGTCATACAAAAGGTTATACCTGTGGAGGATGCGCTAGTGGAAAAAACAAATGGACAGTTGTTAGGTGGAGCAGGATAGGCTTCTCTATAGAGAAGGGGTTTCGGAGATCAGGTAAAAGTAGACAGAGTAGGAGAAAGTTGGACAGATTGGGATAGGGAGTTCCAGAGGATGGGGGCGGCTCGGGTGAAGTCTTGGAGGCAAGCATGGGAAGAGGTAAAAAGGGAACTAGAGGGCAGGAGGTTTTAGGCGGAAAGAAGAGAACAGTTTGGCTGGTACTTTGAGATAAGGTTAGTGATGTAGCTGAGTAGAGTTGTGGATGTATATTTGATTAAACATACCCTCTAAACAGATATAAATTGGTTCTAAGCAATCCTTTAGGCTCGGTTCACACTGGAACCCGCTGCAGATCGCACAGGAGCGCTGTGTGTCCCTGTTCCCCGTTTTCAGGGATGAATCAATGCTTGAATTCGACCCTGAAATGGAGCCAAAGATGCACAGCATTTCTGTGCAGTGCGCTCCGCAGTCGCAATGGAGATATGTGAACCGGATCTATAGGGAGCCAGTCACATTCTCCTGCTATGCAAATTGGATGCCTGGAAACCCGCATCTAATTCACATAGGTGTGAACCCGGCCTTATACTTTTAATTTCAAAGCCCATCGTCGCCTAGTTTTGGATAACGCAGAGAAGGGTTAGAACTTCCTCTGCCAGGTTTTAAGGAGACACATGGGCTGAACAAGAGAAATCGCTTGACTGCTCCATCCATGCTTAACAGCACCGATGGAGGCATCTTCCCTGACGGCTATTGTACTATGTAAGTCGTGCTCCACTACTGACTTTGTATCTAGAATTCCCATTGAGAAATACTACATTACACACTACAGAAATACTACATTTGCAAAATTCTTTGTATTAAAAGTGGTATGGACTCCAGAGACAGAGCATTTTTCTCCTGTACAAATCATTAGTAAGACCTCATCTGGAATATGCAATTCAGTTTTGGGCACCAGATCACAAAAAGGATATCGGAGAACTGGAGAAAATGCAGAGAAGGGCAACCAAACTGATAAGAGGCATGGAGGAGCTCACCTATGAGGAAAGATTAGAGGAACTGAATTTCTTCTCTTGAGAAGAAATTAACCACTTGCCGACCGCGCCATAGCCGAAAGATAGCTACAGCGCAGTCGGCTAATTCTGGGAGGGCGTCCATGGACGTCCTCCCAGAATGTTGCTCTTGCGCGCGCTCCCTGGAATACCCATGTCCGCCGGGGCCGGAAGACCCGGCGGATCACGGTAAATGGCCGCTTGCAAATGACGGAGCGATCACTTGTAAACAAACCGGCGTCATATCATGACGCCGGTTCCTCCCTCCCTTCTCTGTACCGATCTTTACAGTGCGAGGGGGAGAGATCGCTTGTAGCAGTGCTGTGGGCTGGATCTGTAGTGCCAATACTCTGCAATAAATTTTAACAGAATGTACTTTTTATTTTTTACTGTATTTTCAGTCTTTCTTTTTTTTTTTTTTTGATGTGTGTGTGTGTGTTTCAAAGTGTGAGCACCGAAAGCTGAGAATTGGTCTGGTTAGGAAGGGGGTTTAAGTGGCCAGTGGTTAAAGGGATATGATCAACATGAATATACATAAGTGGTCCATACTGTATAGTGAACTGGGTCAGTTATTCACTTTCAAGTCATTACAGAGGACGGGGGGCACTCTTTACATCTGGAATAAAAAAGATTAAGACGGCTTTTACACCAAGCCGCGGCCAGCGTCAAAGCGGCGCTATTTTAGCGCCGCTTTACCATAGTTTTAGCTGCATTATTCGGCCGCTAGCGGGGCGGTTTTAACCCCCCTCTAGCGGCCGAAAAGGGATAAATCCACCCAGAGCGGCGTTTTTCCGGCGGTTTTGCAGCACTGCCCCATTGATTTTAATGGGGAGCAGCAGTGGACTCACCGCTCCAAAGAAGCTGCTGGCAGGACTTTTTGTGGCGCACTGCTCCAGTGTGAGCCCTCTGGCTTTCACACTGGGGTGCATGGAGCAGCTTTTTTCAGGCGCTGTAGCACCTGAAAAACGCTGGCAGTGTGAAAAGGGTCTAAGACTCCTTTCACGCGGGTGATCTGATCAGGTCCACCTACCAGTTTTTCCAAGTGGACCTAATTGGATGGTCCATGTATCCCTATGGACCAGTGGGTGTAAACAGACTTGTGTCCATTTATACCTGCCTAACTCCAATCTGATCTAGTCCGCTAATAAATAAATGGATGCGGATCCGTCCCCTTCTATCTAGGCGGATTAAAGGGCAGTCAGGTATAAATAGACTGTTTTGCACCTGGCTGCCAATAGAGCTGAGCGGGCTTTGTCCATGTCCGCTCTGCAGAAACTGAGCAGAGTCAGACCCTTTTCTGATCTGCTCAGCAGAGGATCAGTGAACAGAATCAGATTCTGCCACTTGTGAAAGGGACCTTAACCTCCACATACAGAGAGGCTTCTTCACAGTAAGAGCTGTGAAAAATGTGGAATCGACACCCCCAAGAACTAGTTCTGGCCAGCTCAGTAGATTGTTTTAAAAAAAAAAAAAAAAAGAGCTGGATGTATTACTAAATACACAAAACATAACTGGATACTAACAGTTATAGGTAATAACACCAGGGGTAGTGGATCCAGGAAATATCCAGTTGCCTCCTGGAGGATCAGAAAGGGATTTTATTTTCCCCACAGAAACAAATTGGATCATGCTTTTATTGTGTGTGTGTTTTTTTTTTTTTTTTTTTTTTTTGCCTTCCTCTGAAAACTGCGGGTACAGGTTTTTGTATAGAGATTCTCTATATTCTCTATCTCTATAACTATGTAACATACAACTTCTATGACTTGCCTTTGCTATGTAAATAAAGTGTTGAATTAACAATCAATGTATATGTCTTGCAGAACGGGCTTGTGCCAATCGTGGAACCTGAAATTCTGTCTGATGGATCACATGATCTTCAAAGATGCCAGTATGAAACAGAAAAGGTGAGAATGCTTGCAGGGTTACCAGGCCCAAAGTGGTATTTCAGTCATAAGTGGAGTCTGTAAAAAAAAAAAAAAAAAAAAAAATGTACCTCCCTCCTGCTATTGCCAGTCATGTTATGCCCTCAGGCGCTTGTGTATGCTCATTCATGTATGCACACACTCTTATACTGTGTGGCACAAGAACATACATTAGTGCTCCTGGTTCCCAGTGCTGATTGGTACTTTTAAAAGGTATCTTGCCCTGTTATTGGCACCTGCTGGAGTCTATCTCTTCTATTTGCAGTCTTTCCCTAGTTTCTTGTGATGATAGCTGACCTTGCTAGTTATTGGTTTTCTGATCCTCCTCTGCCTGCCACGACCTTGGCTCCACCTGAATATGTTTGCTGGTTTCTTTTTGGCTCCCATGTTCTGGTTCTGACCATCCGGAGCCTGAGTTTCAGCCTGTCGCCAACTATCCTCTTGCCTAATTCGTTAAGCACTCTACTGTGGGTAAATGTTACTGGTTCACCAGTGTCAAGAATAAACATCCTGGGTACCAGAGCATGCGTATAAAGCTTCCAAAACATGCCCAATTTGTTATAGAATGTGTGGTTTGATTTTGAATTAGTATGCTTCTCATGTTTTGTGAAACCCTAAGTGACAAAGTCCCTTTCATAGCTTTCAGTCTGATCTCTGACAATCTCTTTTGCCCCTCGCTACAACAGGATTGTTGCCACTCTTCCCAGCAATTCCCCAATGAAACTTAATTTAACATTCTCCCTCGCCCATGCAATGCACAATAAAAGGTTCACTAAGCTTCCTTCCTTTCAGTGCTGTAAATATTCACCACCTCCCAATTCTCCCCTGTCACTCTGTTTGACTGCCAGGAATGGAGTTAAATACCCAGGTATGGGTGAGCATGTGAATCGCTGTCCCTCCCTTTTTGACAGTAGTGATGCCTCCTGATTGGTCTAAGCACTGTCACAAGGGAGTCCCAGTCCCCAACCCCCCCCCCCCCCCCCCGCCAGCTGTCTGCCGGTCGGACACACACACAGCGGACCCCATCTAGGCGTCTCCGCTCAGGCTCTACGCGTCCAATAGGATCGCCTGATGTTTTGGCCAATTGGGAAACGGGTCTCACAGCCCACCTACTGATTTGCGGGGAGGAGATTCAGTGTGAAAATAGTGAATGTTCATTCACTATCGTCACACAACTGGGTGGGGGGGGGTCAGGGGCACAGTGCTCTGGCTCTAATCACGTGCTTAAACCCCCCCATTGGAATCCACAGTTCGGCACTCTGTATGTAGATCAGGGGGCTGGACGCATGGATAGGGGACATATGGAGTCCATAGCCCTTCCTGAGCATTAAGTCAGGTTGCAGGTTACATGGATCCCGGGCATAGGCTGTCATACAACTCCTAATACGGTTTTGCTGTAATGTGCAACTTTTAGGACTTACTTTCCCGTCTATTTTTTCCTTGGGTCATGATGGGACTTGTAGTTTGCCAGCACCTGTAGAGTCCCTTGTTTCCCACACCCTTGTTGAATATTAACCTTTGTTTTTTATGCATTGATGGTTATTGGAGAAGTCTGGGAATGTTGCCAGATGGAGTTTGAACCAGGCCCTGCTGACCTGAAGATACTGGGTAGTTTAGCTCAATCAGTGAATAGTATGTATAGTCTGCATGCTATACTTGCACCCTTTGTTGCACTAATACAAATGCTGGGTTTGCTTCTGCCTAAAGCAAACCTTCTGGTTATTTTAAAAGTCTGACTTTGTTATTTTTATTTAAAGAAAAAAAAAAACCTGCCTAAACTTACTTGCTCTGTGCAATAGTTTTGCACAGGGCAGCCCGATCCCTCATCTTCTGGGGTGCACTGTTGGCGCTCCAGGCCCCTCATCTTCATCGGGTGCCCCCCCCCCCCCCCCACAGAAAGCTGCTTTCGCTTTTTGTGTGCTTGCTCCTGAGCCCTGCTGCTGCATCCATTGACAGACAGTGGGATTTGGCCCCACCCCCTGCTCCCATGTCACTGTATTTGATTAACAGCAACGGCTCCTACTGCTATCAATCTGTCTAATGAGGAGAGGTACAGCGGCTGGAGCCTCTGTGCTCATGCACATTGCTGGATCAGATGGCCTCAGGTAAGGAAAAGTGGGGGGGGGGGCTGCAGCACAAAGTTTTTCACCTTTAATGCATAGAATGAATTAAGATTAAGGTGACCACTATAGTGCCACCAGTTTCCAATGACAGTGCTCCTGATGGTCACTAATGCACTCTCAGTGGTCTGGGGATGGCAGTTTGTATCGTATATATTCCTTCTTTAAAAAACAAACTTAAAATAGAAAAAGCCTGTCCTGAAAGACAGTTGCCTTGCTGTTGTGTTGACTTCAAAACTTTGATTCACTGACTGAAAATAAAACCTGCAGATAAAGACTTCCAAGTTTTTCACACCTATACAAATTTGTGTTCTAGTTCAGTCACTTAAAGTGTTTGAAGCCAGTGTATGGGCCTAACGGGTCAAGGAAACTTTATTTTTAGAGAAAGGTCAGCTATGACGGCTCCCAAAAATCACTCATGTTTATTGTAAGGGAAAACCCCACTTTTTTTTTTTTTTCTCCATTTCCCATAGTGCTTCATCTAAAATGGTAATAAAATAATTCCCATATGTGAATAGAATGTGCAGATGTTTGTGAATGACACTTGATAAGACAAACGCATTGCAAAATGTGATTCATTATTTCACTGGAGTCCACTTACCAGATAGTATTGCATTACAAAGCGGAGTATAATAATGGTTAATGCTGCTGTGTACCTACATTATATAAATGTGTGCCTCTCTTATTACAGGTCCTGTCTGCAGTGTACCATGCTCTTGTCCAGCATCATGTGTATCTTGAAGGCACTCTCTTAAAGCCAAACATGGTGACAGGAGGACAATCAAGCTCTCAAAAATTTACGCCTGAGCAGGTCGCTATGTCAACTGTTACTGCCCTGAGACGAACTGTCCCTTCTGCAGTCCCAGGTAAGTAAGGCTGTCGTCAAAGTGAATCTGTTACGATAGAGATATGGGGCTGCCATCATTGGCCCATTTAAAATGGTAGAGGCACCATGAGTGTCAGCCTGATCCTGGCATCACTACCTAGTGGGACACTGATGCCAGATATTGAAGCCGGGATCAGGATGACGGCACTGGATTTTGCATCATAAAAAAAGCAGATTAGTAATAGAAAGTTCCCTAATGAAAGCATTAGAGCACAAAATTGATAGTTTGGTTTTACATGTACAATTAAAAGTTGAGAAACCTGCCTAATAACTTTAGAGATTCCACTGGTGAAACCTCTGCCCATAGTTCCCAGTTCTGCCAAATTCAGGAGGAAGGACAAATTCAGTGGATTCAGGAACTCCTGTGGAAAGATCTTGCTCAGCCATACCAGGTTCCATTGTTATAGATATTGAAATCAGATACTTGCTGGAATTTTTTTATATTTACCTTTTCACATGCTTATTCAAGTGTGTATGCTAAGCATTTAGAAAATCTGGATTTGTAAAAGCCATGCCTTAGTTTGCCCAAACGTACCCAAATCTGAATGTTTAGGCTGGGTTCACACTATAAAACGCATCGGCTCACAGCAGGAGTCTGGTGCGTCTCCATTCACCATATCAGGTCCAATTTTGGGCTTAATTTGGACCTGAAACGGACCAAAAGTGGCCCAGGGCTCCTGTGCAATTTGCACCGGAGTCGCTGTGGAGATTGTGACTGGCTCTCTATGGAGCCGGTTCATACATCTCCTACTATGCCAATTGGAAACCCACATCCAATTCGCAATAGTGTGAACCCAGCCTAAATCCATGCCTAAAGTCTACCCATTCTGGGTAAAAGGGGCTGTATCGATCTGCATCGTCCCATAAAGATTGAAGGGTGGTTAAAAGCCAGCCCTTGCAAAACTGATTTAATTTGTTAATCATTTGTTGGTGTGAAAAGTGTTGGTCATTTGGATAACCTACATACTATTTATCTCTAGTGATTTCAGCAGCTACACCTTAGTTCGCAGTTCCATTAACTGCCATGGACCAACTCAAACACTGTGTGGTATAGACTAGAATCAGCTTTATACAGTATATAGAAAATTTTGTAAATGCCCAAAACATATTTCAGAGGCTGGGTTCACACCTCCGAAGGATGTGGCTCACAGCAGGGGTCCGCTGCGTCCCTGTTCTCCGTTTCAGGCCAAATGAGGGACAAACTTTTGCCTGAATTTGCCCCTGAAATGAAGCGAAAGATGCAGTGTTCCTGTGCAAGCCACTCCACAGCCACAATGGAGATATGTGAACCGGCTCCATAGAGAGCTGGTCACAGTCTCCTGTCATGCGAATTGGATGCAGTGAAACCCACACCCAATTTGCATAGGTGTGAACCCAGCCTGAGACATGTCATCTAATAAAGACCATTAAACAAAATTATCATGCTATAACAAATCCCATAACAGATCAAAAGCAAGAGGTTCCAGAGTTGAGGACAATGCTAATGAGCAGGTTCTGCGCACTACAAGCCTCAAGAGATACAAATCGTCATTAGGTCACTCAATCTACAAGCATCACAAACTAAACAATATCATTTGTACATTGATTTCCTGCAGGTATCTGCTTCCTGTCTGGAGGTCAGAGCGAAGAAGAAGCATCTCTTAACCTGAATGCCATGAACCGCTGCAATCTCCTTCGTCCTTGGCGTCTGTCCTTCTCTTACGGCCGTGCCCTTCAGGCCTCAGCACTCTCTGCCTGGGTCGGGAAAACAGAGAATCAGAAAGCATCACAGGAAGCTTTCACTAAGAGAGCAAAGGTCAGGATAACCCCTCAACTCATTAAGCTTTAAGTTAAAGTGTATTTATCGCCCAAACTTATTTTTAGCCTTGTACAGATCAAGGAATAATTCTAACTTGTATCAGGTATTTTTCTGTTGGTGTCCCGTAGCAGAGAATTCCCTTCACTTCCTGTCCCGGAGACACAACAGGAAATTGGGGGGAATCCCCATTTTAGAAAGTGTGGTCGGTGGGTGCCTTGATTGAAATATTTCCCCTCCATTATTTGTTTCAAAAAACACGTGTAAAATTTTTGATGTCTCATCACTTTCTGTTTGACTACTTTCACACTTGTAGGCGCTATAGCGCTAAAAAATAGCGCCTGTAAAGCGCCTCTCCTGTCACTCCAGTGTGACAGCCTGAGTGGTTTCACACGGGAGCAGTGCACTGGCAGAATGCTAGAAAAAGTCCTGCAAGCAGCATCTTTGAGGTGCTTTAGGAGCACCCCTGCCAATTGAAATGCATGGGCAGTGCCATCGAAGCAATGGTCCTTTTAACCCCTTTTCGGACACTAGCAGGGGTTAAAAGGACCCCACTAGCGTCCGAGAAGCGCCGCTAAAATGACTGCTTTACCGCCGACGCACCCGCACCTCAGTGTGAAAGTGCCCTTACTGTAACAATGGCCACCAAGACAGACGTTGGATCTTCCGGGGGAACACAAGACGGCAATAAAAACCTGATACTTGCTCTAACATCTCCCAACATCCAAAACTACAGATATACAGTAAAGCTGGCCATAGATGGATCAAAACTCGGTCGGTTCAGCAGGGACCAGCTGAATTTCGATCCATCCATGGCTGGTCCAGTTAGAAGCCAATCTAATGAGGGTCTCCTCTCAACGAATTTTCGTTTGACCAGTGCATGCAGCCAATCTTCTACAGCACTGATCAGTGTATTCTGACTGGAGAAGTCCCACTGTGAGAATACAATAGCGCAGCAGGGAGGATTCCTCCATCCATATTGATTATGTGGATGAAGGAATCTGTTCATTCCTTCCCTCCATGTAGGGTTTACTCTAAAGTTCAGCCATAAGACTTTATAACCATAATAAAAGTAGACAGACCCTCATTTTTACAATATATAAGGTATTTTTGACCATCTAATATGTAATGTGCTGTGGATACTTCACTCCTTTTGGAAGTATCCAAATCTCTGATTTAAACATGGACAGGCAAGTGACATGGCTTCTTTAGCTGGGACTACATTTCCCAGAGGTCATTGCCTGCCTTCATTCTTCAGGGCTGAGCTGGGTGGTATTTAAAGTGTCACAAACCCCCATTTTTTAATGGTATTGGAAGTAAAAGTATTATCTCTACCTATCTGTAAAACCCTTCTATCATCCATGTTGTGATAAGCTGGGTACACAATTCTTTTTTTTTTTTTTTTTTTTTTCATTCACCATGTAGGCTGAACAAAAAACAGATTCCTGCATCCCGACAAGCTAGGTGGATGCAGGAACACCCCCCCCCCCCCTCGATGCCACTAATCAGTGCTGCGCCCGCTTGGTTGCAAGCAGCTGATCAAAGGAGGTTTTGTAGCAGGACCATTTGGCAGAAGATGTAATTATAGGCTTTTGTCCAACCGGGAGGGCTACACACAGATCAGAAGGTGGCTGGTCCCTGCTGAACTGGCTGATCTTCCGTCTTTGTGTACCCAGCTTTCCAGATTTAGTAAATACCTGGTTGATCCTGCCATTTCAGAAGACATCACTGTTCAGAATGGCAACAAAAAACAGTCGATCCTAGTTAGTCCATTCACACAAGGGCAACTTTGGATCCGACTTGAAGTCGCGCGACATGATAAAATCATAAGTGAATAAGAGCCGGCTTAATGCACACTACTGAAGTTGCTCCGACTTCAGAAAAGGTTCCTGTACTACTTCAATCCGACTTCTAGGCAACTTGTACCCATTGATTTCAATGGAAGTTGCCTCCAAGTCAGGTCCCCTGTCTTAACTGAAGCAACTTTCCAGGAAGTAAAAACATTTTCTAGGCAAACCCCTCCCTCCCACAGAGCTGATAATTATGTGATTGGCCACTGGCAAAGTCCCCTGTCCTGGAGGCAACTTCAAGTTGCCTTGTAAGTTGCCTCAAGTCGTGCTGTGATTCATACTCAAGTCGTGTCCAAGTTGCCTCCCAAAGTCACCCTGGAAGTCGTGTTGCCCCTGTGTGAATGGACTCTTATTGTCATTTGTCTTGGTGGCACACCCATTGTGACTGGACTCAAGGTTACTGTGTATGAACCAAAATTGTTTCTGTTGCCTGTAGCAACCTGTAAGCTTTTCCTTGTTATGTCTTTATGATGTTATGGGATAGTCTGATCAGTTCTAATGTCCAGTAACAACAGATTATCCTTCAACTTCTTCCACTGATAAAGTCGTCAGTAACTAAAAATAATACATATGTATAGATGAATTGCATGGAACCTGTTCTGGTTGTGAATAGGGTGATAGCTTTTAAAAAGGTTAATTAACTGTCTGCTAATTGCTATTGTATATTGCAGATCAACGGTTTGGCATCCCTTGGGAAGTATGAACCATCTGGATCTTCAGACTCCGCCTCTTCTGAATCCCTCTTCCAGCCCAGCTACACCTACTAAATGTTGCTCTCCACTGCCCCCTTGTGTTACATCTTTACATTCCTTCTGTGGTTACTTGAATGGTATTAATGCCCCATTCGTCATACACTGAGCCAGTCATATTAGTTGCTCACAGGGCAACAATGCAAAGAGCAATATGCAATGTGCAATAACCCATACCAACCAATCAGATGACATCTTTCACTGGTGTGATTGCAACAGACAGAAAACAGTTTGCTGTGGGTTGCTGTACTTTGCATGGCCTTAATTTTTTATTTTTTCTTTGCAGTAAAAGAAGCAGTTTTGGAATAGACAACTGGAATTTTATTGCTATCTGTAAGGAACATCGTCATTTTCCCCACATTAAAGCTGGACTAACTATAACGGGACCAAAATCCATAACCTTTATTGTGTTAATGCCTCACCCAGAACTAGGATACATTCTATGTGCAGTATGATCCTGGAAGTTTTTGAATTGCACGTACCTCTATCTCACTGTTCTTCAGTTCCGGCATGGCAGAAATGTGGATTTCTGACCTCCTTATCTGTTCCTGAAATATCCTTTGATTGGTTAGTTTAATTCAGGTTGGGAACATCTGCTGTAATTTAGACTTCAGAGCTACCAGTTTTCACTGACTTGACTGTTAGTTAAATCTAGATGGATCGAAATTTGACTGGTTCAGAATAGATTTGCAGAAATGGAAAAAGGAAGATCAGACAGAAGCCATGACTAGAATAGAGGTGTGTGTGTATATAGAGACACTGTAGGCCAAAAGGTAAGACAATCACTTCTGGTAACTCAGAAAATTTGTTTTTTTTCAAATAAAATACAAAAAAAAAAGGTAAAAAATGCACAACTTGCATCAAACTGAATGAATAATTCAATATTTTACAAGTGACCATCTTTAAAATGTAAAGCACCATTGACTTGTCTATTCCACAAAAGGTGCCAAAACAACCCTACAGAATTAAATATTACTTGACATACTTGGCCGAAGATTTTATTTTAGTTCTGGGTGGAGCTTCCCTATAATTTGTGAAATATTTTTGCAATGCTGCTATATGATGTGCGACCAAAACACACCAGGAACATCATTCCAATAAAACCATTTAAAATAACTTGCGTGTGTGCTTTGTACTTCGCTAACATGGAGCCAGTCTGTAGGCTTAGACTTGGAACAAAGACTGTAGTTCTGGGCTTTGAAAAGTACAGTTCCCAAGGGAGGCTCTCAGCAACTTATATTCTGCTGACATAACAGGTGGCTTCCACAGCTAAACCTCTATAAAGAAAGCTGATCCTGTGAAATAAAGTGCAGCTATTATGTCTAGAATACACTACTACACAGGAAAATGCAAGGAATATCAATAGTCTCAATAGTATACCATAGCAGCTCAGGATTATCACTTCTAAGTATTACCATTATGTTAGTATGCAACACTAAATATGTATCTACAGTTCCTTTATAGTTGTATAACTATATGGAATATGAACTTTGTATTTTCAAAGAGGACTTAGTCTTGTAAGCGATTTAGGCATCGGTGCCACAGAGAAACCCCCTTTTTTTTTTTTTTTTTTTTTTTTTTTTTTTTTTTTTGTATAATCAATTTTTATTGGAGAAATGACATATAAACAAAACATGGTCACCATTTGTGAAGATAACAAACTGTTGACTACACAGAGTCGTGGTGTCAACAATAAGTGCTTGGGTGAAGAAACATACATAAAGATAGGGGAAAATCGGGAGTTAAAGAAGTTGTTGTGGGTCCTGAATATCAGGGCAACCAAATATTAGCTAAAGGACTGCGTGGGTGAGAAGGGCGGGTGGAGCGTGGGGTCCCATCTATGTGCACCCCATCTCCGGGTGTGAGCCCGGGGCTGGGACGCCCTCCTAAAAATGCATAAAGCGCATGGTCCTGAGACCTGCTCTCGGGGCCGGGGAGGGGGGCTCAATGGCCTCCAACATACCTCCCCAGACCCCCCCGCCAGCCCGGGGAACCCACGGCATTAATAAGTGTCTGGCTGGGACCGCCACCCCCCCAGACAACCCCGATGTCCACTTTCGTGGCCACAGGGCCATAAGACCCCCATCAGCCCACAGTCCAACATGAGTTCACATATCATCCACAAAATACAGCAGAGAAACATAATAAGTGAAAAGGAGAGGAACAGAGTTAAGATAGATAAGTCGTAGTTGCTTAGCAACTGAAAGGAGGGTGGGTAGTAAAGAGGGGGGGTAGGGAGAGGGGGGTTAGGTCAGATTACCTGCTTCTTTAGGATGGGATGTCATCTTCGCCTGCTCCGGGCGCGTCCCGCCAAAACGTGAAGTCTAAAGATATGAACTAGTCACTGCGGTCTCTTGGGGGTGGTGTGGCTGTCCCCCGTGCCCTAGCCTCCCTAAGCACCTTAAGTGAGGGATCTGCCAGCTCCAGTAAGGCAATATCTAGGCTAGAGGGAATTTGGTTGGGGTCTGAGGTGTATTCAGCCCAGATTGCCCAGGTGCTGTGAAATCTATCCTCTAGGCCTTTACAGGTGGCCACCCAGTTTTCAGCCTCTCGGATCTCACCTACTTTACTGTGCCACTCTTCTCGAGTGGGGATTCTGGAAGTCTTCCAATAAATTGGGACTAGGTTTCTTGCTGCATTCAGCAGGTGTGGCAGCACATTCTTTTTGTAGCGACTAAGCGGGATCGGGGGTATGTTCAGAAAATGCAGCGGAGGGAACGGGACCTCTATTCCCGTTACAGTTTTTATCTGCTCTTGCAGATCTTTCCAGAAGGGCTTAATCAGGGGGCATTCTCACCATATGTGAGTTAACGTTCCCCGGTGTCCGCAACCCCTCCAACACAACTCGGATGTGGAAGGGTATATGCGAGCTAAGTCTGCAGGTACCATATACCAGCGAGACATTAGTTTAAAATGCGTGGGTGAGGTAGTATAAGTGGGATAACTGCGTCTCTGTTTAAAATTAGTCCTAAATCATTCTCCCAGCGTCGGATATAGGCGGGCGTAGTTTGGGGGCCAGCTGAGCTCATGAGTTGGTATAGCTCTGAGACCAGGTGTGGCGTTGGTTCCTCTGCAGTAAAAATACGTTCAAATGGGGTGAGGGTTGACGGGTCTCTAATTGTGTGTCTATGCATCTGGAAGAAATGATGTAGCTGCCTGGATTTCCAGAAATTCATCCGTGGGCCCTGTCGTCCTGCTGGTAATGCTGAGGAACGCAGGAGCCTGCCTGCCTTCATGAGTGTACCACAACTGGTGTTCCCATCCTCTACCCACGGTTCAAAGAAAGTCATCTGTTCGCCCGGGGGGAACCATAGGAAACCTCCCAATGGAGCCAGCGGGGACATAGGGGGAGCCAGTTTCAGCTGCGGGTTTATCCTGTCCCATATTGACAGCACATGAGCCGTCAGCGGGGAAGTCGTGTCTGACAGCCCCCTATGTTCCCGGTATAACCAGGGCGCATATGACAAGTTCCTGCCCGCCAGACATTTCTCTAGTGGAATATCTTCTGCAAGGCTATGGCTCGGTAGTATTGTCTAATGTCTGGGACCCCCAAACCACCCCTACGTTTGGGGCGCTGTAGTACCCGTAAGGCTATCCGAGGTTTACGTGCGTTCCAAATAAATTCAGACAGTAGACTGGATACTCGGTCGAAGAAGAGTCTAGGCAGGGGGATTGGTAGCATCTGTAGGTAGAAGAGTATGCGCGGTAGGACGTTCATCTTTATTATGTTTACCCTTCCTAGCCACGTAAAGGCCGTCTGTGTCCACTGTGAGAGGTCTCTTTTAACCGCGGCAATCAGAGGGGGATAGTTGACGGCATATAAGGTGTCAAAGCAATCAGTGAGTTGCACACCCAAGTATCTAAGGGACGACGTAGTCTAAACAAAGGGGAAAGCCGCCTGAATCAGGCTGAGAGGGTCCCATTTACCTTAACCTGGGCGCAGGGTTGAGAGTATAAAGCCTCAATTATGGCCAACATTCGCGGACCTAAGTGTATTGACCGGAGCACTGCTGTCAGGTAGGACCAATCTACCCGATCAAAGGCCTTTTCGGCGTCCGTTGACAAAATAATGTATGGTTGCGGGCCCAATGTATGAGGTGTATTGCCCTGAGGGAGTTGTCCCTTGCCTCTCTGCCTGTTATAAAGCCTGTTTGGTCTGGGGTGGACAATTTGGGGGATAAGGTGTTTAAGTCTGTTCGCTAATATTTTTGCCAAAATCTTTATGTCCAAATTAAGAAGAGAAATGGGGCGATAACTCTGAGGGACGGTGGAGTCCTTGCCCTCTTTTGGGATCACAGTGATATGGGCCAGAAGGGCCTCTGGGGGGATATTCCCCCCCTCCTGCTATTGCGTTAAAATATTTGCACATAGGGGTAGCTAGCTGGGGTAGAAAAGCTTTGTAGTATGCCTTAGTAAGCCCATCTGGGCCAGGGCTTTTCCCATTGGGCAAGGAGTCCACCGTAGTCTCGAGCTCAGCCAAGGTCATAGGGAGGTCTAGGGTTGAAGACTGGTCTTCTGTTAGTGTTGGTAGGCCGGCTGCTGTTAAGTAGTCCTGTGTCACTCTCTGTCTAGTTTCTCGTGGCTCGGGAGGAAGGGTAGAGCCTAAGTTATATAACTTGGTGTAATAATCTCTGAATCCTGCTGCTATTTTAGAAGAGTGTACCATCGGTGTCCCTGCGGCAGTGTGTAGTTTATGTATATATGTCTGTGCGTGTCGTTTCCGGAGAGCGCGAGCCAGCATCCGTCCACATTTTGTTCCCGTGCTCATAGTATTTATGTGCCAGAAAGCGGAATTGTTTGCGGGTTTGCCGATCCAGCAAACGTAGAAATAATTCCCGCAGTTCTGTCAGTTCTGTCAAGGCCTCCTTGCTCCCGTTAGCTTTATGTCCAGAGTTCAGCCCTCTGAAGAGCTGAGTGTACCCTTAAGAAATCTGCCCGACGTGCTTTTTTTAAGTCTGGAGCCCTGGGAGATCAGTGCTCCCCTGACCACAGCCTTATGGGCTTCCCAAATCACCCCTTCGCCTAGTTCGTCAGCTGGGTTTTCCCTAAAGTAATGTGTCAGGGTGTCTGTGATCTCCTTCACTGCGACCATGTCATCTAATAGATTATCATTAAGCCTTTATGTCCACTCCCGTCGCATGCAGAGAAACCCTTTTATCCAGAGAAGAATACAAAAATAACTCCAACCATAAAGCTAAACACACATTGAAATGGCAGTGATTTGTAACAAGGTTGTCCTGTGATATTGACCAAAGGATGGCAGCACTTTTGAGAGCTTGCAGATCTGCAATTTCCAGTGTTACCAATCCATCTCCATCCTGGGCAATAGATTATACACAATCAGTTATAACCATTTACAGGTTAAGGGAATAACATGGATCATTGCAATGGCATCTGAATGAGATATGTTAGGCAGCAAACATGTCACCAAAGTTGAGGTGTTGAAAGCAGAAAAAAATGGGCGTTGTTTGATGTGTATGGGACTGTGTAACCGCAGACCAGTCGGTGCCCATGTCCACAGCCAAAGCTCCTACAAAGGGCACATGAGCATCAGAACTGGACCACAGAGCAATGGAAGAAGGTGGCTTAGTCTGATGAATCACGTTTTTCTTTTACATTATGTGGATGGCTGGGTGCATGTGTGTCGCTTACCTGTGGAAGAGATGGCGCCAGGATGAAGTATAGGAAGAAGGTAAGCTGGCAGAGGCAGTGTGATGCTTTGGGCAATGTTCTGCTGGGAAAACCTTGGTCCTTCCATCCATGTCGATTTTACTTTGATACCCATCACTTACATAAATATTGTTGTTCACCAAGTACGCCCCTTGATGGCAGGGGCCTCTTTCACCAGGATAAAGCACCCTTCCACACTGCAAAAATGGTTCAAGAATGGCTTGTGCAACATCAACAAATTTGAGTTCTGGAAAATTTGGAGGTCAATTCAATAACTCAATCCATCGAGCATCTGTGGAATGTGCAAGAAAAACAAGTCCAATCCATGGAGCAACTTGCAGCCTTGCAACTTGCAGGACTTAAAGGATCTGCTGCTGATGGCTTGGTGCCAGATGCCCCAGCATACCTTCAGAGGTCTAGTGGCATCCATGCCGCAATTGGTCAGGGCTGTTTTGGCGGCATAAGGGGGACCTACTCAATATTAGGTGGGTGGTCATAAAGTTATGGCTAATCAGAATAAATTCATTGCTGGATTGGGGAGGTCCTTTATGTGCCTATACGTGCTCCTTCTTCAGGCCGTGATAACATCATGATGGAATGAGGCAGTATTTATATGGTGACATGGAGGAGGGAGGAACTACATTACCCGGTGTCCTTTGCAAGCTGCTACGGTGGTCAGGAAGTTTTTAGTGCAACGAAAAAAGCATAGTGGGGATGTGTGGTGTACATGGATACTGGGAATAAAAAATAGATTTAAGAATGAATATTCTATTTCAAAAGAGAAAGCAAGGTTATATGGAATGGTGGGAAATAAATATTTGGATACCTTTTGAACACAGTGTGCCGTAAAAATGTTGTGAAAATGTTGTGAAATTGAGCGTGCCAATTAACTTCACACTCTCAATCACAAAAAGGATTTTCTATAAAGTAAATGCTGTAAACTACTTTAGTAGTGGGAAATGATCACTCTCACACCTCAGATGAGCCTCAATTCATGCACCGTCACACCTCAGATTACTGTCCCCCCCCCCCCTGCAAATCTGTTTCACCACTGTACCCCCCTGCTGATCTGCCTCACCACTGTAACCCTCTGCCCCACCACTGTACTACCCTGCCTATCTGCCCCCCACTGTACCCCCTGCTCATCTGTCCCACCACATTACCCCCCTGCTCATCTGCCCCACCAATGTACCCCCTTTCTCATCTGCCCCACCACTGTAACCACCTGCCCATCTGTCCCACCACTGTACTACCCTGCACATCTGCCCCACCTCTGTACCTCCCTGCTCATCTGTCCCACCGCTGTAACCCCCTGCACATCTGCCTCACCACTGCTCAGCCATGATGTCTCACATAGATGGAGACAGCTAACATCTGCTTTACAACACAAGATAACTCTCTGATTAGAGTTACTTAGAACCCACACAGAAGCAATTGCCTCCTGTTCTCAAACTGATACATGCAGGCTGTAACCTACATACAAACTTGGATGCAGGCACAACTGACAGATACACATGGTGTAAGGAACATATTATTCACATCTCTCTATGCTATACAGAGCGCTGGGATGTGGACAGCTTTAGAGCGTAGGAGAATTCATCACTTACCATGTGACACACCTCCCAACTAGCCACTCCCTCTTATGTCGGTCCACCATATTGTACAGACTCTTTTTTGTTATTCTTCAAGGCTCTGATGAAGAGGGAACCCCTCAAAACACATCAGCCTACCTTTAAGCAGATCACACGCCTTCCACCCATTTCTTACACCTGGCTTTCTTCGGACCACCCCTGGTCAGTTTAGGCAGCGAGACTCGCATGATAATCCTTTAATTTTTTCTTTTTGAAAGTACTATCATTTAATATCGACAACGTCTTCACAAGCACAGGATAAATTCTTTCTTTGTGGTACACATACACATGGTTACTGCATTGAAATGCATTGGTATTTTTAAACCTCATGTACACTGGGCATTTAGCCCCTGTGGATGAGACTGCAGCATTTTTTTGTGGGCAGAAGTCAAGGGCACCTTGTCCAGCCCCTGTAATACTCCATCAGAGGCAGATACAGCTGGTTGGTGCACTGAGTGGTATTAAAGTTTAGGGCAATATGTGCTCAGGGACAAATGCTTGGCACACAAGAAGTTTGCATTATGGACATTGGCCCTTGGGTGCATACTGCCCTAAATGTTAGTACAACATGCTGCACTGTCCAGCCCCACAGGCATGGCAGTTTGCAGCCTCAAGTAGAGTTTTAGAGGCTTCCGAAAGCAGGGTTGTCTGGTGTGCCCCATGCCTGCCACCTGCATATAAATACTGCAATCTTATAGGGGCTAAACGCCCAGAGTGAGTAAAAACTACGCACCCTGACCCCCGGAAGCTTTCAAAATGAAATGACTATTTTTTATTTATTTATCAATTAACTACCATTGTACATTAAAATACAATTATTAAACATAATCAGATGTGCAGGAGGAAGGAAACTGGGTGAGGGAAAACCATGCTCTAACAAGTTCAGATTGCCAAAGGCAGTTCACCCTTTAGAATTCCATTAGGCCACTGCACTGAATTTATCAGTGCTTGTGGCCAATTCATGTACTTGTTACAGACTGGACACTTCTACTGTCATACACCCAATACCATCAGGGCCGGCTTTAATATTGATTGGACCCTGGGAAAAGATTTTCTTGGGCCCCCCCTCCCTCTCCACCCCATGCAATTTCGCTCTCCACCTGCTCTGAGACATACAATGCATGGACTCAAAATCTGTTTACTGAATCAGATCAGGCAGCGATTGGTTGCCAGAGATTACAGTGTATCATTACCGCTCACTGACTGGTTGCTAGAGGTTACAGCACACATTACAGCTCACTAATTAGTTGCTAGAGGTTAAAGCACATGATTTCTGATGCCGATTGGTTGCTAGAGATTACTGTACATCAATACTGCTCACCATGGCCTGGTAAGGTTAGAGGACCAATTATTAGACCAAAAAATTCTAGGGATCCTAGGACCCCTGGGATCAGTGGCAGTGCTGAGGGGAGGGTGTGATCAATGGCAATGCTGACTTTTTTTTTTTTACTGACTACCAATATAAAGAGGAGTTTCAACATTGGCCACCAATGTAATAGGGGTTTAAACTGACCACTAATGTAATAGAAGCATTTACAGTATCCACCAATGTAAGGGGGACATTCACACTGTCCACTAGTGTGAATGAAAGGATTCTACACCAAGCACCAATGTAATGAGAAGATTTACACTGACCACCAATGTAACAGACATTTAGCCTGTGTTCACATTTGTATGTGTTGGAAACGCATGCAAAATAGCTTTCCTGACACCACAGAAATGTGCTGCCATTTAGCAGATACACAGCAGTGCCATTTATTGTTAATAACATCCTCACGCATCTACTGACATGTTCCTTGGCACCATTTGATTTTGAAAAAGGGTTTGGGACTTTCTTCCGCATTTGTAGCTCATAGAGCAGCCCACTGAAATGAGGGCTGCCCTACATGTGACCTAGATCTTTATCCACCTTGTCAGTACACCTTTGCCTCCTAAATCCCATGCTAACCTCTGCACCCCAAACCTCCCCTTTAACTCTACCTGCCTCCTCTGCTCATCTCTGCACCCACCTTCTTTAACTCCATACATCCCCTCCTTGCTCACCTGTGCACCCCAAATTGTAATTCCTTCTCTGCCTACCTCTGCACACCCCACACAACCCCCACACCTATTTGCTTACCTTTTCAGAACAGGCTGATGGTAGGCTTAATGACCACGGTTGTAGGCAGGGCTTTCCAGCATGCCCCTGTACCCCCCCAGTGGGCAGCATTCAGTATAGGTGATGGTGGGTATGACCTAAAACCTCAAGGGATGCTGGAATTTAAACTGGGATAGTTGGCAAGTATGAGGCAGCTGCTTTGGGCTCCACAACAATGACAAGGCCTAGGGCAGCTGCCCCCTTTGCCCTGCCTTACCATATTATACACTCCTTCAGTGCCCTTCCTTGCTCCCACATGCCTGATGAAGGGGTCCTGTGTGTAATAATATGAATGAACCATCGTGACTCCATTTTGTATACCCCCGCCATTTTGTATGCAGAGTCAGCCAGGTGGGCTGGTGTGAGTCAGTCTGGAGGACTGTGGAGGAATGTTAGCCTGGAGGGCTAGTGAAAGGGGCAGCTGCAGCCAGGTGGGTTGGCAGTGCCTGAAGAGTTGGTGCTGGGACCAGTAGCCACCGGAGGAGTAATACAAGTTGATCACTGTAAGTTGCTACACAACAAGGGACTTTGATTTCCTGCCTGCAAAGGGCCATTGCTAAAATCTGACTGTGCCTGTCAGATCCTAAAACAGTGATTCAGTTACAAACTGCAAGCAAGTGAAGTGCTGGAGAAGTGTCAAGGAGACTGTATATAGGAAGATGTCCCTGAAGTTGTTGCCAAGTTTGTTGCTGAAGTCAAGTGGGCCTGTTAGTGGTCCCTGAGGACAGGGTTGATGACCACTGGTCTACAGTACCTAAGAAAAGTGCAGAAGGAGGCGTGGGGTCCCTGGTTGCAGTACACAGCCGTGTACAGTATATTGTTGGTTAATCGTTTGCTTTCCTGTTGGTTTCTCGGCTCTCTAGCCAGGCGATGGTGTCCTCAGGAGTTTCAAAGAAAATGGCGCAGTCATCGTCTTCTACGTGAAGGCGTGCAGGGAAGAGCATGGAATATTTAAGGTTTTTGATACATAGGCGTCTTTTGGCTTCAGTAAAAAACTTTGTCTGAGCTTTTGTACTTCAGTGGAAAAATCAGGGAAAATGGCCACCTTGACATTGCCAATGGGTATATTGCCTAAAAAAGAAAGGTATTGACACGATAGGGAGCTATGGGTAGCTGCTCACCCCGGGTTTGGATAGAAAAAGAAAAGGTTCTCCCTGTAGGGTGGGGTTTTTAGGCAGCGATAGGTCTGATACAGGTTATCAAGCAAGTATGTTTAGTGAGAGACCAATTCCATCCAGATCAAATTTTAGAAAGTTTATTCAAATTTAAAAGTGGAGTGACACATAAAAAAAGATATAAAACACAAGCCCATACAGCATAAAAAAAATTACAAGTACAGTACACAAAATATAATAGGCTAACAGATAACACCTGACCCCTCAACTGATAGTGTCAGAAGTGGTGGTTTTGTAGGATGTGACCAAAAAAGAACTGACGCGTTTCGACCTGTTGTTTGTATCGGTCTTCCTCGGAGTATTTTTGGTCTATTGGGACAAAAAAGACAATGTAACAACAACTACTCTATTAAGTATTTCTATGTGTTGCACTTATGTCCATATGTATTTTTATCATCAATATAGTTACCAGTATATGTATAGTGTCTGGAATAGTCTTCTGTATGGGTACTCATAAAAATCCCATCGTCCTTCCCAGTGGCTTCCAAGTATGGCTCCCACTGGTGGATCAGGGCACAGCAGGCTATCCAGGCCGTATGTGGCTTACGAAGAGTCACACTTGAAACTGACCTGCCGGAGAGGAAGCCCAGGACGGCCCCCCAGGGGGTACGGCGGGAAGGGGGAGGGAGAGAGAGGGCCAGCGATGGAACACCCGCAGCTACGGACTCCTGGAATATACCAAGAAATCATTCATAGGCACAATTACGAAAGCAAAATATAGAAAAAGGGGGGCTTCCATATTCTAGGGAGAAGTCCCTAGTTTCGATGTATGGAAGTATTATTGTGTTTAAAAGATGGTATCACTAGTATCGTATTCCTGGGGATCAGAGTTAACTTCATATATAAGGTAACGCCCTTTCTCTAACAAATTATATATTTGTGGTTAGATGTTAAATTTATGAAAAGTCAAATCATAAAATAGAAGGAAGTCTCAAAAGTGGGGAAGGATGTGAAGTGCAACGTGCATGGGACAATGGTGACGGGAATGCATGATGGGAAGGGAAAAGGAAGAGGGGAGGGAAGGAGGGGGAAGAGAAGAAGAAAAAAAAAGAGAGGGGGGGGAGAGGGGGGTGGAAAAGGGGGGGGGGGGGAGGGAGGAGAGGAGGGGGGAGGGTTGGAAGAAAAAAGGGGGGAAGACAAAGTGATGGGGGGAAAAAGAGAGAGGGGACTAGAAAGAGGATGGGGGAGGGAATGGGGAAGAAAGGGAGGAAGGGGCCGGACGGAGAGTGAGGAACAGAGAAAAGGGGGAAAAGGAAAAAGAGAAAAGGGAAAGGGGGGGGGGTTTGTTGTTGGGATCGTGTGGGACTACTAGGAAGACAGTGAGATGGGGAAACAGGGATGTGTGGCAAGGGGATGGTTGACATTACCTTCAAGTATTGGATAGGATCACATGGGCCGCAGGGTGGAAATACGTGGGGCTCTTAGCCTGAACGCAGCAGCCTTGGGGAGATCAGGTTGAAATCTCCAGAGTGGTCTATGGGATGAAAGAGGGGAAGAGAGAAGGGAGGGGGGGGCTTTGTTAGGCCCCTCTTGAAACTCATGTGTGGAAAACATGATCCCTTGGATAGGAGAGGAGTACTCACTGAAATTCCAAAGGAGTGCCTGGAGCGTGCTGAGCCTTCTGCAGAGGTGGAATGCCATTGTCCACCCTGCATGGCTTATAAATGCGCGCTCCCGAGAGTGATTGGTCCGATGCCGCGGGGGGCCATACCGACCCCACCCCCTCCCCCCAGCAGCCGCACCCACGGGAGCCTCCGAAGGCGCCCCCGAGGCCAGTCATGGCGGCCAATCGGTCCGCCTCGTGTGTCCTCTCCCGGCGTTCTCCAGAGGCGTGCCCCGCATTTGCGTCATTCACGTCGCAAGATGCGTGACGTCATAGGCGTGCGCGCACGTACGGGGCCCTGCACATGCGCACAACGTCCGTGAATGCCGGAGGACGCCGCCAGCAAAGGGCCAACCCCCCTAGAACGCCCAGGACCAGCCTCGACGCCTGTGGGGGGAGGATAAGGGAGGGACAAAATTAAAAGGCCACTCCCCCACCTTTGCTGGGAAGGCACAACGGTCGGAAACCGCAAAGAACCCTGACCCATACAGCGGGAGTCGATGGCGCCACCTAGGGAGGGAAAGGAAGATTGGTCAAAGAGTTGTTAGTCATACATAAATTCAAATAGGACTGATCTGGGGCAAAAGAGTCATGATTTACATGAAACTGTTATGTGACATGTCATTCATTAAAAATAACTTGTTAATGTCTCTCATTTGATCTACAATGTAGTAACAGTCCCACTATGTTACCGCGGGATATTTTTATTATGTAGATCATGTAATAAAGGTATTCTATTTAAAAATGCCTTCTTTTATATAGCAAGCTCTAATGTATATATATGGGGTTGGATCACATGCTTGATTGTATTCTCAGGAGGGGGGGCAGTGAGTGTGGGATGTTTCAAAGAACCCCCACAAGGTATTAGTAAAGAAACAATATACGTCAGATCTTAAGATATCATATATATGTGTCTATAACCATAACGGGGGGGGGGGGGGGGGGGGGGGAAGACGAAGCAGGAGTGAAAAGCAGGGTGGTATAGAGGTGTAAGAGACCTCATTGGGTCTTGCCAGACACGAAGCCCTTAAGGAAGGGAGCGTATGAGATGGATTCGTTCAGTCCTGGAGGCAAATTGGCCTGCAGTCTGTGAATCCATCTCTGTTCGTGCTGCAATAATGTCTTATTCCAATCACCGCCTCGGCCGGGGATGTGTACCCGGTCGAGAGCGGTGAAGGATATATTGGGCATTTTATAATTGTGTTGAACAACAACATGCCTGCCTAAGGCTAGGTAATGATTTCCAATTTGCATGGAATATATGTGTTTTGACATCCTGCGATGAAACTCCTGCTTCGTCTTTTTTGTCCCAATAGACCAAAAATACTCTGAGGAAGACCGATACAAACAACAGGTCGAAACGCGTCAGTTCTTTTTTGGTCACATCCTACAAAACCACCACTTCTGACACTATCAGTTGAGGGGTCAGGTGTTATCTGTTAGCCTATTATATTTTGTGTACTGTACTTGTAATTTTTTTTATGCTGTATGGGCTTGTGTTTTATATCTTTTTTTATGTGTCACTCCACTTTTAAATTTGAATAAACTTTCTAAAATTTGATCTGGATGGAATTGGTCTCTCACTAAACATACTTGCTTGATAACCTGTATCAGACCTATCGCTGCCTAAAAACCCCACCCTACAGGGAGAACCTTTTCTTTTTCTATGGGTATATTGCCTTTCACTCGTGCCATGCATACTGCTGCGTCATGATCTTTGTAATTCAGCAGTTTAGCAATAAACGTGTGTGGAGGGGCACACTGTGGCAGCTGCCTGGTAGGCATGCAGTGTGCTCTTTCAACAGCATATGTCTCTAAAAAGGCCTCTCTGCCATACGTTGTGATCAGCAATTGTTCTAGGAATGTAGTTGGGTCTTTTCCCTTCTGGTAGACCAATAAAGTGAAGGTTGCACCTACGGAGTCTGTTCTCCATGTCGTCTTGTTTTGCCAGGAGTTGATTGATCTGGTACTGCATGTGTTTGGATGAATTCTGTAATGGCAGGATCGCGTCCTCCACCTCCCCTAATCTGGTCTCCGAGGTCTCGCTTCTTGAGCTTATGGAGGTCCTGTCGGACCAGGGAGATATCCACCTTCACCGCCTCAATTTTAGTCATAAGCGTGGCTTGTAGTGCAGAGATGGCCTCCAATACCTTGTCCTCTTCTGCTCCTGCTGTCTCTCTCCCCTCCGACATGGCTCCACCATATTCCTCCAGGTTGTCTAATTTCTACAATATTTGTCCAGCTTGGCAGCCGCATCCGATTTAGGTTTCGTCTGAGCCATGGCTGATATAAAGAAAAGGCAGGTGTAACAGGCTGGGTGATGCTGGTGTCAGTATAGGGGGTGAGCTTGGCACCAGGGGAACATGTAGGCCGGGGTTGAGTATGGACACTGAAGGAGGGTGTAGTAAGATGGCCGCTGTGTATGGCACCAGGGATAAGGCTGCGACCACTACTCGCCTCTGATGGAGCTGGATGCCCACTGGAAACTGAGCCAGGGATAGCACTCCAACAGGCCGGGGTGCTCCGGTAACAATGCAGGGCTGGAATATGGCAGGAAAGAGATAGAGAGGCTCGCCGGGGTGCAGCAAGATGGCCGCCACTCACGGGTTTGGGCTTGGGGATAGTCCGCAGGCCGGTGCTCGATAGTGGCACTGTGTAGGCTGTAGGCCGCTGTGAGCGAGCGGGGTGTCTCTCAGTACCTTGTGAGGAGGGATCCAGAAGTCAGCAAGGCCGGGATGCAGTGCTGCCCGGAAGGAGCAAGATGGCCGCGAGCCTCCGGGATTAGGCAGAAGCTGCGGTCTTTCCTAAATGCGGCAGCCGTTCCGGCCGCGGCAGTATATGTGCAGGGTCTTCAGGGGGATTTCCCAGGCTGGTACAGGAGATTGCTGGAGTGCAGGGATCACACACTACAGGATAATGGACAGAGCTTAGGTCACACACATCCTACTCCATGCTTCGTCAGGCCACGCCCCACCAACAAAGATTTTTGGAAGCATTTCTGAGCCCCTGCAGTGATGTCCTGTTTTAAAGAATTGCCGTCTGAGGGCTCCAAAGATAATGGGCATCCAATATTGAATTTTGGCCTTGGCCCTTGCGCACAGAGATTTCTCCACCTTCTCTGAATCTCTTGATGATATTATGTACAGTAGATAAATGTATATTTAAAGTCATTGAAATTTTCCATTGTGGAGCATTATTCTAAAATTGTTCGACAATTTTTTAGACACAACTTTTCACAAATTGGTAAACCTCTGCCCAGCTTTACTTCTGAGACACTGGGGTTGAATTAACCAAAACAGGAGAGTGCAAAATCTGATGCAGCTGTGCATGGTAGCTTCTAACTTCAACTTGTTCAATTAACCACTTCAATACTGGGCACTTAAACACCTTCCTGCCCAGACCAATTTTCAGCTTTCAGGGCTGTCGCACTTTGAATGACAATTGCGCGGTCATGCTACACTGTACCCAAACAAAATTTTTATCATTTTGTTCACACAAATAGAGCTTGGTCGTATTTGATCACCTCTACGGTTTTTATTTTTTGCTAAACAAATAAAAAAAAATTTTTTTTTTGTTTCAGTTTCAAAACTTTGTAAATAAGTAAGTTTTCTCCTTCACTGATGGGGCTGCACTGATGGGCACCAATGAGGTGGCATTGATGGGCACTGATATGTGGCACTGATAGGCGGCACTGATAGGCGGCACAAATGGGCATGGATAGGCGGCACAGATGGGCACTAATAGGCGGCATTGTAGTGTATTGTATTTTACTGATGGATGTCAATCAGTGCCAAATAATAATGCATGCCAATCAGTGATGCCCATTGTGGGCACTGATTGGCATCCATTGTAGGCACTGACTGGCATCCCTGGTGGTCTAGGGTGGCATACCTTGTGCTGGGCATCCCTGGTGGTCTGGTGGCATCCCTGGTGGTCCAGTGTGGGCATCCTCGGGGGGGCTGCGCTGATAATCTATCAGAACAGACCCCCCATCAGAGGAGCAGCCGATCGGCTCTCCTCTACTCGCATCTGACAGACGCGAGTGAGGAAAAGCCGATCAACGGCTCTTCCTATTTACACTGTGATCAGCCGTGATTGGACATGGCTGATCACGTGGTAAAGAGTCTCCGTCGGAGACTCTTTACCGAGATCGTAGTTGCGGGGTGTCAGACTGACACACCGCAACAACGATCGCCGTGATGCGTGCCACCGGGGGGGCGCAGCGTCTCAATATCCTGAGGACGCGATATTGCGCCCGGTCAGGATTTTGAAACCACTTTGCCGTCATCATTCTGCTATATGGTGGGCGGCAAGTGGTTAAGCATTGACAAAACCCCCCCCCCCAAAAAAAAAAAAAATGGAAGCTGATTAGTTTCTATGCACAGCTGCGTCAGATTTTGCACTCTCATACAGGGATATACAAGGTAATGACATAATCACACACATAGGTTGGACTTGATGGTCTTGTGTCTTTTTTCAACCTCACCTACTATGCAACTATGTTAATAAGGAAAGTTTATTATTAGGCTTCACATATTCTTTGAAACTTTCTTTTCTTTTTCCCAAAAAAATGTATATACAAATTTTCTTAGGAATCTGACAGTTACATGACAATGATAGATCCCTGCCACTACATCACATGCTTGTGGGTGTACAACTCACAGCTCTGCCTGGGGCGTTTGAGACTGATGCCAGCAGCAGCCACTACAAATTTGGCAGTATTTGTAAAGCCTTGGTTAAAGCAGGAAAAAACTCTGACAACATTTCAGCAATCTATTCATTAATCGAATTGTTTGCAATCAAAACACCACAAATAGTATGCTCCAAAAATGTTCTCGCAGGAATAAAGAATTTGTGAACGTTCCAGCTTGTTCATCGTTGCTGCCATTACAACTCCTGTCTTCCGCGTCTGTACAGTACTTTATTTCCGCCCTCAGTATGTATCCCTGACCATAATACAGTGCATGAGCATTATTTGCTGAAGCCAAGCCTCATTTTTGTTTCCGGTTACTAGGAAAACCTTTTCCAGCGAATAGGCGCCAATCCTGTTGTCAACGGGGAGGGAGTGTTGCGGGACCTCGGGGCTGACACCGGCTGTGGGAAATGACGCAGCCTTGGCATAGACACAGCATTTTTCCAGCAGCAGAAGCTTCCCATAAAAATATAGCAAATGGTGCATGCATTGGTGACGTCATTTTAAAGAAAATTAATAATTACTCTGAAAGCAAGCAGGTAAGAAGCAATTAAAAAATAGCAAACAATGCTATGGTATACATTAATTAATTTAAAGGAAACTGCTCAGAATGGTTAAACAACTGCTTTAACCATTTGTTCATTCATGTGACCATCGAGGGTTCACATGATTGAACAAACAGTAAACAAAGGGCTTAGAAACATTGATATATCTGCTGCTAGGAGTTTAGAAAACCATTCATATTCGTGGCGAGTGCTGCAGGCTTCTGCGGTCAGCCATGAGAACACAATGGCAGGTAGAGTAGGAGGCGGCATACCAACAAGGAAGTGATGTAGCAGAAGGTGCGAGTGTGGCAGCCAGATGCTGTTGGAACTGCACAATCGGGGATCTCACACTCCCAGAATAAGTTGAAGATCAAACAGAGGCTTATGCCCCGTACACACGGTCGGAAATTCCGACCACAAAATCCGTCGGAATTTTTCCGACGGATTTTGTCCGACACTGGTGTTGCATACACACGGTCGGACAAAGTTGTCGGAAAATCCGATCATTCTGAACGTGGTGACGTTCGTTGCGTACAACGGAACTACGTAGAGGCTAGTAGCCAATAGCTTTGGTCTTGTAATTTGATCTGAGCATGCATGGCACTTTGTCCGTCAGAATTCTGTACACACGATCGGAAAAAGTCAGATCGGATTTTGTTGTCGGAAAATTTGAGAGCAAGATCTCAAATTTTTTCCGTCAGAAAAAGTCAGATGGAGCCCACACGCGGTCGGATTTTCCGACAACATGGTCCGATCGGACATTTTTCGTCAGAATTTCCAACCGTGTGTACGGGGCATAAGATGGCACGTTCCTTGGTTGAAAAGGATAGGAGAGGTTAGTTCTGCTTTAATTTTATTTGGAACTTACTAAGGTAGGCATTTCATTGTTAACGTGTCAAATTAAGTAGCCAGCCTATTTATTCCAAAAGCTGGATGAGCGGCCCCTGAGCAGGAAGAAGGCCAAAAGATGGAGCCCATTGCTGATGGGGTCCAGAAGGGGGATGCTCCTCTCCAGCCACCTAATGACCCTTCCATTCAGCTGTGGCAGTCAAAAAGACTCTAAGAAAATTTAGCAAGGCATACAGAAAAGGGTGTGAAGAAAGAAGAGGCTGCACACCGAAGTAACAAAAGTCCTTTTATTCCTCTTCCATAAAATAAGGGATCACACACCACAAGATAGTAGCAAGTACATCAGGTAGACACTTTTCACAGTTACATTTGTGCTTATTCATTACCTAATGAATAAGCACAATGCAACTGTGTGAAACGTGTCTACCCGATGTACTTGCTACTATCCTGTGGTGTGTGATCCCTTATTTTATGGAAGAGGAATAAACAGACTTTTGTTTCTTCCGTGTGCAGCCAGTTCTTTCTTCACATTAATTGCACGACAGGGGAGCAGAGGCTTGCATCCGTGGGAGGAGTCCTCTTCCCAGCTCACCTGGAGCTGTGTTTCTCTCATCTCCATTGTATACAGAAAAGGGCGATTGACTTTAGTAGTGCCAGTCCAGGAACTGGATCTTTAAAAAAGAACTTTAGTCTGAAAATTAAGTCCTGCTTTCTCTCTTCAGGTTGGCCCCTTTTGCAGGTATAGCTATGTAAAATATTAAAGCGGAGGTTCACACAAAAAAACTGAACCTCTGCTTTTTAGAACCCTCCCCCCCTCTGGTGTCACATTTGGCACCTTTCAGGGGCAGGGGGGGGTGCAGATACCTGTATAATACAGGTATTTTCACCCACTTCCGGGCATAGATATCTGCAGAATCTGTGGGTATCTACGCCACTTCCTGTCCCCCCCGCACTGTCTGCTGGGAAACACACGAGTCTCAGAGACAGCAGGGACCATCCAGATTGCGCAGCGCGACTCGCACATGCGCAGTAGGAAACCGGGAAGTGAAGCCGCAAGCCTTCATTTCCCAATTCCCTTACCGAAGATGGCGGCGGCAGCACCTGAGGACCGAGTGACGGTTCGGCTTCGGGTGCCGGCATCGCGGGCGCCCTGGACAGGTAAGTTTCCATATTTTAAAAGTCAGCAGTATTTGTAGCTGCTGACTTTTAAAACGAAAAATTTTGGTGGAACTCCCGCTTAAAAACAAGTGCCTATACTGTTTAAAATCTAGTAATACATTCTCACCTTTTCTGAAAATTAGGGGCACTAGAAGTCAATCTGCTGACAGCCTAAAGATTGACTCCTATTCAGGAGCTCTGGGCTTCAGCAAAAGGGTGGCCTCGGTCAAGAAGTAACAGGGGCAATGCTGGAGACCATTTACAGCACACACTAATTTTGGTAGCATAATTATTAATGTGCAATGTATGTTCCTTGCTAGAGAACATTTTTTTATCAAGTTGTTATGGGTAAAGTTCTGCTTTAAGTGAGGTACACAGAAAGGGGGCGTCAGATTTTAAATGCACAAGCCTAATAACCTTTAGGAAATGGTCCTGCCCTCATGAAAATGAAAAAGAAAGAACTGAGTGGTAAAGGGGAGTGTTCTTTAAAGTCTTCCTGTCCCTAAGGCCCCTTTCACACTGACGGACCGTTCAGGTCTGCCTGTCAGTTTTGACGGCAGACCTGAACGGGCGATCCATGCTAGTCTATGGAGCGACGGATGTCAGCAGAGACATGTCCGATGGCTTTACGTCCGGATCTGTCACTGGCGGATCGGGTGAGATCTGATGAAAACGGACACGCTGTCTGTTTTCATCCGATCTCTCCATAAAGACCAGCTCGACAAGCCCCTCCCCGCTCAGTTTATTTTGGCTGCAGTTCTGATTTATCTCTTCCATTATTCCAAATGAATGTTATATGCATGGGTTATAACATACAGCTTTTAATCCAGTGTACATATTCTTAAAAAAAAACAAAACAAGATAACCTTTTTATACAGTTCCTAAACAGAATACAAAAGTTGACATAAGACATTGACCATTATTATGAAAGTAGACTTTAAAGAACACTTCTGTTCCATACAGTAAGGCACCTCAAAATTCTAATTTGGTGTCTGAAAGTAGCGCACATTCCTACTAATATTAAAGCTTTGTTGCCATACATAGGAAAGCCATATCCAAGTGATTTACATTCCAATAATCAATACAGTACACTTACATTTAAAAAGAGATTATCTAGCAGTTAACGCTAACTTGCACTTTTTCATAAGCTCGTAGCTGCATTTAAAAAAGGAACTTGTCACAAAGCAAGACACCAGTGTGAATCATGTACCCCATTACTGATCCTAATGCCTAGTACACACAATGAGAAAAACAGACGAAAAATACTGCGTTTGGAGCAGACGTCCGATAACCCGATCATTAGTACACAGCTTTCGAGATGCGATCAAGAGAATCCATGTGAAATTATCTGAATGGACAAGCACGAAAAATGTTCTCATATGATAACAGAACAATTTTACTGTAATTAGTATATTATTTGGATGGAAAAAAAAATCATGTGACCAAGACCATGCATACTCGGAAACTAAAGAATACAATACATTACAACACTTCTGAAGTTGTATTCTGTCGTATGAAAATTTTCGTAACTTTAGTAACCTATTGGTTTTTGATAGGAGACTAGCATACAATTTAAAAAAACAAAAACAAAAAAAACTGACGCTCATTCATCCGATATTCTTATCGTGTATACCAGACATTAGGCAGCGGTGTTGTAAATCTGTTAAGCTTCAATACATCATATACAGTAGGCAGAATAACTTTGGGAATAGCTGCTTGCATTCATAGCCCGGTCTCACAGATGCTTTACTTCACATATATCCATCACTTCTTATGTCAGATTTCCCAGCTTTTTAGAAAATCTTTGTGCAACAGGACTGACCTAAATGAGTAATGAAAAAAAAGTCCTTCACCATTCCAACACCATCTGTCAGGTTGCATATCACTTGCATATCAGCAGGTTATGTCCCTTTCTTGGCCAGATCCCCCCTGTAATTTCTCTAGCAAAGCGGAAAACCTTCAGAACATAAGTGCATAGAATATTAGTAGTGCAAACAATAAAAAATAAATCTATTTTTAATGTGCATCACTGTTCTGTTCAATAAATCTTCATGTAAAAAAATAAAGTTTGTATAGTCTACATATTTGTACAGTTTTATTTCATTCCCGGTCAAGAATTATAGAAATGTTACAGAAGCTGTGGCTCTTCTGCGTCAAAAGACCCTCTAAGTGTTGAAAACATTCCAACATGTGTTACCATGTTGGGCTCCAGTGCCCAAGCCCATTCCCCCCTTCTCCCGAGCTCTTGGTACAGGGCGATATCTTTGGCATAACCTGGCTCACACACTATTTCCTTCAAGTAGGACAGAGTCCTTCGAGCAGACACTTCTGAGAACAGCATAGCCGGTGTGCAGCACTCTGTAACAGGCACAACATTGTAAAGGGCTGGAGAAATCCTCCGCAGTTCCAGCAGGTAGTGGCGTCCTGCCAGCTCTGCCAGCATCATGGCATAAACAGCAAATGCCACAAACACCCACCAGCTAAACTGCTGCTGGCGAAAGGTAAGAGTATACACCCAGGTAAGGACCAGTCCTGCTAGCCCTCCTAGGCCGACCCATTCCAAAATCCGCATGGGCTCTGGGTTTATGTAACCCTGAAGTCTTTCTGGGTGGTATAATTTTACATACAGGCCCCCCCCTAGTGGCTCCTGAAGAAAGCGTACCTGCACTAAATGGAGGAATGCATTAAAAATATCATTTAAAGGAACCGCATCATCCTCAACGAGTAACACATATTCTGGGTTGTAAACCTCCAATGTGTGGGAAAGGCAAAAGGCATAGTCCTGCTTCTCCTGTTCAAATCGATTTGGGGCTTCACCAACATGCTCAGTCCAATGCCGCGCCACCATTGGCAACAGGTGGGAGAGGAGGCAGGCATCAGAGTGGCCCTCAGGAAATGAATCAACATTACAAATTAAAATCTGAAATGTGGAGCAGTCTTGGCCACACTCGGACATCCGGTCAAGAAAACCACGTGTTACCTGAAGGAGGTAATGATATTCAGAACGGCGTCTTGTTGTAATTATAGTGACAACCAAACTGGTGGTGCCTTTGACACGTGATGGGTGAAGGCTCCCAGCTGCTCTGTGGACACAGGGCACAGATGTATTGGGAGGAACTGTGCTGGATGTAGACACAATTTGATGGAAATGTTGCAAGGCATTAGAACCATCCTGCAGGCTTTTGTGTAGGAACTCACGACTCAAACGCCTGAGGTTCAGTTGTCGTGAAAACAAAGGAGAGTAGAGGAGGTCGCGGAAACAGATAGGGGCAAGAAGTAGAGTGAGCACAATGAGGACCAAGAAACGAAAGCAAAAAGACCTGAAAATTGCTGACAGACGCATGACTGATGAACGACACTTCTCTCTCACTCCATCAAATTCCTCATTTGCTTTTTATCATGTTCCAGCTTGCATCTCCTTTCTGCTAAAAACTGCAAGCCCGTAAAATGATCATCTTTTACTAATCTCAGGCTTGTGTTTTCCTGGAGATCGCCACAGCATCCCACGGCCGAGCCTCTGGAGCATTCTGCAATATAAATCACAAAAATCAACATACAGAATACAGCAACAATATTTATCAGCTTAACAAATTGTGAACATAAATCTTTGGCAACAGTTTCAAAGAGTCGCTGTTGATTGAGGCTGGGTTCACATGGTACGACACGACAGTCATACGACTGCGGATCTGACTTTGCCCTCCGACTTCATTGAACGGGATCCTTCAATACCAGGCCCTGGTATGAATCTTTAGGGGAAACCCCACGCCATACAAAAAAACAACATAGGGTTCCCCCTCCAAAAATATACCAGACCTTTCGGTCTGGTATGGATTTTAAGGGGAACCCCCACACCAAAAAGAAAAAAAAAATGCAGTGCCCCTCCACCCCCAAATCCATACCAGACCCTTATCCGAGCATGCAGCCCGGTAGGTCAGGAAATTTGGCGTGGGGTCCCCTTTCAAGATCCTAAGAGCACAAGTCGCATGCCAAAGGCGGATCAGTTAAGACGATGATCCAACATCAATGATATTCAATGGGCTGAAGTAGGATCAAAGTCAGACAAAAGTAGTGCAGGAACCTTTTTCAAAGTCGGACCGACTTGTGTCGGACCAGTTCAGACAGCTCTCATAGGGAACCATTGATTTATACACGTCATGCGACATGTGCTCCCAATGTTGGAGTGTTTGTCATACCAGTCTGAACCCAGCCTGAAAGCCTAAACATGAGCAAATCATTTGATTTACCCATCCACACTAACAAAGTGGATGGGTGAATCGCCACTGCTGACTATTGTGTTCATGCAGCGAATAATGAGTGCTGATCTGTGTATTTTGACAGCGGGGGGGGGGGGGGGGGGTCTCATTGAACGTGTGGATGGGGGAATCAGGCCAGTATTTTTTTTGTCCAACTCGCTGGTTGAATGAAAAAACTGATCCATGTATGGCCAGCCTTAAGAGTTTTGATTTAGTTGACATTATACCACTAGAATGTAAGGGAGAAGAGGCTGTGGGAACCAGTCAAACAGCGGGGAGGAGTGGAGGATCAGGTAAGTAAAAAAAAAAGTGATGGGAAACCTAAAAGTTCACCTAACCTTGTAGTGATTTTCCCAACAGGACATGGACAGTAAAATACCAGGGTCTTAAGCAATTCCCTAGAGGATCCAAAACTAAAGAAAACAAGTCTGAGCTTTACATTTAAGAATTATATCAAGGCAAAATTCATCATTTTAAGCACCCTACTGCTGAATTGTTAAAAAAATAAACAATAAAAAAAAAAAGGGTGGAGATGCATTTCTGGAGTGCGGTTTATAAAAGTCACTCCGGAAATTAAACACATGATTGGCCAGTGTGCCTGTCAATGGCCATGGCCTGAGCCATTATAGAAGGACACAATTGTACAGAGCTGATTCGAGTGGCTCTAATTTGTGATCGCTAGGATGACAAATCACAGCAAACACAAATATAAAATCCCAAAAAGTGTATATTGAATGGTTTGCGCAAAAGTAGTATCTACAAACTATGGAATATACCCCAGAATTTTTTTTTTTTTCAATGGGCTGCCAGACATCCTGGAACATAGAAATGGTGGAAGCAAATGCTACTTCGGCAGATCTCATTCCACCAAACCGCATGGTACCCTGTGGCTTGGTGGACGCAAACGTGCTGCATCTGAAAGATGTGTTTGGGGTTCCATTAACAAGGGCACCACGTAGACGGAATGTGCCTTTCCCACACCATGTTTGCATGTGTTTTGCATGCGTCTGTTTCTGGAAAATTAAGGTGCCTAAAGGCTGGTTCACACCGGAGTGTGAACCAGCCTTTAGGCACCTTAATTTTCCAGAAACAGACGCATGCAAAACACATGCAAAAATGGGCATTGTGGTTGCGGCACCATTATTTTTTAACCACTTGATGACCGCCCACAGTACATTTAGATCATTACTTTAACGTTAAGCACTTACTCATGTACATATACATCGGCAGTTTTAAGCTGGATATCTCGGTAATGGCAGCAGCTGCTGCCACAACCAAGGTATCCATCTTTAAAGCGGGCGGTTTAAAGCGGGCGGTTCTGTTTACGATAATGATGGTCTCTGCGGCAGATTCGCCAGTGACATTTATACAGTAATCAATGCCTATTTTTAGCTCTGATCGCTGTATAAATGTCACTGGTCCCAAAAGAAAGTGTCAAAAGTCTCCAATCTGTCCGCCGCAATGTCACAGTCCCGATAAAAATTGCTGATCACTGCCATTACTAGTAAAAAAAAAAAAGAATAATAAAAATGTCATAAATCGATTCCCTATTTTGTAGACCCTATAATTTTTCCGCAAACCAATCAATATACGCTTATTGCGATTTTTTTTAACCAAAAATATGTAGAAGAATATACAATCGGCCTAAACTGATGAAGAAATATGTTTTTTTTTTTTTAATAATGTGGGATATTTACTATCGCAAAAAGTAAAAAAATATTGTTTTTTTTTTTCTACAAAATTGTCTTTTTTTGTTTATAGCGCAAAAAAAAAGCAAAGATTATCAAATACCGCCAAAAGAAAGCTCTATTTGTGGGGGGAAAAAAGGCTTAAAATTTGTTTGGGTACCATGTCGCACGACTTGTGCGATTGTCAGTTAAAGCAACGCAGTGCCGAATCGCAAAAAAATGCTCTGGTCATTAAGGGGGTAAAACCTTCCAGGGCTGAAGTGGTTAAGAAAGCACACCCCGGGAACAGTTAACCCTTTGATTGCCCCTGATATTAACAAGGGCCCTGGCAGTGTCATTTATACAGTGAAAGTGCTTTTTTTTTTTAAGCACTGATCACTGTATTGGTGTCACTAATCCCCAAAAAGTGTCACTTAGTGTCAGATTTGTCGACCCCAATGTCAAAGTCACGCAAAAAAATAAAAAATAAAAAAATTGCCGATTGCCACCATAACTAGTAAAAACAATAAAAAATAATTAAAAGTGCATAAATCTATCCCATAGTTTGTAGACGCTATAACTTTCGTGCAAACCAATCAATATACATGTATTGGGATTTTTTTCTTTACCAAAAATATGTGGCAGAATACAAATTGGCCTAAACTGATAAAGAAATTAAATTTTTTACATTTTTTTATTGGATATGTTTTATAGCAGAAAGTAAAAAAATATATTATTATTTTTTTTTTAATTGTCAATCTTTTTTTGTTTATAAGGCAAAAAAAAAAAAAACCGCAGAGGTGATCAAATAGCACCACAAGAAAGCTCTATTTGTGGGGAAAAAAAAGTTTCATTTGGGTACAGCGGTGCGCTCTGTGATCAGCGAGTCTATGAGATTCGGCCGATCACAGATCGGTCGATTCTGACCCCTTAACACGTGATCAGCTGTCAGCCAATGACCTCCAAATTATTATATATATATATATATATATATAGTTTTAGTAGACACCCTAGAGAATAAAATGGTGGTTGTTGCAATATTTTATGTCACACTGTATTTGCACAGCGGTCTTTCAAATGCAATTATTTTTTTTTAATTACTTTAATGAATTAAAAAAAAAAAACCTAACCAGTAAAGTTAGCCCATTTTTTTTTTGGTATAATGTGGAAGATTTTACGTTGCGAGAATCGTGATCTTTTTATTCTAAGCAAAAAAATGGCGATTCTCATTTTGGCCAGAATCGTGCAGCTCTACCACATACCAGTGCTCACCAGTGGCACCCATCAGTGCCCACAGTGCAACCCACCAGTGCCACCTATAAAAGTCACCAAAGTACCTCATCACCTGCCTATCAATACCACCTACCAGTGCCCATCAGTGACATCTTATCAGTGCCTATCAGTGCAGCCTCATCAGCGAATATTAACGAAGGAGAAAAATTACCCGTTTGCAAAATTTAATAACAAACTATGAAACTTTTTTTTTATTTTTATTTTTTTTTTTATTTATGTCTTTTTTTGTTTGTTTAGCATACCACCAAAAGAAAGCTCCATTTGTGTGAAAAATAAAAATGATAAAAATGTTATTTGAGTACAGTGTAGCATGACTGCGCAATTGTCATTCAAAGTGTAACAGCGCTAAAAGCTGAAAATTGGTCTGGGCAGGAAGGGGGTAAAAGTGCCCAGTAGACAAGTGGTTAAGGCAGTCCCAATAACAAAAGCTGCAGGAGCTACAGGCGTGTTTGTGGCATGTAGGGCGGCCCTTCGAAATGCAAAAAGAAGAAAAGTTGCAGCACCAATGTGAACGGGACCTTATGGTGTAAACAAATTGTAGTCAAACCTGCCTGTGCTGGAGGCCCTCTTGTACATCACACCCTCAGCCTTGGCTTCTCATTATATTCCTGCTCTCCTGCCTGCAGAATAACCCATTCCTACACCTTCTAATCCTTACACTGTGCCAGGGCACCAACAGAATGTCTTACCTCTTGCAGTGACAGGTGCTACCCACGTCGCCCCGAGTCTGGGTGTCACCCTACCCTAACTGACTTCCTGATACTACCTGGGACTATCCCTTCCTCTACCAACATGGCCGCCTGCTCCAGCCCAGCGAAGAGGCGGAGCTTCCGCCAGTACTACAGGAACTCTCCAACAGGGGCGCGCTCATGCGACGTCACGCCCGGTCCAGAGAGGAAGCTGATCTACAACATTCTTCTTACTCTACGGGGATTATCCAACATGGCCGCAAAGGCTTCAGTCGCGCGCAGCTATTGCAGTCAGGCTCCGCTTAGCCCTTTACCAACATGGCGGCGATAGCCCCGCCCAGGCTTTTTGCTCGCCGTGACGTCTTTTCCGCCTCCGGAGTGGGCTTTGGTGAGCTGATTGGGGTTTGCAGGTAATTATAATGGGGTGAATGAAATCCCCGTAGGAGGGGGAGAGGGGATTTGGGATGCCTGTGGTGTTTGAGGTAATGGATAAGGTAGAGGTGGGTGCAAGGCCTGAGCTGCTTTCTCCTCACATTCACCTATACTAGCTGTCAGCTGAGGCTGTGCTCATCCCCCGGCCAGAACTATTCATGTCAGCACGGTAGAAATGGTTTAAAGCTGCAGACATGTTTAGTTCTGCATGTAATGGGGAAGAGAGAACATTTCTGTGGGGTGTTTTATTTGTCTGTGACTACATTGGGTAGATCCCCCCCCCCTCACTTCCTGTCCCTGTGACACCTGTATGAGAATTGAGCACAGTGGTTGTCACAGGGACATTCCTTCTTTTGCTCTTGTCTAGTGCTGAGGCCTTGTTCACACAGAGTGCTTTTTTAAATAAAGTTTAAAAAAAGTAAACAGTGCAGTGCTCTGAAACAAAACATCACGCTGCAGCCTACTGCCCCCGAACTGATGGCTAAAACCGAATGTTTACATGGAGTGCCATATAAGCGTTCGGGGGCAGTAGGCTGCAGCATGATGTTTTGTTTCAGAGCACTGCACTGTTTACTTTTTTTAATCTTTATTTAAAAAAGCACTCTGTGTGAACAAGGCCTCAGCACTAGACAAGAGCAAAAGGAATGTCCCCGTGACAACCACTGTGCTCCCATTCTTTGTTTGTTTCAGAGCACTGCACTGTTTACTTTTTTTTTAAACTTTATTTGAAGTCTCCCAAAGTGACACTTCATTCATAATTCCGCATAGCAGTGTGGAGACATGCGTTGCCTTCCAGTGCGCTGCAGTAGAATGCTATGTGTCCTGCCTTTTACCACAGCTCATGGCTGAGTTAAGCCGGCCATAGACAGATGGATCTTCATCCGCTTTAGCAGGAACTGGCCGAGTTTCAATCCATCTATCGGCAGGCTGGTTGTACTGAAGCTGATCCATCGATCAATCTCTGTACAAACAGCCTGTCTGTTTATTATTTTTTTGTACAGTCGCTGCTGTAGCCGCCAGCAGTGATCATTGTATTCTGATGGCAGGGAAACCACTTGTCGGAACACAATGGCTCCACGGGAGGGATTACCCCATCTACACTGACTGCATTGATGGGGGAATCCAATCATAATTATCATCATCATTATTATTATACAGGATTTATATAGCGCCAACAGATTACGCAGCGCTTTACAATATAAAAGGGAGACAATACAGTTATAATACAAGAGGATTACGAGGGCCCTGCTCAGAAGAGCTTGCAATCTAATAGGGTGGGGCAATCAGTTTTCTTCCCTTCAGCCCATGGTTGAAGGAAAGAAAATTGCATAAAGTATGGCTAGTTACATAGTAATGTTGAATAAAGACACCAGTCCATCCAGTTCAACCTGAGTGAGTGTGGGTGCATGTCTACAATTATCCCTATTTATTTAAGGTACCCATATAGCGCTGTCAATTTGCGCAGCGCTCCACACATACATCACACACTCACATCAGTCCCTACCCTCAAGGAGCCCACAGTCTTATACCCCATACACGCTATTAGATTTTCTTCAGATTTACCAAAACCATATAATATGAGGTCGAACCTTAAGAGTTTCAATTTGTACGCAATCAGGCAGGTCCTTACACTGCATGGGTTTGGTAAATCTAAAGACAAAAATCTGCAGAAAATCTAATAGTGTGTATGGGGCTTCAGGCAGGTCATAGATAGATGATGCATTTTCTTTCCTGCAACCACAGGCTGAATGAAAGAAAACTGCTTGATCCCCCCCCATCAGCACAGTGAGTGTAGATGGGGGTAATCCCTCCCGTGGAGACAGTGTTCTCCTGATTATTATTATTATTCACGATTTGTATAGCGCCAACAGTTTACGCAGCGCTTTACAAGGTAGAGGGGGGACAGCACAATTACAGTACAGTTCAATACAGAAGGGACAGAAGGGCTCGGATCGTAGAGCTTACATTCTAAAGGGAGGGGGTGGTGGTACAAAAGGAAATAGATGCGGGGAATGATTTGATGGGGTTGTTAGGTTGGTGTGGGATAGGCTTCCCTGAATAGTGATGGAGGGGAGCAATGCCAAGCTGCTGCTAACAAAGCAAACAGAATATTGGCATGCATTAAAGAGCGGATCAACTCCAGAGATAAAACAATAATTCTCCCGCTCTACAAGACTCTGGTCCGGCCGCACCTGGAGTATGCTGTCCAGTTCTGGGCACCAGTCCTCAGAAAGGATGTACTGGAAATGGAGCGAGTACAAAGAAGGGCAACAAAGCTAATAAAGGGTCTGGAGGATATTAGTTATGAGGAAAGGTTACGAGCACTGAACTTATTCTCTCTGGAGAAGAGACGCTTGTGAGGGGATATGATTTCCGCAGAAGGGAGTTTAACAAGACACATGGCCACTCATTAAAATTAGAAGAAAAGAGGTTTAACCTTAAACTACGTAGAGGGTTCTTTACTGTAAGGCTGGATTCACACCTATGCAGTTTTAGTAGCTCCGCGACCATGGCCGCGGGACCAGCAGACCCGATTGCCGCTGGTGTCCCGCGATCAGGTCACAGAGCTGAAGGACGGGGAGAGGTCTGTGTAAACAAACCTCTCCCTGCGCTTCCTACACTGCCTGTCATTGATCGGCTGTTCCCTGTCATCGGGAAAGCCGATCAATGACGTCAGACGTCAGCCCCACCCCCTAATGTTAAAAAAAAACACACACGTCACAGCCCATAAGCCCTCCCCTCCCCCTAGTGGTTAACTCTTTCACTGCCAGTGTAATTTATACAGGAATCAATGCATTTAAATAGCATTGATTGCTGTATAAATGACAATGGTCCCAAAAATGTGTCAAAAATGTCCGATGTGTCCACCATAATGTCGCAGTCACAATAAAAATCGCAGATCGCCGCCATTACTAGTAAAAAAAAAAAAATATTAATAAAAATGCTATAAAACTATTCCCTATTTTGTAAACGCTATAACTTTTGCGCAAACCAATCAATTTTTGTTTATAGCGCAAAAAATAAAAACCGCAGGGCCGATCAAATACCACCAAAAGAAAGCTCTTTTTTTGGGAAAAAAAGGACGCCAATTTTGTTTGGGAGCCACGTCACACGACCGCGCAATTGTCAGTTAAAGCGAGTGCCGAATCGCAAAAAGGGGCCTGGTCCTTTGGCTGCAAATTGGTCCGGGGCTGAAGTGGTTAACACGGTTTCCTATGGAACACGTTCTGTAGTGCAAATCTGCAAAATGCAAAAAGCACTAAAAATGCATAGGTGGGAATCCAGCCTAAGACCGGCAAGAATGTGGAATTCCCTTCCACAGGCGGTGGTCTCAGTGGGGGGAGCATTGATAGTTTCTTGAAACTATTAGATAAGCACCTGAAGGACCGCAACATACAGGGATATACAATGTAATTATGACATATAATCACACACATAGGTTGGACTTGTGTCTTTTTTCAACCTCACCTACTATGTAACTTTGTAACACAGTAAATAATCGCATGCTAGAAATCCAACATCCTGGTGGTACCCAAGTTGATCTAATCGATTGACTTGGGTACAATCAGCCTGCCCAGAGATGGTTTGAATCTCAGCCGGTCCCTGCTGAACCATCCAAGATGAACAGGCATGTAGGTTTTCCATATACCCCATGGTGTAAAAATGCAGGTCGCCACACTGCATTAGAACTAGAGCTGCACGATTAATCGTTAAAAAAAAAATCACGATCTTGATTCAACCCCCCCCCTCACGATCCTAATCAGCCATTTCCACAAATCTATGTAAACCGTGCTGAGCTGTCAAAAAAAAATAGCTGGCAAATGTTTATCAACATTCTTCAGCGCTGAGAGATAGAGAAGAGATACAAAGTATCTTTTAGTTGTTTTAGATCAAAGGAATGTACTTCTGTTGGTAGGGCCTCATTCACACGAGGTGGATCCGCTCAGTGGAGTCCACCAGCACAGAAGGAGATCGATCCATTGATCTCCGCTGAGCCGGCGGATGACAGATCCATCTCTGCTCACTGAGTGGGGAGGGACCTGTCAGAGCGCCGCTGATTCCTATGGAGAGATTAAACCAGATCTCATCCGATCCGCCAAGACAGATGGTGAGCGTATCGGCATCCGTCTGTTTGTAGCGTATTGGATGGCAGACGGTTGTCAGCGGACGCATCTCCACTGACATCCGTCTCCCCATAGGAGTCAATGGATGGCACGCTCTGATCCACCTGAAAAACTGACAGCCGGACCGGAGCGGGCTTGCCGTGTGAAAGGGGCCTAAGGCTTAATGTACACAGAATGTTTTATAACCTCTCCTGAATGATTTAACTTGACAGATAGTAACCGACGTTTAAAAACATCAGTTTAGCCGCGTTTACAAGCTGTTGCAGTCGTTTGGCGTTTCAAATGCCTCTGAACATCTGTCCTGAAAACACATTTTGTTGCGTTCCAAAGGCTTCCAAACTCACCTGCCTAGAAACTACTATAAACGACCCTGTGTACATGTACTAATAAGATAACATAGAGGAGAGTTTAGGGGCAGCTAAAAAAAAAAAAAAAAACGCCCAAGTGCTCCTAAACATTTGTTTACCAGCTGTAGTGTACATGAGGCATAAATGAGGTCAGTTTAACCACGTAGCCTCCCTGGCGGTATGATTATGTCAGATTTTTGCATCTCAAATCGGTACAATTGTTTTGCATAGAAATTTGGCTTTTATATTATAGGTCTGTAATTCTTTGCAGTAACGCACTTAAATCTGTCAAAACAAGAGTCTAGTAGACAGCCCGGGTATGATAATGTTTGAAACACAAAATCATAATATAATAAACAATTATAAAAAATAATATATTAATAATAAAATGAATTCCCCCACAATTCACTATCGCTCAATTCTGCGAGTGTTCTAATTTACTATCACTGTTTTCTAGCTGGCCTAAAACCACTTTTGATGTAAAGGGACGGTTTTGGTTGCTATGGACAATCTCCAGTTTCCAGGCAGAAAGAACAGCTTTTATAATATAAAACTGCATGCAGGGCATTGGACAGCACTAGGGACAAAAGGGATGTGAAATGATTTCATACAGTAATGTAATCTGTACGTGTTATGAATTTTAATTTTTTTTAATTTGCTGCCGGGCTCCGCCCCTGTGCGTCGTGACGCTCACAGGGAATGGAGCCCAGCACACAGGGCATCGGGCGGAGGTCAGAACCCACGGACACAGCGGGGGGGGGGGGGGGGGCATTGCAGGATCCTGGGGACAAGGTAAGTACACTGCACCAGGATCCTGCAATGCAATCCCGAGTGTGGCTCGGGGTTACCGCTAATGGTACTGAAATTTAACCCCGAACCACAATCGGGGGAAACTGCCAGGGAGGTTAAAGTAGAACTATGGGCAAATTTTTTTTTTTTTTTTTTTTCATTTTGGATAGAACAAATGAGGGTTATAACCCATGTCAGATTATTTTTCGCCATCTGTGTGCCATTGCAGAGATTTCCCTTCACTTTCCGTCCCATAGCCAAACAGGAACTGAGAGGAAATCCCAAAAAATTAAAGCGGTGTTCCACCCGCAATATTTTATTTTTTTTTTTTAAAGTCAGCAGCTACAAACGCTGTAGCTGCTGACTTTTAATAAGGACACTTACCTGTCCAGGGAGCCCACGATGTCGCCCCCCCCCCGAGGCCGATCTGCCTTGCGGCTTCACTGCCCAATTCCTACTGCACATGCACGAGTCACGCAGCGCTTTGTGAATGGCCGGCTGTCTTATGGGACACACACATGTCCCAGAAGACATCGGGGGGAGGGGAGCTTCCCGAAGAAGAGGCTATGACGTCCTGCACTGCGGACCGGATGGATTGGAAGTACAGGCTGTACTTCGTAACAAGGTAAGTTCGAATAAAAAAAATAAACTAGACAAAAACGAGGGGCGGAGAGGTGGTCTTTTATTTAGGACCACCTCTAAAAGTGGGTGGAACTCCGCTTTAAGGGAATTCCTTGGGGACCCCCCCCAGCTCATCAGAACTAGTGTTCCCATTGGAAGATTTTCCCTTATTACTTTTCTGAGGACAACCCAAAATGTGGGTTTTAATTTTACTTTCGCTTTCAATGATAATGGTAAACAGGACAAATGGGGGGGGGGATCCCCCTCATGGGGACACAATTAAAACTGACAGGGGTTCTAATCCCTCTCCACTCGGTCCAAAACTAAAAAAAATAGTTTTTACCTATTAGTTGTACTTTAAAGACTAAACATTTTTCTGACACTTGTTGCTTACAAGTTAAAATCTGTATTTTTTTGATAGAAAATTACTTAGAACCCCCAAACAGTCTATATATTTTTTTAGCATAGACCCTAGAGAATAAAATGGCGGTCGCTGCAATATTTTATGTCACACTGTATTTGCACAGCAGGCTTTCAAACGCAATTTTTGGGGAAATAATCCACTGCAATGAATTTAAAAACCAGCCCTGCCAGTTCCCTGTTTCTGCTCCGTCTGTTGCAGCCGCTACTTCCTGCTCTGTGTCTCGTCTTGTTGGCTATTGAGCAACCCTTGATGGTGTAACTCCTGCACACAAGTGATGGAATTAAAGGAGAAGTTTGGGTTATATAAAAGGGAAAAAAAAAAGCTTCATCCTTCTATGCTGCAGCTGTCCTATGTCGGCTTTAAACCTGAAGACCGAGTGATCACATGACTCCTGATTGATCTGCTCTGAGCAGAGAGCGGAGACTATCATTCCCTGCTCTCTGCTCCACCAGTGCTCAACTGGGCTGGAGATGGGGCAGGAGCAGCTCAGGCCAGAAATTTCAGGGAACAGGAAGGAGCACCAACAATTAATGGCCCATAGTAGGCACATGGGTGACGTCGCTGCGCAGTAACTCCAACAGTTGTTCTCTTCTCTTCAGCATTCTCTTCTCTCCCCTGACTGACACAGGGGAGTTCACATGACTGGACCGGTGCGGCATGAAAATAGAGATTTTTTCCACGGATTAGTATACGGGTGGGAGCAATTTTTAAGCCCTCTACACACGGGCAGAATGTCGGGAGATATTTGCCAGTTAAAACAAAAAAAAAACAGCCAACATTGTGCCGATTGTATGTCGACCTGTCCGTCAGAAGCCGATGGCAGAGAACGCTGATCGAAGTGATCTGGCGGGGAGGGGGGGGGGGGGGCTGACAATTCTAATAGTGTGCACCTGGCTTAAGATTAGTTCGCTTTAGCCTGAAATTCTTCTTTAAACATAAGTTTGTGGCTAAGCTTTACCAAGTGTCATCCCTGTCCATTGGAATTGCTGCCGGTTTGGCTTAAGCTGGCCAGAGACTGTAAGATTTCTCCCATTCAGTCCTGGCGCGTTTTTCTTTCCTGCAACCACAGGCTTCAGGAAAGAAAATCGCTGGATCCCCCATTAACACAATCAGTGTTAATAAGGGAATCCCTCCTGTAGAGCTATTGTGTTCTCCTGGCGAAGGGGCATGGGGAGCCATACTTGCCGGCTGTACACAAGGTGATTATTGCTGGCAGGTATAGCCGCTGCCAAGTATCGTTTTAAAACTATGACATTCTGGTTGGACCCCAGGTGATCGATGGATCAACTTGGGTACAATCAGCCTGCCCACACATGGTTCGAATCTTGACCGGTCCTTGCTGATGGTTCGAATCTTGGCTGGTCCATGCTGAACCATCTATGGCCAGCTTAAAGGAGAAGTCCAGCCTGAGCTTTTTAGGCTGGGCTTCCCCTATGGGTCACAGGAGTGCAATTAGTTGTGCACTCCTGTGACCCGTTTTCAGCGGACAGCGGTCTGAAGTCCACTCTCCGCTGACGTTACTGGAATCAATCCAGGCAGTGCGTCATCCCGACTTAGGAAGTCTGGATCCACCAGCTGCCTGGACTGATAGGCATCTCAGCGAGATGCTGAGACAGGCGCTCCCTGCTGCTCCACAGCTCAGTGCTCCAATGAGCATGGAGGAGCAGAGCAGGAGAGAGGTGAGAGAACCGCTCTGGGAGGTGAGAGAACCGAGCCATCGGTTACGTTCGGTGGCTCAGCTCTCAGTGAAGAGGCGGCGGGGGACAGATGCAGCATCGGTCTGATGCAGCATCCCCCGAGGTAAGTATGATTAGGCAAAAAAAAGAAAAAACAAACTGTTGATTTCCCCCATCTACGCTAAACCGTGTGGATGGATGAATCTCCACTGCCAGCTATTTAGTATTCTGACGGCGAACATCCACGGTTGGCAGAATGCTTCACTATTAGTGTAAGTACACCAAAGGGTCATCTCCACTTCAACAGAGAGAGTGGTGTCACCATCCTGACTAATCTGTCTGCATAATTACAAAACCTCCAGCAGATATTATGACTGTTCACATGTGTATTTAAATCATACTGTATTTAAAGTGGTTGTAAACTCTTACATATACCCAGAGAAGTGATTGGCCTCAGGTGATACACAGAGATCAAACAAATCCTCCTACAGAAGTTGTACCAGTTTATCTGCACTATTCTCTACATCCATTAAAAAATTTATAGTGTCTGAGCTGTCAGAAAAAAAAGGGGGCAGAGAGCTGAAGTTACATCTAAGAGCTCTTAAAGTGGATTGGAGGGAAGGGACATCCCCCCCCCCCTTACACAGAAACAGAGCTGAGTCTGTCAATCGGCTGGTGGTCCCTCCCGTCACCTTTTTCTCTTGGTGTCAGGAAAACTTGTCAGAAGTGACTCTTGCAGATAGCAGAGAAACGAAGCAGCAGACAGAAATGATGCCTAGTGCTCTTAAATGAGACAAGTACACACTATAGAGGGATATGCTTTGTTTATATTTCATGTCTGACGTTTACAACCACTTTTAGGCACCATTCACACTTGTGCAACTTGTGATGCAACTTTGAACATCAAATTTGCATGACAAGTTGAACTCCATGTTTTCCAATGAGTAACATTCATATCTGTGTGACTTAAAGTAGTTAATGCACTACTTTGTTCCGACTTTCATGCGACTTGAGGGCCATAGACATGTTAATAGACTTTCAACGGTTGTGCAACAGTTGTCCATTATACATCGTCAAAGCCAAAGTCGCATCCAAGTCGTACCCATCCGAAGTTGTGAATGAAGCCTTACTGTGTGTATTTTTTTTTTTGCACTGCATCTGAGCACCACAAGTCAAAAACACTATTTAATTTATTTGTTATATTCAAAGAAAACTCATCCATCCATGTATTCATCTTTATCTTGCTGAGAAATAACTTTGAAAATCACCTCCCTAGCTTTTCTGGTTGTGGCCATCTTAAGAAAGGGCAGATGATTCACATAGCATTTACTTCCTCTAATCCATTTGCCCTTAACTCAGGCATGCAGGTGTCCTATCAGAAAGCCGCTACCCATCAGAATGTGTAACGAAAGTGACGTTCTGGCACGGCCATCTTGGTACACCTGCACTCGTCCGCAGTAAGCCTACAGTCAGAAGGCAGCAAGCGGACATCTTTTTACACCCCCTGAAGTCTTACATTTCACACTTAGTTTTACCAGTAAACTGAGCTTATATAGTCAAATACAATCTTTTGGAAGTCCGTGTGACTGTTTTGATGTTGAATTTTAAAAGCATCGGCAAGCCTACTGATCTCACAGGTTTGCTAATCTGACAGAACACCTCCTGCTTTTAAAATTCAACATCAAAACAGTTTGACGGATTTCTAAATACTGTATTTTACTATATAAGCTCAGTTTACTGGTAAAAGTAGGTGTGAAATGCAAGACTCTGGACTTTGATGTCTGCTTGGTGACTTCAGACTGTAGGTTTTCTGCGGATGAGATTGGGTGTACCAAGATGGCCACAACGGAACGTCACTAAGGTTGCATTTTCTGATGGGTAGCGGCTTTCTGGTTGAACACGGGCAGGAGGGTGAGCATAGCTAAGAACTGCCCCTCCTGAAGGCTCCTGGGATGTATGACATAATTTGCCTAGGCATGGGAAGCAGGAAGTAACTGAAGAAATGTTAAAAAAAAAAATATATATATATATATATATTTAAATATAATAAACTTCCCTATCTATTTACTAATGATGGCAGCATGAGGATTAAAAATAGTCAATATTGATTGAGAGAGTGAAGTTCTGCTTTAAGTCATTATTTTACCTACACCTTACACCTTTTAGATGTGGTATATAAAGTACCACTGGACCATATTTATCCACATACCGGTAGCTAAAATAAATATTTTTCTTCTGGAAAACCTTTTGAATTAAATTTTTTTCTTTTTTCTCTCTCTTTGTAGTATGATAAAATAAGAATTGCTGTTGGGCAAATAGTTGCTGTGGTCACATAAAATGTTAGAGACTAATTAAGACTAGTCTGTAAACTGGAAATTTTATACTGCAAAATGACCACCTGTTTTTCTCCATTCACAGCTTTGACGCTGGGCTAGACCCCCTGAGCCACTGATCTGCCCAATTGGAGACTCCAGGATGTCGGGCCCAGGCAGTAAACGGTCATCGGGGGACACCTCTTCAGGTCCCCCAGAAAAGAAGGCTGCAGTAGAGGATTCTGGGACCACAGTAGAGACCATAAAGCTTGGCGGGGTCTCCTCCACGGTAACTATATTTTGTGTGTTTATGGTTTCTTATGCTAATAATTGCCTTTTGATGGTGGCAAACAGTTTATTGGAGTTACAGGTGCATACTGTATACAGAGAGAGGATGTTACAATAATGAAAATACTTGAAATATCAATTACACTTCATACAGCCAATAACTTCTTCTGTGAACAAATATGTCTTAGGTTAGAAGCACAACATTAAAATTTTACAAAACACATAGATTTAGAAAATAGTGAATTTAACTGTGCAGTTATAGCAGCTGGAGCTCTAAACAGGATTGATGAATCCAGCGAGAGGGAAAAAAGTACTTTTTACACAGCCTAACACCATGGACCCTCACTATCATTGCTTCATATCATATTGTGGGTTGCTTTAGCTACCAATGTGTTCATTACTGTTTTTTAATTATGATATTGTTCAGCCCATTTATCTGGGCATATACTATGATACTGCGTTAACATCTTTATAATAATTGTTTTTGCCCAAAATTGACTGACTCTTTGGCCACGTATACCCACCTCACGCAACGTCCCAAAACCCTTTTCAATTTTGGACCATCACTATTTTCCTCCTATTATGCAAAAGTTGCAGCCACCTCAGAACAAATAGTTTTATACTGATGAAGTAGTTTAAATGAACATCCAAACTACATGAGTTGGGCATTAGCTCCATTCCATATAGGACGGGTAGGACAGCTACTTGGGATCATTGCAGGTGAGACCCTGGGCTAACTAACCATCTGTCCCACATTTTATAGAACTTTGCCAGACAACCTCTATAAATGTTTAGATGTTTTTTTATACTGGATGTTAGCATTGATGTCATCTACCCTGTTTTTGAAGGTAACACAGACATGCATGATTTGGCTATCGTGTTTCTGGCAATTTCCTGGAGGAAGATAGAATCTTACGAATTTAGCTCTAGATTTCTCACTATACCTAAAGCTCACCACTCACAATACAATCTTATGGGAGATCTAAAGGAGACTGTACAAAAAAAGTATGCAGTATAAGGACATGCCTGAATAGATACAGATTGATTGGATAGTCTCAGTGGCGTCGCTAGGGGGGAAGCGGGGGATGCGGGCTGCACCCATGTGACACCCGGCACGGCACTGCATTGAGAGAGGAGCCGCGACGCTCTCCTCTTCCTCCTTCCCCTGCGCACTCCGGTATCTCTGCTGGCAGCTGTGTCTCCTTTGCTCCCTGCAATGTTTGGGGAGGGAGGAAGAAACAATATTGTGAGGCAGACAGGCAGCTCAGGAGTCCCATAGCCCAGTGCCCGTATGTCCTCCGGGAATCGCAATCGCCTATTAATGTGACAGGCAGGCGGAGATAGGTGCTGGCTGCCTATCACAATTACACTGCTCAGAGCTGAAGGAGCCTAGGCCCCTCCTCCACACTGACAGTATATCCACAACTGGAGGAGGAGCCTAGGAGGATGGATATGTGTGTTGATAGAGCCACGCTGATCTGAGGTCTGTGAATGTAGAGAGGGGAGATATACACAGGGGGTGTGCGGGTTACATTAGTGTGATTGCACAGGGGGGGTTACATTGTGGGGATTGCACGGGGGGGGTTGTTTAAATTAGGGGTATTACACAGGGGGGGTGTGCGGGTTACATTAGTGTGATTGCTTCGGGGACCCAGTTCCCTTTCCCAGGTTGATTTCTTGAAGTATGCAAGAGTGTTTGGTGTGATCAACAAGGGTAAGATTGGGGAAATAATTTTGTGAGGAGGTGGCATGGGTAATAGTAATCTCTGGGTCATCGGGGAGGTCCCCCAGGTTTGACGCAAATTGGTGTTGGCCGCTTGCCATACATAACAGTATAGCACATGGTATTGGGGAGGCCACAATTTGCTTTTAGTTGTTGAAAAGACTTCAACTGTCCCTCACCTATAATGTGGCAAAGAGAAGTAATTCAGCAAAATTTACATTGTGCTAGAGGTGTGTAGTTGAGTACAGAAACATTCAACTTGGTGAAAGCCAAATCTTATACCATATTCGCTTGCCTTAGGAGGTGGTTATGCATTTTATAAGAAGGTGGGATATATATGGCACCCCCACTATGAAGAAAACATTGCATACAGGGGCGGCCACGTCATGTGTGTTGCCATGATGTGGCGGCATTTCCTGCAGTATTTTCCAGAGAGTCCAGGATTCATCTGAATCCTATTCTACCCTCGTTCTCTTTACATGTGACCAGATTAGTGTTTGAAAGTTGAGGCCCCATACACACTATTAGATTTTCTGCAGATTTTTGTCTTGAGGTTTACCAAAACCATATAATATGAGGTCAAACCTTAAGAGTTTCAATTTGTATGCAATCAGGCAGGTCCTTGCACTACATGGGTTTGGTAAATCTGAAGACAAAAATCTGCAGAAAATCTAATAGTGTGTATGGATTCTAAGATTGGATGTTGCAGACCCAGATTTTTGCCCCCGAAGGCATATCTGCAGAGAAGGGAAGAGAGAGAAGGTAATATTCCTTATCTCATTAATCTTTGTAGCTATTTTTCTGTTGACTTGCATCATCTCTTTAAGGTACAGCCAGCAATCCTTTAACTTAAACGCCCAGTCCTGCTTTTGTGTGCATGAGAGAGGGAGATGTAAGGCAGGTCATAGCATGTTTTATTTTTCTACTCTTCAAGCTTTACCGTTCTTGTTTCCCTTTAATCTCCTCAGTGCAACTAACACCTTGCTCTCACAACCTGACATGGTGCTGAGGAGAATGACTGACTGGTGGGAGGGTCAGTGCCCAATTCTTTATCCTCCTGTGCCTTCTTTCACAGTATAAGTGTCCTCTATATGTCACATTGTTGCCTTCCTCAGGAGGAGCAGGACCTACGTACCCTGCAGGTGAAGAATAAGAAGTTGGCTGGCATGCTGGACCAGAGACAGGCCATAGAGGATGAACTTCGAGACCGCATTGAGACCCTGGAGAAACGGCAGGCCACAGATGATGCGTCACTTCTTATAATCAATCGTTACTGGAGCCAGGTCTGTGTTTTTTTGCATTCAAAATAATTCACAATTCTTAAAGGGACAATATAGTGAGTTTGCAGTGAGCACATATTTTGAGCTGTAGTCACTTTTACATGCTTACTGTTACATATTGTATTAAAGAGACCCTGCTGCTGAAACAAACCCATATTTTTATTTTTTTAAATGATAGGGCTCAAAGTTTCAAGTCCTAAGCTACTAGCCAGGCCTCAAGGGTTACTCGCCACCAGTTGCCCCGCCCCTAGACACTCCCTCCTAAATTTTATCTCATGAACTGACCCTAAAATGTTTTATTCTAACAACTTTATCCATGCCCATTTGTGCAGCCTCACCTGTGTCCATCAATGCAGCCTTTCCGTGTTCACCAATGCAGCTTACCTGTGCAGGGGAAGAGAGGAGGGAAATTGAGGGCCGGATGATTAGAGCGCCGAGGAACATAACAGCTTTCAATTGCTGTATGTGCTCGCCATCACATACAGCCCCGCCTCCTGGCGGGGGAACTTTGATATACATCACACGTCCTGGGATTGGACGGGTGATTTGTCTATCAAAGTCCCCAGACAAGGAGGAGGGGCTGTATGTGACAGCGAGTGTGGGGAACATACAGCAATTGAAATGAAAGCTGTGATGTTTCAGCCGCCTGCTCTCCTCTATGTTGCTCTCCGCGAACAGCTCCCATACAACCCCCGCATGTTGGCGGTTCTCGTGCCCAGCTCCCAGGCAACCCACCCTCGCCAGCCTGCAAAATGCGAGCAGGCGAGTGGAATTTTTGAGGGCTGTAATATAATATTTTAAGTGTTTAACCCCTTGCCCCACCTGTACACATATATGTGCCCTCACTGAAGTGGGTCTTCTTCTCTGAGGCCACATATATATGTGTACATGTGCAATCAAATATAAGGGCACCAAACTGACTGATTCTGTAGGTTAAAGCGCTGAAATCCCCCCTGCAAGACAATAGCATAATGTGCTAGTGCATCGCATACTAGCACATTATGAAATGCCTTCGATCGAGGCCCCCCCCGCAGCACGCCCGGTCACCGATGAGGGAGCTGACCATGTTCCCTCTGCATTTCTTCCGGGTTCGCTGGCTCCGGGGCTGTGAGAGCGCATGCCTGCTGACGTCAACGACTGCATGCAAGGTGAATATCTCCTAAACCGTGCAGGTTTAGGAGATATTCATTTTAACTACCGGTAAGCCTTATGGCTTACCTGTACATAGTTAGTCAGGTTGAAAAAAGACACAAGTCCATCCAGTTCAGCCAAATTTTACTGTGGGTAAAAATTACCAAGCGGAGGATACAACAAATTTAACCCTCACTATGCAATACAAGGCTTCTGCCCATTTTTAGTGCAAGCAACACTAAAACATATGTGCATGTTGGCACACCTACCTAAATTCCAAAAATTATAAAATTGGTGCTCCAGCTGAAAAATACATACAGTAACATAGACTTGAGTTTTATGTAATCCTGGAGTTACATTTTCCAGGTTGGGCAGAGCAACCTCCCTGCACAGAAGGACACTACTGTGAGAATTCCTTAGAGGTTTAATTTGTTTCCCTTGAAATAATCGGTATCATTAATATCAAAAGGGTCATCATAATTACATTTTGATCACCCTGTTCTGGTTATTAATTGATATTGGTTATCTCAGTCCACTTGGTATTACATTTGGTATATAGGTGTAGTTGGGAAACAAGATGCAAGTATCCCTCTACAGTGCCCAAGAATGAGACCCCTTTAAGATGTTGCCAAACATGTCTTAAAGACGTTACAGGAGCTAATAGCTGCATAACCAGTGGGAAACTTCAGAAGGCTCCAGGGAAGAAGCCAACTGGGTGCCCAAATACTTCAGCTAGTTCCATAGATACTGTATGTGAGAAAGAAGGCGAGGCCTGAGCCCTTTTAACAGAACCTCACCCTGCATCCCAGAGGGACAAAAGCCTCCCAACTGCATCAAGCTTCCTATCATGGGGGGGAGAAATGCACACCAATCACCGAGACATCAGTCTGAAAATCATCCAAAGTATTCTTGAAGAAAGCAAGGAGTGCAAGTTCAGTCAGCTGGAATGTAGAATAAATATATTAAACATGTGAGTGACTGGCATCTATCCAAAGCTGTTATTGGTACTGTTTTTTTGATAGACTGGCTCCAGTCTGGTCCGTCTCTACTCTCAAAGTTATATAGATCATGTATATTCTTTGTCCTCTTTCAGTTTGATGAGAATATTCGTATCCTCTTGGGACGCTACGACTTGGACCAGGACCTGGGGGAATTTCTCACAGAACGCAAAGCTTTAAGTATTCCAGAACCAGAACCAGACTCTGACAGTAACTCCGAACGCAAAGACAGTGAGAGAGGTGATTTTTATATTTCATATGTAAGCCTGCAGCTGCAGTCAGTAGAAGAGGAACTTCACTCGTCCCATTTGCCCCCCATACCCCCCATTTTATTATTTATGGAGTCCAAGAATGACACAAAGTTGATTTGGCTGCTATAAAAGTAGTACTTTGATATTTGGGTATAAAAGCATTGTTCTCAAATCTTCTCTATGCCTGTACTGTGGCACTCACCTCTTCTTCTTGGTTCCTTCTCTATGTAGGTGAAGGGCTTTCAGACCAGCCCCTCTCTTTCCTGGCTACTCTTGCCAGCAGCAGCAGTGAAGAGATCGAGTCTCAGCTGCAGGAACGTGTGGAGTCATCACGTCGTGCTGTTGCCCGCATAGTTTCGGTGTATGACCGGCTGCACACACGGCTAGACCAGCTCTCCTCCAAACTGGACAGTACAGGTAAGAATCGGCACAGATAGCTGCTGAAGCAAGAAACCAATTGCATATCAGCTGGCATATTTTCCAGTGGTGGTTAGAAATTTAAAAGGTGAAATCTGTGTAAGGTAGTCTTTCAGTCAGGTTCAGTCACCCCCTTTGTCCTTCATGTTTTCACAGGGGCAGGAAAAGAATTAAAGAATGGGTGAATTTTTCTCACTTCCTGTCTCTGTTGGGAGTGGGGACAATTTACCACAGGGCAGTAAAGGAAAAATGCCAAAAAAACATTGTGCGAATTTTAATTCTTCCTCCAGTGTTTTTGTCTGTATTTGCCTCACACACAGGTTGGAGATTACCTATCACTTTATGTCCTGACGAGATGAGGGGAAATCTCCCTAATACAAAAATAACAAGTGTTTACAATTAGGATGTAATGCACAGCAAACTTTTTATGTTGGCAGCACTTGGGTATGGCCAGCCCCTGACATTGCCACGCTGCCCTTTTTATGTTTTGCAGCTTCAGATGTTGTAACGAAAGTTTTTCTTAGCTAGTACATAGGTTGCTGCTCTTTAGGAGATAATTTCAAAGCTCAGTGATTAGTGCTGTGTACCCACTTTCCAGGTGGGTACAGGTAGAAGCATTAGGTACTGATATTTTCATCCAATTTCAGGAGAACAGCTAAATATACAAATGAATTACTTATTTGGGAGATGTTTTACCTGCCAAATAATATAATTTCTATCGCTCCTGACCTGAATTTAACACAGCTCTGCCACTAAGCCCAGCCCTGTCTTGCAGGGCAGGACATGACATCTGAATTTTCTTTGCTGCAGTTAGGTAACACAGGTTTTGCAAGCTCTTGTCCCTCACTAAGCTTGTACAGTAAAAAGAGAAACGGCACTGATTTGGATATCTCCTCTTCTCAGCATGGCCCTTGTTGGCACATGAGAACTACAACACAACTGATCCTTGTGGTGTATTTTACCCTATCCAGCCTGAGCTGTATTGTACAAAGGCTGCAGGAGGCTGATGCCAAATCAAATTTAGGTGTTTGCATGGTGTACAAAGACCATTCACGTCAGGCCATTGCTGAAGGTTACTACAGTACCAGTGTTAATTTTGGCAGCAAATTTCTATTCTGGGACTAAAATGGCATTTTAGTTTTAGTCCCATTTTAGTCTTCTGCAAGTGTTCTAATCGTATTTAGTCGACTAAAATCTCCATTACATTTTAGTTAAATAATGCATTGTTTAAGCACTTCTCTAGAATTTCAAAACCCATTATACACTCTTCTGGAGTAAAAAAAAAAAACTGTTATTTATGGTTTGAACAAACTACACAGACACAGATTTGGCCATTATATAATGCTGCACAGTGCTGGATGGTGGTCTGAGGGATGGCCTGTAATCCACAGTGCCCTGGATGCCACTGCCAGTGGTCCGAGGAGGCCTGTAATGCGCACACACAGTGCTCTGGATGGACAGTGGTCTGAGGGGAGGCCTTAGGCCTGCTGTAATAGTAATGTACACTAGTACTACACACTCTGCTCTGCTTTGGACATGGGTGCCTGACTGTCATCTCGTGAGTCGAGACTCAGGAGTGGGACAGTCTCGTCAGGACTCGGGAAGCCTCACTGTAATGCACATACAGTGCTGCTCTAGTCTCTGGCAGTTGTCGCAGTGCAGACAGTTACTTCAATTCGCTTGCTTGCTGGGAGCGGGAGCAGGCGGAGCTCCGTGAAAACGAAAAGTTAGTTCATGAGGGTAAACGTCCCTGCCTCAGTTCTTTATCGTATATCACGGGACACAGAGTTAGGCAAATATTCCTTACTTACTGGGTTATACGACATCTCTAGGTGAATGGACACTGGTAGACAAACTCTTAGACAGGAAGTCCGCCCCTATATAACCCCCTCCCATACAGGAAGTACTTCAGTTATTTACCAGTGTCTGTAAGCTGGATGGGCATGTTTGTTTGAGCTCTCTCGAGCGCCAGGTCCTGAGTCCCAAAAACGGTTCTTGGATGAATCAAGGAATTGACCGGTTCCATTTGAGAAAAGCTTATATGCTTAAATAGATGGTACCCGAGCCTTGCAAAGAAGGACCCTGTTGACAAGAAACTGGAGTCACTATTAAGGGCTTCCTTTTCTTTGGCTGGTTCAGCTATTCAGCCAGCTGTCGCAGCAATAGCAATCTGCCAGTCTCTAAGGGATCAGGTCAGATGGCCTGACAGGCCTAACCAAGAGGAGGATTCAGCTGAAAATGGGGTGGTTTTACCTCAAGCACTGTGTTTTGCTGTAGATGCCTTGAAGGACTCAATACAGCAAGTCTCTCATCTGGCTCTCCTGTCTGTACACATGTGCAGACTTTTGTGTGGCTTAAGAACTGGTCAGCCGGGCTTCTATGTAAGAAGTTGTTGGCAGGGATCCCCTTCCATGAGGAACGCTTGTTTGGTGATGAATTTGGACAAATATATCCAAAAGATTTCTTTTTTTTTTTTTAAATCAGAGAGATTTAAATTTTTTTTTTAAGAACATACACAACATAAGAAAAACACTACAACAAAAACAAACACAAAATAGGAAATCCAAAAGATTTCTGGACGGAAGAGCTCTCTACTTCCTGTGAAGAGAAGGACTAGGCGTCCCTCGTTTAAAACCTCAGGGACCGCTTCTTCAGGTGTCTCGACGCCAAGGCAATTCCGCTGCCAACAGGGTGCTAGAGCCGGGAGCAAGCCACAGAGCCAGGGCCAGAAGAAACCCTGGGTCCAAAACTCTTCTAAACCTGGCACCAAGCCCTCCTTTTTGAGGGGGACGCTCCCACTCTATCGGGTGGGGGGAAGGCTGCTTCACTTTGCGGACATTTGGAGAACAGTGGTTCAGGTCGAGTGGGTCACCTCGACAGTATCCCGCAGTTACAAGCTGGAATTGCGGGGGTATCTTCCTCAGAGGTTTTTAAGATCCAGTGTTCCTTTAGATCCTCCAAAAAGAGATTGTTTCAGATACTAGATCATTTAGTGCATCAGGGAGTGATTATACAGGTTCCTGTATCCGAAAGGGGTCTTTTTGAGGGTACTTTCTAGCCTCCAGCGATATCAAGGATGTGTATTTGCACGTACCTATTGTTAAACCTCATCAGAGAATCCTACAATTTGCAGTAGATGAACATCATTTCCAGTTTGTGGCTCTGCCCTCCGGGCTTGCCACAGCACCCCGAGTGTTTACAAAGGTCCTAGCACCAGTACGCAGTCTTTTAAGGGCCCAGGGAATCTTGGTGCTCAGATACTTGGACAACGTCCTGCTCAGAGATCACTCTCTGCAGCCCTAGAACAGAGCGTAGCCTGCACAGTACGGTGTTTAAAAAAACCTGGGCTGGGTCATAAATACAGAATTTTCAGACCTGAGGCCAGCTCAGTCTCTGAAGTATTTAGGTCTGATCCTAGATACAGTCCGGGCAAGGGTATTTTTGCCACCTGTAAGGATCTGTGCCCTGAAGAATCAGGTGCGTCAGGTAAGAGGCACCAGGCAACCCTGCATTCATCTCTGTATGAGTGTTCTTGGAAGGATGGTGTCCTCCTTCGAGGCAGTTCTCTATGCCCAATTCCTTTCCAGGCTTATACAACAAGAAATCTTTTCAGCTTGGAACAAGAGAATGCAAGCCCTGGATTACCCCATGTCCTTATCTCCTCAGGGCGCACTTAAGCCTAAGCTGGTGGCTCCAGGATCAGAACCTGTGAAAGGGGACCTCCTGGTGTCTTGGAGAGTACTGACCCTGGACACCAGTCTCTCTGGCTGGGGAGCGACCCTGAAAGGGCTCACAGCTCAGGGGAGATGATCAAGAGCAGAGCCTGACCATCAACATCTTGGATTTGCGGGCGATGCGTCTGGCCCTATAGTCCTGGGCGGTGGAGCTTCCGGACTGCCCTATCGGCGTTCAGTCCGACAATGTCACTGCGTGGCCTATATCAACCACCAAGGCAGTACCAGAAGCTGTTCAGCTCAGGAGGAGGGGAATCGCATACTAGCATTGTCAGAGGGACATGTGCCGGTTCTATCTGCGTTCCATATCCTGGGGGTAGAGAACTGGAAGGCAGATCATCTCAGCCACCATCAGGTCTGCCAGCGGGAATGGTCCTTACCCCCGAACGTGTTTTGGGAAATTTGCCAGCGATGGGAATGGCCAGATGTCGATCTATTGCCATCCAGGTTCAACAACAAGCTACATCAGTTTGTGTCCCAAACAAGGGATCCCCTGGCAATCAGAGCAGATACTCTGGTAGTTCCATGGAGCCAGTTCACCCTGGTTTATGCTTTCCCCCCGATCGCTCTCCTTTTCCATTTTTTGCGCAGGATTCAGGAAGAGGGGGTTCCAGTCATCCTAGTGACAACAGCCTGGCCCAGAAGGTCCTGGTTCCCAGAGATCGTGAGATATGCACTAGATGGGCCATGGGCACTTACGCGCCACCCCAATCTACTGTCTCAATGTCCTATATTCCACCCAATTTACAGTCTCTAAATTTGATAGCATGACTGTTGAAGCCAGGGTGTTGAAGGATCGTGGCATCTTGGGACCAGTTTATCTCGGCATCTCGGGCTGTTTAACCCACTATAACATTTTTGGGCTGTGGTAGGAAGCCAAACCAAGGGGCGAACACTTGCACACTGTAAGAGGTAGTCTGTCCAGCAAAAAATGTAACCCAAAAATGTAACCAAATATAATTGCTGGATTCTTCTTTCCTTTTTTTTATGGGGGTAATGTTTTCTCCCTTTTTATTTGGCCAGGAAAGCGGTAACTAGGAAGATCTATCATAAGGTCTGGAAGACTTGTATTGCTTGGTGTGAAGCCAGAAAGTGGCATCCTCGGAAATACATGATTGGGAGAATTCTCACTTTTCTACAGTTGGCTGTGGAATGCAGATTTGGCTTTGAGTAGAATCGGGGGTCAGATTTCAGCCTTGTCAGTATTCTTACAAAGGCCTTTATCCTCCCATTCACTGGTCCGAACCTTTATGCAGGAGGCAAATTGTTTTGCTCCCCCCCCCCATTAGGTCACCTATGTGTCCTTGGGACTTAAACTTGGTGTTGTCTGTGCCAGAAACAGCCATTTTAGCCTATCGAGGAAATTCCATTAGTCTTGCTGTCACGCAGGCTAGTCTTCCTGATGGCCATTACCTCGGGTAAAAGGGTTGTGAATTTGGCGGCCCTTTCATTTTGGAAACCATACTTAATCCTTCACCATGACATGGTGGTGTTGCGTCCTATTTAATCCTTCTTGCCAAAGGTGGTGTCTGCCTTTCATCTGAATCGGGACATTGTTTTGACTTACTTTTTCCTCGCCGCCTCGTTCAGCGGAGAGCAGACGACTGCTTTCCTTAGACGTAGTCCAGGCAGTCAGTTTATTTGTCTAGATCTGCAGAGGTCTGAAGATCAGACTCCTTTTTTGTTTTACCAGAAGGACCCAAGAAGGGGCAGGCAGCTTCCATTACACATTGAGTCCATCAGTTGGTCATTCAGGCCTATGATCTGAAACGTAAGGTGTGTGGGAACCTCCTGGGCTTTTTGCCATCAGGTATCTAGCTCAGATTTGTAAGGCTGCTACCTGGTCTTCAGTGCATATGTTCACAAGATTTTATCAGGTGTATGTTAGAGCAGCTGAGGATTCAGCTTTTTGGCCATAGTGTGGTACAGGCTGCTGTATAAAGTCTGATGGCTATTTTGGCAGGGTTTCTCCCTCCCCTCAAGGCTATTGCTCTGGGACATCCCAGTAAGTAAGGAATAATAGCCTAACTCTCTCTCCCATGATAAAGAAAATTTTGATTTTTTTTCGTCATACTTATCTGTAAAATCCTTTTCTTTGAGTACATCATGGGACACAGAGGTCCCTCCCCTCTTTTTGAGTATTCAGTGCTTGCTACAAAACTGAACTACTTCCTGTATGGGAGCGGACTTCCTGTCTAAGACTTTGGTCTACCAGTGTCCACTCACCTAGATATGGCGTATAACCCAGTAAGTAAGGAATTATAGCCTAACTCTGTGTCCCATGATGTACTCGAAGAAAATAATTTTACAGGTAAGTATGAAGAAAAAACCCTATTTTTGTTTGTTTTGTTTTTTTGTCCCGTTTTCGTTAACGTCATAGTTTTTGTCAGTGGCTGAAAATGTGCTGTATGTTTTTCGTTTAGTTTTCATCAATGTAAAAATGCCGCTGACGAAAACATTTTCTGTGGTAGGAAACCAAACCAAGGGGCAAACGCTGTAAGAGGTAGTCTGTCCAGCAAAAAATGTAACCCAATATAATTGCTGGATTCTGCTTTCCTTTTTTTTTATGGGGTAATGTTTTCTCCCTTTTTATTTGCAGAGCCATCTCAGATAGAAGAAGCTGTCAAGGAGATAGACTCTCTGTTGTCCAACGAAAATGTGCGTTTGCAGGAAGTGTGCAGCCGTTTACAGGAGAAACAACAAAATATGACTCAAGAGGTCAGCAGAGGCTGTTTATTTTTGTTACATATATTGTATTAAATTGAACCAGTCAGTCACTGTATGCTTAATATTGACTGCTATAATTGTATGATGAAATTCACCACAAGGCGTCAGTTCATAGTATTTGCCTGTGAATACTTCCAGCTCAGTGCTGATATAGACTTTGGTAATGCCCCCCCCCCCCCCCCCCGCATTACATTCTGGTGTGGTATGCTTGCCCAATTAAACAAAATATTTTAATGACAAAGGTTCATGATCAATCCTGATTTTTGTGGTGCGGTCACCTTCCACAGAGTCATAGTATGTTTGCTTGGCTAAAGCGAAGCAGACGATTTACTTTTGGCTGAAAAATATAGGATATATAGTAAGAGAATACAATTGGTGAAAATTAGGAGTTAAAGGATCAGTAGTTCAAGAGAAAGCTACAGCTTAAATTAAATGCAGTGAGGCTGCCATTCCCATAAAATGGCAACAAGAAAATAAAGTGGGGTAAACCCAAACTTGATTTTTACGGGAAAAGTCAGGTTGCTTACAGTGCATCCAGAAAGTATTCACAACTCTTCACTTTTTCCACATTTTATGTTACAGCCTTATTCCAAAATGGATTAAATATGTTGTTATTTTCTTAAAAATTCTACAAACCATACCCCATAATGACAACGTGAAAGAAGTTTGTTTTGAAATCTTTGCAAATTTATTAAAAATATAAAATGAAAAAAATCACATGTACATAAGTATTCACAGGCTTTGCTCAGTACTTTTGTTGAAGCACCTTTGGCACCAATTACAGCCTCAAGTGTTTTTGAATATGATGCTACAAGCTTGGCATGCCTATTTTTGGGCAGTTTTTCTAATTCTTCTTTGCTCCATCTCTTAAGCTTCTCTTAAGCTCCATCTGGTTGGGTGGGGAATGTCAGTGCAAAGCCATTTTCAGATCTCTCTAGAGATGTTCACTAGGATTCAGGTCTGGGCTCGGGCTGGGCCACTCAAGGACATTCACAGAGTTGTCCCGTAGCCACTCCTTTGTTATCTTGGCTGTGTGCTTAGGGTTGTTGTCCTGTTGGAAGATGAACCTTCACCCCAGGCTGAGGTCCACAGCGCTCTGGAGCAGGTTTTCATCAAGGGTGTCCTTGTACATTGCTGCATTCATCTTTCCCTCGATCCTGGTTAGTCTTCCAATTCCTGCCGCTGAAAAACATCCCCACAGCATGATGCTGCCACCACCATGCTTCATGGTAGGGATGGTATTGGCCAGGTGATGAGCGGTGCCTGGTTTCCTCCAGCCATGACGTTTGTCATTCAGGCTAAAGAGTCCAATCTTTGTTTTCATCAGAGCAGAGAATTTTGTTTCTCATGGTCTAAGAGTCCTTTGGGTGCCTTTTTGGCAAACTCCAGGTGGGCTGTCATGTCCCCTTTACTGAGACGTTTCCACTCTACCGTACAGGCTTGATTGGTGAAGTGCTGTTAAGATGGTTGCTCTTCTGAAAGGTTCTCTCTCCACAGAGAAACGCTGGAGCTCTGTCAGTGACCATTGGGTTCTTGGTCACCTCCCTGATTAAGGCCCTTCTCCCCCCGATCACTCAGTTTGGCCAGGTGGCCCACCCTAGGAAGAGTCCTGAACTTCTTTCATTTACGGATGATGGCGGCCACTGTGCTCATTGGGACCATCAATGCTGCAGAAATTTTTCTGTACTTTTCCCCAGATCTGTGCCGCAATACAATACTGTCTTGGAGGTCTACAGACAATTCCTTGGACTTCATGACTTTGTTTGTGCTCTGACATGCACTGTTAACTGTGTGACCTTGTATAGACAGGCGTGTGTCTTTCCAAATCTTGTCCAATCAACTGAATTTACCACAGGTGGACTCCAATCAAGTTGTAGAAACATCTCAAGGATGATCAGTGGAAACAGGATGCACCTGAGGTCCATTTTGAGTGTCATGGCAAAGACTGAATACTTATGTACATGGGATTTTTATTTTTTTATTATAAATTATAAGATTTCAAACAAACTTCTCTCACATTGTCATTATGGGGTATTGTTTTGTAGAATTTTGAGGAAAATAATGAATTCAATCCATTTGGGAATAAGGCTGTAACATAAAATGTGGAAAAAGTGAAGCGCTGTGACTACTTTCCAGATGCACTGTATATCCTCAGCTTCTTAACTTCAATAAGTTTTTATTATTTTTGAACAGAGTAACAAATAAAAAGAGGTAATACAAACAGACAAATTTTTGTGTCCAAGATATCAAAGCACAATATTAGAATGAAGTATACATTTAACATGTAGTAGCGATCAATGATACGATATTCTACATTTTAAGATAAAGATTGTTCACGTGGAGGTCCCTGTTAGTTGATGGGGTCGTTGCTAGGAGCAGATAGTGTCCCCCCCGGCACCCCCTTCGGGAACTAGCTGTGCCTTGGGGGAGGGCCCCACCCCCCCCCACCCCTGTTAAGTTAAAAAGGGACCTCTTGCGCTACTATTCATCCTCAGCTTCTTAAATCTTTGGATTTACTCCATTATTTGGAAATACGTTTTTTGCTGACCTGCCTATGTATATTTTCATAATATGTCCAGTTGGAGTTCCCCAGGATTATTTTTAGCCCATCTCTACATAAAATGTGTTTCATACAGAAACATTTCAAATGAAGAAGTAGAAAATGGGAGTTTTGAGGTGCAAATTGATCAGATTGAAGGGGAAAAAAAAAGATTAATACATTTTATTTAAAAGAGATCATTAACCACTTTCAGACCGGACCAATTTGCAGCCAAAGGACCAGGCCCCTTTTTGCGATTCGGCACTGCGTCGCTTTAACTGACAATTGCGCGGTCGTGCGACGTGGCTCCCAAACAAAATTTACGTCCTTTTTTTCCCACAAATAGAGCTTTCTTTTGGTGGTATTTGATCGCCCCTGCGGTTTTTATTTTTTGCGCTATAAACAAAAATAGAGCGACAATTTTGAAAAAAATGCATTATTTTTTATTTTTTGCTATAATAAATATCCCCAAAAAATATATAAAAAAACATTTTTTTTCCTCAGTTTAGGCCGATACGTATTCTTCTACATATTTTTGGTAAAAAAAATCGCAATAAGCGATTATTGATCGGTTTGCGCAGAAGTTATAGCGTTTACAAGATAGGGGATAGTTTTATAGCATTTTTATTAATATTTTTTTTTTATTATTAATGGCGGAGATCTGCGATTTTTTTTTTTTTTTTTGTGACTGCGACATTATGGCGGACACATCGGACATTTTTGACACATTTTTGGGACCATTGTCATTTTTACAGCAATTAATGCATTTAAATGCACTGATTTCTGTATAAATGACACTGGCAGTAAAGGGGTTAACCACAAGGGGACAGTGAAAGAGTTAAGTATGCCTAGGGGTGTGTTTTTTACTGTGGGGGGGCGTGGCTGTCAGCTAGTGAATGCTGATCTCTGCTCCAATCACAGGGAGCAGAGATCGGCGTCACTAGTTGATAGGCAGAACGGGGAGATGCTGTTTATCTCGGCATCTCCCCGTTCAGCCGCTCCGTGAGACGATCGCGGGAGTCCCCGCGGCGATCGAGTCCGCGGGGACTGCGGCCGGACTCACGGGGGTCCCGACCGGTACGGGAGCGCGCCGCTCCCGATGGCACGGACAGGCTAAAGGAGGGACGTATATATACGCCCTCCTGCCTGTACGTGCCATTCTGTCGACGTATATTGTCGTGCGCCGGTCGGCAAGTGGTTAAAGTGTAATAATAAAACCAACAAGAATAAATTCATACGGTCGTTGTACAAAAGTTTTTAGACTCTACATGTTTCGCCAAGATCATGGCTGCCTCAGTAGATTCTAAACAAAAAAATTATATAAATTCACGAAAGAGAGAGAGAGAGAGACTCTCTCTCTCTCTCTCTCACCCCAAATGTAAACATGACTCCAGAGGACTAGCACAACAGCTCAGCAAAGTATCAGTGAATGTAAGAGAATGTAAGTCCCTTATTTGAACCTGCAGAAACATAAAACCAATTATAATTGGACACAATTAAGTCCAATTAGGCATACAATTGTTGCCTATCTAATCCATTATACCTACCATGTTCCAGCAATTGGCCATGGAAATAGGGGAGTTCAACAAACATTCTTGTCACTAATGGGGAGATGAATACTTCAAAACTAATGTAAAGCTTGATAGAAGAGCAAGCTGTTTAATCTAGAGAATCATACAACTATAGAGAATACATCTCAACTAATCAAGCATAGTGAATCCATATAGGCTTATCTTGTAGCCATCTTACCCCAATGTAGACAATCCCTCAATAGTAAGACAAGGTTTTCCCCTTTTTCCCATACACCAATACAGTCCAGATAGGACAAAGCAGATCCAAACAGCCGTGTATATTGTAAATGCGATATTGCGGCAGACAGATCAGACATTTTTGAGACGTTTTTGGGACCATTGAGAACTATACAGCGACCAGTGCTATAAAAATGCACTGATTACTGTATAGATGTCACTAGCAGGGAATGGGTTAACACTAGGGGGCGATCAAGGGGTTAACTGTGTTCCCTCACTGTGTTCTAAATGTAGGGGGGTGGGACTGTCTAGGAGGAGAGAGAGATCAGTGTTTATACATAGTATGAACACACGATAGAGACACGATCTGTCTCTACTCCCCTGAGAGAACCGGGAGCTGTGTGTTTCACACATCCCGGTTCTCGCTCTGTCACGAGCGATCTAATACTAACAGATAAAGGGCTTAAGGAATGGGGGAGAGAGGGAGAGAGGATCCACCATCTCGTATCACCTATTTAACAATCCCACTCAGTGCTCTTATACCAAAAAATAAATAATATAATATAATATATATATATATATATATATATATATATATATATATATATATATATATATATATATATATATATATATATATATATATAAAAATCACTCCATTAAAAGAGAACACATTCAATTGCAAAAGGCAGCGCTCTGCATATTACAATGTAGATAAACCGCTATTACTCTTACTATATCAACACAGGCAGGTTGAGAGAGGGAGACATCCATATTAAAGGGGAACTCTTCCATTAAAGGACAAGCCCAATTTCCATGGATGCCGCTTAAACATCAAGCATATTCAGTATCTGCAACGCGGCACTGTTGATTGATCATCCATGGCCCAATTTGTTACACAGTATATTCAAATAGGGAGATAAAAAATGGGAGAGTGGAAAACATTTGGCGCCAATCCCCAATTGGTTACTCAAACTGCATACCCAGAATGAAGCCCTGGGCATCAGTATGACCGCCCACTCCGCCAATAGCTACCCAGTGTTAATTTTGGCGGCAAATTTCGTTTTAGTTTTGGGACTAAAATGGCATTTTAGTTTTAATCTCATTTTAGTCTTCTGCAATTGTTTTCTAGTTGTAGTCGTATTAGTCAAGTACATTTTAGTCGACTAAAATGTCCTACGTTATAGTCGACTAAAATCTCCAGTACATTTTAGCCGACTAAAATCTAATAGGTTTAATTAAATTGTAATGCATTGGTTAACATTTCTCTACAATTTACAAACTCATTATATACTGCTGGAGTGAAAAATGTAATGTTATTTATGATGGCATTGAGGTATGAACATGCACTACAGACCAATGTTAATTTTAAAGTCAAATTTCAATTTAGTTTTAGTCTTTTGACTAAAATGCCATTTTAGTTTTAGTCGTATTTTAGTCAACTAAAATAATCATTTAGTCGACTAAAATGTTTTAGTCGACGAAATTAACACTGTAGCTACCCACTGAGCTTGTATGAGTCTGCTGTAATACCTGATATCACCAACAGGTAAAATCTCTAAGTTAGTATTTACAGTCAGAGCACCCTCTAAAATTATGCACAATCTCAAGGTACTCCATTCTGAAATGTAAAAAATGAAACAAATAGTTTTTCTGAACACAGCAAAATCCATTACATGTACGTGATTTATTCTTCCAAAGTAACTTGCACACTGGTACTGACTAGTATTGCAATGTTTCTTTTTCTCACTCGGCAAATGTGACCCCAGTGCTGACGGAGAGGGGCACACAAGGATGCTATGTAGGCACCGCTCCCTCCTTATCAACCGATAATGTCATTGGTTGTTAGGATGCCAGCGACAGGAAGGTTGTAATGGTGCACAATTAAAACCTGTGACTTTGTGTAACTAAAAGGCAGGCTTGAACCACCAGCTGGCTTGTATACAATTTTTGGGCAAGTTGTAGACATTTTGCCAAGGCACCCTGCTTGAAAAATACAATCAAGTGCTACCCTTCGTGTGTGTGTGTGTTATATAGATAGAGATATATATCTCCATCTCTATCTCTCACGCTCTTCAAAATAAAACATGTGATAAATACTCAATTAATTTAACGTGAAAAGTATCCAATGAAAAACCATAAAAGTGATATTAAAGATCATCCAATGTGTCCTTTACACTTAAATTATATAACCCCACAGATAAATGTCTCTACCAAATCCAAGTTGAGATCTGGATCAAGTATTTCTTGACCCAGATGTCAATATATGCTTCAGCAAACTGCGTAGTGGACTACAAAACACCTCCTTCCCAAAACACAAATCCTGTGCTCTTTGTGCTTACACTCAAATTATACAGTTTTTCACCCTGGTTGAAAATGTCTGCTTTAACTGATGAGCATTGTTCTAGAATAAAGCAGTTCATGTGTTGTAGCTTCTTGAATGATTGTGTTTCAATTTGCTGACCTGAAAATTCAAAATCAGGCTTGCAATTGTTGCTGCTGCTTGTAAGCTGATGGGTGAATGAGCAGGGTAATATAGGAAGGATAACAGGAGTGACAGGAATTGGGGAGGATATTATCATTATTAGGCGGTAATTGTTCTTCCAAAGGTAGATGGGATGCTGGCCATGGGCATGGATTGTGCAGAACTACCGGTTACCCTCCTGCTGGAATGCAGCTATATGACACAGCATTTCAGCCTCATTCTTAACTATATCTGCTTCCTTTTCATTTGTTCAGTTCACTCAGCTGCAGTCCCGGTTGGAGAATGCGGAATCCCGTGTCTCACACCTGGATGGCCTCATTGAAGATCTACAGTGGGACATCGACAAGGTCCGCAAAAGAGAGCAGCGCTTGAACAGACACTTGTCTGAGGTCCTTGAGAGGGTAAGATACAGACTTGTGTTGTTGGTGACAGGCCTCAATTTCATCGAAGCTTCTGTAATTACAGCAGTCTGTCTTTCTGGGGCAAAAAAACACAAACCACTCTTTTTTTTTTTGCTGCACATTTAAAATGTTTGTATGTGTCAAAAGTGGTGTGTACAACATGACTTGGACAGATGAGTTTCTCCAGAGGCTTTGGTAAATGAGGTCCAGTATGTCTTTTCAATGATCAGGTGCCTCAAAGTTTTTTCTGTGTCTCCCTTAGGTGAATTCGAAAGGCTACAAGGTGTATGGTGCTGGTAGCAGCTTGTATGGAGGAACAATTACCATCAACTCAAAGAAGGTAAAGCAAAGCATAAAAGCTAGGGTGAAAAAAAGGATACCATGTCAGTCTGACCCCCTTTTTTCTCCATATTGTGGGACTATAAAGCTCAGCACTTCAGATTAAAGTGGTTGTAAATCCACTTTGAAAAAAAACAAAAAAACAAGCTCATTATGTAATACTCACTTGAGATCAAAGCCCTCGCTGCGGTGCCCGTACACCGCACCGGCCAGCGACATCACTCCCAGGGGGTTACTTCCGGGTATCGCGGCAGTAACGGCACACTCACTGAAGCAAACGGCACGTACGTGCCATTGCTTCAGTTTGCTTCAGTGCATGTGCCAAAGTTTTTGGCACATGCAAATACAGGATATCCAGGGTAGCTACAGGTAAGCCTTATTATAGGCTTACATGTAGCAAAAAAGTGGTCTGTAAGGGTTTACAACCACTTTAACTACAGGGTTCAGTCTTTAACCGCTTTTTGACCAGTGGTCATTGCAGCTCAGACCAAATTTAGCAGCGTCTGGCAACTTGACATAACTTTTTGAATCCTCATTTCTACCCTGTTTTAGGACCCCCAACTGTACATGTACATCCTACAGAAACTGTGCTCCTGTAACTGCACTGTTATTGGACAAGGATAATCACAGGCAAAAGGTACAGAGCCAATGAGCGTGGCTCCGTACCAAGTGATCATTGTGAGCTATCACAGCATCATAGTGTAAAGACAGGTTGCAGTTAGCAGCTGAACCTCATTTACTGGCTGGTGATCAGAAAGCACTGTTTGCTCTCACATGCTTATCGGTGTGTTGGAGGAAAGAGCCTCCTGAGCATCAGCCTGCACCAGTCATTCACCCCTCTCCTGCATAAGTCAGTCTGTTTTTTGTGTTTGGAGTTTTTTTTTGGCTCTGTTGTGTGGCTTGGCCCTCTCTTTTCAGCTGAGATTTTTACCACTGTTTTGTGTAAGATTGTATTACCCATTTATATACTGACTGATCCCAGAGTCCACTAGCATGCGCCTGCACGCTCTTCTGCAGGTCCTATATCTGACTTGTCCACAGCCTTAATGGAAATTGACTGCAGAGATGAAGTGTGTACTACTCTAAAACTACAGGATCAGCCTATTGCTTCTACAGCTGCTGTTTCTAGTCTTGGGTTATTTTAAAACTCTTATGGCCACAAGGACTTTCCCTTTGCACTCCTTAGAGATTAGAAACCTCCCGACAAGCTGTTTTCTCACCCTAAATATGTATTAGCCTTGTGTTAGTTTTTACGAGTTTTGTGCAGAAGTGGTCAGTCTCCACTGTTGTTTTGGCAGTGTCCCCTTTTAACAAGGTGCTTACTATTCCGATCAAGGACATGCCTATCTTTAAGAACTCGATCGATAAGCAGTTGGAAGCCCTTTCTAGAGCTTTCCTGGCAGGGATAATGAGTGAAACTACACTTTTAAACTGCACAGTCTATTTACCTTAGGTAAATTAGCCCCAGCATTTTGCATCCATTTAGAAGCCAAAACTGAAGCATATTTATAAGGGGATGCCCGGAATTTTACTTTTAGCTCAGAACAGATTTCTGGGAAAAGCAGTGAACCAATTGCACAAGCAGAAAATTAGATTTCTGGTATGTTAGTGAACTACTCTTAGCATAACGTGTCCATGGTAGATACTATTATACTAGTTATCTAAGCCTTTGGCAATGGTGGAAGTACCGCCTTGCTGTTACAAAGTTTGCTTCATCCAGTGCTCCATCCTTGTTGACAAAAGATGGGTGTATGTGATGTTAGGCGTACAGACTGTGGGTGTAATTTAGCTTGTGATTGGCCATGCCACCTCGGATCCATGCATGCAGTTTCTCGCATGCCTGTTGTCCAAGCAATCTGAATGCCATTAACAGAAGACTTTGTGCTTCTCTCAGGGTTCTTTTAATTGTGGTACCTAAGACCTGTCCAGTAGGGTAAATTTTATTTTTTTAATTTATTTTTTCTGCAGTTTGAAGAAATGACCAATGAAGTTGACATGAATAAAGAGCTTGCTGTAAATCGCCTTCAAGAACTGGATAAGCTCAAGCAAGACTTGCATGAAGTGACTTCAGAGAACAAGGACTTGCAGGTTAATTCTTTAGTTCTTCTTCCTTACCCAATGACTTCTTTGCTTCTGTAGTTTGGAACCATCTGTAAATGACATTTCTCTTGAATGTTCATTAACACTTTTCTAAAATGTAAAAAACTAAACTAATAATTTTACATAATGCAGCAACATCCATACACGTGGGCCACCCAATATTAGAGACGATTTATTCTTCCAAAGCAATACCCATTTGCACACTGGTACTGAAGTATTCCAATGTTTCTCCTTGCTCACACAGCTAATGTGACCCCAGTGCTGACAAAAAGGCAAACAAGGATACTGTGCTTCATGCTGTTCATCATTGGTTGTTAGGATGCCGCCGGCAGGAAGGTTGTAATGGTACACAATGAATACCTGTGGCTTTATGTAACTAAAAGGCAGGTTTGATCCAACTTCTGGCTTATATAAATTTTTTTGGCATTTTGCCAAGGCACCCCTGAAGAAACCTGAAGGCACCCTAGTTAAAAAAAATTCTGCTCTAGGGTATAAGCTCTGTCTCTAAGAGGTTGGACACTAAACTAAAGCACATGTGTGGTGTTCTTCCCTGCTTGTTAGGCAGTCTTGGTACATGGACACAAGTAGGTGAGCAGTGCAGCTTCGCTGGTGTAAATTAAGTGTTTGTAAGATGCTTTCGTCATAGTTACATAGTTAGGTTAAAAACAGACCATCCAGTTCAACCACAAATAAAAATAAAAAAATAATATCATACAATCCCATATACCCCATTCTATACCCACAGTTGATCCAGAGGAAGTCATGTGACTGTAGGAACTTTCTGTATTGTAAAGGCTTTCAACTCTGACAATTTTTTTTTTCCCCCGTGCTGTACAGGAGCAACTGTCAAGATCAGTAGAGGACAATGTGCGGGTGTCTCCAGAGTACCGCTGCATGCAGTCACAATTCTCTGTCCTGTACAATGAGTCACTGCAGTTAAAAGCGCAGTTGGATGAGGCTCGTTCTCTACTGCATGGGACACGCGGCAATCACCAGCGTCAGCTAGAGCTCATTGAAGTGAGTATACCACTACACCTTTTAAATGATCTCTGCTTTCACAGAAGAAAATGCAACAAAAAAATTGCAAATGTAGTCTGTAGAGCTACACTCAAAGTATATCCAAAGTGTTTTTTTGATAGCTTTGAATGGTTAAAACCCTTATACTTTTTTTTTTTTTTTTTTTTTTTTTGTGCATTTTGGGGAGATTTTTTTTCACTTCTAGTCTTGAGACACCATATAAAGTGAAAGATAATCAATCCAAAGGGATCAAAAAATTAAACAAGTGTCACTGGAACAATTGTTTCCATTCGAGGATCTCCCTACTACTCCAATTCTATTTAGCCAAGCCCATTCAAACCAATTGGGAACAAGCTTTTAAAATCTTGTAAGTCCAAAGGAATGTATGTACGCTTTGTTTGACACTTGGGGCTCTTTCACATGGGGCGGATTAGTGCAGATCCGCCCCGTGGATATCCGCTTGCTCAGGGGGTCTCCGCTGAGCAGGAAGATGACAGGTCCGTCTCTGCACTCTGAGCAGGGACGGACCTGTCACAGCACCGCTCTCCCCTATGGGGGATCGGGTGACGACAGACCGCAGAGTCCTGTTGTCATTCGATCCGCTCTGCAGACGGATGGAAAAATAGGGTTTTCCTCCCTCTGCAGAAACGGACCATAGCGGGCACGTACGAGATCGGGTGTCAGCGGATGCTCATCCGCTGACGCCCGCTATCCCATAGGGATACATGTATGTCCGTTTTTCATCCGAGTGAAAGAGCCCTTAGACTGCGATTGAGTTTCAATCACTAGGCTAACAGGTGGCCAGAGGTGGGCGAGAGTAATGTTCATTTGGTGCATTGAATGGTGGGATTTGTAGTGAAGTTTTCTTTTGTACTAGTTTCTCCACAGGAGCCTGGGTAGTCAGTGATAATTTAAGCAGCCACAATTCTGGTTGATTTTAGCAACAGAATTAAAGTGGTTGTAAAGGCAGAAGGTTTTTTTCTTAATGCATTAAGATAAAAAGCCTTCTGTGTGCAGCAGCCCCCCCTAATACTTACCTGAGCCCCATCTAGATTCAGCGATGTTTTAGGAGTGTCTCGGCTGCCGGGGACTCCCCTCCTCATTGACTGAGACAGCGCCGCGATGCCATTTGCTCCCACTGCTGTCAATCAAAGTTAGTCAAGCAATGAGGAGAGAAAGGGGCAGGGCCGGGCTGCGGCGTCAAGCCTGAATGGACACAGTGAGCTGCAGCTCGGCTCAGGTGCCCCCATAGCAAGCTGCCTGCTGTGGGGACACTCAACAGGAGGGAGGGGCCAGGAGTGCCAAAGAGGGACCCGAGAAGAGGAGGATCTGGGGTGCAAAACCAACTGCACAGAGGAGGTAAGTATAACAAGTTTGTTTCTTTTAACTAAACTTTACAATCACTTTAAGTTAGCAGACCATACCAAAATCTGTAGAAAAAAGGTTTATCATTTATATTGCTAATTTAATGAGTGTGCTAGGCTCATTATTATTTTGATATTTAAATCAAAGTTGCAGTTGTACTTTAAAGTAAACAAAGTTGTGGACCTTAAGGCTCGGTTCACGCTGGGGACAAGTCATGCTCCATTCAGTGCAATGGAATTGTTCTAATTGGAGCGACTCGGTTCGCTCCGACTTAGAAAAAGGTTCCTGTACTACTTGGGGGGGGGGGGGGGGGGGGGTGACTTTAGAGGGGCTTGCATTGACTTCTATTATAGAAGAAGTCGCTTGCAAGCTGTGCTGAAGTCGCAGGGCCCAGTGTGAACCGAGACCTAAGGGGATTTATTCAAAAAGAGTAAAACAAAGGAAAACAGGAAATATATTTGTAAGCCTCCGTCATTTGCCTGCATGTATTGAAGGAGCTGTATTTTCAAGTGTGCATTTTTAAAGCTTTAGGCATCATGCACAATGGACATTTTTACAGCTGCTTTTTTTTTGGCTTCAGGTATTTTTCTTTCTGCAGCCAGTAAACCCAGAACTAGTTTTTCAGATGTAAAAACGCTCTAACTCTGAAAAACTTGGCTATTCTGCGTTTATCCGTGTTTTTGAGCCATAAGCTTGTGTGGGAGTAAGGTTTGCAAAAAAAATAAAAAATGCTAGAAAAGGCTACTGCAAAACTCATTCTACAACCAATGCTACTGCTTTTCATAACATACAGTGTGCCTGAGGCCTTAGTTTAAGGTGGACTTACCATCTAAGCCACATGTGTCAAACACAAGGTCCTCCGATCCATTTCATGTGGTCCTCGCAACTCTCCTGCAGCTGCGGCACCCCCCTCCTCTCCGCCCCCCACATTGTCTCAGCAATTGGCAGCAGATAGGAGGACGACAGAATTCCTCCACCAAACTCTGTGCAGTCGGAAGCATAGAGGAGGACAGCACTCCTACAGATCCTGCGCCTTTCTGTTCAGCCGCAGAACTCCCTTGTCTCCTAGTCCCCTGCCTGATCTTAGCTTTCAGCAGGCTCCGGCAGCAGACTCCATCCCTCCTCTGGTCCCCCTACAGACCCCACACATTTATTCCCAGCAGCAGCACAAAGTAAGGGGGGTGCAATGTGATGTAAGGGAGGGTGGGAGACTCTACTTCTGATGGTAGGGTGGCTCTTGATATCCGATGTAATGGTGGGGGGGGGGGGGGATATGGACATGTGCTTATAAATATGAGGATTATTACTATCAAATGCAGAGGCAATTATTATTTTGAGAAAGAGAGTAAATACATATAGTCTTACAGATACAGTCAGCCCATTGCGAACAATCGTACTGCTGATGCAGACCGCAATGAAATTGCGCTTGACACCCCTGGTCTAAGCAAATTTCTATGGTTGTTTTCCTATTTGATTATTGGCATCTTGTATTGAAGTTCTCTCCTTCCTCCATTGTTTTAGCGGGATGAGGTGGCTCTTCAAAAAAAGGTGCGCACTGAGGTGATACAGCTGGAGGACACACTTGCACAAGTGCGAAAGGAGTACGAGATGCTGAGGATTGAGTTTGAGCAGACACTGGCTGCCAATGAACAAGCAGGTATGTTAAAATAATGTTGGTTTTGAGCACATTTTCCGAGGCTGAAATCTGCTCTTAAAGATTTAGACTGGGAGGGAATGTTATTAACCTCTTTAGCTCTGGAAAGGTTTACCCCCTTCATGACCAGGCCATTTTTTGTGATACGGCACTGCGTTACTTTAACTGACAATTGCGTGGTCGTGCAACACTTTATACAACAATTATGCCCCCCCCCCCCACATATAGCGCTTTCTTTTGGTGGTATTTAATCACCTCCTGTGTTTTTTTTTTTTTTGCTATACACAAAAAAAAAAACAATTTTTAAAATAAAAATATTTTTTACTTTCTGCTGTAAAACATTGCCAATGAAAAAATCTAATTTCTTCATCAGTTTAGACCAATATGTATTCTACTACATATTTTTGGTAAAAAAAAATACCATAAAGTATATATTCATTGGTTTGCACAAAAGTTATAGTGTCTTCGAACTGGGATGATATTTTTTATTTGTTTTTTAATAGTAATGGCGTCGACTAGCAACTTATTGCGGCATTGCAGCAAATTGGACAATGACACTTTTGACACCAATACAGTGATCAGTGCTAAAAAATATGCACAGTCACTGTATTAATGACACTGGCGGGGAAGGGTTTAACATCAGGGACAGTCAAAGGGTTAAATGTGTTCGCTGGGAGTGCTTTGTAACTGTGGGGAATGTGCTTTAACTGTGGGAAGACAGAGATCCCTGTTCCTGCTTAGCAGAAACAGAGGATCTCTCTCTTCCCTCCTAACAGACCGGCGATCTGCCTTGTAACAGACTGCCATTCTGGCTTTGTCGGGAACGATTGGCAGATCCCAGCAGACATCTGCTGGACCCGCTGATTGGCTCCCGCTGTTGCCAATCGCATCGGGAACTGGTCGCCGACCCGGAAGTGCAAAAACGCGTACCTTTTTACGTGATTTTGCGCAGAAGAGCTGCCGTCCCGCTGCACATGTACATGGGGAGGTCGACAATAGGTTAAAGAATATAGTACAAGTTCCCTGGTTACGCACCTCCAATCCACCTTCCCGTATCGCTGGGCCGGCTCCGCTTTAGAATATTTGAGTATTAAGCTGACTCCCTCTTACGCCACTCTCTCTTTTCTGCCAACTTCTATCCTCTGTTACGTTCCATCACAGCGCTCATGACATATTGGCGGATCCCCACCTTATCTTGGATTGGCGACCCTTCCGAAGATCTTATACTTCTTCGGGACGCTACCAGTTCGAGTCCCCGCATTCTTCTTGCACCTTCTCCAGAAAAGGCTTCTCTCCTTTATTTGGGCTAACAAGTGTCCCAGGGTCTCCCACCTTACCTTATATGCCCACAGGCTGAGAGGTGGGCTTGGAGTCCCAAATATCGCAAAATATTGTCAGGCTGCGCAAATCTCCCAGCTTGCAATGCTTGTCGGATTGGAGCAAAGCCTGGTCTAATATTGCAAAATGCTCCTTCAACACGGCTACCCTGGAGGCAGCCTATAAGGTACTGGGTCCCAACCTGTATTACCAAATCAAACCCATCATACAGTGATAGATACTTCAGGGGCTATGGTCACCATTGAGATGAACTTCATATCTGGTGGTCCTGCTCCAGCTTAATGGGATTCTGATCAAGGGTATTTTGTCTTCTGTTCACTCTCCACCATTTGTCTACCCGCAAAGATGCCAAGTTGACCTTACTTCATTGTCCGATCCTGGTCTTTTCTCCTATCAGCAGAAATTTGCCACCTATTTGTTTATCGCTGCTAAGCGTGCAATAGCAAGGGCCTGGAGGAAGCCAGCTGTCTCGTTTGCGGAGTTGAAGAGCATCTAAACGACTCATGAGTAACTCATGATTAATGAGATGTCTGGTGTCCTCCACGACTCCCACACTAAATTCCTCAAAGTGTGGGGCCTGTGGTGGTCCTATGCTCTTCCAACTTTGCACCCAGCCAGCTTGGGTCTCTCTAACTGATTCCACCCCCCCTCCCGCTGCCATACCAGGCTCTCGCGTCCCACCGGGGGAACTCTGCGATTCAGCTGGTGGCTCCACTGGTTGACCATGAAGATGATCAAGGACCAGAACGTCCCTGATCATCTCTATGGTCTAAGAAATCGGAAGCAACGAGTATTTTGTCACTTCTGGTTTTGTCAGATATAAATAAGCCAAATGACTTGGGAAAGCATTGGATCAAACTGATTTTGGTTTGATCCAATGCATTTAAGGTCAGAGGAGAGACCTGTGGAGACCCTAGATCTTTCAGTAAAGAGTACCTTTCACTGCCCTTGCTATTACAAGAGATAGTGTTCATCCCTTGTCCCTTGTGATAGCAATAAAGTTGATCAAATATGATATGATCAACATGCACAAACACATAAGTGGTCCATATAGTAAACTATTTGTTGAGTTATTCACTTTAAGGTCATTTATGAGCACAAGGTGGCAATCTTTACATCTGGAGGAAAAGGGGTTTAACCTTGGTATGCAGAAAGGTCCTCTTCACACTAAAAGCTGTTAAAATGTGAAATAGACTCCCTCAAGAATTGGTTCTGGCCAGATCATTAGATTGAAAAAAAAATGGCTGGATGCATTCCTCAGTGAACAAAATAAAATATAATTGGATAGTAATATGTAAAGGTAATAACACCAGGAGTAGTTGATTCAGGGAAAATCCTCATGCCTCTTGGGGGATCAGGAACGATTTTTTTTCCCCTCATTAGTGCGAATTGGATCATGCTTTATTGGAGGATCAACTGTGGGTACAGGTTTGTGTTTATGGAGGCTTTGGTTGAACTAGATGGACTAGTGTCTTTTTCAACCTAACTATGTGTGGAGTTAAAAATGTAGCTTATCATAAGAAATTATTTTAACATTCACCCATATAAAACCTTGATTTGCGAGCATAATTCATTCTGGAAACATGATTGTAGTCAAAATCACTTGAATATCAAAGCGAATTTCCCTATAAGAAATTTCGGACATGCAGATGATTCATTTCACAACCATTTATTCATAGGTCCTTTAGTTTATAGTCCATATAAAAAGATTATAGCAATGTGATGGGTTGTTTATCCATAAAATGTCCATCCACAAGGGGTCTGGAAGCAAAATCCAGCAGGAGCTACAGAGTATAAAAGAGAAGAGAGGCGCCTCCAAGTGTAGCAATATGGTTCCATTTAATGAAGGTACAACATTTAGCAACTCACATGGTTGATGATTAAAACAGGCACATCTAAGTATGCAGGCATCCAAGGTAAAGCTGTCAAGATGGACTGTCCTCCGCACCGCCGGCTCTCACAGCTGTCAGTCTGCAATCGTGACCCGGAAGACTACCATGTCGTAGAGCGATCTGAAAACGAGGCTTGAAGTGCTCGTGGAGCGCAGTTTGAGGGGATGATGGTGGTGCGGAGGATGGTCTATGTGGACAGCTTTACCCCGGATGCCTGCATACTTAGCTGTGCCTCTTTTAATCATCAACCATGTAAGTTGCTAAATGTTGTACCTTCATTATATGTAACCATATTGCTACACCTAGAGGTGCCTCTTCTCTTTTATACTCGGTTGTGATGTGACACAACCTTTTATATCAAGGCATCGCTTGTTTATCAAGTCAAAATGTATAAAAAATGTTGCTTGTCTTGCAAAACACTCTCAAACCAAGTTACTCACAGTCCAATGTTTTACTGTACAGTACATTTTCATTGACAAATTACCCAATGTACTTTCAACCACACATTGAAGTCCTTCTCTTTTTTTATTTAATTTTTTTATTGGAATTATGGCTTACCATTGAAAACACAATTTACTTCTTTTTAGGCCCTATTAATCGTGAAATGAGACATCTGATCAGCAGCCTGCAGAACCACAATCACCAGCTAAAGGGGGAGGTTCAGAGGTACAAGAGGCGATTGCGAGAGATCCAAATTGAAATCAATAAGGTAAGTCCCTGAAGGAACTGCATGGCGTGTATTGAAGGAAGAGCAGGATTACAATTCTTCTTCTGTCTTCAGGTGCGAGCTCGCACTAGTAGTCTCTTCCTGCTGCCCTCACAGTCCAGTGTGGAGGAGACCCGAGAAGAAACCATGGAGATAAAGACAGAGCCAGAGGAAACTGCTCCTCCAACACCAGCCCCACCACAACCAGAGGTAATCCCAAAAAAAGAGAAAGAAGAGGAGGAGGTACAGCCGCCACCACCACAGCAGCAGAGAGAGAGGAGGGACAGGGAGAAAGAGCGTGACAGGGATCGTGGGCGGGAGAAGGACCGAGGTGACAGCTCCAAGGAGAAATCAAAACACGAACCAGACACAAAGCGCAAGGATGCAGAGAATGTCAAACAGATGAAGGCCGACCTCAAGTAAGGCAATTTTAGCATTTTTTACACATCTCATAGTATTAATCCTAACCAGTGTATTTAACTTTTTCCCATCTAAACCAATCTTTTTTGACAGTGGGTTTGCATCTTGCTGGCATTGACACCAATAATGATTTATAACAGTCTTGATGGAGAGAGAGGAGGCTTCAGAAGGAGCTTGTAGTTTTATACAGAAATGACAGGTTACTGTACAGCAGGGAATTGTTGTACGTTCTTGAACATTCTACGTTTACCTTTCATTCGGTGCACTTTAACAAAATCCTTTGGTAAAAATAATTTTCCTTTTCTGCCAGGGCTGTTATGTATAAAAGCAGCAGACTTCTGGTTCTGCTTTCTGCTCTTATTCTTGGGCCTCTCCTAGCTGGAAGTCGTCTCGTTTTGGGTTACTTTCCTTATATGAGGGAAAAGTAGTCATTTTCTTCACTCTGCTCCCTGTTTTCCAAGCTGCACATACTAACATTCACTTAATTTCTCAACCGCTTCTTGGAATCGCACCCCCCGCCCCCGCCTTATCCTATGGGACAGCGCTGGTGCTTGGTCTTGCAGTCCCCAAGCGTGGGGTGGGTAGAGAGCCCCAGCCTATGTACCCTCCAAGTGGGGTGACCACGGGGTGAAGAAGTTCAGTATGTGCGGCTGGGGAGGGCAGCAGTTCACTTGGTATACTCAAAAAGGAACATTTACTTCTGGGCTCCCGAACAGCATACAAGGTCCAGAAGATCAAACCTTGCTCCACTACATTTAAAATGGAATCGTTTTTAACTTGAGTTGCTTTTTCTATGGAATGCCAAGCAAGAAGTTCACTTAGTGATATTAAACCCAAAAACAAATGATCAATTCTTAGTTGTAGTGGATTTTTTGCTTAACCACTTAACGCAAAATCACGTACCTGTACGTAATTTTTTGTACCGTTTTTTTTTTAGAGCCGATAGTCGACTTTCTTGTAATAACAACTGACGCAGCGAAGCAGCCCCTCAGCTGTTGTTACAAGCAGCCGGAGGGGACGTCCCTCCCGCTGCTCTGCCCGGGTCTCCCGTCCCACCAGGAGACCCGAGCTACCAGCCGGCTGGCCAGAGACCTGAACAGAGACAGATTCAGCTTTTATCGGGTCTTCGATGTAGAAACCCGAAAGCAAAGTCGCTTCCGGTTTACTCAGCAGCCAACTGCGCCAGTTTCAAAAAAAATATCAGCGATCTTGGCGCTTGGAATACTTTCATGTATTTAGACCACAGATCCCTCCATAAAGAGTACCTGTCACTGCCTATTACTATCACAAAGGGATGTTTGCATTCCTTGTGACTGCAATAAAAGTGATCAAAATTTTTTTTTTTTTATAACGGTACAGTAAAAATAAATATGATAAAAAAAATTTACGCGCCCTATCTCTCCATGCTTGCGCGCCAAAGAACGCATACGTAAGTCATGCCCGTAAATGTAAACTGTGTTTAAATCACACATGTGAGGTATCGCCACGATCGGTAGAGCAAGAGCAATAATTCTAGTGCAAGAACTCCTCTGTGACTCTAAAAAGGTAACTGTTAAAAATGTTTAAAGCGTCGCCTAAGGAGATTTTTAAATACCGTAGCCATTCCACAAGTGTGCGCAATTTTGAAGCGTAACATGTTGGGTATCTATTTACTCGGCGTAACATCATCTTTCACAATATATAAATATATTTCACAATATATAAAAAAATTGGACTAACTTTTTACTGTTTAGTTTTTTTTTTTTTGTTTTTTATTCATTAAAGTGTATATTTTTTTTCCCAAAAATTGTGTTTTGAAGGATTGCTGTGCAAATACAGTGTGACCTAAAAATTTGCCATTTTATATATATATATATATATATATATATATATATATATATATATATATATATATATATATATATATATATATATATATAATATGTGTGGGTGTTCTACGTAATTTTCTAGCAAAAAAATACAAATTTTAACTTGTAAACGACAAGTGTCAGAAATAGGCCTGGTCTTGAAGTGGTTAATTTTCACCTTTGTGATCCAGCCAGTACATCTAGTAGTTTTAATCTTCCAAGCTGTCCAGTAAAAGTGGCAATTAGAGGGTTGTGATGGACCATTTTAACACTTACAGGGATGCTTACAATGGTCAGTTTTTTTCATTTATGTAAAAAATGTATCCCAAAAAAGAGAAAACTGCTTTAAAAGTGTTAGCAGGAGTTCAGCTTTAATTTAAGTTCATCTAAATTTGCTAGTGAATCGAAACACTACCCTCTTCCCAGATTACCATGGCTGCTATCCAATAAGGGTGAGCTGAGGCATGTTTGCAAATAGCACGTTCAGAGCCCGCCAGGAAGTCGGCACTGCGCTGCCGACTTCCTGGCGAGCTCTGCACATGCTGTTTGTGAACACGCCTGAGCTCATCCTTACTATCCAATGGTGTGTCCACTGCTCCTCCATCCATGGTGGAGATAACGTAGGATGGGAAGCGTTACTGGCCGGATTACCAGGTGAAAAGAAAAGACTCATTTAAAAGGAAACTAATGTAGCCACCAGATTTAAGAATTGAGAAGCTGCATTTAATTATTATGTCAATTCACCAAACAGTGTTGTTTAATGTAGATATGTGTCCCTCGCGCTACTTGGAGTATGTATAAGTCAAAATAAATAAATAAATAAGTAGTGCTCTGCTGCAAAATGTGATGTGTTCACAAATACACAAAATAGTGAAATATATATAAAAGAATTTCGCGCAATATATAGCTAAAATAAAAGTGCAATAAGGAATACTCCAATAGTAATACCACTACTACTGGTGAAATGAAATAAATATTACAGTACTAATAGACATCAATGTCTACATACAGTAGTACATAAAGTGACGGGTGCTTATGTGCAAAACCATTAGGTACCATATAAAGTGCTGTGAGATACAGATATAGATAAATTCAAACAATCAAATAAATTAAAACAATCACAGTGCATTCAAGTGCTATGCAATTAAAGTGCTGTGCCATTAAATACTTAATAAGAAGCATCAATTAATGGATGAGTAATCAATAATAGGTGAATGGTTATCACATGCTGATGGAAAAAAATGTCAGACAAAATAAGCAATAAATATATATAGTCCCAGGTTGGATAAAATAAATGAATGAGCAGTGTCCAAGTTAATGCATCCGGTCCTGATGGTGTATTTAGTCAGGTACCGTATTCGCTTTAGTTAGGCAGTAATTAGATATTCCATTCATTCAGGTTATCAGCATTAACTGCATGATATGAATATTAAATCCTGTATGTTTTCTGCAGCGGGTACTTGGTCCTGATTTTCATAAAATTCAATCCAATCACTAGTCTCTCAAAACTCTCACCTCAAATCTGAAAGGTTGTAGCTTTTCGGGCATATCCTATAGCCCCATGGATTGTGGATACAAGTTGTTCAGCATAAAACTGGTAAGAGTAAAAAACTTCTCCTTTAAGGGCGTTTAAAATCTTGATTCCTGCAGTGCTCAGTGTCCGGACAAGACAAAGGGCAAAGAAACAAGAAAGGGAAGCCTCCACTAGTGTAGTATCTTAATTAAGTATGGGCAAGTTTATTAAGGTACAATGGGTGGACTCTTACATTAAAATCAAGTTTTAAAAGCAAAAAACGGCATAGACATATAAAGAAATGAATCACTCCTAGGCGTTCTCAGCGCCTTCTCACGTCTCACGTCTCCTCTGCCTGCGGCCACTCCCTACGCGTTACGACACGTCACGTGTCTTCATCTGGGGAACCGGATTGGCTAATTGGGCTTAGTTTATATTGCGTATAACCGGAAGTTGGTATTCGGCCATCTTGGTTGTGGTCAGGTATCCACTAGGCGGCGGCCATTTTACCGGTGGTTTAGTTATTAGGGCGGATATGTTTTTTAACAATGCGTTCCACCTCTGCGTTCCACCGTTATGGCAGCCATTATCCTGTAGGTTTGTGGATTGTTAAAACGAGTATGTTTTCAACAATGCGTTCCACCTCTGCGTTCCACCATTATAGTGGCCATTATTTTATGAATAAATTGATGGTTAAAGTTACCTACCGGGAATATTGTAGTGTAATGTTATTACGTCCCGGGACTAGGGGGTGTAATGGTCATGTTATACTGTCCCCACCTGGGTAAAGTATATATGTTAATAAAGGCCACATGTATATAATAATACACGTCTAAATTGCATATAGGTTACTCCTAATGGTGGTGTGCTTATTAAATATCCATAAATAGACCTTAAAGACAATCATGGTTATAGATAGGTTAATAATATTTAAAATGGATAATTTCCTATATGTAAATATTCTATTTAATCCCAGTAAATGCTGATATTCCTAAAATTGGGTTAGTCATTCAGTACTGGATAATATCCTATATATAGAGGATCTATTTATAACCAATGCTTGGATAATAATAATATTGCCCTGTCATCGGACATGGTGGGGATATTACAAATGCCAAAGTTATGGTACAGCAGCAATATATAAATAATTAAAAATGTTAAAAATATTAATAGAATCTATAATACATAAAAAATGTGTGTAGTATTCTACTATATGTACCCTAAGCACATCTGTAGAATAATAACTAGATATACTATCTAGGATGTTAGAGTGAGAGAAAGCCTTGAGGTACCTTCAATTAAAAATATGATACATATAAAAACAGTCCATCATATTTGACCAATGTATATAGTGCAGCATACACAAAACGTAGATCGGCCTCTCTAGGCTATATGTATATATAGAATGTTATGATGGATCGTACAATAAAATGGGTGAAATATAAGTGCTGAAGTGGGTTTATATGGAGGCATGTTTTTAGGATATTATTTCATCCACTGACTTCTTGTGTATATTCGTGTGGGCATATGAATACTAGCTCCTTCTTTCAGAATACTTATTCCAGAGTTGTTCAGAAGTTACTTAAAAAACAGTTCAGATCGAACTCGACATTGAGTCCTCCAGGGGTGAGAGTACGCATGGTGTGAATCCATCTCGATTCTTTTTGGCTGATTGTTCGTATTTTGTGACTGCCTCTCCATGCTTTGTTGTATTTCTCTATTCCCCAGAATTGCAGGGAAGATGGGTCTTTGTTATGTTTTAAAGCAAAGTGCTTTGACACGTTATGTTTAGGGAACCCGCGTCTGATATTTCGCACATGTTCCTCTATTCTTACTTTAAGTGCCCTTTTTGTTCTTCCCACATATTGTAAGTTGCAACTGCATTGTAGTACGGGACAAACCCATAAAATAAGAGACTTTATAGGATGTAATACAGAGGGAGTTGTGTATGTACTACAATGCAGTTGTAGTCCTTTTGTTACATCAGTCTCAACCCTCCATTACAGTTTGCTAAATAGAAGTTTAAAATCAAACAGTATGAGTTGTAACCTCTTCCTGTATTGACATGTAGGCAAAGTTTGGATCACATTATCCGAAATCTCTTCAGCCAACCATTTTGTTTTATTGTTTCCTTGAAGTTGCTGCCTTTTTGTCTTCCAGACAGTTCTCCCCACATTCAGTGATCTTGTATCTTTGTTTTGTGCTAGGAGAGTGCAAGAGTCTTTAAGAGACATGAAGCTCCTCCTGGACATGTATCGTTCTGCTCCCAAGGAACAGAGAGACAAGGTTCAGCTAATGGCAGCTGAGAGAAAAAGCAAAGCAGAGGTATGATTGGCTCTATTAAGAGTTTCAGCTCCCTTTTCTTGCAGAACAATTGAACGTTTCACTGTGTTTGACTTTTATCAGCTGGAAGAACTACGACAGAGGCTTCGAGAGTTGGAGGAGAGGGAACGGAGGGACAGCAAGAAAATGGCAGATGAGGACGCCCTACGGAGGATGAGAGCAGCAGAAGAACAAACCGAAGCCCTGCAGAAAAGACTGTCTGTAGCTAAACAGGTGACTAAGTAGCAGTCGCGCTTTAGCGGCAAATTCAGTTTAATTCTGATCACTTCTACAGCAATCACTTCGCTCCCCTGCCACTCCATTCACCACTGGAAGTGAAGAGAAATACCAAGTCTGTGTATAGGAGAATATGTAAATCCTCTCTTCCGTGTGACAGTGGTGGTGCGCTAAAGCTGTTTGCTAAGGCACCAGGGGGGCCGGGTGAGGTGGGAGTCCTCAGCCCTGTGTTGAGCTGAAACTAGAATTGATTGGAACCTAAAATGGGGCGTCTTCTCACTCATAGTAGTGAGTGCATAAGAAGTGGTCAATTTGAGTTGCTAAAAGGATCTTTTTTTTTTTTTTAACCTGCTACTTTGTACTGCATAACCCAAACAAATAGAGCTTTCTTTTGGTGGTATTTGATCACCTCTGCGGTTTTTATTTTTTGCGCTATAAACAAAAGAAGAGCAACAAGTTTGAAAAAAAAAAAAATATTTTTTTACTTTTTGCTATAATAAATATCCAATTTTTATTTTATTTTTTTAAAACAAATTTTTTCCTCAGTTTAGGCGGATACGTATTTTTTCTACATATTTTTGGTAAAAAAATTGCAATAAGCGTATATTGATTGGTTTGCGCAAAAGTTATAGTGCCTACAAAATAGAGGATAGAGTTATTGCATTTTTATTATTATTATTTTTTTTTTTACTAGTAATGGCGGTGATCTGCAATTTTTATCGTGACTGCGATATTGCGGCAGACATATCGGACACTTTTGACACATTTTTGGGACCATTCACATTTATACAGCGATCCGTGCTATAAAAAAAAGCATTGATTACTGTATAAATGTGACTGGCAGGGAAGGGGTTAACACTAGGGGGCGGTGAAGGGGTTAATTTGTTCCCTGGGAGTGATTCTAACTGTAGTGGGAGGGGATTGACAAGGGGAGGAGACCGATCAGTGTTTCTCTGTATTGAGAACACACCATCGGTCTCCTCTCCTCTGACAGGACCGTGGATCTGTGTGTTTACACACACACACAGATCCACGGCCCTGCTGTGTTACTGGGCAATCGTGGGTGCCCGGCAGACATCGCAGCGCCCCCTGGTGGGCCGAAAAGGCGAGGGCATCATATGATGCCCTCGCGCCACGAGAGCTGCGCCGCCTGGCCGTCAGTTGAAGCAAGCAGTTAAAGAAGACCCTTTGTATTTGCCTGTTCTGATTTCTGTCTGTTCATAGAACCTTTGCTGCTGAGGAAAGGTGCCTGAAGTATATTCACATCTGATGCACTTCAGTGTGTCAGGGTACCCCTCCATGCTTTCGTCCTGCTGGACCTTATGCCACTACAGGACGTAGTAGGGAAGTAGCGACCAGTGGTAGAAACCGCAGCACAGTAGGGGAGACCCTGGCATCTGACACACCCAGAAGTGTGACGGATATACAGAACCTTTGTGGGGGCGCCTTTGCTCAGCAGCATAGATACGGCTAACGAGCAGCACAACAGGTAAAAAGAACTTTCTTATGCACATGCTTTTGGTTTTATTTCTAAAACCAAGCTACTTTAAAGCTTACCCGTGGAGTGGATTTTGGACCTCCCTACTTGCTCACACATTATTTTATGTGGACGCACCTAAAGGTGCTTGCTGTTAGGCCCTTGTTGTTTTCTTGACAGGATGGATTTAGAGCAAAACATCTTCATACCAAACACGTTGGTGACCATATTTCATTGCTGTTTCCCTGCCTAGGAGGAAGAGGCTCTGCTGTCGGAGATGGACGTCACTGGCCAGGCATTTGAAGACATGCAGGAGCAGAATATCCGTCTGATGCAGCAGCTGCGGGAGAAGGATGATGCCAATTTCAAACTTATGTCTGAGAGAATCAAATCCAACCAGATCCACAAACTTCTCAAAGAGGAGAAGGAGGAACTAGCAGACCAGCTGCTCACACTGCGCACACAGGTGGGGTGTGACACCACCAGACATGTAAATCTGTACTATCATAATGAACAAATTGGAAAGGTAGACACACTACTTTTCACTTCTAATGACAAAACTTTCAGTGCATTTTAGAATTGTTGTGTAGTAGACGTTCAATAACTCCCTTATCTTGGCCACTCTCCCCCACTATACTTTTACATGGTAAAAACTGACATTGCTGACCTCTAAATACAAATTCCCTGGCTTTTTCTATGCTGAATCACTGAGCCAGAGCAGGCATGCACATTATCTCATAATATATTGAAAACATTGGATCAGCATGACAGCCCGGCAAGAAGCGTTAGAGGGGTCGGCAATGGCAGCCTACACTTATTTATTTGACAGCTTTCCTATCCTAAAGAAACTGCTGCTCTTGGATTCTTCTGGGTTTTCCATGTGATCAAATACTTTACCATTGGTCACATAATCCCGGCTGAAGGGGGTGGGTCATTGTTCAGCGAGAGCTGCTGACATCACATAAACAAGTTTGGCATTGTCTCACGTGAGTCACAGTAGAAATATATAGTTTGGCATTTGCTTTTGAGAGCCACAAGTTTTTAAGCATCCTCTAACCCAATGTTTCTCAACTCCAGTCCTCAAGGCGCCCCAACAGGTCATGTTTTCACCCTATACATTATTTTGCACAGGTGATTTGATCAGTTTCACTGCCATAGTTATTACAACAGCCGTTTCATCTGAGAGAAATCCTGTAAACGTGACCTGTTGGGGCGCCTTGAGGACTGGAGTTGAGAAACACTGCTCTAACACATGTTTAGTAGTAATAAAAAATAATAAACAAAATGCAAATCCTTGAAGAGGAACTGCAGTCTGCTCGCATAATTTGTAATAAAAACATCTTTTCCATTCTGTAGCTTCCCTCCAACCAATTTGCATATTATTTTATATATACTGTACTTGCCAAATATGCTGCAGAAATCTCCCTCCACTGAGTCTGGCAGCAACCATTTCAACTGTGGGCAGCTGAAGCTGCTGCCTGTTCACTTCCTGGATTTACACAGACACACAGAGGCAGACCTCCAGCTCTGCATCTCTCATTGGCCCTCTTATGACCGATGCCCCCTCCCTTCCTGGCAAACTTTAAAAATATTTTACTGTCCTAAGTTAAAACAACAAAGGCAGAATATTTAATAGATGGCAAGTTGAAAAAATGACTGAAGGTCCACTTTAAGCACCAAACGCACAATTACCATAAGGTAACATGGAATAATTAAAAATAAAAAAATAACTCAAGAAAATCTAAAAGCAGGTGGTTGCCGCTATGGACACCATAGTGGTGTCCAAGTGCAAAACAGTCTGAAATCTAAGCTGTATGAAACAATAAAAGTTAAATAATAAAAGGATATAATGCACAAGTGACAAGCATAGGGGATTGCAAGGGTTAAATAAACAAAAAGGTCCCAGATAGTATGAATGGTCCATACAAAGTCCACCGTAGTGCGCTTCAAAGAGATTTCTTCAATATCTGTCTAATAAGAAATCAAACATTCCCTAAAATTGTTAAAGTTTGCCACTTGACGACCAACAAACTCTTAAAATGACCGGAAACCTGGACTTGGCCTGATTCACACTTTTAGTGCTTTTTGCATTTTGAAGAGTTATACTACAGAACGTGTTCCATAGGAAACCATGTTAAATGGACTGTAGTGCAAATCTGCAAAAAGCACAAAAAATGCATAGGTGTGAACCAGGCCTTAGACTTTAAAGCTGGTTTAATCTGCATCTATTTTACCTACTCTGGTTTCCACTGTTTCCCATGGTTGTCTCACTGTGACTTGTGATAACAGGTGGATGCCCAGCTGCAGGTCTTGCGTAAGCTGGAAGAGAAGGAGCACCTACTGCAGAGCAGCATCACCACGGGAGAGAAGGAGCTGACGCTGCGCACTCAGGCGCTGGACCTCAGCAAGCGCAAGGTAACATTATTTTATGCACCTTCTTGATAATGTTAGAAGGCATTTTTCAGCACACTTCCATTTTAAAGGGGAAACTCCCCGAAAACGAATGTTTTACTAAAAGTGTGTCTAAATCCAAGAGGAAAAATATATTTATATTTCACAACTTACCAGCTGTGTTAGATGTGGTGGCTGCATTAGCCCCAATATTTTCACATGGTGATCCTGGCAGTGACATACGTGTCTAGAGAGGAGCAGTGTTGTTATCCTAGGACAGTGATGGCGAACCTTGGCACCCCAGATGTTTTGGAAATACATTTCCCATGATGCTCAAATACACTGCAGAGTGCATGCGAATCATGGGAAATATAGTTCCAAAACATCTGGGGTGCCAAGGTTCGCCGTCACTGTCCTAGGACAAGAAGTGGGTAGGGCTACACACTCTTAATCTCCATTAGAGGGGAGAGGTGTTCTGTAGTTCTCAGAGATAGCTGGGGACAGTGTAGTTAATGAGAGTGTAGCACAGGCAGTGGTCACAAAAAATGATTACTGACAGGATCAACATGTATTTATTTGCGCTAGCGGAACAGCTGTAACAAAACATGTTCAACGGTATATTTAACAGACAAAAGGGATCAAATAAGAGAACACTGTGATTTACATGCACTTTAAAGTAATGGTGTCCCAGCTCTTGGCAACGTAAACTGAGCAAATGATCAAATGCAAAAAGAGCAGAACGGTTACTTGTTCAACCGCGTATGAAAAGTTATATGCACATATTGCCATCTCCTGTAGAAAGTCAAGCTTGATTTAAAGAGGAACTGCAGTCTGCTCACATGTTTTGTAATAAAAAATATTTTTGCCATTCTGAAGCTTCTCTCCAACCCCTTTGCATATTATTTTATATATACTGTGATTCTGTACTTGCCAAATATGCTGCATAAATCTCCCTTTACTGAGTCTGTCTGCAAACATTTTAACTGTGGGCGGCTGACGCTGCTGCCGGTTCACTTTCTGGATTTACACAGAGGCACACCTCCAGCCCTGCAGCTCTCATTGGCCCTCTTATGACTCATCCCCCCTCCATCCCTGGCAAACTCTCAAAAGAGTGAGAGAGAGCTGTGCATGATGTCATAAGCCTAGTTTTTTTTTTTTTTTACCAGACAAGAAGCAGGAAGTGGGTTGTATAAGGTATTTACTGACAGAATAAAAGTGCAGAAGATTTAATAGATGGAAAGTTGAAAAAAATCACTGAAGTTCTGCTTTTTAAACCCCCCCCCCCCCCCCATTTCCTGTGTCTCCTTGTTGCAACATCTCTTACATCTTTAAAGGGGTACATCCAAGCTAGACCTGCTTCATGATGGGGCAACCTTTTTACATAGCTTCTGCTGCCTATTACTACCAGAATGAACATGGTTTTAAAATGTGTTTTTGCGCTGGACTGTAGCCCTCTGGCATATAAAAGGGGAAGATGGCACCAACATCCTCTGGGTGTCTAACATGGGGAATAAGAAATGTATGTATATATAAAGATATGTGTACGGTAGAAATAGAACACTCATATAGTGAGTTCATAAAGTCCATATAAGTTCATAGGGGGCACCGTAGGCAGCAACCTTTAGAGTAGAAGCAAAAAACTCTGCAATGATAGGAAAAAGAAAAGACCAGGTGTGCCAGACTAAGTGCAGCAATAAAATTCACCATTTAATAAAATTAAAAGCAGAGCTACGTTTGTGAGTAGCTTTTTGGCTCTGCTTTTAATTTTATTAAATGGTGAATTTTATTGCTGCACTTAGTCTGGCACACCTGGTCTTTTCTTTTTGTAGCCCTCTGGCAGGCAACCTTTCCTGGGAACTATATCTCTTCACTAGTGCTTCCCAGAATCTTGATGGGCCACTCTCACTCCATAACTATGGGCATTCCGAATTCCCATAGAGCTGCAGGAGTTTGTTTTGACTCATCGTTGGGTTCATTTGCATTCCATGGTTTGTTTAATTGAAGTCTTAGAATATGATGATAATTTGTTGATAGGATTTGTCCTGCTATCTCTGTTGATCTTTATCTTGTTTCCAGGCGATGGAGGCCTCCCAGCAGGCAGAAGAACTTAGAGGTCAATTGGACATGTCACAGAAGAAGCTGCAGGACCTGCGGAAGGAGATTGTAGAGAACAGCGCTGGTCGGGAAAAGGATTCCTTCAACTATAAGAGAGCACAGGTAAAGTTGACAGCCCTGGAACATGGAAGATAGGCAGTGGCAATGCCTTGGGGCATGGTGCAAGGACAGATGGCCAGACCCTAGACGATATAATATTATATTGCTTGTATTTTGGGCTTTCTTCTGTCTGCTCTTGACCAGAGACTGTCTCGGAGTACGCTCAAGGGTCAAGTTTCTACCTTATCCATCCTCTTCCAGAAACCTTTGGCCTCATCATCCCTAATCAAGACTATTCTATAGAGAGTTGCTTATATTGGGTGTAACCTCCTCTGTCACCTTCAGATCTCAACCTGGTGCTCTTTGCATTTCAAAACCCCCTCTTTGAACTGATTATAGACACTCCTTTGGAAGACTTCACCTGTAAGGTTGCCTTCCGAATCGCAATCACATCTGGTAGATGTTTCACTGAATTGTCAGCTCTTCCTTCAAAGAGCTTTTTCTTGTTTTGAACAGGGGCAACATGGTTTTGAGTGCAAGACCTAATTTTTACCTAAGGTGGTCTCACCTCAATCAGGTCATTGTCCTTCCTTCCCCCCCCCCCTGTCCTGCTCCAAAACATGACAAGGACATTGCCTTATACTGTTTTAATGTGTTTAGGGCTGTCATGATCTACTTGGTAGTCCCTTTTTGTTTTACATGGAGGTCCTTGTAAAGGACTCCCTGCTACCCGTTTTCCAATTGCCAGGTGGATCAGAGAATGAATTTCTAGGGCCAATGCCCTTAAGAAAGCGATTGTCTCTTTTTACTATCGGCGCCAATTCCACCAGGGCTGTTGATGTGTCTTGAGCTTTTCAGCATCAAGCATCTTTATCTTAGATTTGTAAGGCCACTACCTGGTCCTAAGTTAACATATTTTCCAAGTTCTGGTGGATGTTAAGGCCTCGGCAGATGTGAGCTTCAGCCACAAGGCATTTCAAGCTGTTATCCGTGTATGTTTGGCGTCTTTAACCCTTTCTAGCTGCCTCCTCCTGACCCTTTAAGAACTTCTAAATGCCGGGAGGCAGAGGTGGGCATTCGTGTCATGTGACCGATGTGATTGGCTGTTAAAGCGGTCACACGATTGAAAAGCTCCTGATCACAAGTATACATCAGGGGCTTTCCAGTCCCTGCCAGTGACTGTGTTGGGAGCGCTCAGGGTGCACGCTCTTGGCACATAAAACTGTTTACAAAAGACTGCATATATGCAGCCCTTTCGGCCTTAAAGCCCACCTGCCGGGAGGCTGCATATATGCGCCACGACGGCGGGAAGAGATTAAACCATTGATTCTTTTGTGGGCCTGTTGGCAGTTCTATGTTGCCCCCCTGTTTTTATTGCTAGGGTATGTCCCATGGTCTAAAAATGCCAGCACTGTGTCCTGTATTGTACAATTAAGATAATAGGATTTTTGACTTACCTGTAAAATCCTTATGTTGGCGTACAGTACAAGACACATGTCCCTCCCCTCTGTGTTTGGATCACTCCTTATTGCTTGCTAAAAAAACTGAGTCTCAGAGTGGGCAGGTTTATATGGGTATATTCTGGGGCAGCTCTAGCAGGTTTCCATAGGCCTTCTCTTCTGTTTACTTCCTGGAAGGGTTATTCTTTGGATGCCCATGTCACTGCCTGTATGAATTGGACACTTCCTATTGGCTGGCCACTGTAGTGGTCTTCTCAGGAGAGAGATTGGATGAGACCTGAATGGGGAACTTATGTGAATATATCTGCCATCACCAGGCGAGGAAGAAAAGTCTGTCAGGAAGGGTTATAGAGGGTGGAAGGGAGATGTGGAATAAAATTGTTTTTGCCTGGAGTGGGGCTTTAAAGTTGTGTTCTCTTGAAAAATAAGCCTTTACATTTCACTAACTGGTAATCCTTTCTTAAAGCATATCTAAACCCAAAACTTTAAGTGCCAGTTCACACGGGGGCCACCTGTCAGACGACTTGTCTGCCTGCCAAGTTGCGCTCCATTCAGTACAATGGAACCGTTCTAATAGGAGCGACTCAAGTCGCTCCGACTTAGAAAAAGGTTCCTGTACTACTTTGGGGCAACTTCGCAGTGGCTTGCATTGACTTCTATTAAAGAAGTTGTTTGCAAGCCACGCTGAGGTTGCGCTGTGTGAACCGGCACTTATTGTTACCTGATAATCCTCAAATTTAATACATTTGTCCTATGGTGGCTAGGCTCTCACCCTGTACTGTTTGTGTTGGGAACTATGGTTGTTATTAGACTGCTCTCCTGATTTCAACTACAGACATGTCTTCCTCTCTTCATGTCCATTATGTCGGTGGTGGAAGGAATTCCTAGTTTACAGAAGATAACTTTCGGAAGTAAGATTATATTGTTTGTAATTTCAGTTAAATTTCCAGGCAGTTACAAGGAGGGGTTAAACGAAAGCCTCGAATCGAATCCTCCTGCTGCACTATTGGATTCTGACATTGGGGTTAACTCCTCACTGTCGGAATACACTGATCAGCACTGCCTGCTATAACCAGTGGCGCAGATCAAGGGAACATTTTTCCAACAGGATGTTTGTACAAAAGTCAATCAATAGATCAACTTGTGTACAACCAGCCTCCCCTTACATGGATCGAAATTTGGCTGGTCCCTGCTGAACCGGCTGAATTTCGATTCAAGTGACAAGCTTAAAGCGGTAGTAAACCTGTTGACTTTTTTTTTTCTTTCTACACCTGTAAGGGAAAAGGCATAATGAGCTAGTATGCACCTCATACTAGCTCATTATGAAATACTTGCTTTAGAACAAGGCGCCGGTATCTCACCCGGTCCACGCCGAGGGAGCTGACCTTTTTCCTCGGCGTGTCTTCCGGGTATCGCAGCTCCGGCGCTGTGAGTGGCCGGAGCCGCGATGTAGTCACTCTTCTTTTTTTTATTTTCCCGGCAAGGTCCGGCGTCTGCCGGACTTTCAGCCGAGAATCCCTGGGGCGCATGCGCCACTGAAGTCTGCGGCTCATTGCAGGGGGAATATCTCCTGAACCATACAGGTTTAGGAGATATTATTTTTACCTTCAGGTAAGCCTTATTATAGGCTTACCTGTAGGTAAAAGTAAAAAAAAAATATTTACTACCACTTTAAGGCACATTTAGTGCAGATCCTAGTTCATTTTTAATGTTAGTACTTTGCAATTGATGTGTGTTTTTATTGTGCTTTTAGGAGGACATTTCCCGCCTACGTAAAAAGCTGGAATCCACCAAGAAACCTGATATGGTGCCCACCTGCGATAAAATCTTAATGGAGGAGATCAAAGAGTTCAAGGTAACTTTCCTGCTAAGCCTGCAATAATGCTCAAAGCACAAGTTCACCTAAATATTTTATTGTCATTGTATACAAGATACAATGAAAATTTGTTTTGCAGCCAATCACTACAAGTAGCAAGATACCATTTTTAAATGTAAAATGTGTATACAAATCCTAATCAAATCAACTCTAAAATATAACATACAATAGCAATTATTGCACTATCCTACCTCATATTAAATCCTTGGAAAATAACTTATGGATTTGACGGCTTATCTACAAACAACACGCAGAAAGAAAAATATTTCTTATCCTATTGGTCCTAGTAAGAAAGATTTTTAACCATACTAGAGGGGAGGGGAGCAAACAAAGGACACCTTGGAAGTTTACTCTTGATCTCAGAGGCTTGTTTATAAAGACATCTTGAGTGGTTATCTCTCAGATTTGGAAAATGGAGAGCCAATAATTCACTCTACCATGGTTCAACTTGAATACCAAACTCTGCATAAATGCAACAAATTTTCATCAACAGATTTTGACGGAGACCATTTGGCCTCAAGAACCTCATGGAAAAAGGGGGCTACTGAGCTTCCTTAACCAATTATGATGTATTTAGGCTTCATGTCAGCTCCTTAGAACCCCCAAAAGCCTGAATCTAGAAACCTGCCAGATTTCTTTTGTTATCTTTATATTCAAATGCAGAAAATTATCCCAATACCATATAAACAACATCTTAACCTACTCTCGGTTATCAGTTTCATTATCATATGTCAAAACCACTATAGTCATGTCATCTGCAAATGTGAAAAAATTTGAGCTATGGATACCACTGCATTTAAAAGTAAACCGAGAATAAAAGTGGACTAAACAGCAACATCTTGAATGTAAAGCATTTTAGGATGCGTCCCCCAAGTATGTTTTTGTAAAAGTGGACTAAGACGTGACACTAGTGTTAAATCTAGTGATGGATGTGAAATTCTGGTCTATTGGATAAAATCTTTTATCCACAGATATCAAGTCCAAACCTAAATCCAATATCTGTAATTTAGTAACCAGATTGTTAGGATTCATCGAATGGGCAGCACTGGAGGGCACTGATTAGCAGCACTGGATGGCACTAAGGGGACAGATGTCCCTCTAACAGAAGCCAGTTAACGTCTGTCATCTCTTCCTTTGCGCTGACGGCGTGAGGAAAAAAACAAAAAGTAGATTACCGGCTTCTGTTTACTTCCGTGATCAGCTGTGATTGGTCCTTTTACCCCGATCTGTGATCAGCCGAGACCCAAGGAGCTCAGCGCCTGCCCTAGAACGGGAGGCTGTCCATGTACGCTCTCCTCGGCAAAGGAAGCCGGCGCTGTAGTCGTCTTTTAGTTATAGCGCGGGCACCAAGTGGTTAAGAATTTACTGCAATAAATGTGATTTTGTCATTGGAGTCCATATTTATCTTTCTTTTGTCTACTAGCTGTTTTGCGGGCTGGGCTGGTACCTGTACCGAAGGAGAGTGTGTGGGAGGTTATATGATGGTGCACCGTTCTCATTGTATATATCTTAAAACAGATATTTGCCATCTCTAGCCACCAGGTGGCTGGAGAAAATAAGTTTAACCTCCTCCGCGTATGTAAAGGCTTCTTCGTCGTAAGAGCTGTAAAAATGTGGAATCTTCCATCTCGACTAGTTCTGGCCAGTTCAGTAGATTGTTTAAAAAAGAGTTGGATGCATTCCTAAATGCACAATTTTATAGCTAGATTTTATCATTTATAGGTAATAACACCTGGGATAGTTTATCCAGGGGATATCTGATTGCCTCCTGGGGGATCAGGAAGGATTTTATTTTTCCCCGCTGAAGTAAATTGGATCCATGCTTTTGTAGTAATTTATTTGCCTCCCTCTTGATTAACTGGGTGTAGGATTATGTATATGGAGGTTTTCTATATTTTTTTTTTTTTTTTCTATTGGTTGAATTAGATGGTCTTTTTTTCAACCAATGTAACTATAAGATGGTGAACTTTAGCCCAATCTTGCTGCTGGACTTGCTAGACAAGTCCTGAGATATTGCTTACCTGCCTCACCTGCTTTGTTTGCATGCAGTATTTGAATGTATAATATTGTAGGTTACCTGTCTCGCATTGTTGCTTTTGTTATTTTAACTTTTCGCTGCCTGTCATGTTTCAAGAGTCCTGACAAAGCAAATACAGAACCTTTTACTGTAACAAAAGTCACTTATGGGGGAGGAATGGAGTCCTGGCATATCCCTGTAGTCGTCATTCTTTATCAAAGGGATGCATGTACTGTCCAGGCATCAATAGCATAAAGCAGACGTGTAGAAGGAAGTCTTTGTTTTAACATAAGTGTATTGTACAAGGACCCTTTTGGGCAGTTTATAAGATTAAAGAACATATTTTTAGTCTACTCTCTATCTCACTACAGCCCTGCTGTGCATTTTATAATAAAGAATATTTTACAGCCTGCCGTGTCTTCTCTTTCCCATCTGTTATTCATTGGCTTAACCACTTAAGCCCTGGACCAATTTGCAGCTAAAGGACCAGGCCCCTTTTTGCGATTCGGTACTGCGTCGCTTTAACTGACAATTGCACAGTCGTGCAACGTGGCTCCCAAACAAAATTGGCGTCCTTTTTTTCCCACAAATAGAGCTTTCTTTTGGTGGTATTTGATCACCTCTGCGGTTTTTATTTTTTTGCGCTATAAACAAAAATAGATCGACAATTTTGAAAAGAATTCAATATTTTTTACTTTTTGCTATAATAAATATCCCCCCAAAAAAATATAAAACAACATATTTTTTTCCCTCAGTTTAGGCCAATACGTATTCTTCTACATATTTTTGGTAAAAAATATCACAATAAGCGATTTATTGATTGGTTTGTGCAAAAGTTATAGCGTTAATAGGGGATAGTTTTATAGCATTTTTATTAATATTTTTATTTTTTTTACTAGTAATGGCGGCGATCAGCGTTTTTTTTATTTTATTTTTTTTATTGTGACTGTGACATTATGGCGGACACATCGGACATTTTTGGGACCATTGTCATTTATACAGCATTTATACAAATGCGATTTTAAATGCACTGATTCCTGTGTAAATTACACTGGCAGTGAAGGGGTTAACCACTAGGGGGCAGTGTAGGGGTTAAGTGTTCCTAGGGGCGTGTTTCTAACTGGGGGCGTAGCTTGGCGGTCTTTTTCCCTATGACAGGGAACAAACATGGTCACGGAGCTCAGGACCGGGTCGCGAGCGCGCCGGCGGCCCGTTCGCGACCCGCGGCTGGGCTCTTAAAGAGCAACGTACCTGTACGTTGATGTGCCCAGCCGCGCCGTTCTGCCGACGTAAATGTGCAGGAGGCAGTCCTTAAGTGGTTAAATTATTTCTACCCATTAATTTTTTTTTTTTTAATTGCACTACATTCATAAGGTGTACTTTTTATAAGGAACCTGGAGTACAGCTTAAAAAATGGTTTGCCGGACTGCAGATTCACTCACTTGAATCGATGTCCATTCCATTCCACCTCAGAACATGTCCGTTTCTGTTGGCCAAATAGATTGTGCCAAACATCTCATGCAGCAGGCTACTTGAGATTCCAACATCTTCATGATGTTAAAGCTGACCTGCACCTTTAGTACAGCTGACCCTATCCTAACTGTTCTGCTCGCTTAAAGCTGTACTCTGAACTGTGTTCCACCCTTCGTTGATGCCAGCAGTATTTTATGCATTTATTTTACTTACTATTTTCTGATGTCTTTTGGTCAGTTATGATGTGCTGGATCCTTTTCTGGCATTGTGCTGTCACAGTTGGTGCAGAAGCAATGCTAATCCGATGACATTAGTGCCATTCTACCTCAATACACTGAGTGCAGGGCATTGTGCTCAGGGGCTGTGTCCATGGTGCCCTGCAATATCTTTCTCGAATCTTCTGGGCTGAGTGAACATTTGGGGGGAAAAAAACCCTCAAATCTGGGCTTTTTTTTTTAACAACATTAAGACGTATCTCGATACTGGCCACATTATTTGTTAGTCTGGCTGCCAGTGACCTTGTATGCCTGCCACTGTCTCTGTTTCCACTTCTGATTACTTTGCTTTTTTCCCCCCTCAGTCTCGACTCACCTGCCCGTGCTGCAACTCTCGCAAGATGGATGCCGTCTTGACCAAGTGTTTCCACGTCTTCTGCTTCGAGTGCGTCAAGACCCGCTACGACACCCGGCAGCGCAAATGCCCCAAATGCAATGCAGCCTTTGGTGCCAACGACTTCCACCGCATTTACATTGGATGAGCGGGGAACCTCTGTAAACTTTGCCAAGCCTCCCATCGATGCTGCTTAACATGCATTCTCTAAAGACAAACAGATTTGTGACCCTTCCATGTGCACTGCCGATTCCCACAAAAAAAAGGACCTTTTAGGTCATTTTACAGCCTGAAGAATTCTTATTTTTTACTGTGCGAAAATGAGCTGTATTTATAAGATCCTTGGAAAACATCTTTTGTGGTCACTGTATGGAGAATAATCTTGTGGTTGTATGTATATATTTATTGTACTGGTAGAATGTGATGTATCATCCAAAGATGGTCACACTAATGAAATACATTCCCATGTGATATTTCTTTTTAATAAGGATCTATTTTCATTTGCTGTACATAGAAAACATGACTTTTCTCTGAAAATGCACTGACCCAGAACAAGAATACAGCAAAAGTGAAGTCCGAACCCACTTGCTATGGGTTAGTGACTTAAAAAGTGCTGAAGCCAGAGAATGATTATGACTGGATATAAACTAAAATCCAAGAGATAATGTTGGCCCCTCATCAGCAAGCCTCATTTATAGCAGCAGTACAGTGTTCAGGAGCTGCCCCTTATTAAAGGTCAACCTTTAGGCCTCATTCACACTGGACGTTATAAAAACGCCAGTAGCGTTAGCTGTAGAATGAGTTTTGCATTAGCGGTTTTCAGTTTTTTTTTTTTTAATCAAAACTATACTCCCACAAATGCTTATGGCTCAAAAACGCTGATAAACGCAGAATAGCAGCGTTTTTATAACTTTTATCAGAGTTGGAGTGTTTCTACAGCTAGGCCCGTGCCAAAAAACTGCAAAACGCCTATGTATGTATGGACACATACTGGGAAGTTTACTGGCTACAGAAAAAAATGGCTGAAGCCAAAAACAGCAGCTGTAAAAATGTCCTCCTGGCATAGCAAAGCTGTTGCCCGATTAGGAGGAAGGAATAAAAAAAGATCTGTGTGTAGTAATTTATTAAAATACACAACAAAACAAAGTATTGTGTACCATTAAACTCCTAATGATCTACCAGCATGATACACTTAGGCAAATATTTTTCTTTGAAGGGCGGCTCCTGGAGACTTCAGTGCTAAGAATGAGGTTTGCTCACTAACAAGCGATGATAAGGTGGTGGATGTACTGTGCTTTCTCAATAGTGAAGGATGACTCAGTAAGTGCATACTGACCTTGCTTTATAGTTTTGCACATCTATCTGGTGAGTGTACTCCCTGTGGAAGGAAGATTTGTAACGGGCAAGAGATTACATTGTTTATATCTTAACTGTGCAGTACAAGATGCACACAAACTTTGCTAGGATCGCTCCCCATTGTATTCATATAACACCGCCCACTCCGTGAGGCTCCAGATTTATTTATTTTTTGTGTTCCTATCATGCGAAGGACTACTTCACTTCTGGTGAAGATATGTTTCACCAGATTTCCTTTTGACTGAGTTCTATCAAGATCTGACTGCTTACTGCCTTATGGATTACTAGCTGTTTCATGATTAGTTACCCTTGGTGTATACCTTGGGTACCATACCCAGGCTCCATGGCAGAAGGTCAGACTGTAATGTTTGTGGTGGACACTGGATTCTGGCACAAGTGTAGTTAGTCACAGGGTGCTATACAGGTCCAGGGCAGTGGTCCATTTTAATGGTCACTTTTTAATTTGTTTTCATAGTTACTATTGTCTTTCTTCTGCCTTGCAGGTAACATTATTTTACATTTGGGATCTCTTTTCTACCTCGCTACCCAAGGTTCCTCTCTGTCTAGTGATGTAATGCTTATAAGACTTCTAATTGCCTAACTATTCTCAGGGCGCTCCGGTCGAGTCGCATGATCAGACCTTCTCTCTTAGCCAGCAGTGGCTTCAAGGGAGAGGAGTGATTGCCAACAATGAATGTCTCCTAGTAAGCCTATGGGTGACATCAATGCTCAGGAATTCCGGCTGTTGGAGCATTCTCTCCTGTCCCCTGTAGCCACTGCTGGCTGGTGCAGGGGAGATTACATTATCAGAAAAGAGCTCCCTGAGAATAGGTAAGTATAAGCATCTTTCTTCTATGGGGTAGTTCGGATAGGTGTTTGAATCTTAAAACTGCTAACATTTTATCTTGGAATTACAACATAAAGTAGGCAAAGGACAACTTCAGGTAAATAAATGCAAAATAACCTTTAGAATAGGGTCGCTTAGGCCTCCCGGGGGGAGCCGCTGGAGGGTGTGGACATCCACTCCCGCTGCTTGTAATATCAACCGATTAGCTGCATCGGTTCTTATAACAAGAAAGCTGACCGGAGGGATCACCTCGATACAACCCCTTGAAGCTGAAAGCCACATATTTGTGTTACGTCGGCGTAAAGGGATTGTGAACATTTTTGTTATATTGCAGCTTACCAATTCTAAGATGTGATGGCTGAGTTTTTTTAGGCATTCTTCTATTTTCATTTGGTGATCCAGCCAGCAAGTCTGTTGTTTTTCAAAAGAACAAGCTCTTTTGCAGTTACGGGGATGACAGACCATTTAACACTGACAGGGGTGCTTACAATGATCAGCTTTTATTTATGGAAAACCTTTACTCCAAAAGGGGGGGGGGGGAAACTGTTAACTGCTTATAAAGTATTAGCTGGAGTTTGGCTTCAATTTGCTAGTCTATTTATAGCTGCTAGTACATCTAACACTCGCCCCCCCCCCCCCCCCCCCAGTCTGACAATGCTCCTGTACAAAGCTGCCCCCACTGCTCCTTTATTCAAATATGGGAGGTGTTTTACTGGCCAGATCACTGGGTTAAAACGGAGAACAAAAAGCCTAAAACAAGAAAAAGAATGCAGCCATATTGTTTGATTCGTAAGCCTATATATATATCTATCTATATATATATATATATATATATATATATATGTGTGTGTGTGTGTGTATGTATATGTGTGTGTATATATATATATATATATATATATATATATATATATATATATATATATATATATATATATTATATACGTACAAAGGTTTGATACCACTTTATACTCTGTTGGTGGCGAGTCAGTGAGTATGCCCTGTGCACACGATAACATTTTCTGACAACAAATGTTGGATGTGAGCTTGTCGGAAAGCCCGACCGTGTGTATGCTCCGTAGAACATTTGTTGTCGGAATTTCCGCCAACAAATCTTTTGAGAGCGGGTTCTCAAATCTTCTGACAACAAAATTGTTGTCGGAAATTCCGAGCGTGTGTACACAATTCCGACGCACAAAAGTCCATGCATGCTCGGAATCGAGCAGACGAGCCGCACTGGCTATTGAATTTCATTTTTCTCGGCTCGTTGTACGTCACCGTGTTCTTGACGTTCGGAATTTCCTACAACATTTTGTGTGACCGTGTGTATGCAAGACAAGTTTGAGCCAACATCCTTCAGAAAAAAATCCATGGTTTTGTTGTCGGAAAATCCTATTGTGTGTACAGGGCAATAGAGTTGCATGAATGGTGCCAAAGAACGGATTGCTGGGCATTTATTACATTGTAGGAATGCAGCATTGCAGTAACCATAACCTGCTGATACCAAGGGGAAGTGTCTACATTAGTCGAGGAAATAATATTACTTGTAGTACTATTATGTAAAGTAGTAGTTCTTAAATTAATTTCATAGTAAATGTTTAGGGGTTAATAGACAATCTAAAACATCATGAAGGAGTTAATGAGGTCAAGAGTTTGGGACCTCTTCTTTAGATCACTTGTATACTCCACCAAAAACTTCAAAGTTCAGTTCTGCTGTCAAAAATCTTGGAGTTGTCACCCTGGTGTGGCAAAAGTTCCCAAACCCAGCAAAAAATGACGTTACCAGCAAGGGAAGGTGAGTGCATTTCTGGCAAACCAACAGGTAGTTTTCTGTACTTGCATGGTCTTTTAAAGGGATCATGTGCATGTATTGCAGAGGTGTGTATGTGTAATACACACTGGGTATAAAAAAAAAAGTCTACACACCCCTGTTAAACTGTCAGGTTTTGATGATGTAAAAAAATTAGACAAAGATCAATCATTTCCAAACTTTTTCCACTTTTAATCTGACCTATAAACAGTACATCTCAGTTGAACAACAAACTGAAATCTTTTTAGGTGGAGGGAAGTAAAAATAAAAAGATATGGTTGCATAAATGTGCACACCCTTTAACTAATACTTTGTTGAAGCACCTTTTGATTTTATTACATCACTCAGTCTTTTTGGGTATGAGTCTATCAACATGGTATATCTTGACAATATTTTCCCACTCTTTGCCAAAACACACCAAATCTGTCAGATTGCGAGGGTATCTCCTGTGCACAGCCCTCTTCGGATCACCCCACAGATTTTCAATCGGATTCAGGTCTGGGCCATTCCAAAACTTCAAAATTCCTTTGTTTATTTGGGTGTATGCTTTGAGTCATCATGCTGAAAGATGTTGTTCCTCTTCACTGTGTTCCATGGTATATCTAATGCCTTAAATTCTTTTGTACCCTTCTCCTGACTGATACCTTTTAACAATAAGATCTCTCTGATGCTTTGGAATCTCTCTGCAGACCATGGCTTTTGCTATAGGATGTGACTAAGAAAATGTCAGGAAAGACCTACCAGAACAGCTGAACTTTATTTGTGGTCAATCAGAGGCACTTTAAATGATGGCAGGTGTGTACTGACTCTGATTTAACATGAGTTTGTGATTGCTTAATTCTGAACACATCACAGAAACCTGACATTTTAACAGGGTCGACTTTTTATATATATATATATGTGTGTGTGTGTGTGTGTGACCTTGATATACACTTTAACTGAAGTATGTCTCTGGGCCCAGCTCACATTTAAAAGGTTATACTTTGTTATTGCAGAAAGGAGAATTTATAGGTGCTTTTTTTTTTTTTTTAACAAATGTCTCCATTTCAATTTAACAATTGTAGTAATTTAAGTTTACTGTTAGGATTGTCAATTTATTCTATTACTATTAGGAATGTTAGTAAGATGGCATCATGTTGCAGAGCATTTTGTGCTTGTAGTATAGCCGCCTCCTTGCTGGGACTGGATCATACACGTTAAGGATGCTGAACATGTAACGACGCTCTCCTTGAGACAGCCCCTGGAAAACAACAAAGGAAGATCCAAGTTTTTGCTCTCAACTTTGGAAGCAAAAGATGAAAACAGTTTCCATGTTGCTAAGAGTAAATATTGTGTAAGAGAGCGGGCAATGTATTGCAGGAACTTGTATAGCCCTGCCAATTAATGCAGCTCTTTACATATTTATTATACATTCACATGATTCCCTGACCTCGAGTAGCTTACAATCTAAGGTCCCTAACTCGCATTCATACATACAAATACTAGGGTCAATTTAGATAGAAGCCAATTAACCTACCAACATGTCTTTGGAACGTGGGAGGAAGTCCATGCAGGCATAGGGAGAACATGCAAACTCTGTACAGGCAGTACTGTGGTTGAGATTCAAACCGATGACCCTAGGGCTTCCAGGCGGAACAGCTAACCACTATGCTCACATGTTTTTTTTAAGCTTTAGACTAATTTTCTGTAACAAAAGCACTGGTAGAGGGGGTATGATCAGGGATCGGCAAGGTGTCCGTACACGGAAGCTGGTGTCCACAAGCGGGCCTCGCAGGGTCTGCGGCCGCCGCTAACTTCAGTTTGCTCCCTGCTGAGTGTCACCGTAGACCCTCCCTCACCCTCGATGCAATGGCTCGACTCCCGTCCCTCCTGTAGTGTATATGTAGATCCAGCCACACTTGGCGGGTGCCGCCCACTCTAGTATTAAGTGGAGTGGAGTCCTGCATGCAGAGTGATATACAGTCAGGTCCATAAATATTGGGACATTGATACAATTCTAATCTTTTTGGCTCTATACACCACCACAATGGATTTGAAATGAAACAAACAAGATGTGCTTTAACTGTGCTATGCAGACTTTTAGCTTTAATTTGAGGGAATTTACATCCAAATCAGGTGAACGGTGTAGGAATTACAACAGTTTGTATATGTGCCTCCCTTTTTTTAAGGGACCAAAAGTAATGGGACAGATTAAAAATCATCCATCAAACTTTCACTTTTTAATACTTGGTTGCAAATCCTTTGCAGTCAATTACAGCCTGAAGTCTGGAACGCATAGACATCACCAGATTCTGGGTTTTATCCCTGGTGATGCTCTGTCAGGCCTCTACTGCAACGGTCTTCAGTTCCTGCTTGTTCTTGGGGCATTTTCCCTTCAGTTTTGTCTTCAGCAAGTGAAATGCATGCTCAATCGGATTCAGGTCATGTGATTGCATAACATTCCACTTCTTTCCCTTAAAAAACTCTTTGGTTGCTTTCGCAGTATGCTTAGGGGTAATTGTCCATCTGCCCTGTGAAGCGCCGTCCAATGAGTTCTGAAGCATTTTGCTAAATATGAACAGATAATATTGCCCGAAACACTTTTTGTCAGCAGTCACATCATCAATAAATACAAGAGAACCAGTTCCATTGGCAGCCATACATGCCCACACCATGACACTACCACCACCATGCTTCACTGATGAGGTGGTATGCTTTGGATCATGAGCAGTTGCTTTCCTTCTCCATACTCTTCTCTTCCCATCACTCTGGTACAAGTTGATCTTGGTCTCATCTGTCCATAGGATGTTTTTCCAGAACTGTGAAGGCTTTTTTTTAGATGTTGTTTGGCAAACTCTAATCTGGCCTTCCTGTTTTTGAGGCTCACCAATGGTTTACATCTTGTGGTGAACCCTCTGTATTCACACTGGTGAAGTCTTCTCTTGATTGTTCACTTTGACACACAAACACCTACCTCCTGGAGAGTGTTCTTGATCTGGTCAACTGTTGTGAAGGGTGTTTTCTTCACCAGGGAAAGAATTCTTCGGTCATCCACCACAGCTGTTTTCCGTGGTCTTCCGGGTCTTTTGGTGTTGCTGAGCTCGCCGGTGCGTTCTTCATCTTTGGATCTCATATTGAGAGTTGACAGCAACAGGTTCCAAATGCAAATCGCACACTTGAAATTAACTCTGGACATTTTATCTGCTCCTTTTAAATGGGATAATGAGGGAATAAAGCACACCTGGCAATGGAACAGCTGAGCAGCCAATTGTCCCATTACCTTTAAAAAGTGGGAGGCACATATAAAAACTGTCGTAATTCCTACATCGTTCACCTGATTTGGATGCAAATACCCTCAAATTAAAGCTGAAAGTCTGCAGTTAAAGCACATCTTGTCTTGTTTCATTTCCAATCAATGTGGTGGTGTATAGAGCCAAAAAGATTACAATTGTGTAGATGTCCCAATATTTATGGACCTGACTATCTTCTGGAGGGAGGGACTGGAAGTGTCAGTACAACATTCGCTCAGCATGGAAGAACAGGCAGCCGAGAAGGAAGGAGTGAACAGCGGAGTCTAGAAAGCAAAGAAGGAGCTGGAATGAATTATTCTGTTCTGTGCTGGCCCGGCTTCAGTATAACAAGTAACATACTGGCTAAAAAATATATTACAGGCATACCCCGCTTTATGTACACTCGTGAGTACAGACACATTGGTGTCTATGGGAAATCTTGGTCAGCTTGACATGGCACTGCACCCGAATCATAAGTGACAGGGACACCAAACTTGGGGAGCACCGAGAGGGGAGCCAAGACTACAACATATCCAATTTTGGGGTCGGCTAGCTGGCCTAGGTGTCCTGGCCCGCTCTAAAGGGGGATCTATGGGGACCCTGCTAGTAGACAGTGTTTTTTTTATGGTTTTAATTTGAAATGTACTTTGCTGTCCTTCACTAAGCTCTTGGAAAATGTCTGCACAGTCCTGGTCCGTGCCTATCCCTGGGTATGATAATGGAGAGTGGGGTATTGCCCTAGTCTCAGGTAAGGATATGCTGAGGATAAAATTGGGTCTAGCCACCAAGTACCCTTATTAGCAGCTCTTTGAGGTCATCAGAATACCATCTACAGTTGGCTGTGGCCAATTCCTCAGCCTTACCATATTTAATATGCACAATCATATCATACACGCCAATAACTCGTCTATGTAAATCACACGTTCATAAAGAACATTGACAATGGCAAACTTATGCTCCAGGTACAGGAAATGTCACATGTATATTATCTGTTTGTAGAATATTCTCATGATGGCAAATTAGAGATACAAAAGGTATAACCTACAGAAAATCCCACAGTGCAAAAGGAGGCACAAAATAAATGTATGCAGCAGTATACCGTATATACTCGAGTATAAGCTGAGTTTTTCAGCACATTTTTTTGTGCTGAAAATGTCACCCTCGGCTTGTACTGGAGTCAAGTACTTTTCTGCAGCAGAAAATTACATTTTCCAAACCAAATTTGGGGCCCCGTATATCGGGGCCACTTGGTGCTAGGAACCCCAGCTTTGGATATGTTGTAGTGCTGGTTCTACTGGGTTAGCATCAAGTAGCCCCTAGATACAGGGCCCCAAAGTCAATTGTGTCCATCTGCAGCAATGTCATTTCGGGACCCTTTGGCTGCAGCTAAGGGGCATATAGTAACCCTTAACTACAGAGTTTGAAATTCGGGGGACCTATAGCTGCAAATGGGCACAGTAAGGCTGCAAATGGGCATTGTTGACCCTCTTTTCCACTTACAGTAGCTGCGCATTTCTCACCCTAGGCGTATACTCGAGTCAATAAGTTTTCCCAGTTTTTTGTGGTAAAATTAGGTGCCTCGGCTTATGTTTGGGTCGGCTTATACTCGAGTGTATATGGTATCTAAAATCTAAAGGCTTTCTGCAAAAAGCAATCACAAATACAGTATATACAAAAAAAGTTAGGTCATGCTTGCATTAATTCCAAAAAATAAATGACAGTAGCCTGTGTTGCAATGATCTGGCTGCTCCAGTTGTGCTTAGAGCAGAGCGGCACCTACTGTATATGAAAGTAGGTATTGACATTTTTTTTTTTTTTTTTATCTCAAATGATCAGTATGAGAATTACGAGTTTATCTTTTTACAAAATTCTGAGTTTGAAAGTCAGAATTCAAAGTCAGAATTGTAAGTTTAAAAAAAAGTTTAAAAAAAAAAAAAAAATTCTACAGAATGTTGAGATTAAAAGTCAGAATTCTGAGATCCAAAATCATAATTCTATATATATATATATATATATATATATATTTTTTATGATGGCCCCAGGGATCTTCCATGCCTATCAGATGTTTAGAATCTATGTTAAAAAAAAAAAAGATCATTATTGTGTTTTATGGCAATATTATTTATTATACTTTATTTAAATGATACTGTCATTTATTTTTTGGAATTAATGCAAGCGTGACCTAACTTTATTTGAGACATGCAAAAAGATCACATGTGGTGGAAAATGAAAAAATATTCCACAGACTAATTTTCTGCTATTTAAGGTTTGTTGTATAGGTCCTTTACTGAAAAGTTACATAATTTATTTTAGGTATAAGATTGCTGTTTACTGGTCAATGGGTAGACTTGTGCTGGCTATAGGCACAATGATAAATGACCAGTTGTGTTCACAGGTTTGATTGTTTTAAAGGATTTAATTGATTTAGATTTTGTATTAGGACCAATCATTTCTATTCAATAAAAACAATGATTTATTGATTTCAAATAGAATTCATTTTATTGAAACAATTTTTATATGATTGCATATATGCCTGGTATTAGATCCCCTATTGCCTAGTTTTTCATAGAGGGTGGATTATTCATATTTAAAACTGTAGAAAATTAATAATATAGTATTAACAATTGTAACAAATTTTGTCTTAAACATCGCGTACCCAGAACTATCCAGAATCTATTTTGTATTAGTGTGGATTCAGTAAAGGAAATTACAACTGGATTCTATTAATTATTGAAATGTTTATTGAAAAAAAAAAAAAAAAAGGCAGCACAAATTTGAGTTGGGCCCCTTTCACACTTGTGTGACTTCAAAGTCATGCGATTTTACCGCGATTTTAATCGGACCAAAGTAGTGTAGGGACTACTTTGAAGTCGTACTAATATGAATGGCTGTCATTGTAAATCATGGGGAACGACTTGTCATGCTACTTTGCAGTCCCAAATCGTGGGACAAGTCACATAAGTGTGAAAGGGGCCTTAGAGAATCACTGTCTGCTCCCCCCCAACAATAAATCATCATAACACGTAAGGCGCAAGAAGAAAAGTTGCACCCCCAACCCTTAAAACACACTCTTCCCTCTGCTGGACCTACCTTTTTATGGCACCAACTTCAGGAGAGCCTTTCAATAGTTTTGGTGGCAGTTCTGACACGTAAAACATATGAATGCATTTGCATTAATTTTACAATGTTGCTATGCTGCGACAAGTCAACAAAGATCTACCTCCAGTTCATAGATAATGAAAATGGGGGTAATGAAAAACAACTCAAACTTGGAGTACAGATAGGTCAGAATTGGGGGGGGGGGGGGGGTTGTGTGTTTAAAACAGAGCTAAACTTACCTTTCCTTCAAGAGTCCTGGTGCCAGCACCTTCTGCTGGGTGCTGGTTTTCAGCCATCTTCATTGGTTGTCGCTAGACGTTGCGTTGCACTTGCTCAGGAATCATCCCGTCACACAGGGATCGTTCTGGCTATGTAGGCAAGCGCAGCTCAGTTTATATGCTGGAGAAGGCAACAAGCAGGAAGGTAGGTGTATTTTATTGCAGAAGTGACATTGCATGCCTCTTTTGCAGTAAAGAGCCTGCGTGCTTGCAGTTTTTGATAGTGGACCTTTTAGTTCTGCTTTTTAACTTTATTTTTGCATTTTGTGTATTTGCTTTACTGGTTGCTAGGACGCAGTCCACCAGCAACCAATGACATGGGTCTGAACAACAGTGGTCGGACTCCATACACCACTATTAGACTGAATAAAGGCAATGGAATCCGCCTACTGCTGTCCACTGTCAACAAGGTTGGCGGATCTGATGGGGAACAAGTCTCTCAGCAGTGGCGGAACTATAGGGGTCGCTGCGATCGCCATGGCGACCGGGCCCGTTGCTGCAGGGGGCCCTGGGGGCCCCCTGTACACTTCGCTAGGAGGGGCGGCTGAGAGGAGCTCCCCGATCGCCGATTCTAAACTGTAATCGGCGATGTGCAGGGAGCTCCTCACATTAGGCTAAAGTGAAAGTCAAAGCACAGTGTGTGCTCTTTGTCTCCCCCTGCAGTGCAGTACCCGGCAGGAAGAGACAAGGTAAGAGGACTCGTTTTTTTTTTTTGTTTTTTTTTATATAAGATTATCTACTGTATCTGTATGTGTGTGCATCATACATGTGTGTGTGCATGATGTATGTGTGTGTCTGTGTGTGCAATGCATGATGCATGTATGTGTTCATGATGCATGTGTGTGCGCATGATGCATATGTGTGTTCATGATGCATGTGTGTGCGCATGATGCATATGTGTGTTCATGATGCATGTGTGTGCAATGCATGATGCATGTGTGTGTTCATGATGCATATGTGTGTTCATGATGCATGTGTGTGCAATGCATGATGCATGTGTGTGTTCATGATGCATGTGTGTGTTCATGATGCATGTGTGTGCGCATGATGCATGTGTGTGCGCATGATGCATGTGTGTGTTCATGATGCATGTGTGTGTTCATGATGCATGTGTGTGCGCATGATGCATGTGTGTTCATGATGCATGTGTGTGTTCATGATGCATGTGTGTGCGCATGATGCATGTGTGTGTTCATGATGCATGTGTGTGCGCATGATGCATGTGTGTTCATGATGCATGTGTGTGCGCATGATGCATGTGTGTGTTCATGATGCATGTGTGTGTTCATGATGCATGTGTGTGCGCATGATGCATGTGTGTGCTCATGATGCATGTGTGTGTTCATGATGCATGTGTGTGTTCATGATGCATGTGTGTGTTCATGATGCATGTGTGTGCGCATGATGCATGTGTGTGTTCATGATGCATGTGTGTGTTCATGATGCATGTGTGTGTTCATGATGCATGTGTGTGCTCATGATGCATGTGTGTTCATGATGCATGTGTGTGTTCATGATGCATGTGTGTGTTCATGATGCATGTGTGTGTGTGCACGCGCATGTATGTCTGTGTGTGTGCGCATGATGTATGTGTGTGTCTGTGCATGCATGTGTGTGTGTGTGTGTGCGCACGCATGTATGTCTGTGTGTGTGCATGATGCATGTATGTGTATGTTCGTGATGCATGTGTGTGTGCACATGTATGTCTGTGTGTGTGTGTGCACATGTATGTCTGTGTTCATGATGCATGTGTGTGTGTGTGCACATGTATGTCTGTGTGTGTGCATGATGTATGTGTGTGTGTGTGCACATGTATGTCTGTGTGTGTGCATGATGTATGTGTGTGTCTGTGCATGCATGTGTGTGCAATGCATGATGCATGTGTGTGTGTGCACATGTATGTCTGTGTGTGTGCATGATGTATGTGTGTGTCTGTGCATGCATGTGTGTGCAATGCATGATGCATGTGTGTGTGTGTGCGCGCGCACGCATGTATGTCTGTGTGTGTGCACGATGCATGTATGTCTGTCTGTGTGTGTGTGTGCGTGCATATATGTATGTGTGTGTGCATGTATGTGAGAGTGCATGTATGTGAATGTGCATGTGTTTATCAGTGGCGGTGCGTCCAAAAGGGCGCACAGGTGCCACCCCCTCTCTCCAGCCACTCCCTCTATGACAAATGGATAGATTCATGCATAGCATGATTCTATCCATGGCCCCTGCTGCCACCCCCATATTTAGGTTCCTTTATATGCAGCCACCCACTTGTGACCGGGCCCTGGTGTTCTGCCATCGGGCTCGGAGAAAAGAGCTTTGTCCGGAGGTCGGGGGGGGGGGGGGGCCCTCCATGGTTTCTTGCATCGGGGCCCTGAGCGTTCTAGTTACGCCACTGTCTCTCAAAGCTCCTCATCGGGTCCACTTCCCTTGTGATTGATAGCAGACCTTACGGGCAACTGGTCCCCCATTAGGCCCCACTCTGCCCAAAACAAAACTAGTCGGCATCTGTGCCTGTCTGAAATGTGCAGTGGTTCAGCAGAGAACAATGAGTCTGATTTTATTATGCTCAGCATTACTGAACTGCACTGAGGACGGAGTGTCCAGTATGGACACTCAGGACTTGGTGCCAACTGCTTCCTATGACAAAATCATGAACCAATTCCTGATGGGTACACAAATCTGTCACAAGCACTAACCCCATTTCTATGCCCCTTTTTTTTGCTCCTCTTTAAGATTACTTACTTGCAGTAATGAATTCTGCTTTTCATACTTTGGAATCCTCACTTTTTCTATGTTGTGTTTCATTCTATGCAGCTCATCTGGATCCTGAATGAAAACAGTAGGTAAGTAAAAATGTATAACACCAAAGTTACCTTGCCACAGTTTTAAGCTCAACGCCAGCCAAAGTTTTTTTTTTTTTTTTCTTTTGTATACACTGGAAAGAGTTTAACCTTTCTTGAGCTTTTATTGCTTGTCTCTGTTCCTATTAAAGAAAATTCCTTTAGAATTTCTCTACGATGGTAACAGAGACACAAGTACCAATAAAAGTAAATTTTTTAGCACAGTGGTGAAGACTTAGAACATCTGCCTGGTTTTTATTGCTATCTGTACCTTCCTTTTCTAGTGACCTCTAGCCCCTCGGTTCTTGTACTGGTGTCACAAGGATGTCACACACACACACAGAAAATCCACCCCAGTGTATGTCACAGACATCAATACAATTGTAATGGGGTTCCAGCTCCACTTATTTTTCTATTCAAGCTCAATTAAACAAAACTGCCTGTGGTTGGGATATAAAGTGATACTAAGCACATACTGTTTCATTTACATTGTCCCTTCTGTTTCTGTATATGGATGATGGAACTGTAATTTTTTTAATTAAAAAAAGACATCTAAGCACCTTTTTCCTACTCAATATACAGCTGTCACATGACCCATCTCTTTCCCAGCCTGTCTGCAGGGAAACATAAGCAGGGTGTGCTTCTAGTCCTCTGTTACTGGTCACATGTTCAAAAAAAAACAGCCTTTGGAATACAGAATAAAATGAAAAATATCAATAAACTGTTATATTTTAAATTAAATCTTTATTTTTTTGTGGACATGGTGTGGGCGGATTTCTGCCAGTCCCAAGCTGTCATGCCCCTTCAGCCTGTGTCTTAGAACAGGACCGGCCGGTCCATTAGGGGTGCTGCCCCCCTAGTTTGCATGTGTGGTTGCATGCAGGGGGCCGGACTCATACGTTTCGTATGAGTTTTTTTTTCTCCAAGCACATGATTAGAGCCTGAGGCTCTAATTGGCTTGAAAAAGGTTGGGCTCTGTACCCCGAACCCACCCACTTGTGACAATAGCGAATCAATATTCGCTATTGTCTTCTGGCTTCTCCTCTCATCAGGACAGGAAGTGTATCGAGTTGGCCGGGAGAAGCCAAGGAAGCCGTGGAGGGGTGAGTGCAGGGGGACCGCATTGTATATATGCAGTGGGCGGTCGGGAAGCGGTTAAATACAGATGTGATATTCATACCCCTTGTCATTTTGTCATATTACAACCAAAATATTTTATGTGATAAACCAACACAAAGTGCCACATAATTGTGAAGTGGAAGGAAAATGATAAATGGTTTTCAAAATTTTTTACAAATAGATCTCTGAAAAGTGTGGCATGCTTTTATATTCAGCCCCCGTGAGTCAATAGTTTGTAGAACCACCTTTCGCTGCAATTACAGCTGCAAGTCTTTTTTTGGGTAGGTCTCTACCAGCTTTGCAGAGAGTGAAATGTTTACCCATTCTTCTTTGCAAAATAACTCAAGTTCTGTCAGATTGGATGGAGAGCATTTGTGAAAAGCAATTTTCACGTCTTGCCAAAGATTCTCAATTGGATTTAGGTCTGGACTTTGACTGGCCCATTTTAACACATGAATATGCTTTGATCTAAACCATTCCATTGTAGCTCTGGCTGTATGTTTAGGGTCGTTCTCCTGGTGGAATGTGAACCTCCGCCCCCGTCTCAAGTTTTTTTGCAGACTCTAATGCCGCGTACACACGATCAGACTTTACGGCAGACTTGGTCCGGGGGACTATCCGACGGACTTTGCAGCGGAGGTCCGTCGGACTTTCCGAACAAACGGACTAGGTCTGACGGACTTTCGGCGGATGTCCCACGGACTTTGCAAAGGAACGGACTTGCCCACACACGGACTAAAACCCGTTCATTTTGAAGGTGACTCCAGGTACGACAGGACTAGAGAAGGAAGTCAATCTCGCTGCTTTCATCGGCGAGATTGACACCTTGCGAGCCCCGTTGCCTGGTATGGATTTTAAGGGTAACCCCCTACGCCGAAAAACTCCCCAAAGTCTATACCAGACCCTTATCCGAGCACGCAGCCCGGCCAGTCAGGAAAGGGGGTTGGGACGAACGAGCGCCCCCCCTCATGTGTACAGCGTGCGCGACTACTTATATAGACATGGGGCAGGGTCACCGGGTGATGTCCCCCAGTGACCCCGCCCCCGCACAGTCCCAGCATGCCCTCACCCCGTATGACGTCACCATCCAGGGCATGCTGGGACCTTGCCGTCATAAGGGGCGGGGTCTCCCCATGCCTATATAAGTGGTCGCGCACGCTGTACACAGCATTACAGCAGGAGAGAGCGTCGTGTCAACATCGGAGAAATAGAAAGGGAAGAAGAAGAAGACCGCGCCACCGCTAGTAAAATAGCTGGAAGAAGATAGCGGAGGAGCCCGGCAGAAGAACCGGGGAGGCGGGAGAAGATACCGGAGAGCGCGAAGACGAACCGGAGACCGGGAGAAGAGGCCAGAGAGCGGGAAGTCGGAAGAAGACCCCCAGATCTGATTAATAAATTACTTTAAAATCCTGTCTAGTGTGTTTTTTTATTGACACTTTTTCCCCTCAGGTGAATGGGTAGGGGTACACCCATACTCATTCACATAGGGTGGGGGGCCGGGATCTGGGGGGCCCCTTATTAAAGGGGGCTCCCGGATTCTGATAAGCCCCACCGCCCGCAGACCCCGACAACCAACGGCCAGGGTTGTCGGGAAGAGGCCCTTGTCCTCATCAACATGGGGACAAGGTGCTTTGGGGTGGAGGGGCCGCAGGGCACCCCCCTTCCCCAAAGCACCCACCCCCCATGTTGAGGACATGGGGCCTGGTACGGTTTCCTGACCGGCTGGGCTGTGTGCTCGGATAAGGGTCTGGTATGGACTTTGGGGGGACGTTTTTTTGGGGTAGGGGGTTACCCATAAAATCCATACCAGATCTAAGGGACATTGTCGCCTATCTCTCACGCTCGCTGCAATAGGAAAATGTGTTTTTCCTATTGCAGCGAGCGCGAGATGTACAGTATCCTGCAGCCAAGAACCAGCGCGATAGGATCGCGCTGGAAACATTCTCGCTGGCAGGTGCTGTAGCTGCCGTTGCGTCGTAGTTGGTCCGTTGGACCAGGATACAGACGAGCGGACTTCCCTATAGGAACTGGGTCCGTCTGACTTTTGGCGGGAAGATTTAAAATATGTTTTATTTCTAGGTCCATCTGACTTTTGGGAAGAAAAAGGCCGCTGGAGCCCACACACGATCGGAATGTCCACCGGATTCCGGGTGGCACAGTGGTGTAGTGGGTAGCACTCTCACCTAGCAGTAAAAAGGGTGGCTGGTTCAAATCCCAACCATGACACTACCTGCCTGGAGTTTGCATGTTCTCCCTGTGCCTGTGCGGGTTTCCTCCCGGGTACCCCAGGTTCCTCCAACACTCCAAAGACATGGACAATTGGCCTCTGTTCAAAATTGGCCCTAGTATATGAATGGGGACCTTAGATTGTGGGCTCCTTGAGGGTAGGGACTGATGTGAGTGTGTAATGTACAGGGATAGGGACAATTGTAGACACACACTCAGGTTGAACTGGATGGACTGGTGTCTTCATTCAACCTTACTAACTATAACTATAACCAAGTCTGCCGGAAAGTCCGATAGTGTGTACGGGGCATAATAGGTTTTCTTCTAAGATTGCCCTGTATTTGGCTCCATCTATCTTCCCATCAACTCCGACCAGCTTCCCTAATCACTCTTGAAGATAAGCATTCCCAGAGGTATCAGAGGAATAGGAGGTGAATACAAATGCATGCCGCACTTTTCAGATAGATATTTATTTGTAAAAAATTTGGAAAACCATTTTTAGCATTTTCCTTCCACTTCACAATTACTGTATGTGCCTCTTTGTGTTGGTCTATCACATAAAATCACAATAAAACACATTTAAATTTTTTGGTTGTAACATAAAAAAATTTGGAAAATTTCAAGGGGTATAAACACTTTTTCAAGGCACTGTATATATAATCTATATTATGCACAAAACACACTAATAGACAGATACCAGAATGATTGATATATACACACACACACACAGTATCTCACAAAAGTGAGTACACCAACCCTCACATTTTTGTAAATATTTTATTATATCTTTTCATGTGACAACACTGAAGAAATTACACTTTGCTACAATGTAAAGTAGTGAGTGTAGAGCTTGTATAACAGTGTAAATTTGCTGTTCCCTCAAAATAACTCAACACACAGCCATTAATGTCAGCATGAAGTCTTTTGTGGTATTTGTGGATGAGGCTCTTTATCTTCTCAGATGGTAAAGCTGCCCATTCCTCTTGGCAAAAAGCCTCCAGTTCCTGGAAAATCTTGGGCTGTCTTGCATGGACTGCACATTTGAGATCTCCCCAGAGTGGCTCAATGATATTGAGGTCAGGAGACTGAGATGGCCACTCTAAAACCTTCACTTTATTCTGCTGTAGCCAATGACAGGTCAACTTGGCCTTGTGTTTTGGATCATTGTCATGTTGAAATGTCCAAGTACGTCCCATGCGCAGCTTCCTGGCTGATGAATGCAAATGTTCCTCCAGTATATTTTGATAACATAATGCATTCATCTTGCCATCAATTTTAACCACATTCCCTGTGCCTTTGTAGCTCACACATCCCCAAAACATCAGCAATCCACCTCTGTGTTTCACAGTAGAAATGATGTACTTTTCATTATAGACCTTGTTTACCTACCTCTTAAATGTAGCATTTATGGTTGCGGCCAAAAAGCAAAATTTTGGTCTGATCACTCCAAATTACTTTGTGCCAGATGGTTTGAGGCTTGTCTCTGTGCTGTTTGGCGTATTGTAAGGGCGATACTTTGTGGCATTTCCATAGAATACTTTCTCTGCAGCAGCTGAAAGCTGACGGAAATGGAGAGGAGAAAATGCCAGCTTTCAGCTGCTGCAGAGAGAGCCATACAAGGTATTGGTTCCAGTAATTGCCCTTCCTGCCCACATCCGATTCACCCTGCTGCCTTGGCCCCCCGCTGGCCTAGGCCCCGTACAGGAGCACTGCTGGTACTCCCTTATCAATGGCTCTGGGTCCAGGTTCCCAAGCAAGCATATGGCTCTTTGGTACTTATTGATTGGCCCTTGACTTAAAGCGGAACTACACTGTATCTGAGCACTACAGACCAAAAGTGCTATTTCATTTATTTTTAATATTCAAAGCAAAATCCCCCATCCATCCATGTATCCATGCTTTATTTTGCGGGGAAATCACTGAAAAACTCCCCCCTAGGTTTTCTGGCTGAGATCTTGAGTAAGGGCAGATAATTAATGTAGCATTTACTTCCTGGAATGCATCTGCCCTTAGCTTAGCCAAGCAAGCAGGTAGGTGTGATTAGCGGAGAAAACCCCTCTTTCCCTCCTGAAGACTCCTGGGATGTATGACATAATTTGCCTAGGCGTTGAAACCAGGAAGTAACTAAAGGAATGTAATAAAAAGTATAAAACAAGTAAATATAATATACTTTCCTATATATTTACTAATGCTAGCAGCGTAAGGATTAAAATGGTGAATGTTGATTGAGACACAAGCAAGATTGATGGAGGAATACTCCCTGCTGTGCCATTGTATTCTAATAGTGGGACTCCTCCACTGATTGACAAAAGTTTTCCAACAAACCTGTTCGACAGAAGTCTATCATTAGAACTAGGGCCAAGGGCATAGGATAAGGGGAAGCCTAATCTCCCTAAAATGTATTATAGCATGATAGTAAAAGCTCTTCTTACCATGTGGAGTGTCAGATGTAGCTTGTCCTTAGCCTGAAAAACACAAGCAGATGCAATCAATTTATATAACAGTGGTACAAATTGGCCTGATTTACTAAACTGCAAAGTATAAAATGTAGCATGTCTCAAAAAAAAAAAATTCCTATGCCAACTAGGCGGTGTGCAAATTTTTTTGTGCTGAAATGACAGAAAGTGCGCATAGGCAACAGGGAAGAAACTGTCCCTGAAAATGCAATTGCTGGTCATTGAGCTCAGGAGTCATGGCATTCAGGGGTATTATCTACATTACTTACCAAATAAAAAAAAGTAATGTTTGGAAAACTAATGGACGGACAATGTTAAAATAGGTTTACACATACAAATTTCAATGCCAATAATGTTTGAAAACAAGATTCCTTGCCACTTAAACTTTTTCAAAATTTCCAAAAAGAAAAAAGTTCCACCGGCTTGCAAGTAGCTAAATGCTTATGATGTAGTCGGAACTTGAACAGTGGTGACTGGTGCTCAAAATTTTTGGGGGGGTGCAAACAAACTGAAAAATACTGAACCCCCCCATATCAATTGCAGCCTTACTTTGCCCATCAATTGCAGCCATTGTCCCCATCAGAAGCAGTTACGTGTGCCCATCATATGCAGTCACGTGTGCCCATCATATGCAGTCACGTGTGCCCATCATATGCAGCCACGTGTGCCCATCATATGCAGCCACTGTGCCCACCGCGCCCCCCCCCCCCTCGCGGGGCTTGCAGCTCTGGCAGCACCCCAACCCCCGCGTGCGGCTCTGACATTGTGGCACTTACGACGACCTCCACTCCAGCGTGTGTATCCAAGTCCTCCACTCCTCTTTCTAAGCAGCAGGCATCCAATAGGGTGGCCTGGTGCTTTGACCAATCGGGAAACAGGTCTGACGCCCTGCCTCCTGAAAATAGCAAAAATGAATTCCCTATCGTCACACAATTGGGTGGGATCAGGGCGCACTCTCTGTGCCCTGAGTCCACCCTATTTTGAAGCCTATTAGAGCCTCTGGCTCTAATCGGGTGCTTTTAAAAAGTACCACCCCCCTCCCGCCCCCACCATAGGAATCCATGCGTCCGGCGTCCTGAAAGGGGACGGGCGCATGGATAGGGGGGGGGGGGCGGTGCCCCCATGCGCCCACAGTGCATAGGCTGCCACTGAGCATGAACATTTTGGCTCATTCAAGGCTGTTGTCCACTTTCACGTAGACAATGGATCATCACTCGACCCAGGCAGAAAAGGAAGGATCAAGAAACTATTATGTAATGTCTATGGCCACTTAAAAAGTCATATCTCTTAATCCCTTTGGAGCACATGGAAGTTAAAGGAGATTTCCATGTGAATACCAGTTCAATACTGAAATATTTGGGTGGTTTTTAGATTCCCCCATTTATTATAAATATGTATTAACTTGTCTATTCCTATAATTGGCTAGTCTATCAAAGCTCTGATAAAGTTAATGGTGATGGTACAATAACTAGGTTAGCTATAAAAAAAAACACACTGTTTAAATAAACAAGGGTCTCGTATATTTCCCAAGAAAGTAGGAATGCTAACATAAAAACACTAAAACTAGACTTCAGTGCAAATAAAACAAAAGAACATAGATGATACTTTACGTAAGGTCCTCCTCGAGATGCTGTCGCGGCTGAGCTCAATGGAAAAAGAGGAAGTTACTTTAGCTGGTCAGTACTTTTTTTTAAAGCCCACTCAGACGCCACCCACACAAACACCCATTATCCGCCTATCTAGCCATCTGTATCCAATAAGAATCTTTAAGAGGTCGTTCTTCCTAATCACCAGGAAGTATATTCTTCTCTAACCATCCTCCAGGAAGTATGCTGTAATGTCCACTAGGGGCAGCAATTATACCTGTATCACCGTTTTTTGACCCGGGTCATTCTTCAGTGCCAGCTGGCCTTTGATCTTCTGTAACTCAGGACATTTTAATTCGCACCTTCCCAGGAGGTCTTCTCTGGTGCTTCTATACCCCCGTACCTCACATCAGGAAGCCTGCGAGAACATTCTATATGTATTCCCATTTATGACTCCTTGTCCTCAACTTGCAATATCAACCAGCATATAAAACTCCAGAAATATGATATTAAACCATGTTGCCTTCCAACAACTGCATAACAATGGTTTAAACTATCTGCATATTTATTATAAATTGTTATAGCAGGAAATAAAAGGGGTTATGACCAGTGGTGTATTTTGGTTTTGTGCTGCCCTAGGCAAGACTAAAATCTAAATTTGTCCCACCCCTTCCTGTCCGTTGACACCTGTTGTCATCCGATCCGATCAGGCGATCCATTTCCATCCATCTGACCCATAGAGGAGCGTGAGCTGTGTCTGTGTCCGCTCTGCATAGTGGACCGATCCCCGGTGAGCAGGTGGATCCTCTTTATGGAGCCTGGCAATGTAAAAGGGCTCTTACTATGTTTTTTATTTTATTTTAAAAAAATTTGCAACTTTATTTTTTTTTGTACAGATACAAATTTTTATTTTTATTTTTTATTATTATTTATTTTGTATTCTTTCAGGAAAGGAAGGGTGAACGTGTTTACCAGCCCCACTCTATTCTTCATCCATCCAGTGATCTCCTGCACTAACAGCGGCTGCAGCCGGCAAAAGGGGGAGAACTGGCCAGCAGCTGCATTGAGGCAGCACTGGGTGATCAGAGAGGTTGGGGGCACTGAAGGGGGGGTCAGAGGAGTAGAGAGGGGATCTATTTAGCCAAACAGATCCCTCTGCGGCTGCCTTGCAGCTCTCAAAGTTGGCGGGAGGGCAGAGGAGGGGAGCCGTCAGCTGTTTGCGGGGGGGTATCAGTGTAGCTGGGTGAAATGACAGGGAGAGGGAGCCTGGAGACAGTGCCACCCCCTGAGAAATGCTACCCAAGGCAAACGCCTTGTTTGTCTTGCAGTAGATACGCCCCGGGTTATGATAGGTATGCAGATAACCTTACTAATTTACCTTTATTTAGTAATCGGTGCAATGAGCAAAGTCCAACAATCTACAGCACAACTAATTAGAATTAGCTTACTGAACTTGGCCCAGAACAAGGTAGCTGCTGATTGGTTACTACAGGTATTGCACTTTTATTTATAATTACGTTAGAACCCCTAGTAGCCGCGATACGAAAAAAACAAGATATCCATTGAATTCGGGTGGGAGAGCAGGAGTACAAGGCATCCGCATTCGCGGATGACTTGCTTCTCTATATCTCCATGCCTAGAATATCAATTTCCACAGTCCTGAAGGAGCTGAAACGATATGGTAAATTATCTAATTTCAAAGTAAACATGACCAAATCCGAGTTATTAAATTTAACTTTACCAATAGAAGACCAGAGCGCAATTCAAGCTAAATTACCATTTAAGTGGAGTAAGAAAGAACTAGGCTATCTAGGGATAAAACGGAAAGCCCAACTGGGAGACCTTTTTGAGGCTAACTATATCCCCCTCCTCAATAAAATCAAAGAGCAACTGACAGGGATGCAATATAAAGCTCTTTCTTGGACCGGAAAGATAAATGCAGTTAAAATGTTTGTTCTGCCCAAATTCATCTATACGTGTCAAATGATTCCAATTCCTATCCCACAGACGTACTTCAGAAAATTAAAATCCATGATTATAAAATTCATCTGGGCACGTAAACGAGCCCGCATCGCATACAATATAATAGCTAGAGAACAAGATAGAGGGGGCCTAGCAGCACCAGATTTTAAAAAATATTATGAAGCTATAGTCATTTTCAGATTGATAGATTGGACTCACAATAAGGATAAGAGTTGGGTTGAGTTAGAAAAGAGGTTAAGAAGTACAAACATAGGGAAAATGATATGGATACCGACACATTATCGAGACTTAGGATCAAACACAAGCATACTGACAAAAAACTCACTAAAGATTTGGGATGTAATAAATAAGAGACACAAATGGGATTATAATTCACCATTAATACCACTTTTAGACACAAACTTTTTCATACCAGGGAAGGAGGAGCACTTGTATTTTAGTAGGTGGGCTGATAAGGAGAATTTAAGACTGCAGGATGTGATGGAAGGTAATAGATTATACACTTATAAGGAAGTCACTCGGGAATGGGGACAGAAACCGCTAGATAAATGGCGATACACTCAATTACAACACTTTGCACAGACTTTGCCACAACCACTATGAGGAATGAGACTACTGAGACCCCTAGAGAAGTTACTGGAGTCCCCCCTAAGCTTAGAGAAAAGGATATCAAAAATATATAAAATATTGATGCGTGAGGCAGCACACGAATACCCATCCTTCCTAGAAAAATGGGAAAGATAGATAGGTCCCTTAAGCAGTGACGAACATAGAAATAAGATAATAAGATTAGTCCACTCTGTAGCAAAGGATATACAAACAATGGAAATGTCGTATAAGCTTTTAGCGAGGTGGTACGTAACCCCACAAAGAGCAAATACATATAGTGGAGATAATGCCCCAACATGTTGGCGAGGTTGCACTGCACTGGGGACCTTCTCACACCTATGGTGGGAGTGCCCCAAAATACAAACCTATTGGGACCAAATACTAGAAGTAATTTATAGGATAACGGGAGAAAGGATCAAAAAGCAACCATGGACATGTTTGTTCCATGACACAGAGAAGGGGGTGAGACAATACAGGTATACCTTAACCCCGTATCTATTGGAAGGCCCTAATCCCATGCTATTGGAAAACCTAGGTGACCCTGCCCTTGAAAGAGTGGATCGAAAGGATAGAATGGACAAGAATTATAGAAGAGTCGATCCACAAGGTAGAAGACCTAGAAGGGATACACCACAGGACTTGGCACCAATGGCAGGTGTTTAGAAGAACGGAGATATACCTGGGGCTAATGGAAAGAGAGTGTTGATAGAGAAGGAAGGCAATGAGCGAGACGGGGTAGGCCACCTGTTTCCTTATTTTTTTTTTGTTCCTGTCTGTCCTTAAATTAGGGGGGGGGGGGGCGAGGGACGGGCAAGGTAAAGGAGGTAACAATTGTATGTTAATCACGAATGTAAAAAATTAAAATGTTTGTAAATCCAGATAAAATGAGAAAACAAAGAATATATAAAAAAAGGTATTGCACTTTGCACTCAGTGCATTGCTCCTTGCATTGTTTTAGTAAATAAGCCCCCACTGCCTTCCTGATAAAGCATACTTATTTAAGTGCATTGAGAGGGGATGAACAAAGAGGAGGAGGAGGAGCCAGGTTAATTTTGCTTCATATGGAGGAGTGAAGGGATGCAGCAGAACCTCTTTCATTTTCTTATTTTAGGAAAACTTTGAATAGCTGAGAAAATCTGGCAAGTCAATCAGTTCTTCCCATGACAAAACTTTAACAGTAGCTTTAATATGAAGATGGGGAGCACCCACTGACACGTGATCAGTGACAGTAGTTACATTTTGGAATGTTTGCAACAAACCTTCATATAAAGCCATACACGAATCCTGTGATTCGGCTGAAATTCAAGCCGAGGTTCGCCCTGTTGACATCACCCAGCTTGTCAAACTTAAAATGAGAAATTAAAGGAGCCAGGTGGAGAAAAAGTCAGCCGAACAGCTTCAGCCAATCGCTGTTTACTGTGGGATGCCAGCTGTCAAAATGCAATACTGTAGATGGCAGTGTACTACATGTATAGACATTTTTACTCAGTTGGCCAGATTGAACCTGTACCTGTATTGCAAATATGCAAACCAAGAATTTCCTGTAGGCAGGTAGCCTTCTGAATGTATAGTCAGCACCCAGCTGCCCAAATTTGGAGGAAGAGGTTGATGTTTTGCTGCTTTTCCTCCGCTATTTTCCTAGGCTTTTGCTGGGGTCCAGCCCCTTTTGCTGGGGTCTGTGAAACCTCACTGCAGCACAAGTTTAGTCTGTGAGTGTAAGAGAAGGAGAAGTTGCTGTGGGTAACCAAAGAAGGAAACAGCAACCAGTCATTGGCATGGAACCTGGTTAGGTGACTGGTCTTCCAGTAGCGAGGGGGTTCAGTGTTGTGACTCCCTCCCTAGCTGTCTGTCTCTGCCAGTTACCAGGAGTGAACTAGCATTGAGATCTTTGACCTGGTCACTAGGTATGTAAGGCAAGAGTTAAGTGAGAGCACACATGAGATTCGAGCTAAGTGCCGATCACTCATTATGTTGATTGACGGTCAAGGGGACCCCATTCTTTTACTGGGAGCGAGGTAACAGAGGTACACTAGGACAAAGCACAACATCTTCTGGAGTGACTCCACATACAACACTACACAAGTGGCTCATCTCTGAGTTGGGGGACTCCATTAAAGAGGAAGTAAACCCTGATGGGTTTTACTTCCCCTTCTGCTCCCTGCAAAGCCTGCAAATTAAAAGCATGATGGGCTAGTCAGCAGCAAATACTAGCCCATTATGTGACACTTACCTGCAAACGAATCCATCGCTGTCCCCTGTGCAGGCTGCATCCATCTTCGCCCCTCTTCCTTCCGGGAGCCGTGGACTCCGGTTCTGTGACTGGCCGGAGCTGCATGTGCTTGGGAGCCATCAGTAACGGCACACGCTGGGGGAAGAAATGTCACGGAGGTCTGTTTCTTCACAGCACATGCGCCGAATACATCATCGGCGCACTACAAGTGAAATATCTCATAAATGGCACACGTATAGGAGATATTTCCACTACCTATTGGTAAGCCTTATTCTAGGGAAAATTCTGGGGAAAATCAGGGAGTGGGAAAATAGGGGAATTAAAAAAGTGAGCCAAATATACGATGGTCAGGCCATAAAAAAATTCGAAGTACTAAAAAGGGAATTTGATATCCCCCAGAATACACAGTTTAGTTATCTTCAAATAAGCCATGCCCTAGAAGCCCAGTTTCGAAACCAACCTATGGTATGGGAGGAACTACCAGTGCTACAGGTTATTGGGGAGCCAGGATCCACTAAAGGATTAATATCTGTGATATATAAACTACTGAACAGAGGGACCCTAGGCGAAGTAAAGCTGCTGGAGGTAAAAAAAAAATGGGAACAGGATCTAGGTGCCATTCCACAGGGACAATGGAAGAGAATACTAGAACTAGCCCCGATGATATCGGTTTCGCCCGCCCAGAAATTCTCACATCTGATGCTACTCAACAGAGCGTATTATACACCAAAGCTGTTATGTAAATTTGGAAGAAGGCCTAATGATAAGTGTCCGAGGTGCCAGGGGCAGGGGGACCTGGTCCATATGGTATGGAGATGCCCCAAGCTCTTCCGGTACTGGGAAGGGGTGACAAAAGTATTGAAGAGCATATTTAAAAAAGAAGTGGAAAGGGAAGTGGTACTTTGTATCCTGGGGTATAGACAGGAAAAGGGTGAAACAAAAAGTACAACAGTGGCAATATTAAGGGGCATGTATCAGGCCAGGAAGATGATAATGATGAGATGGCAATCACAGATGCCACCCACAGTAAAGAATTGGATCGATATAATGAATGAAACCCTCCCGAAGGAGAGAGCCGCGTACATAAAGAGATATAATATGAAAGAATTTGATAGGATGTGGAGACCATGGATAGAGGGAATACACCAGATACAGCTGGAATAGAGGGGGGGTGGGGGGGGGGAGGGGAGGCGGGAAAGGGGGGATAATGAGACAGGAGTAAATCCAGGCAATATTACTCAAAAAGCGGCTCCCTCCTTTTTAGTGGAGGGAATATAGAGTGCTCTTTTTTTATCTTCATAAAGAGATATACCTATGTGTTAAGTACAAAATGTATGTAAAAAAGATACTGGTCCTGGAATATTGTGTTAAGGTGTAAACATGTTTTATAGATGGAAAAACTAATAAAGATTATAATTAAAAAAAAAAAAAAAGAGTTAAAAGTCACTAGGGACTGTTTACGACCACTTTAATGTTTGATTCTTCACATGACCGTGGCCCCCACCTGGTCCCTGGCACTGGTGAGCAAGTCTTCTTGCAAGGTGTTACCCCTGTGCTAGTATTAATACCCTGCACACCACCTGGCATAGCCCAAAGAACCAACCTGGGGGGTAGTCCTCCCATGTAACCCAGATCTTGGTGCCCAAGTTACCGGGAAACATAGAGGAACGATCTATCATCCCCAGCCTACCCTTTCATGCTGTTTTTTATACAATTGTTTGCTTGAAGTACTGTATTTGAAGGTGTATAGCAATGTGCAGAGGATTCAAAGAGAATCACAATTTTGTGGGTCAGACCTTGTACCTATCCTCTGGCCATAGATCTGCTTTATATATTTGTGGCTTACTGAAATTTTAGTTCACAAACTGACAAAAGGAGATGTAATTTTTAAACCTTACAGAAGTACATCTACTATGGCTGGGAAATATTAGTGTAAACTCCATATTCTGTAGCTACGGTAATTCAAAAGGAGCGCACAAAATACACATATAATATATGCAGTAAATCCTGGCAATATAATAAAACATTTAAATACCTGTTCTTGTGTCTGTCGTAGACCTTGTTGTGTTGTGTTGATAGCTGGTTACCAATGAGATGTGGGTGGAGAGTCAAACAGGATTAAGGCATGTTTGAAGGTTACACAGGAGACATCTGGTGGTTATAGAGCTAATATAGAACTAAAATTACATGGAAGATGTACTCTTGCCCATTTCAACAGGGACCAACCCTTGGCTGGCTTAAGGAAGAGTGACTTTAATACATTAATAAAAAAATATTCCTCTAAATACCTTTTCAGCGGGATCGTCCCTGCACTTCAAGTTTCTTAGCTAGGTGAAAATTCCTGGGATAGTGACAATACGTATACCAAGATTCTTTGGCATATCCCCAGCACATTGTGCATGCATTGGGCAATCTCCAGAACACTGGGCACGCATGGCCGGCCCATCATCAGGGTTTGCTGAAAGAGACATCCAGTCTCCTGTTAACATTAGAAGAGAAGACCTGAAACAAGTCCTAATGACAATGCTGGATTCCCAAAGGGGGGGGGGGGGTGGATTTTGAGTACAACCCAGCATTTGAAGTAAGGGGTGAAAGAAAAAAAATGTAAAGGGGGAGTGAAGTTTCTGATCCTGTTATAACAGCACAGGCCAAAAAGAATAAACCCTCAAAAAAGTTTGGGTCATATTCAGCCAGCTGTACTTTGCCTATTTGTAAAAAGTCCACCCCTGCTGATACTTAATTTTCATTCTCAACTCTTCCAAGCAGGTCTGGATGGAGCTTAAGATGGATCAAAATGTGGCCAGTTCAACAAGGACCATGTATGGCCATTCCAGCTCAACAGAAGTCAATCTAAAGCCTCATACACACGATCGGACCGTGGACCAACTTTCCCGTGGATTTTTGTCCAAAGGGTGTTGGCCCCAAGTTGGTATTGCATACACACGGCAGGACTTTTTCAGCCAACTTTCACCAAATCACTTGTTTTTTCTGCTCTTTACCGCCACCTTTGGTCAACTTCTGTATTGTTGTCTGATCTTTTGCATTGGTTTGTACAAAAGTCCGTTGGTTTTGTGTACACACGGTCGGACTTTGGTCCATCAGACTTTTGTTGGCAGAAAGTTGGTCCGTTCACACAGCCAACAAATGTCCGATGAAACCTGGAAAAAGTTGGTCCGATGGAGCGTACACACGGTCGGATGTTGGTCCAAAACAGCTAATTTGCATGTTGGTTGTCAAAAAGTCTGATCGTGTGTATGGGCCTTTACGATCAACTTCTATCAAACGGAAATGTTGGAAAACTTTCCTAGCTCATCGGCTGCAGCCAATCGGACAAGTTCCGCCGTCAGACTACAGTGGCACGGCAGGGAGGAGTACTTCACCTTGCTTGTGTCCGTGTAGATGGGTGAATTTTTTTTTATTTTTCACTGGCCAATCAGCAAAAAAAAAAAAGGTAGTCTACGGCAAGCCTTATGCAGGGTTAATGACCATCTCCCTGCCCCCTTGTGACTTGGGCTTGGTGATTGGCCACTCTGGCACCTGACCCAGCTGTACATCATCAGAAGAAGGGGAAGAGCCACATGCTGCCACATAGCCAGAAGCATTTTTCACTTGGTGAATAGGATGACAGGTTAGTGGACATAAGGTGAGTTTCAGTAGTGAAAGGGGGGCAGCATATTAAATTAATTAATTAAATTCAGGTTCGCTTTACACTGGATAACCAGCTTCACTGCTTCAAAGAGCATGCCTTATATTGGGCAGTCCACAGAGCATTGGACAGTCCACAGTATTGACTAACAAACACGCTAAAGAGTGGGGTGATATTAGCGTTTAGACCCCATAGTCAAAAAAGCATAAACAATTAACAACAAGGGATGTTCAAGACTCTCGGTCCTGGTGAATTTATAGTGAATTTCACAGGGCTGAATGCTTTGCAACCATAATGCACTGCAAAGTACTTACCGTATGTCAGCTGGCTTCGAAGTTCCAATAATGGGTGCTTTGTTACATGCCAGGGGGCAGAAAAGAGTAGTGTCCGTTTGTTTTCAGTGAGGAGTAGGGATATGACAGACATGTCAGTGTATTTTTTCTTTTGAGGGACAGGCTTATCTCGTTCATCAAGATTGATATTTATGAAATTTTTTCGTTTTTATTTTTTATTTACTATGTTTTTTTGTGAATGTCTGGGGGTACTATGAAGTGAGAAAGAGGCCAATGTCTTCTTCAACATAGACCCCCTTAGAAAAATACCTTTCCCATTTTTTGAGCAGGAAACCTGGTACAGTTGGGGGGTGCATGCTTGTGTTCACCTTCTCGCTTGGCCAAACAGGCTGCATACTCAGTGGGTCTGGTTGGATTGGGGGGGGGGGGGGGAATTTTTTTTTTTTTTTTTTGTCTGCGGTAACCCTTAAAATTCATGCGAGCCCCTCAGCACGGATAAGGGTTCTGCTGTGAATTTTGAAAATTTTTTTTGTGATTCTTGCTGTTGGATATACTACAGCAGGAGGGCAACAAAGGTCCACAAAATACATGCCAGATCCTTAAGGACCTGCTATATATTTTGTGGGTACATTGTACAGGTGAATCACTTTGGCAGTGCAGCTTAGGTAGGTTTAAGGCATCCCCATGCATATTATTTAAAGGAATTGGGCATTCACCTGGTGCTGAATTACAGCGGCTGGGGGTGTTTTTTGAAGCACCCGATTAGAGCCATAGGCTCTAATAGGCGTCAAAAAAAGGTAAAGAGCGAGCATCATGCGTGAAGCATAGCTCTGTTAGAAAAGCGAATAAATATTTGCTTTCCTAATACTGAACCGCCTCTCTGGCAATAAGGTGCTCTGGTCTGTTACCCGTCACCTGATTGGCTGAAACGACAGGCGCTGTAATTGGATGCCTATCAGGACATTGAGGACATCACCCGCTGCCCCCCCGTGACAGGGTAAGTGCCGGGCAGACGGCAGGCGGGGGAGGGCCCAGTGGCAGCATTCGATGAGGACAGTGGGAGCATTTGATTGGCACAGTGGGAGCATTTGATGGGAACAGTGTCAGCATTTGATGGCACAGTAGTAGCGTTTGATGGCACAGTGGCAGCAATTGATGTTTTTTTTTTTTTCAGAATTTTTCAGTTTGTTTGCGCCCCCCCAAAAATTTTGAGCACCAGCTTCCACTGGTGGCAAGACTTGGAGAGGAAGAATGGGGACATGCTTTTGTAAACAAAGCATTTCCCCATTCTGCCCAGTGACAAGACAGTGATCACAGCTCTCTCTCATCGAGAGCTGTGATCACTGTCCTGTGCGTTGAAGTCCATCCCACTAACAGTTAGAATCACTCCCTAGGACACACTTAACTCCTTCACTGCCCCCTAGAGGTTAACCCCTTCACTGTCAGTGTTATTTACACAGTAATCAATGCATTTTTATATATTGATCGCTGTATGGACAATGGTCCCAAAATAGTGTAAAAAATGGCCGATGTGTCTGCCATAATGTTTTTTTTTTACCAAAAATATGTAGAAGAATACATATAGGCCTAAACTGAGCAAAAACAAATGTTTTTATATATTTTTGGGGGATATTTATTATAGTAAAAAATATTGCGTTTTTTTCAAAATTGTCGCTCTTTTTTTGTTTATAGCGCAAAAAATTAAAACCGCAGTGGTGATCAAATACCACCAAAAGAAAGCTCTATTTGTGGGGAAAAAGGACTTGAATTTTGTTTGGGTGCAACATTGCATGACAGCGCAATTGTAAGTTAAAGCGACGCAGTGCCAAATCGCAAAAAGTGCTCTGGTCAGGAAGGGGGTAAAATCTTCCAGGGCTGAAGTGGTTAAGCAGGGTATGGAGTGTATATGCAGAGTAGCGATGAAGAGCTGGAAACCTGTCTGTCATCAGGTGAGTGCGCACAAGCCTGATTGCCTAGCTGTGAGCAGATGGCCATTATCTGCCATAAGTCCGGGAATCTTTCGGCTAAGTGTTAATAGGTGGAGGGGTAAGATGGACGTTGCCTTCCATGGCAGCAGTATTTTTGTTGTATTTGTTACCTGATCCTGTGACTTTTATTTTTCTTTTCTGCCGACCAGTGTCCCTGTGCATGGCGGCTGGTTTTGTTGCGCTCCAGCCACCGCTCTCTCTTCCGGGTCCTGGCGCGCGATCTGCACATGTGCGGTACCGGAACGAAAACGAGGCCAGGTTCGTGCATTCGCGTGAGCGTTTTGTGCCTGGCGCTGCCATGACATCATGCAGCGCCACTTTTAAAAATGGGGAAAAGCCTGGAATGATCGTGGGCATTTGCGGCGACTTCCCCAGGCATCTGTTGCGGCTACCCCAGGTAGGTTCATGTCCTTCAGGAGATTGTTTAAACTTTATCTGTGACTGATCCTTTTTTCCCCACCTGCAGTGTTCTACCTGGAACATCATGGATCCTTCACTGCCTCCTGGTGGCCAGCCCTCTGGCAGCAGGTATGAATATGGGACTATTCCAGTGTTCTGCCTGTTGGGGGGGAGGAGAGTGAGTTCAAGGTGTTAGCTTTAATATTGTCTTTTTCTCTTACCTTTTCTTCCCCACAGCCCTTCCAGGTCTGACCAACACCACCAGCACTCTTCCTCTGGTTCCAGACACCACGGATCTTCTTCTAAATCCAGACACCACAGTAGAGATCCCCCCTCATCTCACCCCAGCAAGGGGGTGGAGAAGTCATGTTGGGGATGTTGGGCCCCGGTCCCTGCCAGCAAGTCCCTCTGTGACCGCTGTTTCTCCAAAGCAGCGGATGAGAGGGAGGGTGCTGTCAAATGAGTCGTGAGAGAATCTCTGCAGGAGAGAGAGGCTAGCAAGCCTTGTGAACCCCCTCCGGACCCTCTGTGCTCTCCAACGAGAGAGGGGCAGGCCCACGAAACGTGGGAGTCTTCCCAGCCAAGCCATCCATCCTTTCCTCCCTCAGACAGCGAGATGGATGCAGAAGATCCAGGGATGCGCTTTGAGTACGCCCTGGTTCCCTCTTTGGTGAGAAAGGTAAGGGAAGCTCTGATTTGGGAGGATCTGGTAACTTCTCCTCCTAAGCAAAGAACATTTTTCAAGCAGCTCAAATAGAAGCGTCAATATTTTCCCTTCCTCACTAAAGTAGGTGACATCATCTCTGACGAATGGGGCAAAATGGACAAGAAGAGTTCCATGTAGTCTAAAATATTAAAGCTGTATCCCTTCAGGGAGAAAGAGGTTAAGCATATTGAGTTGGCTCCCTTGGTGGACGCAGGGGCTGAGGAGATTAGTTAGATATGTGAATCTCCCTCTGGAAGACATAGTCTTCTTCAAAGATCCCTTGGAAAGACGGATTGATTCCGATCTGAAGCGGATTTACTTAACTGCGGGAATGGCCTGTAAACCAGTCCTGGCTTTAGCCGCGGTATCTAAAGCCTTGGAATCTTGGTCGGACAACGTTAATGAGACCCTCAGAGGTATTTCCAGTGAAGTGGCCAGAAGTTCACCTATTCAAGAAATCAGGGGTGAACAGCGGCGCTAGATATGGTGATAACATAAAATTATATAGCAACTGGAATATAGGTATACATAAAATGTGTGTGTGTGTGTGTGTGAATAAACACACATAATATTAAAACATTTGTTTAAAATATAATGTCCATAAATGATCCAAGATCTTGTATGATTAGCACCTGGAGGCAGCTCCCTTAGAGTGAAGCGATGGGCTCTGTGTAGAAATGGGAACAGAGGGGCGCCCGACTTAATGCAGTATAAATCATATATTTAATAAAAGCAAGTGATTATTCATAGTGGCAAGGAATGTTTCCTTGCCACTGTGAATAATCCCATTTCCTGTTCCTGTGTAGTCACGACCAGCTGCTTTTTGTTTGCTGCCTCCTGGTTCCCAGCATTCTCTGGATCCCTGTAAGATCACACCAGTGCCCCAGGCTGCAAAGGGAAGACATTTATGAGACTCCAGGACTGGCGATTTTCACCACATACTGAACTCATCTAATTTAACCTGTGAGTTACTACTTTCTTTTATTAAATATATGATTTATGACGGGGGCGTGGCCGGGATGCTGAACTGAGCAGACGTGCTTTAGAGCTCTGCTGGATGAGAACCCGCTAAATTATCCGAAACTTGGATTTTAATACCCCAACTCGCTTCATACTTACCCTTGTATGCTGTCTAGATGCTCCGGTGGCCCACAGAAGGGCAAAAAACTCAAATTTCCCCCACGTGTGGAAGCAGTAGCCGCTCCGGTCTTGTCTCCGGGGCCCACACTCCCGCGCCTCAGCAGTATGGCGTCTCAAACAGAGCAGGAAGAGACCACTCCGCCTGGTATCCCTGAAGTGATGGCTGCCATCACCCTCTGCCAATCGACCCTCACCAATAAAATAGAGGCTGTCCAGCTCAATGTGGGACTGCTGAGGCAAGATATCGAAAAGATCCGCACCCGGATTTCATCGGTGGAACAGAGGGTCAGTGGTACGGGGGACGCGGTGGCAGACCACGAGGCAGCTATCCGGACCCTACAAATAAAAGTGAAGGCGCTGGAATACCGCGTGGAGGACGCCGAGAATAGGAGCCGGAGGAATAACCTCCGAATCGTAGGACTGCCGGAAGGGGCTGAGGGGAAGAATCCCTCGTTGTTTGCAGAGGATCTGCTGAGAACAATCCTCCCTCCGGCACAGCTGTCGCCGCATTTCACGGTGGAGAGAGCTCACGTGTCCCGCCAAGACCAGGCCCGGAGGGGGCCCCACCGCGCACTTTCATCCTGAGGCTACTTAACTTCAGGGACAGAGATGAGCTGCTGCGAGCATCGCGTGCTGCTGGAGATGTCCCCTATCGCAACACCAGACTCATGCTGTTTCCAGATTACACCTTAGAGACCCAGAAGCAACGACGGTCGTTTGACACGGTGAAGGCAGCCCTCCGCCTCAAAGGTATCCGCTACAGTGTACCGAAACACTATTTGTCCTGCCATAACAGGAACCCAGCGGGCTCAAAATTTCAGATTATAGACAAGTTCACAGCCCACTGGAGGGGTGAATCTAAAATCAGGGGAGTATCTAAACTCGAAACATTTTGGATACACCAGATCAAATGCTACTTTCCACACGGGATGAATGTAGAGTGGGACATCAATTCGTTTATTAACCGTTCCTGATATATCCCACTTTTCTGTCCCTTTTACTTATCCCCACCTTTTCACGACACCTTCCCATGCCACTTCTTTGAGGATACCTCTTCCCTTCCATTCATTTCATTATGAACATTCCATCTTCTATACATTCATTTTAAACTCAGAGACTTACATATATGATAGTTGGTTTAATGGTTAATATCAGCTCATTTAGCACTAATTAAATGTGTCCTGTAAATGCCATAAATGTTTAATGTTGTATAGATTACATCTATTTGGATGTTTTTCATAGCCAATTTAACATCTTTATTATAGTCGAGTTTTGCCTTTTTTTACTCCTTATAAATACTTGGAGGATTAGCTACCAGTATGACAAATGATTGTTCATTAACTATTGTTCATCAAATAATTGCTTAGTAATTAATCCTTGTTGGATGTTAACATGATATGTATCTGCTGTTTTTTGCTAATATCATTATGGACACTGTGTGACCACACATCTGCTCGTTGCGATTTAGTTACTATTGGCCAATATACTACCAGTGTATAGTAGTTTATAATATATGACTACTTCATTTCCAACATATAATTTTTTCTGTGTTTTTGACGTCATTACGTCCTGTTTCCATCTTCTGTTGTTCATTACTTTATTGAACATTATGATGAATAACTGTTAATGTCTTTTCATAATATGTTTATGGATACTATTAGTATATGAATTTATTACTATCTATACTGATGACAATGTAAATAGTCGAGTGATTGGTGATAGTCAGACTCCGGTTTCCAAATCACTCTTCTCCATATAGTTTTTTACATATTTTTATCATATAATTTGTTTTTTCTAGCATAATTGGATTACTGGTTTGAATTTCCAGATTCCCGTCAGAATATCATCTAACTACTACCACGCGATTTGTAAATGCCTTCTCGTTATATAGTATGATCGGGGTTATAAGCCTCTTTTGTCATGTGACGAAGTTGTTTATTTTTATTTTTATCACGTGGGCGTTGCGTGTGACGTATGTCACGTTCGTTTTTCCGCTTGCGGATGGGGACGGGTTCGCTTCCGTCTATAGCGCAGCCGCTGATTGGCTGCGGGTTAACGTCATCACGCTCTGCGGTTTGCGCATGCACCGCACAGCGTGTGCGTTGTCCGGCGGGTACTTCCCCATCCACCACACGCCACTCGTTTGCATGTGACGTTGCGTCCTCCCATTTGAGTGACGCACTTCCTGCTTCTGCTCGCGCCCAAACCAGCATGTGATTTTTGCGCCCTCCCATTTGAATGACGCACTTCCCGTTTTTTCGCGCCTAAACCAGCATGAGATTTTTCGCGCCCAAACGCCCACTTTTTCGGATGTACACGCCGTTCAGGGCGGTCTATGATCATGTTGCCTTTAACAGCCTATGATCTTAATAATATCCAGTTTGACACTTGGGCAGTCCAATACAATCCTGCATGGTCATACCAGACCCTCCCAATCGGGTAAGTCGCTATTCTTATTGGCTGTGTGTAACCAATTGGATAGGTCCTTGATTCATGGGAGTGTACAACCGGAAGTGTGACTCCCCCCAAAAAAAGCTTCCCATGATCATATTGCTATACTTACCTATACTCACGTTCCTTGATGATCGTTCTTTCTGACAAACAAGAATTTTATAAATAAATCCATTCCGGTATCGGATTGATTCACCCTATGAGGAGGCTTCCTGTTTTACAAAAGAGCACACTGGGGAAGATGTCACAGTTTATTCTACACACATTGTATCGAATACATTCATCGTAAGATAAAAAGTTTCTTGACGCCGTCCAAAACACATGAGGATGATACGTTGATGAACACTATCTAAGTCTGACTACCTATTGTAAGATGTATAGTTTAGAATAGCTAAATATCGGACTGGAATAGCGATACATATAAAAAAGGAACTGTATTGCATTATATGATTTCCTGTTCTTCAGAGACAGGCAACCTAGCATTAATATAAATACAATAAAATCAGAATTTGCAATCCCACATTACACAGTTTTTGTTTTTTTTATCCTTTCACAATCCATCCCAAATGTTTAAAATGTTGGCTGATTTACCACAAGGGAGCCGGATCCATAAATTAATACTTGAATTTAACTTGACATTAGGCTGGCAGTACTCTGAGGTTAAAAAATACGTCGTATTCACAACACGGAAAGATTTATAGATTAGCCCTTATGTGTTTCGAGAAATATTGGTACTACAGATTCACATTGTAATTCTTTATATCAATCACATTCCTTAAGGTGTCAACACAACACCTCGTGCGATTTCATCAAAGAAGAGGTCTTTTTTCTAAAGATTGAAATATCACTGTCAAAAATGATGATATGACTATAGAACGTAACCGCTTCATACAATACAGAGGGGTTTTTACCCCCACCACAGCTGATTCATAATTGGCTGGTGCATTATGAGACTTAAGAATTTTAATGGTCTCTGAAATCCATATGGAATGGGATATAGCAATTTAGAAAATACGTTCAAAGAACGCAGGTTCCCCGGGACTGAGAGGAATTTACAAACCCCCAACAGGGGGAAAAAAATTTGGGGGGGGGGGCGTATGGGTTCAATGTATATTAATGATGCTGGTATCTCCTTGACTTGGATTTTCTCATTGATAATAAACGTCTAAGAGAACAACAATGATAAGGAAATCAAAGAGATAAAATAAACTCCTCCCACCAAGACAACTATAGAATACACCACCTTATCATACGATGAAAAACACCTAAAAAGAATAAATTAAAAAAAAAAAAAGAAGGGAAATCACTGATTTACACATTAATGTTTGATTTTCACATGGCACCTAGGACCCAGCTGGTCACCCTCAACACTGATGACCAACCATGAGGTTTCCTGTCAATCTGAATCCCGAATCTCCCTGCAAAGGACTTACATACACAACATAGGGGGTATCTAATAGTAACAGACAGACAGTCCAAATCATAATGAACATTACTCCGAAAACACCCCGCATGGCTACCACAAATGGTAAACATAGATGAAGGGTAAAAAGGAAGGGGCAGGGTCAAAAGAACGACATTTTGTTCAAGACCATGACCTACTCTCCATGGGCTGTGATAATTTGGCTACTAAAATTTTATTCAAACCACAACAGGAATAATATTAACCTAAATAGTTCATCTCCCAATGACAGGCAACTATAGAGACTAAACTCTCATTCTGTACTCTTATCATACAAGAAGGCACAAAATATCACCATATATATATAGTAAATCCTGAATTAAAACATTTAAATACTGGTTTTTCCTAGACTGTAGTGTTGTGTATAACCTCAGTAACCAAGAATAGCGGGTGAGAGTCGGTTGCGGGCAGGTAACAAGGAACGGTGATAAGAGCCAATAGAATAAAATTACATGGAAGATGTACTCTTCCCTTTCAAGCAGGACCAACCTTGTCCTTGCAAGGGTAGTGATTTTCATCAAAAAAAAACCCATAAATAGACTTTTCATGGATCGTCCAAATAATTCTACTAGCGAAAATTCTGGATATACAATCGCTATATACCAAATTCTATGGATATTCTCCCACACATTTGCATGAACATTGAGCAATCTAGCCAAACACTTGGCACTCAATCCCCATATGGTTTCAAAGGACATCCTTCCTTAATTAAGGTCTTGAACAAGTCCTAGTGCAAAGGGATCCAAAGATCTTACAATACAAGAATAATAAAGAAAAAAAAGTAGGATAAAATCCTTATACAGACAGGAAAAGATAATACCCCCCAGACAAGTTGGGTCATGATTGTCGTACTTGCATTGAAAAAGCTACCCTACAGAATTAATATTCTATGATTCAACTCTTCCAACTCGTCTTAAAACAAAAATTTCCAAAAACTTGATTACAAAAAACCATCGTACCTCATACACACTGAGGGCCAACTGGGATTTTGGTCCAAAGGGTGAGCAAGATTATCTATACCCGGCGGCACTTCCTATCAGTACTATTTACCAAATACACAATGTTTTCTACCAATCCGCCCTTGGTCAACATTCATATTGTATCGTTTCGTTTCATTGTAGACAAAATACGTCGGTTTTTTACACCGCTCGGACTTTTCCTCGATTTTGAGGAAAGTTGGTCGTCCATCTCAAAATTCCATAAAGGAAAATAGTTAGCCTTTGGAGGTAACAGGTCGAGTGGCCCAAACAGCTAATTTGCATGTGTTGCCCAAAGTCTATGTGGTTATAGCGCGTTGACACCTTCCTGGTCTTAGGTCCATTTCTCTTACCCAAAAGAGATTTATAATGGACCTACTACCTTAGCAACTAACATAATAACATATGGTACTATGGTAACTATTTTTACAACTAGTGTGTCGCCATGGGTGCCAAGTTCGCCCCCAGTCTTGCCCAATATTTTCATGGGCATATGGATGAGATGTCGTCCATGTTTCTGGACCCTCCACAGCTTGAGTTTTGGTCCAATACATCGATGACATCCTCCTCCGAAGGATTGGAACCAGAGGAGTCATTATGAATGATTTCATGTCGACGTTAAACAACAACGACATGGCATTGAGCTTTCATACGACGCTAGTGCTTTTTCTACATCATTTCCTTAGATTTAGAAATTGTGCCAACCAGGGCCTATTTCCACCAAAACGTTTTTTCAAAACTACAGACCTGGATGGCTATATACCGGTCCGACAGTTGCCACCTCACGCCTCATGGTTTAAATCTTACCACGAAGCCATTTATGCGCATCAGGCGCAAATTGGCTCTTTCCTTCACTGCAATTTTACATCAAGCTTCGAATTCTAAAAGTGTTTTTATGCCAGGGAAAAAGAGTAGTTCAGTTGTCATGAGATACGGAGTATGCAGAATGTCGTGTATTTCTTTAGGAGGTATCCCACAAAAATATTATGGAAATTTTACTTATTTTTTATACAATTTTTTCGTGCAATGTCTGTACAAATTAAAGACAATTATTTAAAAACTTGAAAATATTCCATGAAAACTATACAGTTGGTATTGGTACACCTTTCCTGGCAAAGCAGGCTGCATCCCAGTGGTTGGATGGATCTTTTGTGGGTATAAAATTCCGAGCCTCAGCCTAACTGCAATTGAATTCTTTTGGATCCTTCTTTATTACCACACATGAGGGCAATCAAGGTCCAAAATACATGCCGATCCTAAATTAAATATTGTGCAAGAAGGTGAATCACTTTAGTCAGTGTGTAAGGCAATGACTATTAAAGGAATTGCATTCACCCCTGTGCTGAATAAGACATTGGTGTATCTTAACACTTGTTCCGGCGGGAAGCCAATACATCGACGCACCATTATGGACCTTTGCCATTAGGGTAAATGAACATATATGCTGCGATAAGGCAGGAACGCACCATCACAGAGGTACCGAAACATATTTGACCTGCCATAACAGGAACCCTAGCGGCTCAAAATTTCAGATATAGACAAGTTCACAGCCCACTGGAGGGGTGAATCTAAAAACAGGGAGTATCTAAACTCGAAACATTTTGATACACCAGATCAAATGCTAACTCCACAACGGGAAGAATGTAAGTGGGAGACATCAATTCGTTTATTAACCGTTCCTGATATATCCCACTTTTCCGTCCCTTTTACTTATCCCCACCTTTTCACGACACCTTCCCATGCCACTTCTTTGAGGATACCTCTTCCCTTCCATTCAATTCATTATGAACATTCCATCTTCTATACATTCATTTTAAACTCAGAGACTTACATATATGATAGTTGGTTTAATGGTTAATATCAGCTCATTTAGCACTAATTAAATGTGTCCTGTAAATGCCATAAATGTTTAATGTTGTATAGATTACATCTATTTGGATGTTTTTCATAGCCAATTTAACATCTTTATTATAGTCGAGTTTTGCCTTTTTTTACTCCTTATAAATACTTGGAGGATTAGCTACCAGTATGACAAATGATTGTTCATTAACTATTGTTCATCAAATAATTTCTTAGTAATTAATCCTTGTTGGATGTTAACATGATATGTATCTGCTGTTTTTTGCTAATATCATTATGGACACTGTGTGACCACACATCTGCTCGTTGCGATTTAGTTACTATTGGCCAATATACTACCAGTGTATAGTAGTTTATAATATATGACTACTTCATTTCCAACATATAATTTTTTCTGTGTTTTTGACGTCATTACGTCCTGTTTCCATCTTCTGTTGTTCATTACTTTATTGAACATTATGATGAATAACTGTTAATGTCTTTTCATAATATGTTTATGGATACTATTAGTATATGAATTTATTACTATCTATACTGATGACAATGTAAATAGTCGAGTGATTGGTGATAGTCAGACTCCGGTTTCAAAATCACTCTTCTCCATAATAGTTTTTTTTCATATTTTTATTTTACATATATATTTTTTTTTTCTAGCATAATTGGATTACTGGTTTGAATTTCCAGATTCCCGTCAGAATATCATCTAACTACTACCACGCGATTTGTAAATGCCTTCTCGTTATATAGTATGATCGGGGTTATAAGCCTCTTTTGTCATGTGACGAAGTTGTTTATTTTTATTTTTATCACGTGGGCGTTGCGTGTGACGTATGTCACGTTCGTTTTTCCGCTTGCGGATGGGGACGGGTTCGCTTCCGTCTATAGCGCAGCCGCTGATTGGCTGCGGGTTAACGTCATCACGCTCTGCGGTTTGCGCATGCACCGCACAGCGTGTGCGTTGTCCGGCGGGTACTTCCCCATCCACCACACGCCACTCGTTTGCATGTGACGTTGCGTCCTCCCATTTGAGTGACGCACTTCCTGCTTCTGCTCGCGCCCAAACCAGCATGTGATTTTTGCGCCCTCCCATTTGAATGACGCACTTCCCGTTTTTTCGCGCCTAAACCAGCATGAGATTTTTCGCGCCCAAACGCCCACTTTTACGGATGTACACGCCGTTCAGGGCTGTCTATGATCATGTTGCCTTTAACAGCCTATGATCTTAATAATATCCAGTTTGACACTTGGGCAGTCCAATACAATCCTGCATGGTCATACCAGACCCTCCCAATCGGGTAAGTCGCTATTCTTATTGGCTGTGTGTAACCAATTGGATAGGTCCTTGATTCATGGGAGTGTACAACCGGAAGTGTGACTCCCCCCAAAAAAAGCTCAGGTGTTAGCTTTTATGTATTAGTATAGTGGTATATATATAACGCAGAGGTGGTCTACTAGCTTATGCCCCTGTAGAATTCTGTTAAGACGAAACGCGTAGGGCGGATACGCTATACCCATCACCACAGCGTTTGCTTTTTTTATTTCTTGATTTGTCTTTGTTTTTACTGATCGTTCTTTCTGACAAACAAGAATTTTATAAATAAATCCAGTCCGGTATCGGATTGATTCACCCTATGAGGAGGCTTCCTGTTTTATCTCTTTTCCATGATTTTTACCTATTGAGCTGCCTCGGGGTCAACCATTGAGTTCCTGCACAGTTGCTCTAAGTGCAGTCCTTATACAGTTATCTGAGATTCGGTGAGTACACACCATGGATCGGCCCAGCTGTGCCCTTTCAAGTTCCTGATTCCGGTTTACCATCCTGCGGTTGCCATCCATCGGCATATCCAAGCTCTGTTTGACCCCTCACCAAAGGTCAGTGGGTCCATCTTTGACGGTAAGAGTACCCAACTTTATTTCTACGCCTCAAAGTTCTTGACGCCGTCCAAAACACATGAGGATGATACGTTGATGAACACTATCTAAGTTCTGAGGAGTATCAAAATATTGATATATCATTGCTAATGTGATTTTTCATTTCTACGCCTCAAAGTTCTTGACGCCGTCCATAACTGTAATTCTGATTATAGGCGGTTATACAAAGGAACTGTATTGCATTATATGATTTCCTTATCCTCATACCATAATCAGTTCACTCATGCGATTCACATAGATTCATGTTGGATGCTCACTTTTATTTCTAACAACATTTGTATTTTGTATTTTTTATTTGTATAAACAGTTCTGATGTGGATTGTTTGTACTTACTTTTTCTCACCATCCTTTACAGATGGTGATTAATCACTAAAATCTGGATGATAGCAATATAATGAAGATTGCATTCTTCCTTGTAGCTATTGATCAGATACAAAGTTTCACAGCGCCACACTTAACCATTTTTTAGTTCCTTTTCACAATCAGTCATATTGTTGTGTTGGCTGCTTTACCACCAGGGAAGCGCGGCTGCATCCCTGCTAAGCTCCGCATGGTGGATGGCGAGACAGTGCGGATATTTACTAGCCCCAAGGATGCCAAGGCCTGGATGGAGACCCTACCGCCGTAAGATGCGTTTTACCTTCCTGGATGACCGGATGAGCTGCGGACCAAGAAGGGCTTACGATGCCCTATGCTGTTGGAGGTACGGGGTATGACTGTTGCTGGTGTTTGGACCTACGCTCCGGGCTTTGACTCACACACTGTTTTCCTGTTAGGCCTCGCTAGGCCCTGTTTGAAAGTGGCAGCCTGCATTTGAATGGGCCCCGTACCTACCTCACTACTTGCCTGAAGGAAGCCGCTGGAACGGGCACCCTGGGTGTCGGCACTAATAATTCTTTTGGGGTATTTGCCTTTTTTTTTTTTTTTGTTATTTTTACTCCTGATTTAACCATTTTTACATTATACACTACTGATTCCAGTACCTCTACAGTAAGGTGGACCGTTTCCTCCCTAACGAAGTTTGGATCGGGTACACGCCTCCCGATTTCTGGATTGAACTGGGTTCAATTGTTTGGGGACTCATGTGCTCTCCACTGTTAGGAGTGGCACGGGGTGGGGGGTGGGGTTGGATGGCCGTTGCTATCCTCAGGTTTTTATGTTTTGTTCCCTTTTATTTCTTTGTTGTTTTTTTTGTGTCTACTGCACTTATATGCAACGGGTGGCTGGATAGAGAAGTGCCGCCCCCCCCCATTGTTCTGTGCTGATGGTATTACCAAACTGGCGGGGATTGGGGGGTGGCACTCCTCGGCGGCTCCAGGGGGCACCTGAGAGAGTCGGTGCCCGCAATTTATGGCTGATAGGAGACCATGGCTAATTTTACGGTCATGTCGTGGAATGTCAGGGGCCTTAATTCGCCTGTAAAACGCTCCCTTGTATTTAAATTTCTGCAATGACATCACCCTAAAATATGCATTCTACAGGAAACTCAACTGCTTGGATCAAGGATTCTAGCATTGAAAAGGGCCTGGGTCGGTGCGCACTACCACGCCACCTACTCGAATTATGCTAGGGGGGTGAGTGTGTTGGTGCACAAGTCCCTTGACTTTAATGTTCTAGCCCTTAAGATTGACTCGGACAGGAGGCATGTCCTCATGCATGTTTTGATAGCGGGTTTTCCCTATGTGATAATTGGGCTGTACTTACCCCCCCCCGGCAGATCCTGCACTCCTGCACTTGCTCATGTCTATAACTGTACAGTATAATGTGGATAGGGTTTTGCTAGTGGGGGACTTTCATTTAGTAATGGCTAATGATAAGGATAGGCTGCACGCTGCGGCCACCCACTGTACTGGGTTGTCGCAATGGGCAACTTCCTTCGGTCTGACTGATCTCTGGCGACACTTTCACTCCTCTGACGCCCAGTTTACATGCCTATCAACTACCTACTGCTCGCTATCACGTTTGGACATGGCCTTTGCCTCTCCTGGGTTGCTACGGGAGACGGTCTCTACAGAGATCCTCCCTCGTGGCATCTCGGACCATGCTCCTATATTAGTCACGGTGTGTGCGGCGGCGGATGGGGGTCAAAGACTGTGGAGGCTATCCAAATTCTGGATTATGGAGCCGGACATTCAGGAGAACATCCCTGAGGGGTTATATATTTTTTGGGTGCACAACACCGATTCCACTAGCTCTTTGGGATGCCTTCAAGGCCTGGGTGCGGAGGGAATATATTAAACGTATACGTGATAAAAAGAGAAGTTCTGTGCAGTCTCTCCAGCAGCTGGAATTGCAGGCCCAAGAGGGTGAACGTGCATATGTTAATGACCGGACCCCGAATAATTAAGCCTCATGGCAGATCGCTCTGAGCAAGCTTTCTTTGCTTAGGGTGGATCTCACCAAGAAATCAATGCTAGCTAGTGCCCAGAGGGTGTTTGAATTTGGGGACAAGAATGGGAGACTTCTTGCCTGGTTGGCCAAGGGGCAATTCTCAACCACACATATTGGTCGATTGCGGGATCTGGACGGGTCCCTCCTGACCACCCCAGAAAGCCATTGGTGATAAATTTCTGAATTTTTTCCAGGAGCTGTACTCTTCTAAGGTGGAGTACTCTACTGGTGAATTATCTAACTACTTGGACCTTGTGTCGTTTCCTACTTTAGACCCAGGCAAATGTGTGGCTCTGGAGGAGGAGATTACACTAGAGGAGGTACAGAAGGCCCTAAGTTGTATGCAGGCGGGTAAGTCCCCGGGACCTGATGGCCTCCCGATAGAGTTTTACTAGGTACATCAGGATCTTCTGGCCCCAAAGATGGTTTCACTATTTAAACAGTTCTCGTCCCTGGAATCGCTACCCGATTCTATGTCAGAAGCGGTGGTGGTATTGGTGCCCAAACCCGGTAAGGACCCGGAAAACTGTGCCTCCTACAGGCCCATCTCATTAATCAATGCAGATGCCAAGCTGCTAGCCAAGATTTTGGCCCTTCGGTTGGCAACTGTCATGGAGGATCTGATTCATCAGGATCAAACGGGCTTCATGCCGGGGAAGGGCACCGATATCAACATCAGGAGGCTGTTCCTCAATTTGGCCACTGACCATGATAACGGGGGCAACATCTCCTCTCTGGACGCGGAGAAGGCGTTTGACTCTGTGGAACGGACTTATCTTTGGGAAGTATTGAGAAGATTTGGATTCGGCCCAAACTTTCTGCGATGGTTGGGCCTGTTATACAAATCTCCAAAGGCTAGGGTGCGTGTCAATAATACGCTCTCAGACTATTTTCTCCTCCAGAGGGGCACGAGGCAGGGATGTCCTTTATCGCCCAGCCTCTTTGCCTTGGCACTCGAGCCTCTGGCCTTTCTCATCCGTGAGGCTGGAGGGATTTGGGGGCTGAAAATTGGCCCTCTGGAGGAGAAAATTTCGTTATATGCGGACGATGCGCTGCTGTATTTACAAGACGCAGATACCTCCCTCCAGGAGGCCCTGAGGGTCTTCGATGTCTTTGGCAGGTTCTCAGGGGTTAGGATCAATTGGTCCAAATATGTACTTTTTCCACTGGATCCTCGCCCACGGGAACCACAGTCTAGCTCCCTCCTGCTCTGGGTCGAAGAGTTTAAATACCTGGGTATTGTGGTAGCCAGAGACCTTCAGGCCTTTGGTCGCCTTAATCTCCAGCCAATTGTTGCAAGGCTTAAAGAGCACTGCTCTAAATGGAAAGATTTACCACTTAACTTACTGGGCCGTATCAACGTGCTGAAAATGCTTTATTTACCTCGGTTCAACTATGTATTCCGCAACTCCCCGGTGTGGGTCCCAGTGTCCTTTTTTAAGGACCTGGAGACGCATATTGGGACGTTCCTTTGGAAGGGTGCCTCCCCTCGACTGGCCAGATCAACCCTGCAGCTGCCAACCCGCTGCGGAGGTCTCGCGTTGCCCAAACTGCAGGTGTACTTTTGGGCGGTGGTGTTGGTCACGGTGCGGTGGTGGTTTGCCCAGTCCAGGTCCAATGCAGCCGCCTGCCTAGAGGCGGCTATAGTGGGCTCCTTTCAGAAATTAAGGAGCATTGTGTATAGGGGCTCAACTGTGCGCCCACCCCTACCCGACCCTACTAAGACGACCTTGAAGGTATGGATGGTGGCAAGGAGGAGGTTCCTTCGCCCTCGACAATATTCACCCAATACGCCACTGTGGGAGAACCCATTACTCCCTCACTTTAGAACGATACCGGATCCACAGATGTGGGTTAGGTATGGGATTGTGGTCCTCCGGGATGTTGTCAGTAATGGTGCCCTGTTGTCCTTTCAGGACCTAGTGTCCAAACATGGCCTCCCGGGGAACATGATGTTCCGCTATTACCAAATGAGACACGCAGCTAGGGCACAATTTCAGGGGGGAGTTACCCTGGCGATGGATCCAGTTGAGGATGCATTGGCACAAGAGAAGCTTCAGAAAACTTTATCTTCCCTGTATTTTATTTTGCTAGGAGTTGACTCGCCCAAGACAGGTGGAGTAATGACATCCCCAGCCTGGATAGGGAAACTTGGGAAGAGTGTTTTGAGGACGGGTCGAAGGTGCTTATATCCTCCAAGGATAAGCTAATTCAGACCAAATTTTTACATTGCGTCTACTACACGCCGCAGAGGCTGCACAGAATTTTCCCCTTGGATCCCCTGACTGCCCTAAGTGCCAATCCACCGATGGCTCATTCCTGCACATGTTGTGGGCCTGCCCCCATCTCCAACGCTATTGGGCCAAGGTATTTGACTGTATTAATGTTCGACTGCAACTTACCATACCTGTCTCACCTGAATTGGCGCTACTGGGTATTCACGAGGATGACCAGCGACCCAGATACACCAAGCTGTTGATTTCCTTGCTGGTATTTTATGCCAGGAAGGAGATTCTCATGAAGTGGACATCATCCTCCCCCCCCCCCACCCGCCCCCCCCCCCCCCCCCCCCCCTCCCCCCCAGCCCCCGCCCCCCCCCCCACCTCCCCCCCCCCCCCGGTGGCTTCCTGGGACACTATGGTTAATGCAGTTCTCCCCATGTACAGGTTAACATATGCTAGCAGAGGGTGCCCACTGAAGTTTGACCGTATATGGTTACCCTGGGTAGAACAATTCTAGGTCTCCTCACCCCCTTAGGGATATGCTCCCCCCTGGAGTGGGAACTGGGTGTTGTGTGGGTTATGGCCCCTCCTCCCCCCCCCCTCATCTCGTATGGGATACACATAGGCGTCATGCTGTAAAGATGTGATGGTATTGCTTACTTGTCCATTGATTTATTGATAAGTATCTGTTATGTGATATGTACTTGCATGTTATTATACCGGTTTATCCTACTGCTTGTTGTATTTTACTCTGTACCATTTTTTGTTACAATAAAAAAACCAACCTGGTTGTTAAAAAAAAAATATATATGATTTATACTGCACTAAGTCTGGCGCCCCTCTGTTCCCATTATTCAAGAAATCAGTCTGGCATCCATCTTGCTGGGGGAGGCTTCCATTGATGTCATGCGCCTGGTGGCTCGGGTTATGCTGGCAGCGGTCACAGCCCATCGTGCCTTATGGCTCCATCCGTGTTTGGTGGATCCGGGTTCCAAGCAAGTTTGGTGCCGAATTCCCTTTGATGGCACATCCCTTTTCGGCAACAAACTTGACAGTGCCATAACCCGAGCCACGGGGGGTAAGTCGAGTTTTCTCCCTCAGGATTGGCGCTTACAGATTCAGAGGCACGCTTTCCCGAGAAGTCAGAATACCGATCGCACAAGAGAAGCGTGCAGTTACAGGCCTGGCCAGGAGTTTGCAAGATCCTGGAAAGCCAGGCAGTCCTCATTTAAGAAACCCACGAAAGGTGGTTTCTACGGCAACCAGGATTCCACTAAGTCTTTTGAGATTGGGCCCGCTCAGGCATGCCAGGTGGGGGCTCGTCTTATCCGCTTCCGGCATGTCTGGGCGGCCTCAATCCAGGACATCTGGACTGTCAAAACGGTCTCCTCAGGTCACACCTGGGTCTTCAGCAGCACCCCCAGACTCAGATTCATTCCTACAACTCTTCCATGTTCAAAAGTAAAAAAGGAGATCCTGTTAGCTTACGTAAACTCTTTATTGGAGCAAGGCGCAGCCATCCCTGTTCCAGATGGCAAACGAGGCAAGGGCATGTATTCTCCTCTGTTCATGGTACAGAAAAAGAATGGCACATGGAGACCAGTCATAGACTTGACACATCTCAACCACTTCGTCCGAAAAGAAAAATTCAAGATGGAGTCTTTACTTACAATCCAGCAGTCGGTCCATCCAGGAGACTGGTTGGTGTCAATCGATCCGAAAGACGCCTACTTCCACGTTTCGGTGGCAGTGGACTTCCAACAATTCTTCCGCTTTGCAGTAGGCAAACAGTACTTACAAGTCACCTGTCTCCCCTACGGTCTAACAACATCACCTTGTGTCTTCTCCAAGGTTTTGTTAGCTGTTGTGGCTCTGCTCCGAGTCAAAGGGGTTCATCTTTATCACTAACTAGACGACCTCCTTCTCCTAGCTCAAGACAAAGGTCAACTTTTAGAGCACAGGAGCCTGGTCATCTCCACCCTTCAAGCATTTGGGTGGTTCCTGAATCTGGAGAAGAGCCACCTGGAACCCGCACAGTCCCTCGTGTTTCTCGGTGCTCACTTCTACACGGTGGAAGGCACTATCTCACTGCCCGAGGAGAAGATTGTAGTAGTCCGAGACAGAATCCACTCAGCCCTTGCTATGTCTCAACTCTCCACTCGCCAGTGTCTGAAGGTGATTGGCACCATGGCAGCTACTATTCCCATGGTGAAGTGGGCACAGTGGCACACACGGCCCTTCCAAAAAGGGTTTCTCCAACAATGGAGTTCTGTCAGCAAGAGATAGCACATCCACCTTACTCCAGCTATGAGAGTGTCCCTCCTTTGGTGACTCCAAGGGAAAATCTTCGCAATTGCCACTCGATCATTCCCATCTCATGGGTCACGATAACCTCAGATGCCAGCAACCGGGGCTGGGGTGCTCATCGGAAGTGGCACAGGGCAGATGAAACTCCCCTTCTCTAGGGATTGTGTCCAACATCCTGGAACTGTGGCCCGCCTTTCAGGCGCTTCTATCATTCTGTGATCTAACAAAGAACTCATCAGTGATGCTCATGTTGGACAATACAACCGCGGTGGCCTACATAAGGAAGCAGGGTGGAACTTACCCACCGGTCCCTGCTACAGGAGGTGGAGCCAATCATGAGCTGGGCTCAGAGGAACTTGTCCAACATCTCAGTGGTCTACATTCCTGGGATCCAGAATGTACAGGCGGACTTTCTTTCGTGTGGTCAAATGAACAACGAGTGGTCTCTCCACAAAGAGGTGTTCGAATGGCTCCTTACCCTGGGGGTGTCTCCAGAAGTCGACCTCTTCACATCCCCATGCAACTGCAAGTTGGCCAAATACTACTCAAGGTTTCCGAGATCCTCAGGCGTATGGGATAGATGCTCTGACGGATTAGTGGAGGTACCACAAGGCTTACGCCTTTTCTCCAGTGCCTGTGATACTCCAATTTCTCTGGAGGCTCAGAACAAAGAAGGTGGAAGTCATAGCGGTGATTCCTTTTTGGCTCAACAAGCAGGTGTTCCTCTCTTAACAATCCTCAGTTATCGAGACTCAGTCCCCCTGCCTCTCAGGCCGGATCTACTGTCTCAAGGCACAACTGTCTCAACACAACCCTGTCCTTCTCACCTGCACCTCAGGGTTTGGTTCTTCAGAGGGGAAGGCTCGAGGCTCTAGGTCAGGGGTCTCAAAGTACCGGCCCGCGGACTGGTTAAAAATGGCCCGCAGGCAGGGCTGATCCAGGACGGGGAGAGGGGGAGGCGCCGAAAAACTTTACCTCTCCATCTACTCTGTCCCAGTGGCATACTAACTAGGGGGCAGTCTGCACCGGGTGCCATACACTAGTGGGGGGGGGGGGGTGGTGTCAGGCGGCGCCCCTGTCCTCCCCTGTAAAACAGTGACAACGAGCAGGCTTGGTTGTGCAGCGGCGATGTGCATCGCAGGGAGATCCCAGCTCAGGTGGACTGATCCATCGGGCATAAATATAGGGATGTCGGCTGTACTTTACATTGCATTCTAACAGCCAAGTGAGTACAACCCCCCCCCACCACAGAAATGGAAGAGGCTGCATCGGCTCTGCCCCCCTCCCTCCCCTCCTTTCCTGTGTTCCGTCCATGCTCTGTACAGCTCGTGTGCTGCGTTTGAAAGGAATGTGGGGGCGGGAACATTTAAACAAGTAGCTGACAGCTACAGAAGCTGCAGAGTCCGACTGATCCAGTGTGAGCATCCTGGGAACATCCAAGTGAGTTAGTTAGCAGTACTGTCACTTTGTCCAGATTCTGCCCCCTCTCTCTCCCAAATCTTTCACTCCCCCTCTTTCCTCTGTTGTCCTCCAGCAGAATCTTTAATTAACTAATTAAAATTTGGAATTAAATTCCAAAACGTTTTCTTTTAACCAGCCCATGCTAATAGTTGGCCCATCATGTCCCTTTAGCCAGGGTTTTCACTAGTGTGATCATAGACATTGCATGTGATTTGCACCGCATTGCAAATCACATGCAATGTCTGTGCGATGTAAATTCAGCAATACAAACTGTATGGCTGAAATCGCATTTGCACCAAATCAGTGCAGGACCCTTTTTTTGGTCCGCACTGGGGTATTTTATGGAGTGTGGGGGGTAATTATGGAGTATAGGGCTATTTGTGCAGTGTGGGAGGTAATGCTGGGGGTTAATAATGTGTTTGCTGACACCAGTGCTGGGGGTTAATATTGCGTTTGCTGACACCAGTGCTGGGGGTTAATATTGCATTTGCTGACACCAGTGCTGGGGGTTAATATTGCATTTGCTGACACCAGTGCTGGGGGTTAATAGTGCGTTTGCTGACACCAGTGCTGGGGGTTAATAGTGCGTTTGCTGACACCAGTGCTGGGGGTTAATAGTGCGTTTGCTGACACCAGTGCTGGGGGTTAATATTGCGTTTGCTGACACCAGTGCTGGGGGTTAATAGTGCGTTTGCTGACACCAGTGCTGGGGTTAATAGTGCGTTTGCTGACACCAGTGCTGGGGGTTAATAGTGCGTTTGCTGACACCAGTGCTGGGGGTTAATAGTGCGTTTGCTGACACCAGTGCTGGGGGTTAATATTGCGTTTGCTGACACCAGTGCTGGGGGTTAATAGTGCGTTTGCTGACACCAGTGCTGGGGGTTAATAATGCGTTTGACAACTGTGCTGGGGGTTAATAATGCGTTTGCTGACACCAGTGCTGGGGGTTAATAGTACGTTTGCTGACACCAGTGCTGGGGGTTAATAGTGCGCTTGCTGACACCAGTGCTGGGGGTTAATAATGCGTTTGACAACTGTGCTGGGGGTTAATAATGCGTTTGCTGACACCAGTGCTGGGGGTTAATAGTACGTTTGCTGACACCAGTGCTGGGGGTTAATAGTACGTTTGCTGACACCAGTGCTGGGGGTTAATAGTGCGCTTGCTGACACCAGTGCTGGGGGTTAATAATGCGTTTGCTGACATCAGTGCTGGGTATAGTATATTATTGCTAGTTTATTGTTTTTTTTGAACTTTTGAAAAAGTTTGCATGCGGCCCCCATGGGATATGAAAACTTGTCGTGTGGCCCTCTGGCAATTTGAGTTTGAGACCCCTGCTCTAGGTTGTCCAGAAGAGGCCATTCTGACCCTCCTCAATTCCAGAAGGAAAGGCAGCAACAGGATCTATAAATGTATGTGGTCCAGGTTCTCGGATTACATGTCTTCCAGGCCTAATCCTTGTAGTACTCTGGCAGTCCAGGACATCCTTAGCTTCCTACAAACAGGTCTAGACCTGTCCCTAGCAGTAAGCTCACTTCGGGTACAAGTATCGGCCATTTCGGCATTCACAGGAGTTTCATGGGCAAATCACTCCCTTGTTCGCCAGTTTTTTAAAGGTACTATCAGGCTTAGACCTCAGAGTAAGCCAAGGTTCCCGAAGTGGGACCTCCCTCTTGTTCTGGATTTCCTTTCTAAACTCGGATAAGATCCAGACAAGCCTCTCTCAGTGAAATATCTCACACTCAAGACCACCTTCCTGGTAGCTGTTACTTCAGCCAAGAGTGTCTGAAATCAGAAACTTGGGTTCGAAGGAGCCTTTTCTAACTTTTTTCTAGACAGAGAAGTGTTTGGTTCCCATGTTGGGGTCAAACCCTAAAGTGACCACAGTTTTCTATGAAAATCAAGAAATTGTGCTTCCCACCTTTAGGTCAACAGGGAAATCAGGATGTCCATCCTCTTGATGTGGGGCACACTCTGAAACAATACCTGAAAGTTAGGGCTCCCTTTAGACAATCTGATTTTCTTTTCATCCTTCTACACGGAAAAAACAAAGGAATGCGGGCTTCGGTTAGATAAATTGCTGCATGGATCGTACAGACCATTCAAAGGGCTTACAAAGCGAAGGGCTTGGCTCCTGCAGAGGCAGTGACAGCACCCAACTCTGAATATCTTGACCTCTTGGGCAGCCTCTTGACATGTCGCTCCTGAAATAATCTGTAGAGCGGCTTCCTGGTCTTCTATCAACACATTTGTGTCTCACTACTGTGTTGAGCCAGCTGCCTTGTCATTTGTTAATTTTGGTTTGCAAGTACTGTCGGTTGATGGTGTTAAATAAATAAATTTTGGTTTCTTTGCTTAGCATTTTGCCCACCCGGGTGTGTATGGCAAGTTATTTCCCACATGTATGCTGCCATGGAGCCTGTCAGGAAAACTGAAAATTTCCTATCAAATAATTACCGTAATTTTCCTTTCCTGATGGGCTCCATGGCAGCAGGAGTTCCCTCCCAATGCTTGGAGTAGGCTAGTTACGGAACATGGCTGATAGCCCAGAGCAAAGATTTATGTTAGAGGTGTCCTATAGGGTAGTTATGGAGGCGGGGCTAACCCACACGTATGCTGCCATGGAGCCTATCGGGAAAGGAAAATTACGGTAAGTATTTGATAGGAAATTTTCAGTTTTTCCTTCCACTTCACAATTATGTGCCACTTTGTGTTGGTCTATCACATAAAATCCCAATAAAATACGTTTACGTTTTTGGTTGTAACATGACAAAATGTAAAATTTCAAGGCGTGTAAATACTTTTTCAAGGCACTGTAATTGTCAATAAACGCCTTTGACACTTATGAAATGCTTGTAATTATACTTCAGTATACCATAGTAACATCTGACAAAAAAGAACTAAAAACACTGAAGTTGCAGACTTTGTGAAAATTAATATTTGTGTCATTCTCAAAACTTTTGGCCACAGCTGTACAGTTTTTCTAAGGCTACTTTTACAGATTCTATAGCGCTAAAAATAGCACCTGCAAAGCGCCTCTCCTGTAACTCCAGTGTGAAAGCCCGACTGCTTTCACACGGGAGCGGTTCGCTGGCAGGACGCTAAAAAAGATCCTGCAAGTAGCAGCTTTAGTGTATGCACCGCTCCTAAAGTGCCCCTGCCCATTGAAATTAATGGGCGGCGCTTTGCAAGCGATTTTAACCCTTTTTCGGCTGCTAGCTGGGTGCTTTTAACCCCCGAAAAGCGCTGCTAAAACAAAAAATATCGGCGATTTTCTGCCAGCGTCTCAGCACCTCACTGTGAAAATGCCCTAAGACTTGTGTTCAGGATTTGTTTTGCCTTTGTCGTGAAGGGGTTAAGTTGGGATTTCCTACACACATTCTTCTTATATTTACCTGTCTGTTCAAATAATCCTGGGCTCAGAACAAAAATAAAACCACGGCTTCCTTTACAAATATTTCTCCTTTTAGTGGAATGTGTGTAATAAATGACAGGTGGGTCTATTTAGTTACATTGAGTTTGAAGGGTAAGGAGTCAGCACATATGCCTGGAAATCACACCCAAGTCCATATATCAGTATGACAGGGGAACTGCTTAACAGTACTAAACACCTGTGCTATAATATTTCCACTGCCATAGCTGTACTCTCCTCTTCAATTGTTTGTTGCCTGGCTGTCATGCAGATCCAATGACATCAACACATTCCAAATCACGATCCACATAAACAGATTTGGAGTTCTGTCTTCACTTTGACTTTCAGCATGCTTGTACTGGGTCAACGAAGCTGGAACATTTTTGTATTATGTAATGGTACCCAGCAGGAACCCCTAAATCTTTGGTATGTATCATTGGCTTAACATCTGTAATCTTCAACAGTGGTGCAATTCCTCCGTAACCAGAGGAACTGCCCCACCGGTACACCCCTTACCAAATGTCTTGGGTGATGACTACTGGTGTGCAGCAGCGTATTGCCTGCCATTTCTTTATGAAAAGTCCTCGTCATAAGCTTTTTATTTTCAATATGAATAGAGAGGTCCAGAAAAGGGATCTCGTGGGGGTCTGCGCAGTATGTTAATCTGATATTCTGTGTATTTTGTCCACGTTCTTTCATGGATTGCTCCAATTCCTCTCTGGAGCCATGCCATAGCATAAATACGTCATTGATGTACCTAATTGGTCATGGCCGAGGTACATCAGCGAGGCATATACTACCTCTTCCTCCCACCACCCAGAATGGAGACAGGCCTAGGAAAGGGCCCCCATGGCTATGCCTCTAATCTGCTGATAGTAGCCCCCATAAAGAGAGTTAAGTAGATGCAGATCTCAATATCAATGTTTTGCCCGAGAGTTGAATGTGAGTGACACATATGAATGTGTAGGGTAACTTATAGTAACCAATTGCTCCCCATGTTTTTATTGATGAAGTGAAGTTAGTACAACTAGCTACAGGAGGAGTATACCTTTAATAAAATGTCCCAGCAACCCAAAAAAGAAAAGGAGGGATCATGTCCCCTTTAATAGCCAGTGACGCGGTACACTCCAATGTCCCGATGAAAGACGAAAGATGCACCAGTGAGCTCGGAATCCGCTAAACAAGCCATCAACGGTGATTTCACATACTGTTAGCGCAGACTATTCACAGCTCTGTGAGGAAGGATCATTTGGAGTATTACCTTGACCATTGTCCCAGTGAGCCCCCATGATGACGACCTAAGATTGTGTTACGACCTGCAGCAACTCTGCATAGAAGTCCATTACATCTGTTCCCGGAAAAAAACGGAGGACAGAGGATAGGAGTACCAGGCAGTGGTTAAAGCCTTCGGGCAGCCCCCAACCAAGCTCCATGTTATCACAGATGACATGGTAATTGCTGAATAAACTGAGGGAATGTTAAGCCTGTAAGAAGCCATTCCTCTATACTCCACTATCCCACACGAAGAGACTGCATTGGTCCCTAAGAATGCACATTGCCTTAATACCTAGGCAATTTTTTAAAATCATCCTACTATATCATTTTGCGGGAACACTGCAGGAATCAGAACTATTTACACCATCCATGACATTTTATAATCCAGTGCATGAGCGCTATCATATACAGAACTGGCGCTTGAGCAATTAAGGCTGCAGTGAACGCGCTGGGCAGCATTAAATTTGTGGTGAACACACCGGGAAGCAGCGAAGTGGAATTTGTCTTTATTGATGGAAAATGTGATATGTCCTTAATATGATGCAAAGAACATCCATGCTGATATATGGTCATTGTGATCTTGTTCTCACAACTGAATGAATAACGGTTGCTGAGACTGTTTGAATGTGGTTCTGATCTCAGTTGAGTGTTTTAAACTGTGACAATGTTGTCTCATTTTTAAATTGGTGCCCTGGTGGGTTGATGGCTGCACAACGGCAGTATTGCTGTGTATACAATTTTTGATATTTTTTGTTATTTCTCAATAAAGGATTTTTGTAAATTTCACTATAACGGCAGTTGGTCCATTAATACCATCTTTCTGAGTTGCAATCTTTGAGCCTCTGTTTTGGTTTAAGGTCAGGGATACAGTTGTGGAGACGTTTAAAGCAGGGTTAGGTTATAAAAAATATTCTAAGCTTTAAACATCTCACAGGGCATGTTCAATCTATCATCCGAAAATGGAAAGAGTATGGCACAACTGCAAACCTACCAAGACATGGCCGTCCACCTAAACCGACAGGCCGGGCAAGGAGAGCATTAATCGGAGAAGCAGCCAAGAGGCCCATGGTAACTCTGGAGGAGCTGCAGAGATCCACAGCTCAGGTGGGAGAAACTGTCCACAGGACAACTACTAGTCGTGCACTTCACAAATCTGTTTTCAATCTCTTTTTATTAATTTTAGTAAAAAAGCTTTTTATACAAATACATACATATAAATTCTACACAAGCAAAACATTTTGATCAAAGTCTATACGTTCATCTTAAAATTTTTAGTTTTCTTATTCACCTTGTTTTTTGCTTTTCATATCTATTTCTATCTCTTCTTTATTGTATCCATATTTTTTTAAATCAAATAATTTTTATTATTTTACATGAAAACAACATTGACACAATTACAGATAAAACCATAAAAATAATCACACCAAACCAACCCCCCCCCCCCCCCCAAAAAAAACCCTGCCAGACCACCCCCCTTCAAGAAACCCCACCATCCCCCGATCACTCGGAGTATATATGACACACAAAAAAAAAGAAGAAAAAAAGAATAACAATATCCAGTATTACAAAGTACACAGTACCCATTAGTTGACATGATACCTAAGTCATAGATTGAAGCCATCTAGACCAGATAACGTCAAACTTATTCAGGGAGTTCCTTAGGGAATATGTATGTTTTTCAAAGAGAATAATCCTATTGAGATCTATAATCCAATCAGACACAGTCGGTGGATGTGGAGAGGTCCACTTAAGAGAAATCTGTCTACGGGCATATACACCTCCCAGTAGGGGAGGTGTAGATAGAGGTATCACAGTAACCTAATTGTAACAGTACGGATCCCTGTCCTAGTGATTGTCGCCCAGGATTCTCAAATAGGCAGGTTGAGAGGCTCCAGGAGGATTATTTAATTTGGAGGAAACTGTTTTATCAGTTTCCTCCGTGGTTGGTAAAATCCATTTGGGGACCTGGAGTATGGAGATTTCATAGCGTTCTGGGTGTGATGGAATCTCCAATCCTGGGACCGGGTTTTAGAAACAGCCAGGAGTCTGGCTTGTTGATTGTACAGGTGGGTCCTGGGCTTATAGCAGAGCTAGGACCAGGGTTCTGGGCTCCACCCTCCCGAGGAGTCCAGGTGTGCAAGGGAGAAGTGTGCATGTTGGCACAGGACAGTCCGACAGGGCAGACGGAGGGCCCAAGCCGGTGGGCTGCAGCAGCCAGGAAGCTGTAAGAGAGAGTGTCACCAGAGGTACAGTGTGGGTACCAAACAGGGGCACAGTTACAGGGTCAAGAGGACCGAGGTCAATGCCTGAATAGCAATTTATTTCATTATTGCTTTGAAGTTGAGACCCCTGTGTGGGAATCCTGGATGGACTGTTTTTTTTTCGTTTACTTTAATAAACAGGGGCCATAAAAGCCCTTAAACTGCATATCTGGCATAGACTCTGCTCACTGGTAAGCTCTACATTGAAGCTAAATAACCCCAATATTACACAATATACATATAAGCGGTTCAACCAGGATATTAATATCCAATACCCTATTCAAGGTACCAATCACCTCCACCCAGTATCTTTGGAGTTTCAGACATCGCCACAAAAGATGTATTAACCACTTCAGCCCCGGACCATTTGGCAGCCAAAGGACCAGAGGTCTTTTTTCAATTTCGCACTGCACTACTTTAACTGGTAATTGCGCGGTCATGCAATTTTGTAACCAAACGAAATTTGCGTCCTTTTCTTCCCACAAATAGAGCTTTCTTTTGATGGTATTTGATTGCCTCTGTGATTTTTATTTTTTGCGATATAAACGGAAAAAGAGCGAAAATTTTGAAAAAAAAAGAGATTTTCTACTTTTTGTTATAAAAAAAATCTAATAAACTCAATTTTAGTCAAACATTTGGGCCAAAATGTATTCAGCCACATGTCTTTAGTAAAAAAAATGCCAATAAGCGTATATTTATTGGTTTGCGCAAAAGTTATAGCGTCTACAAACTAGAGTACATTTTCTGGAATTTACACCGCTTTTAATTTATGACTGCCTATTTCATTTCTTGAGGTGCTAAAATGGCAGAGAAGTACAAAACCCCCCCAAATGACCCCATTTTGGAAAGTAGACACCCCAAGCTATTTGCTGAGAGGCATGTTGAGCCCATTGAATATTTTTTTTTTTAGTCCCAAGTGATTGAATAAAGACAAAAATAAAAAAGATTTTTTTTTTTTTCAAAAAGTTGTCACTAAATGATATATTGCTCACACATGCCATAGTTATATGTGGAATTGCACCCCAAAATACATTTTGCTGCTTCTCCTGAGTATGGGGATACCACATGTGTGGGACTTTTTGGGAGCCTAGCCGCGTACGGGGCCCGAAACCCAAGCACCGCCTTCAGGATTTCTAAGGGTGCAAATTTTTGATTTCACTCCTCACTACCTATCACAGTTTCGAAGGCCATAAAATGCCAAAATAGCACAAAACCCCCCCAAATGACCCCATTTTGGAAAGTAGACACCCCAAGCTATTTGTTGAGAGGCATGGTGAGTATTTTACAGCTCTCATTTGTTTTTGAAAATGAAGAAAGTAAAGAAAAAAAAAATTTTTTTTTCTTTTTTCAATTTTCAAAACTTTGTGACAAAAAGCGACATCTGCAAAATACTCACAATACCTCTCAGCAAATAGCTTGGGGTGTCTACTTTCCAAAATGGGGTCATTTTGGGGGGTTTTATGCCATCTGGGCATTCCATGGCCTCCGAAACTGTGATTGGCAGTGAGAAGTGAAATAAAAAAATTACACCCTTAGAAAGCCTGAAGGCGGTGATTGGTTTTTGGGGTTCCGTACGCAGCTAGGCTCCCAAAAAGTCCCACACATGTGGTATCCCCGTACTCAGGAGAAGCAACAGAATGTATTTTGGGGTGTATTTCTACATATGCCCATGACATGTTTGAGCAATATATCATTTAGTGACAACTTTTTGTAAAAAAAATATATATATTTTTTTTTTTTCATTATTCAATCTCTTGGGACAAAAAAAAAAAATATTTAATGGGCTCAACATTGCTCTCATCAAATAGCTTGGGGTGTCTACTTTCCAAAATGGGGTCATTTGGGGGGGGTTTGAACTGTCCTGGCATTTTATGCACAACATTTAGAAGCCTATGTCACACGTCACCCACTCTTCTAACCACTTGTAGACAAAGCCCTTTCTGACACTTTTTGTTTACATGAAAACATATTTTTTTTTTTGCAAGAAAATTACGTTGAACCCCCAAACACTATATATAATGTTAAAGCAAAGGCCCTACAGATTAAAATGGTGGGTGTTGCATTTTTTTTTTTCCACACAGTATTTGCGCAGCGATTTTTCAAACGCATTTTTTGTGGAAAAAATACACTTTTTTTTATTTTAATGCACTAAAACACACTATATTGCTCAAATTTTTGATGAAATAAAAAATATGATCTTAGGCCGAGTACATGGATACCAAACACGACATGCTTTAAAATTGCGCACAAACACGCAGTGGCGACAAACTACATACATTTTTAAAAGCCTTTAAAAGCCTTTACATGATACCACATTAGATTCACGGAGGAGGTCTACTGCTAAAATTACTGCCCTCGATCTGACCTTCGCGGTGATACCTCACATGCATGGTGCAATTGCTGTTTACATATGACGCCAGACCAACGCTTGTGTACGCCTTTGCGCAAGAGAAGGGGGGGCAGGGGTGCTTTTTTTTTTTTTTTTTTGTTTTTTTTTTATTTATTTAGCTTTTTTATTTTATTTTTAAACTGTTCCTTCCATTTTTTTTCTTTGTTATGATTTTTATTGTTATCTCAGGGAATGTAAATATCCCCTATGATAGCAATAGGCAGTGACAGGTACTCTTTTTTTGAAAAAATTGGGGTCTATTAGACCCTAGATCTTTCCTCTGCCCTCAAAGCATCTGACCACACCAAGATTGGTGTGATAAAATGCTTTCCCAATTTCCCAATGGCGCGGTTTATATCCGGGAGGGGGGACATTCCCTCCCACTGCTTGTAAAAGCAGTCTAGAGGCTAATTACCCGCTAGAATTGCTTTTACATGAAAGCCGATCACTGGCTGAAAAGAATGATACCAAGATGATACCTAAACCTGCAGGCATCATTCTGGTATAACCATTCAAAGTCCAGCAACATACTGGACATATATTGTAATCTTTTTTTTTTTCATGCAGCCTCTTGGCTGAACGAAAAAAAGAGATTGATTGGTGGGTATGCCCACCATTAGAATACCTCCCTTCATCCACCCACTTCTAATGATGGGCATACATGCACCATTTATATATGCCGATGCATGGGGGCATCCTCCCGCAAAAGTTATGCCGTGTACACACGGTCGGAATTTCGACCGTATGTACGTGGCATTAGGAGCCAATCGCTCCTCCCCCCCCCCTGCTGCCCCCATGCTTCGGCACATATGCTCTTTTTTTTAACTGTGGTGGTGAAATCACCTCCTACAGCGTTGGAGTCGCGGCTTTATGTATCGTGGGAGCAAACGCTGTTGCTGTCAAGATAAATAAATCCGCGTTGCAACTGAATGGCGCACCTGAAAACAAAAAAATGCTTAACACTAAAACACAGTAAACAAAATTACATACCTGAAAAGCAAGCATGATAAAACATGATAAAACATAATAAAACATTGCAGAATAGAATGGAGTAAAAAAAGAGCAACAATAGAGAGAGAATAGAGTGAGAGAGAGAACAATAAAACGACAACTATTTTATTTTTTTTTATTTTTTTGAGATTCACAGGTAAAAAAGCTCCTGACTGAAGCGACTGAATCAAAACGCTACCACAAAAAAACTGTTAGCGATCGCAGGGATCAGGCCTGACTCTGCGAACGCTGCAGTTATGTGTGCTTAGTGTTTTGTAAGTGACAGTGATCGATCGATACTGCACTTGGGTGGGCTGGGCTGGGCGGAGGGGGAAAACGCAGGTGCTAGCAGGTATCTGGGCTGATCCCGCTAACAATGCGGTTTTTTTTGGAACCCTAAACTGCTGGGACGCTAGTATAGATCTGATCAGATCAGATATTGATCTGTTCAGATACTGTGCCACTAAGGGAGGTGTATGCTTTGTGCGTGGGTGTTTGCGGTACTGGCACTAACCTGGGGCGACGCAGACCTTATTTGACCCTAAAACCTAATTGATATCACCCGCCGGGCGATCAGGGGGTTAAACCGTTATTGGGTAATAAATGGCGGGTGCCCTGACAGTATAAAAAACAAGCTAACTAACCAGCGTCACCCGTAACAGTAATACAAAAAAAAAACTGGTTACCTAGCGACACTAATGCAGCGATCAGAAAAACGATCGCTTAGTGACACTGGCAAAAGGGGTGAAAGGGTTAACTAGGGGCAATCAGGGGGTTAAAACCTTTATTAGGTAATATATGGGGGTACCTGACGCTATATAAAAACCTGACGGGGAACCTAAATAACGAAATAACTAACTGGCTAACCAGCGTCACCAGTGACAGTTATACAGTGATCACTGGTGAAAGGGTTAACTCTAGGGGCAATCAGGGGGTTAAAACCTTTATTTAGGTTGTAATATGGGGGTACCTGACCTATAAACCTATTTATGAACCTATATAAACATGGCGGTTACCTAAAAAAAAAAAAATGGTTACCTAGCGACAGCAGTGACACTAATACAGCGATCAGAAAAACGATCGCTTAGTGACACTGGCAAAAGGGGGTGAAAGGGTTACCTGGGGGGCAATCAAGGGGTTAAACCTTTATTAGGGGGGGTAGGGGGCTACCTTGGACCTAAAACTAACTGCCCTGACAGTTATTACAGTCACACTGACACTAAATGCAGTGATCAGTAAAAAAAAAAATGATCACTGCAATTAGTGACACTGTGACTGGGGGGGGGGAGGGGGTGATCTGGGGGGTGATCAGGGGGTGACAGGGGGGTGGAATATGTGCCTAACTGTACTGGTGTCAGTGTAGTGTTGTGCACTAACCTTAACATGTTCGCCGCTCGGCGTCTCCGGTCACATAGACCGGCGCACCGAGCGTGACATCACTTCCGCCTTCCTGTCTATACAATAGACAGGAAGGGGAAGCTTTTCATTGGCCAGGAGCGATCGCGAGGGGGTGGCCAGAAACCACTGGCCGTCCCCTCGTCCCGGATCGCTCCTGAAGCGATCCCGACCGTCCCCGCCGGCGGAGGGGGGTCCGATCGGACCCCCCAACCGCCGGAAGAATGTCACGTACAGGTACGTGATTCTGCCTGTACGTGCCATTCTGCCGACGTATATATACAGGGGGCGGTCGGGAAGTGGTTAATGTACCTGTGTTACCGCATCTAGCACAGGCTGGCTCAGATTTCAGTCCAATTGCACAGAGAAAGTGCAGAGTTCTATAGACCCTATGGAGAAAAAAAATCTAGGTCAGTCTGTGTGATAGAGAAAGATACACCCTGGACAGGGACCGGAGGACATCGTCCCAAATCTCCTCATAGATGGGACCAATATCTTTCTCCCAGCCAGCCCGAGAATGGATGGGGAAGTTCAATAGGAACCCATCTGACAATACCCTATAAGTAACCGAGGTAACACCCTTTATTGACCTTGCCTGTACTATTTTATCTAAGACAGGGATAAAGGGGAAAAATATCTTAGCAGAAGGAAACTTGGCATGTAGAGCATGTCTTAATTGAAGGAATTGGTAAAACCAATTGGATTCTACAGAGAACTCTCCTCTCAGATATTCAAAAGATTTAAGTAAACCATTCTGATATAGCTGAGCTAAAGTAGTTATTCCTAGTTTTCCCCATCTCTGAAAGCCTCTGAGAGCCAAAATTTGAGAAAGTCTATAATTTTCCCATATGGGGGTGTATCTAGTGGGATATGAAACACCCAGCATTTTTTTAACTGTATCCCATACTTTACAAATTAACATACAAGTAGGCATATCGACAAGCAAGACACCCCCTCTTGCACCAATGAGTGGAAACCGACCCTTAAATGCAAAAGAGAATAATCGTAGAGTAGGAAGGGATATCTGTTCAGACTCCCATCTAGCAAGATGCTGTAATTGGGAGGTGAAAAAATATAGCCTTGGATTAGGAACTGCCAGCCCACCAGCTGTCATGAAGGCTCCACCAGTGGCCGGCGACATGAGGATCCTGCCAGTAATCGGCGCCTCAGCATCCCTGGTTCCCGTTCTCGGTTGCCATTGCGCATGCGCGAGCGCGCACGTGCACGCTCGCGCCCGCAGACGAGAGCGCGCGTGCGCGGACGGGTGCGCGCCCCCATTGGCGCCAATGAGGCTATTTAAATCCGTCTGTCACTGACGGTCCCCGCTGTCTGCACTACAGCGTTCTGTGAGAATACCTGATCTGAGTTCTGTTTACCTGTGTTTGACCCGGCTATCCTTGACCTCCCGGTCTGTCCCTGCATATCGACCTTGGCTTGTCTGTGACCATTCTCTTGTCTTATCCACCTGTACTGCGCTGCCAGCCTGATACCTGACCCGGCCCGTTTGACTATCCAAGTCTGCCTGTTGTTCCAGCCTGCACACAGCTACAGCTTATCTGTTGTTCCAGTATGCATACAGATCCAAGTCTGCCTGTTGTTCCAGCCTGCACACAGCTACAGCTTACCTGTTGTTCCAGTCTGCATACAGATCCAAGTCTGCCTGTTGTTCCAGCCTGCACACAGCTACAGCTTACCTGTTGTTCCAGTCTGCATACAGATCCAAGTCTGCCTGTTGTTCCAGCCTGCACACAGCTACAGCTTACCTGTTGTTCCAGTCTGCATACAGATCCAAGTCTGCCTGTTGTTCCAGCCTGCACACAGCTACAGCTTACCTGTTGTTCCAGCCTGCACACAGCTACAGCTTACCTGTTGTTCCAGTCTGCATACAGATCCAAGCAAGGCAAACTTAAAGAGTATATTGAGGAGAATCTCAGGAAGGGCTTCATCCGCCCATCTACCTCTCCTGCGGGTGCCGGCATATTCTTCGTGGAGAAGAAAGACCACACCCTCCGGCCCTGTGTGGACTATCGAGAACTAAACAATATAACGGTTAAGAACCGTTATCCTCTCCCACTGGTCCCCGAATTATTCCAGAGACTTGGTACGGCCACCATCTTTACGAAACTTGACCTTCGGGGGGCCTACAACCTGGTTCGCATTAAAGATGGAGACGAGTGGAAGACGGCCTTTCGGACCTGTTATGGGCATTACGAATACCTCGTAATGCCCTTCGGCCTATGCAATGCCCCCGCAACCTTCCAATACTTTATTAACGATGTACTCCGGGACTTCCTGGACTTGTTTGCCGTTGTATATTTAGATGACATCTTGATCTTCTCTTCCTCTCTAGAATCCCACCGCAGACATGTCAAGGAGGTCCTGGGTCGGCTCCGTATCCACGGTCTGTATGCTAAGGCAGAGAAATGCCAATTTGAACAGGAGAGTATTCCCTTCTTTGGGCTGATCATTTCAAGTACGGGCATCAAGATGGATCCCCAGAAGATCTCTGCCATCTTGGAATGGCCTACTCCGGCAGACAAGAAGGGCATTCAACGGTTTATTGGCTTTGCCAATTTTTACCGTAAATTTATCAAAGGGTTCTCCGCCATTGTGGCACCCATCACCCAGCTGACCAAGCAAGGGACCCGGTTCCGGTGGTCTTCCGAGGCCCAGGAGGCTTTTGAGGGCCTTAAAACCCTGTTCACTTCGGCACCCATCCTCAGGCACCCGGATTCCTCTCTGCCCTTTACCCTGGAGGTAGACGCCTCAGAAATCGCGGTGGGAGCTATCCTATCCCAGAGGCAGTGGGACAAGTCCCTGCTGCACCCAGTCGCCTTCTTCTCCCGCAAACTGTCCTCGGCCGAGAGGAACTATGATGTAGGCGACCGGGAACTACTGGCGATCAAGGCTGCCCTGGAAGAATGGCGATACCTCCTGGAGGGGGCCTCTCACCCCATTCTAATATTCACTGACCACAAAAACCTGGAATACTTGAAGTCAGCGAAAAGGTTGAAACCCAGACAAGCTAGGTGGGCGCTCTTCTTTTCCCGCTTTACCTTTCATGTGACATATCGGCCCGGATCCAAGAATGTCAAACCAGACGCCCTGTCCAGGATGTACCATAAGCACCAGGAAGAAGCCTCTCCCGATACTATTCTGGCCCCTGGAAACTTTCTCCTTCTCCGAGAGGACTTGCTGTCCCAGTTCAAACGCGCCTCAGCAGGGCAAAGGCCCACCTCTGAAACCCAGCTACAGGCGAAGGATGGTCTACTCTGGTACGGGGACAAGATCTACACCCCAGAACAACTTCGGGTAACAGCTATGGAACTATGCCACGACCACGCTTTGGCCGGTCACTTCGGTGTCGCCAAAACCACCGACCTGGTACAGCGTACCTTCTGGTGGCCTCAATTGCGGGCCGACTGTAAGAAGTTTGTGGACACTTGCCCTACCTGCACCCGGAACAAGAATCCCAAGACCAGGGCCTGGGGTCTCCTTAAGCCCCTGTCCGTCCCAGATCGCCCCTGGAGAATGATCTCTTTGGATTTCATTGTGGAGTTACCCCCAGCAGAGGGCCACACGACGATCTTCGTGATCGTCGATCGCCTATCCAAAATGGCTCACTTCATCCCTATGAAGGGCACCCCCTCAGCTCCGGAGACGGCACGGGTCTTCATCAGGGAAATTGTCCGCCTCCACGGGGTACCGGCTAATATCGTCTCGGACCGAGGGGTGCAATTCACCTCTCGATTCTGGAGGTCCCTGTGCCAGTCCTTGGATATCGAACTTGCTCTCTCATCTGCCTACCACCCTCAGTCTAATGGGCAGACGGAGCGGACCAATCAGACCTTAGAGCAGTATCTGCGCTGCTTCTCCTCCTTCGCCCAAGATGACTGGATCTCCCTTCTGCCCCTGGCCGAGTTCGCCTATAACAACGCCACCCACTCCGCTACCAAACAGACCCCCTTTTTTGCTAACTATGGGTTTCACCCTGCATTCCTGCCTAACTCGCTTCCTGACTGCACTGTGCCAGCAGTCCAAGAACGAATCAATTTCTTCTCCACCAATAACCAACTTCTCCAGGAAACCATGACCAGGACTCAGGAGTATAATAAAGTCATTTTTGACAAGAAGAGACGGGGAGAATTGGTGCTTGTTCCGGGTGAAACCGTATGGCTATCCACCACCAACTTAAAATTGGCTTGCCCTTCACGGAAACTGGGCCCCAAATTCTTGGGCCCCTTCCCGGTCAAGAGGAGGATCAACGAGGTGGCTTACGAATTGGAACTTCCGGATTCACTGAAGATCCACCCGGTGTTCCATGTGTCCTTGCTGAAGCCCTCGGTTAGTAATCCTTTTCCCAATAGGAGGGCCATCCCTCCTGACCCAGTCCTGGTGGATGGGGAAGAGGAGTTCGAGGTGGAGGCCATCCTTAATTTCAGAAGAAGGCAGAACCAAAACCAGTTCCTAATCAAGTGGAAGGGGTACGGCCCCGAAGAAAACTCCTGGGAGCCCGAGGAGAACATCCACGCTAAGAGTCTAGTCAAGTCCTTTAAGAGAGCCCATCCTGAGAAATTTGCCCCGAAGGGCATCCGGAGGCTGCCCCTTAGGGGGGGGGGGCAATGTCATGAAGGCTCCACCAGTGGCCGGCGACATGAGGATTCTGCCAGTAATCGGCGCCTCAGCATCCCTGGTTCCCGTTCTCGGTTGCCATTGCGCATGCGCGAGCGCGCGCGTGCACGCTCGCGCCTGCAGACGAGAGCGCGCGTGCGCGGACGGGTACGCGCCCCCATTGGCGCCAATGAGGCTATTTAAATCCGTCTGTCACTGACGGTCCCCGCTGTCTGCACTACAGCGTTCTGTGAGAATACCTGATCTGAGTTCTGTTTACCTGTGTTTGACCCGGCTATCCTTGACCTCCCGCTCTGTCCCTGCATATCGACCTTGGCTTGTCTGTGACCATTCTCTTGTCTTATCCACCTGTACTGCGCTGCCAGCCTGATACCTGACCCGGCCCGTTTGACTATCCAAGTCTGCCTGTTGTTCCAGCCTGCACACAGCTACAGCTTACCTGTTGTTCCAGTCTGCATACAGATCCAAGTCTGCCTGTTGTTCCAGCCTGCACACAGCTACAGCTTACCTGTTGTTCCAGTCTGCATACAGATCCAAGTCTGCCTGTTGTTCCAGCCTGCACACAGCTACAGCTTACCTGTTGTTCCAGTCTGCATACAGATCCAAGTCTGCCTGTTGTTCCAGCCTGCACACAGCTACAGCTTACCTGTTGTTCCAGTCTGCATACAGATCCAAGTCTGCCTGTTGTTCCAGCCTGCACACAGCTACAGCTTACCTGTTGTTCCAGTCTGCATACAGATCCAAGTCTGCCTGTTGTTCCAGCCTGCACACAGCTACAGCTTACCTGTTGTTCCAGTCTGCATACAGATCCAAGTCTGCCTGTTGTTCCAGTCTGCATACAGATCCTGCCTACCTGCTATTACCTACTTACCTCAACCGCTGAGCTGATCCAGGGATCTCTTGTACCAGTCTTGTTGTTCCTGCCAGGCACCTGTGCCCCTCCTGACTCCTGGTCCTACTGTCACATCATCAGGGGACCGGCGAGCGGGAGCCGCAAGGGAGGCTCTTCTCTGCTAATCAGACTCACCACTACCAGGGGCGTGACACCAGCATTTGTGGGATGTTGTAAAGTCTCCAGTTTGATACGAGGGTTTTTTTTCCGCCATTTTAATCGCCTAAATATGGTGTTTATCTTAATAAAGATCCGGATAGGTATCCAAATCAGGGCATTATGTAAAACATAGAGGAGCTGAGGCATCGATATAATTTTTATTAAATTGATACGACCTATTAGCGATAAAGGCAACTTAGTCCAGGTTTTACTCTGGTTTTGAAATCTAATAAGTAATGGAAATATATTATCCACAATATATGACTGTGGGGAGTCCGACATAGTTATACCCAAGTATTTTATGGATGATACAACCTTAAAATTCGAATTTTATCCATATTTACTCACATTCATACCTCAATCATCTACCTTCCTCGTTTACACTTTCACATAAAAAAAAAAGGGGGGGGGGTGGGGGGAAAGAAATGATAGGATACGGTTGGCACTCTGGAAGGGTGGCAAGAAGAAAGCCGTTGTTGAAAGAAAGCCATAAGAAGTCCCATTTGCATTGCAGTTTGTGAGAAGCCATGTGGGGGGACACAGCAAGCATGTGGAAGAAGGTGCTCTGGTCAGATTAGACCAAAATCAATGCAAATCGCAAAGCAAAACACTGTGTGGCGGAAAACTAACACTGCACATCACCCTGAAAACATCATCCCCACTGTGAAACATGGTGGTGGCAGCATCTTGCTGTGGGAAGATGGATGGAGAAAAATACAGGGCAATCTTAGATGACCTATTGTAAAAGCCAGCAGCAGCAGTATGTGTAGCTGCTGGCTTTTAATTTTTTTTTTGGCCAGAATACCGCTTTAAGTTGGGATTTCCCACACGCATTCTTCTTACCGTATATATTTACCTGTATGTAAAGGAAGCTCTGGTTTTATTTTTGTTCTGAGCCCAGGATTATTTGAACAAATATTTCGCCTTTTAGTGGAATGTGTGTAATAAATGACAGGTGGGTCTATTTACATTGACTTTGAATGGTAAGGAGTCAGCACATATGCCTGGAAATCACACCCAAGTCTATCAGTATGACAGGGGGACTGCTTATCAGTGCTAAACATCTGTGCTATAATATTTCCACTGCTATAGCTGTACTCTTCTCTTCAATTGTTTGTTGCCTGGCTGTCATGCAAATCCAATGACATCAATCACATTCCTAATCCAAATCACTGACCCACATATACAGATTTGGAGTTCTGTTTTCATTTTGACTTTCAGCATGCTTGTACTGGGTCAGCAGAGCTGGAACATTTCTGTATTATGTAACGGTACCCCTGTAGGAGTCGCTGGTTAAGTTTGTTCTTCCCGTTACTCTGCACTTCAACCCCAAGAACGGCCTCAGCCCCTACTGGCACACCTGGCAATGAGATTAATAGAATACCACAGTAATGACACACTGACACAGTTGAACTATTATGCCGCGTACACACAATCAGACTTTCCGACAACAATTTTTTTTTCGAAGGATGTTGGCTCCAACTTGTCTTGCATACACACAGTCACACAAATGTTGGCCAACAATTACAAATGTAGTGACGTACTAGATGTACTACGTGGTCTTTCAGCTCTTTAGCGCCACCCTTTGGGCTCCTTCTGCTAATTTCGTGTTAGTAGAAGTTTGGTGAGTGTTGATTCGCGCTTTTCTTTTTGCGTTTTTCATTTAGTGCTTTTCAGTTAGTTTCTGAACGGCCGTTCGTCAACCAGACATGTTGCGGAATCAGGGGAGATAATGTGTTATTTATTATTGGCATTGGTTTGATTTGGTATATTTTCTATATTTTTGGATGCATAAAAATGCACTTTTTGGTTAAGTTCTATCGGCAAATTGTTTATTTTTTTTTTAATGCACAATAAAATAATTGTGTAGAATAATACTTGGCTATGTGTTTTACTTCAAATGACAGTTTGGGAGTAGGCAGTTACATTTAAAAATATGCAATGTAAAATTAACAAGGGACACCAACATAGTTGTATCTTTGTTCTTAAAAACTACGGCATAGTGGTGTTGTGGTAACTTGCACAAATGAAAAAAAAATTATATTATTCTTGATATCACTTGAAAAAAAAAAGCCTTTGAAAATTAGTTTGCAATAACTCCATCAGTATCACCAGCAAAGCAGCTTCATTATTATCCCATTAAAGAATAAAAGAATTGTGCGCTGCATTTGGAGATTTCATAATTTGCCACGTCAAGAATGTTAATTCTCCATTCCGAACGCTAGTTTACAAGACCGACCGCTTCTGAGCATACGTGGACTTTTGTCTGACGGACTTGTGTAAACACGATCGGACAATCCGACAACAAAAGTTTGTTGGTGGAAAATTTGAGAACCTGCTAGTCAACATTTGTTGGCAGAAAGTCCGACAACTAATGTCTGATGGAGCACACACACGGTCGGACTTTCGCCAACAAGCTCACATCCAACATTTGTTGTTGGAAAATCCGATCGTGTGTATGCAGCATTATTGTTTTCTTCAATTTACTTAGGCAGCACGAAACTCAAAATGATATTGGTCAGCCGAGGGATGAGAGCGTGAGGAGGTGTCCCAGCAGAGCTCCAGCCGGCCTGCTTCTGTAATCCTCTCCAGCGGTAGCCACAGGGGACAAAAACCATCCGCACTGGGATGCAACCGAAGCGGAAAACCATCCCCGCCACCACAGCTAACACCCGGCTCCGTTCCCGCTCCCTGGATGTTTATTTTTCAGGCGGAGGCAGAGGCCGCGGCCAGACACGCGAGTCCAAGATGGCACCGGGAGAGAGCCCCACATGCAGCCTCACCAATCCCCACTCCACAGATGCTATCAGCTTGACCTCTTCCCTCTTCCTCACCTAGCCCCACACAAGGTTCGCTCAGGGGCTCAAACCTGGATAAAGCACAGGGATTTACGGCTGCACATACTGTCCCTCCCCACCAGGGCTGATCTGGAAATTTTTGCTGCCAGGATGGAGAAAGCCCTGAGGCAGGACATTGAAGTCCTGCAGGCTGATACAGCTCCTCTAGGGGGTAGAGTACAGGCCCTGGAGGTCTCTGTGGATGACATTACACCCACCCTACAAGCCCTGCAGACGCCCCCTGCAGACGCACTGCTAAACACAGGATCAACATATTGATTCCCTGCTTGATCAATTTGATGATGTTGAAAATCGCAGCCGCATGGTCAATATCTGCATTAGAGGCTTGCCAGAGGCTACTGCACACAGGGACACAGTCCCCACCCTTCAAGGTATCGTTAAGCAGATCCTGGGCAGAGAAGCGCCTGACCATATTGAAATTGACCGTACTCATAGAGCCTTAAGACCTCCCTTGGATGATCCGGATAAGCCAAGGGACATTATTTTCAAACTACACAAATATTTGCTGAAGGAGCGTATCATGTACCGTGTTTGCGATGTCCGCTAAATGGACTTTGATGGAGCCAAACTGTTCCTATTTCCAGAACTCTCCAGACGCATGTTGATGCAACGCAGGGCACTCAAGCCACTTCTAGAGGCCCTACAAGATGCTTACTTAACTTACTGCTGGGGTTTCCCCTTTAGCATTTCAGTCACTAAAGATGGTCACCAGGTCAATTTCTATCTCGCCTTGGCTTGCCCTCCATAGACATTCCAGATTGGCGCACCTCCCCGGAGATTCCTGTTCCTGCTCGTTCACAACCCTGGCAACCTGTTTGCCACAGTGGCCCTGAACAGACCTCGCAATGGCTCAATTCATTTGGACGGCTCGCCCCCTTCTTCATCTGTGGTTCCCTGAGTGACTGTCTTAGCCTTCACTGAACTCTCCCTCAGGGATGTTGTTGATGCTGCTGCTGCAAACTACCTACTTGCACATCCAGGTCTTGGGTGTGCATCTTCGCTGAAGTGGGCCCCTGCTGGGCTCACGCCTGATGCCTCCCCACCTACCCCCAATAGGTTAACTCTTCTGAGTTATGTTTCCCGGATGGGGAAAACTGCGGTGCACTGCTCGTCACCTCCTGTTTGGCCAAGGGGCCAGGTGGTGAGCACTGTGCCGTTGTTACTGGTATTTTTTGTGCGCCTGTCAGACGTACTGTTTAGTGTGTGCTATGTTTAAATGTTTTTTTCTAGGCTTTATTTGTCCTTTATTGTTCCTCCAGCACTCCTTGTTCCATGCTTCAGGCTGCTGCAGGTATCTCTCCACTGTTCCTGATGATCTTAAAGGACAACCATATACTGGCTCCTCATGGCTTCTCTGAAAATTGTGTCATACAATGTCCACGGCTTGGGCTCTCTGCATAAACGCAGTACGTTGTGGCTCAAGACGAAGAGACTGGGGGCGCGCATTCTCTTTTTGCAGGAAAAACATTTTTGTACTGAATCGGTCCCTCGTCTTCCCACACGTTTATATGATCAGTGGTACATTAGTAACTCACATTGGTCCAAATCGAGTGGAGTGCCAATCACCATACATAAACGCTGCCCCTTTATTCCCTTTGATTTTTACACTGACCCAGACGACATGCAAAAGGGCACCCTGTTTGCAGGTAAAATTACCCTTGCCACAGTGTGCGCCCCAAACAACGGGCAGATTTCTTTCCTGGACAATGTTTTGGAATCCCTTTCCTCGTTCCGCAAGGGGCAACTGATCTTGGGGGATGATTTTAATGTAAGCCCTGACCACAGCGAGATACTTCCTCTGGCCACTCGGTACATTCCTTTGCATTTCTTAAACGATTTCGGAAGTCCCTGCATGCTAATCACCTGGTTGACTGCTGGAGAATTCTCCATCCCACTGTCAAGGATTTTAGCTATCTCTCTGCAACTCATAATGTGTATACCCGCATAGATCTCTTGCTAATGGATCAATATGGACCGATGTAGTCAGCGCATCCATCGGATCTCTAACCATGGACAGTGGACCTGGCGCCTAAATGAGAATCTGTTATTCCGCGTACACACGAGCGGACTTTACGGCGAACCAGAGACCGTCAGGACAATTCGATCGCGTGTGGGCTCCAGCGGACTTTTTCTTCCCAAAAGTCCGGCGGACCTAGAAATAAGACTTCAAAATTATCCGCCGGACTCGAGTCTGGTCGAAAAGTCCGGTCATCTGTGTGCTAGTCCGACAGACTAAAACCAATGCTAGGGCAGCTATTGGCTACTGGCTATGAACTTCCTTATTCTACGTCATCACGTTAGAATCCGGCGGACTTTTGGAGTGATCGTGTGTGGCCAAGTCCGTTCGATTGAAAGTCCGGCAGACCTCAGCTGCAAAGTCCGTTGGATTGTCCGCCGGAAAGTCTGATCATGTGTACGCGGCATTAGACGACGCGGTGGCTTTGAAACAAGTCTCTGACACTATTTCCCTATATTTTGCAGAAAACCGAACAGGAGGCACAAGGGTGTCAGTGGTGTGGGAGGGGCACAAGGCGGTGGTTCGAGGGGAGTTGATTTCCCAGGGATCCAGGTTTAAAAAGGCACATAGACTGTAGTCCTTACTGACTAAACTTGGGGCCGTGGAACTTGGGCACAAGCGTTGCATGGTCCCGGCACTGGCAACAGAACTCCAATCCCTTACTGTAGGCAGGAACTCTCTACTCTTTTAGAGGCACGATTTTGGGCACGGCTGTGACATATATCCCACAAGTTTTATGATTTCGCTAACAAATGCGGGAGCCTGCTGGCCAAAGCTCTTAGACGTCAATGCACGCCTGGCTATGTCAGGAAGCTTCACACCGCCACCCCGAGCCCGCCAGTAGTTTTTTCCTCTAAGATAGCAGACACTTTCAGGGACTACTATGCCCTACTCTACCAACTCCCTGTAACTCCTCTCACAGTATCTAGATGAGGCACAGTTCCCCAAGCTTACGACACAAATCAGTGAGCAGTTAGATGCACCCATCAGTCTAACGGAGATAGTGTCGGTTATAAAGGGCTTATCAAAGGGCAAGTGCCCGGGCCCTGATGGCTTCACCAATTCCTATTATTGTAAATTCCTCACCCTCCTCTCTAGCCCCATGTGTGAATACTTTAATGCCTTGGCCTCGGGAACAATCATTCCCAAAGAAGCACTGTTGTCTCAAATAACGGTTCTCTCTAAGGAAGGGAAGGACCCTACTGTCCCCAGTAGTTACAGACCAATCTTGTTCCTGAATACCAATATCAAGATACTGGCACGGATCTTAGCGAACAGATTGAAACCCATCTTGCCAACTGTATTACATCCTGACCAAACAGGTTTCATAGCGGGGAGGGAGGCCAGGGACAAGTCCAACAAGGCACTCTAGCTGATCCATTGGGCAAACTCACAGGATGCCAGTCCACCCTGTCTTTTTCTATCTACTGATGCTGAAAAGGCATTTGATAGGGTGGACTGGACGTGCCTACAAACTGTGCTGGTCAGGCTAGGCCTCAGCCATAAAATGCTTACTCTCTCTGGCTCCTTTCAAATTCGGAATGAAACTAGGCAGGGCTGCCCCCTATCCCCACTCATATTTACTCTCACCCTAGAGCCATTGCTGAATATGATTAGTTTGAACCCTAACATTAGGGGACTTAGTGTGGGGACGATGAAACACAAACTATCAGCTTATGCTGATGATGCATGGGCGTCCGCAGGTAGGGGCAAGGGGGGTCATGTGCCCCCCCTGGAATCAGGGATCGGATCTTAAATTCAGTACAGTTGTGTCGATATCAGGGTGCGGGTGCCATCTGCCAATAGGGTCACACCATCAAGGTGCTGTCAAGCCCCCCCCCATTACTGTAGTGTGACTGTGGGCTCTTTTCCCTGCTCAGTCCAGCTGAGAACTCGGCGGCGCTATGTCAGGAGAAAGGTGAGCTGCGGGCTATCAGAGGTTTCCCTTGCTCGCCCCCCCATTTCCCCTGTCAAGGAGAAGAGACGGTGGCTCTTATCAGGTTCCCCGCCCAGCTTCCTGCCCGCTCCGTTCCTTCCCTAGTGGCCATAACTGAGGGCCAATCAAAGGAGACTAGGAGAGCATCATGGGACATGTAGTCCCAATGATTGGCAGCCACATTTTCCACAGGGAGGAGGCTACAGCTCGATCAAGCGAGAGATTGAGAGACTGCAGCATGGAAAAAAGCTGAGGGAAAGAGTGCTACAGCACAAGGAGTGTGCTGGGCGGACGCCATAAAGAGAGCCACGCTGCCTAGCACCACCAGAGAGAGAGCCACGCTGTCCAGCGCCACCAGAGAGAGAGCCACGCTGCCCAGCGCCACCAGAGAGAGAGCCACGCTGCCCAGCGCCACCAGAGAGAGAGCCACGCTGCTCAGCGCCACCAGAGAGTCACACTGCCCAGTGTCACCTGAGAAAGAGCCACGCTGCCCAGCGCCACCAGAGAGAGAGCCACGCTACCCAGTGCCACCAGAGAGAGAGCCACGCTGCCCAGTGCCACCAGAGAGAGAGCCACGAGGCCCAGTGTCACCAGAGAGAGAGACTGAGCCACTACCAGGGTACAGACATGCTACACTACTGACCAGAGTCGCCCCTGAGGAACCCAGATTGAGTGATCATCCAGCCGGAGGGATCACTGCTGTCGTTTTGCTGGGTCTGGTAAAAGGGCTTGTTGGCCATTATCCATTACTTATCCTAGGGACTGTACTACGTCTGCAGTCTCTGACCATAATAATGTGATAATGACATTGTTCAAAAGGGGCGATGCATGGGTGACCCTAAAATGATGCCCCCCCTGAAAAAAGTTCTGCGGACGATGTCCTATTTTATGTGAAAGACCCGCTAATTTCCCTTCCTAATATAATGGCTGAGCTACAGAGATTCCATTCATTTTCAAATTTCAAGATTAACTATAGAAAGTCTGAGATTCTCCACCTCACCATCCCCCCTGACATGTATACCTGGTTACAAGGGTCCTTTTCCTTCACTTGGTGCCGCTCTTCCCTAAAATATCTAGGTGTTCATCTCCCAGCCCAATTCTCTCAATTTTATCCTAGTATCTATGTCCCCTTGTATTCCACAATCCGATCCGATCTGTTCAAATGGGACCGTATCACTTTCTCCTGGATGGGCCGAGTCAGTATCTTAAAATGAATGTGTTGCCACAGATTCTTTTCTATTTACAGATGGTGCCTATCTTGTTACCCAGGTCCTTCTTCTCGGCCCTCAACAGCCTGTTCCAAAAATGTATCTGGCATGGGCAGAGCCCCCGGGTTGCTCTCCGCAGCCTGCAATGCCCTAAGAGATTTTGGGGATTAGAGGTTCCATCCCTCCATAGATATTACGAAGCAATTGCCATGCACAGGATATTGGATTGGCACCATAATGTACAGGCTAAATTATGGGTTCCTCTGGAGAAATTCTTAGCGGGCCGCAACCTGTCCCACTTCCCCTGGCTCTCTAGAGAACATTGAGTTCTTTCAGACTCCGTGTCCCCTATCACTACCCATGCCTTGAAAATTTGGGATGCTCTCAATGCCCAGGGGCTACTATCTCCTCCTGTCTCCCCCTTGCATCTTTGGGAGGCTTCCCCTGGATTATTCCTGGGGAACATCTCTTATTTCCATACATGGGCAAGGGACGGAGAGGTGCGATGGGGTAGATTCATACAGGAGCGGGGTCTGGTACCCTTGGACGATTGTCAGCTGCCCCTATTCCTCACTCTATCTCAGTCCTATATGAGATGCTGCAATCAACAGAGCCTAGGGGTAAGCCAGCCTGTGTACGGGAGTGGGAGAGAGACTTGCAGCTAATGTTTACAGAGGCTCAGCTGGACCACCTGTATCGCCTTACCCATGCAAGTTCTGTGGATACAAGGATGCAGGAAAATTGCTTTAAGCTATTGACTCATTGGTATAGAGTACCTGGTAACCTGGCTAGGATTTTTCCAGCAATCTCTGATGCCTGTTAGAGGGGCTGTGGCCTGAGGGGCACTTACCTACATATTTGGTGGGAGTGCCCAAGGCTCTGGCCATTTTGGCAGGATATCAGGGCCCAGATCAAAGTGATCTTAGATATCAAGATGCCTTACTCTCCCTTGGAGTTTTTGCTATACGTGCTGTCTATTCCTTTCAGCCATTACTGCATGTCAGTTCTACCTCATCTCCTGAATGCAGCCAGGCTTCTGATCCCTGTACATTGGAAAACAGCCCATATCCCTGGGTGACCTGATTGGATCCGCCTTGTAAACAGCGTTATGGCTGCAGGGGAATCGATGGCAACATGTAAAGACCGACACGAAAAGTTATATGGGATCTGGGCCACGTGGATACATTACACTTCCAGTGTTTCACAGTCCCCACAGCCACCGGCCTCAGGGCCCTATACACCCTTATAGTCGAGAAACTTATTTAGCTTAACATTGTTATAGTCCAGGGCAGGCTTGCCCGGTTTCATGGAATATTTTTGGAATCACCATTAATTCTCTCAATTATAGTGCTGGTTATTGTTGTGTTGTGTTTTTTGTTGTGTTATCTCAGTTATTTTACTTTGTCTCTTTATCACTTTTATGTTTGTTACCATTTTCTCTCCTCCCCCCACCCCCTTATCCACCCGGCCCATCCTGGCCCCCATAAACAAGTTTTACAATTGGGACCATAGCTCTTGACTGGTAATAGGTGGGTATACAACCGTCTTTTAGCATGTACACTTGCCAATGGTGATGCCAATATGCTCTGATTACCAAGTTCAAATCTGTAACTTTTGCCTTTGTGCCAGTTTGGGCTTTCTATTTTCTGTTCTTTGGATGCATTTTGTATGCTCATTGGTTGTAAAAAAAAAAAAAAAAAAAGACTACTTAAAAAAAAATGGTATTGGTCAGCCAGATCCCGGACAAACAACCAGGATTTAGTTGAAGTGATTCTTATAGTGCTCAAACAAATTTATAAGATATGAAAATAGACAGCATCAATATACACACTGACAAATAATCAGTAAATACCTTCTTTAAAACTATTGGGTACTTGTAGATATTACCAATACTAAAGGGGAACCCTATGCTGGTCTATAATACCTTTAAGGTCTATTGAGAACAATATACTATAAGTATCAGTTAAGTGTCCCCTTTAAGAGCCATAAATAGCAGTGTCCTTAAAGTGAGGCCTCACACTATCTTCACCGGCACGTTGGAGCTCTAAGAACAAGGGTCCCTTGATGTAACAGAGTGATAAGGAACAGGGTAAGATAGATATATCACAAAACAGCTATCCGATCCGGGTAACAGATGTCTGTGCAGAGTGTTCAAATGTGGAATTTATGAAAGGCAATGAGATTCCAGGGCAAGAGCCACCTCACCAATCCTGTACTCATTCAGCATTCCTCTGAATGGCAATCAAATGATTTTCCTAATTGCTGAGGTGTTGTGATGGCATTCTGTCTGCTGACCTGGTGAATCAGCCGATTCTGTGGCTTTCAGTGTTGCTGCAGACTTCCTTCTGGAAGCAGGTGGCATCCTGATCCTCTGAATTGGAGCGGTAGGCTATATGCCACTTGGCAGGCCGCAATCTCCCTCTCACAGCGACAAGATCGCATTCACATGAAGGGATCCAGAAAGCAAAAATAATTGGGCCTAGTCCGCCCTGCAGCCTGGGATTTGCAGTCCTGCCACCTTAAAAGTCAGTCAGGCTGCTTTGTGCTGGAACTTCATATCCCACAGTTCTCTGTTGCTGCTCCCTAAAGATTGACTCTCAGTCTCTGCCAATAGGGAGGCAGGGGAAAGAGCAGAGCGGGTGGATATCTGTGTTTGGGCACCCCACTGCACACAGTAAAGACAATAGAGAGAGGGACTGAGGATAGAACAAAGGCGCCACTCTAAGTGCAGTAAATCAAGTAATGTTTTAATAAAAGCTAAAAGCAGGGTACTCACAAAGGTACACAAGTGACAGGCATAAGGGCATGAACAAATAAAATACATAAATTGACAATTTATAAGGTTAGTTAAAAACAATTGCATTAAAAGAAATAATTAAGAGCTAATTGTGCACCAACTTAAAAGCACTTGAGAAGAACTATTTGATGCTCATTGCAAACTATACAAGGGGGTCATATAAGGGGGGAAAAAGAAAGAAAAGGGGAGGAAGGTGCACATTATGCTAATAATAGTAAGTTGTGGATGGGATAACGAGAGTGAATTGAACGGACGGAATACACTAAGTTTGCTGGTAAGGATACTGAAAAAGATAAAGAAACAAACATAGCCAAAACTTTTTTCTTTGTGCATATATAGAATGCATTTACTGAAAACATGCGGTAAGATTATTTAGCAATATGCCAATGGGGATCTGATAAAATGGGAATGGGGGGGGGGGAGAAGGGGGGGGCAGCGGACAATGGGCGGGGAAAGAGAAGGGACTGAAGGTGGAAACTACTAAAATAAAAACTGATAAACACTGTGCTACACAAGTGTTGTATGCAATTCACGTTGCTTTCACATGGCAACAAAAGAAAAGACCCGGGGGGGGGGGGGTCCTGTGAGGAGTGGGCAGATGTAAACTGGAGGAGACAACCTGGATGAAGAAAGTTAACCTTAAAAGTCGCTTAAAAGGGTGTGTATTTAACTAATAAAAAATGCTCATATGCATATGTGCAAAAACAAAGAGAGTGGGTGAGGACAAATGTTTGGAGAAAAGTGGTCAAATTAGACTGCTCACCTCTATTTCCTCGTTCAAGCCTCCAGGGGCGAGGGAGTCCAAAATATAAATCCAATACATCTCCTACTGACAGAGAGACGTTTAAAACGCTCTGCCAGTGGGAACGCACCAGAAATGGACTCTATAATCCAGACCCTGAGACCCGACAAGGAATGATCATGTTTTTTGAGGAACTGAAGGGGAACATGGCAGTGCTCCCCAAACCTCTTTCTCAAATTATGTATGGTTCTGCCCATGTAGTGCAGCCCACAAGGGCAGATCAAACAGTAGACTACAAACTCTGTAGAACAGTTAAAAAAACTACTAATCTGGTAGGTTTTGCCTTTGTTTGTAAACTCTTTTTGACCATGCTTGACATGCTTGCATGTCAAGCATAGTTTTTTGTGGCACTGATACATGCCAACTAAGGGAATGAAACATGGAGATGCGATTTTGGGTCCCTGTTGGGATTTATATTTGCTGGGTGCTACCCGATTTTTGATATTTCCTGTTTTCCTGTACGTAAATTTAGGTTTTGGTGTAATGATGGCTTTTAACTGAGGGTCTTGGAGTAGAATAGTCCAATGTTTGTCCAAAATACGTTCCATTGCCTTATGTTGGGTATGGAATTGAGTCACAAACCTAACAGGTTGTGTCTTGGGCTGGTCGGTATCCCTAGTGGGTAGGGATGGGCCCGGTGCTCGATGCGAACCCACGTTCGCATCGAGCACCGGGCGTTCGCTCGCTCGGCGAGCCCAGAACTATTTTGGGCCGCTCGCATCACGTTCGTGTGATGCGAGCGGCCCCGCAATGCATTGCGGCGGGGCGGCCGGCGCAGTGCATTGCTGGCTGATGATTGGCCAAGCATGCACTGTGACCCCGCATGCTTGGCCAATCACAGCCCCGGAAACTCGAAGAGCCATAATTGGCTACAGGCAGGACGCCTGTAGCCAATTACAGCTCAGGGGCTGTAGTACACGCCCCCCCCCCCCTATAAAAGGCCGCCACGCCGTCTGCGCCGGTCACATGCTGTTCCGGCGCAGATAGAGCAGGCTAGATCTGTGACACTCTGCTGGATTTAGTTAGTTAGAGAGATTTACTTAGAGAGATCGAGTTAGATAGATTCATTCATTTAGATTGATTTAGAAAGAGGGGCTTGTAGTGTGCTCGTGGCAGGCAGGCAGAGCTCCTATATTTTGTTCCCAGAAGCACCTATAGGACTTGTAGTGTGTTTGTGGCAGGCAGGCAGAGCTCCTATATTTTGTTCCCAGAAGCACCTATAGGACTTGTAGTGTGTTCGTGGCAGGCAGGCAGAGCTCCTATATTTTGTTCCCAGAAGCACCTATAGGACTTGTAGTGTGTTCGTGGCAGGCAGGCAGAGCTCCTATATTTTGTTCCCAGAAGCACCTATAGGACTTGTAGTGTGTTCGTGGCAGGCAGGCAGAGCTCCTATATTTTGTTCCCAGAAGCACCTATAGGACTTGAAGTGTGTTAGTCCCATCACACAGACCTACATTTTCTTCCCAGAAGCACCTATAGGACTTGAAGTGTGTTAGTCCCATCACACAGAGATCATATATTTTGTTCCCAGAAGCACCTATAGGACTTGAAGTGTGTTAGTCCCATCACACAGACCTATATTTCCTTCCCAGAAGCACCTATAGGACTTGAAGTGTGTTAGTCCCATCACACAGAGATCATATATTTTGTTCCCAGAAGCACCTATAGGACTTGAAGTGTGTTAGTCCCATCACACAGACCTACATTTTCTTCCCAGAAGCACCTATAGGACTTGAAGTGTGTTAGTCCCATCACACAGAGATCATATATTTTGTTCCCAGAAGCACCTATAGGACTTGAAGTGTGTTAGTCCCATCACACAGAGATCATATATTTTGTTCCCAGAAGCACCTATAGGACTTGAAGTGTGTTAGTCCCATCACACAGACCTATATTTACTTCCCAGAAGCACCTATAGGACTTGAAGTGTGTTAGTCCCATCACACAGATATCATATATTTTGTTCCCAGAAGCACCTATAGGACTTGAAGTGTGTTAGTCCCATCACACAGAGATCATATATTTTGTTCCCAGAAGCACCTATAGGACTTGAAGTGTGTTAGTCCCATCACACAGACCTATATTTCCTTCCCAGAAGCACCTATAGGACTTGAAGTGTGTTAGTCCCATCACACAGAGATCATATATTTTGTTCCCAGAAGCACCTATAGGACTTGAAGTGTGTTAGTCCCATCACACAGAGATCATATATTTTGTTCCCAGAAGCACCTATAGGACTTGAAGTGTGTTAGTCCCATCACACAGACCTATATTTCCTTCCCAGAAGCACCTATAGGACTTGAAGTGTGTTAGTCCCATCACACAGAGATCATATATTTTGTTCCCAGAAGCACCTATAGGACTTGAAGTGTGTTAGTCCCATCACACAGAGATCATATATTTTGTTCCCAGAAGCACCTATAGGACTTGAAGTGTGTTAGTCCCATCACACAGACCTATATTTCCTTCCCAGAAGCACCTATAGGACTTGAAGTGTGTTAGTCCCATCACACAGAGATCATATATTTTGTTCCCAGAAGCACCTATAGGACTTGAAGTGTGTTAGTCCCATCACACAGACCTACATTTTCTTCCCAGAAGCACCTATAGGACTTGAAGTGTGTTAGTCCCATCACACAGAGATCATATATTTTGTTCCCAGAAGCACCTATAGGACTTGAAGTGTGTTAGTCCCATCACACAGACCTATATTTCCTTCCCAGAAGCACCTATAGGACTTGAAGTGTGTTAGTCCCATCACACAGAGATCATATATTTTGTTCCCAGAAGCACCTATAGGACTTGAAGTGTGTTAGTCCCATCACACAGACCTATATTTCCTTCCCAGAAGCACCTATAGGACTTGAAGTGTGTTAGTCCCATCACACAGAGATCATATATTTTGTTCCCAGAAGCACCTATAGGACTTGAAGTGTGTTAGTCCCATCACACAGACCTATATTTCCTTCCCAAGAAGCACCTATAGGACTTGAAGTGTGTTAGTCCCATCACACAGAGATCATATATTTTGTTCCCAGAAGCACCTATAGGACTTGAAGTGTGTTAGTCCCATCACACAGACCTACATTTTCTTCCCAGAAGCACCTATAGGACTTGAAGTGTGTTAGTCCCATCACACAGAGATCATATATTTTGTTCCCAGAAGCACCTATAGGACTTGAAGTGTGTTAGTCCCATCACACAGACCTACATTTTCTTCCCAGAAGCACCTATAGGACTTGAAGTGTGTTAGTCCCATCACACAGACCTACATTTTCTTCCCAGAAGCACCCATAGGACTTGAAGTGTGTTAGTCCCATCACACAGACCTATATTTTCTTCCCAGAAGCACCCATAGGACTTGAAGTGTGTTAGTCCCATCACACAGAGCTCCTCTATTTTCTTTGCAGAAGCACCCACAGGACTTCTAGTGTGTTAGTGGCATCACACAGAGCTCCTCTATTTTCTTTGCAGAAGCACCCATAGGACTTCTAGTGTGTTAGTGGCATCACACAGAGCTCCTATATTTTCTTCTCAGCAGCACCCACAGGACTTCTAGTGTGTTAGTGGCATCACACAGAGCTCCTCTATTTTCTTTGCAGAAGCACCCACAGGACTTCTAGTGTGTTAGTGGCATCACACAGAGCTCCTCTATTTTCTTTGCAGAAGCACCCACAGGACTTCTAGTGTGTTAGTGGCATCACACAGAGCTCCTCTATTTTCTTTGCAGAAGCACCCATAGGACTTCTAGTGTGTTAGTGGCATCACACAGAGCTCCTATATTTTCTTCTCAGCAGCACCCACAGGACTTCTAGTGTGTTAGTGGCATCACACAGAGCTCCTCTATTTTCTTTGCAGAAGCACCCATAGGACTTCTAGTGTGTTAGTGGCATCACACAGAGCTCCTATATTTTCTTCTCAGCAGCACCCACAGGACTTCTAGTGTGTTAGTGGCATCACACAGAGCTCCTCTATTTTCTTTGCAGAAGCACCCACAGGACTTCTAGTGTGTTAGTGGCATCACACAGAGCTCCTCTATTTTCTTTGCAGAAGCACCCATAGGACTTCTAGTGTGTTAGTGGCATCACGCAGAGCTCCTATATTTTCTTCTCAGCAGCACCCATAGGACTTCTAGTGTGTTAGTGGCATCACACAGAGCTCCTCTATTTTCTTTGCAGAAGCACCCATAGGACTTCTAGTGTGTTAGTGGCATCACACAGAGCTCCTATATTTTCTTCTCAGCAGCACCCACAGGACTTCTAGTGTGTTAGTGGCATCACACAGAGCTCCTCTATTTTCTTTGCAGAAGCACCCACAGGACTTCTAGTGTGTTAGTGGCATCACACAGAGCTCCTCTATTTTCTTTGCAGAAGCACCCATAGGACTTCTAGTGTGTTAGTGGCATCACACAGAGCTCCTCTATTTTCTTTGCAGAAGCACCCATAGGACTTCTAGTGTGTTAGTGGCATCACACAGAGCTCCTATATTTTCTTCTCAGCAGCACCCACAGGACTTCTAGTGTGTTAGTGGCATCACACAGAGCTCCTCTATTTTCTTTGCAGAAGCACCCATAGGACTTCTAGTGTGTTAGTGGCATCACACAGAGCTCCTATATTTTCTTCTCAGCAGCACCCACAGGACTTCTAGTGTGTTAGTGGCATCACACAGAGCTCCTCTATTTTCTTTGCAGAAGCACCCACAGGACTTCTAGTGTGTTAGTGGCATCACACAGAGCTCCTCTATTTTCTTTGCAGAAGCACCCATAGGACTTCTAGTGTGTTAGTGGCATCACGCAGAGCTCCTATATTTTCTTCTCAGCAGCACCCACAGGACTTCTAGTGTGTTAGTGGCATCACACAGAGCTCCTCTATTTTCTTTGCAGAAGCACCCACAGGACTTCTAGTGTGTTAGTGGCATCACACAGAGCTCCTCTATTTTCTTTGCAGAAGCACCCATAGGACTTCTAGTGTGTTAGTGGCATCACACAGAGCTCCTATATTTTCTTCTCAGCAGCACCCACAGGACTTCTAGTGTGTTAGTGGCATCACACAGAGCTCCTCTATTTTCTTTGCAGAAGCACCCATAGGACTTCTAGTGTGTTAGTGGCATCACACAGAGCTCCTATATATTCTTCTCAGCAGCACCCACAGGACTACCGACTACAATGGCTGGAAGACCGCCAAGGGGAGGCAGAGCGTGCAGAGCCAAGAACACAGGGCAGGCAGGCTCTGTTTCTAGTGGACGTGGCCGTGGACGTGGTCGTGCATCGTCATCAGCACGTGGCCATGGGACACGCGCGTCTTTGTTTTCGGCAGCTGGACATGTGGAGCCGCATCATGCTGAAGGCTTGGTAGAATGGATGACCAAGCCCTCCTCATCCTCCTCATCCTCTCTCACCCAGGCTCAGGGTACTGACAGAGCATCATCAGCCACCCCTTCCCTAGACCCACCATGTCCTCCTGAGGAGTCCCCCGAACTCTTTGAGCACAGTGTTGGGTACATGCTCCAGGAGGATGCCCAACGATTCGAAGGCTCGGATGATGATACCCAGCTTGAGGAATCTGGCAGTACTGTTCCACCAGCTGCAGCTTACTGCCAGGTTTGCTCTAGTGGTGAAGAGGGAGGGGATGATGAGGTCACTGACTCCACGTGGGTGCCTGAAGGGAGAGAGGATGAGGAGGAGGACGAGGAGGAGGAGGATGCGGCGTCACATGTCCAACGAGGCAGGATGCCCCCTGGAGGCCAGGTAGAGGCCAGCACAGCAACTGTACAACACCGCAGAGCTCCGCCTGTGCAGGGCGCTGCCTCTGCACGTTATCAGAAAAGTTCTTTGGTGTGGGCCTTTTTTGAGACGAGTGCAGCAGATCGCACCACTGCTATTTGCAATATTTGTCTCAAGCGTATCTCGCGTGGCCAAAACATCAGCCGCTTGGGCACCACAAGCATGACCAGACATATGGCGACCTGCCATGCAGCTCGTTGGCAGGCACACATAAAAGACCCACACCAAAGAACTAAGCGGACCTCTCCTTGCTCCTCCTCAGCTGGGATCTCCATCCCCACTACACCTTCAGTCCTCTCTGAAAGCTGCTCTGAGAGGACTGAAGGTGTAGAATTAGGTGTGTCACAACCAAGTACTTGCAGTACACCGACGTCCGATTGCAGCAGGCAAATTTCCCTGCCCCAGCTGCTGGACCGTAGAAAGAAGTACACTCCCAGCCATCCACATGCCCAGCGGTTGAATGCTAGCCTGGCTAAATTGCTAGCACTTCAACTGCTGCCTTTTCAGTTGGTAGACTCGGCCCCCTTCCGTGAGTTTGTTCAATGTGCGGTTCCTCAGTGGCAGGTTCCCAAACGCCACTTTTTCTCACGGAAGGCGATTCCGTCTCTCTACCGGCATGTGGAGGGCAATGTCCATGCCTCGCTGGACAGGGCGGTCAGCGGTAAGGTGCATATTACCGCTGACTCATGGTCCAGCAGGCATGGACAGGGACGGTACCTTTCTTTCACGGCCCATTGGGTCACTCTATTGGCAGCTGGGAGGGATGCAGGACAAGGTGCAGTAGTGTTGGAGGTTGTTCCGCCACCACGCCTCCAAAACGCTACTACTGCTACTGGTTGTGACACACCTCTCTCCTCCACCCCCTCCTCTTCTTCTTCCTCCAGTGCTCTGTCCTTGGAACCAGCGGTGCTCCGTAGGCGTACAAGGGGCTACGCAAGTACGCAGGCAAAAAGATGCCATGCCGTGCTTGCGCTGGTGTGTTTGGGGGACAGGAGCCACACTGGGCCAGAGGTTCTGGCAGCTCTGCAGGGGCAGGCCGAGAGGTGGTTGATGCCACGTCAGCTTAAGCCAGGAATGGTCGTTTCTGACAATGGCACCAACCTCCTCTCCGCCCTGCGACAGGGGCAGCTCACCCATGTGCCCTGCATGGCTCACGTCCTCAACCTGGTGGTGCAGCGGTTCTTGGGCAGGTTCCCAGGCTTACAGGATGTCCTGAGGCAGGCCAGGAAAGTCTGTGTGCATTTCCGCCGATCTTATAATGCCAGTGCTCGGCTGACTGAGCTGCAAAAGGAGCTGAACCTGCCCAAGAACCGCCTAATATGTGACATGCCCACCAGGTGGAACTCAACGTTGGCCATGCTGCAGCGACTGCACACGCAGCAGAGGGCCATCAATGAGTACCTTTGCGACTACGGCACCAGGACAGGGTCAGGGGAGCTTGGTTTTTTTTCCCCACGTCAGTGGAGCATGATCAGGGATGCATGCACTGTCCTCTCACCATTTGAGGAGGCCACGAGGATGGTGAGCAGTGACAGTGCATGCATCAGTGACACTGTCCCTCTTGTCCACCTGTTGGAGCATACGCTGCGTGGGATAATGGACAGGGCACTTGAGGCAGAACAGAGGCAGGAAGAGGAGGACTTCCTTGCCTCTCAAGGCCCCCTTTATCCGGACAGTGTTCCTTCTGTCCCACCCATCACACAGGAAGAGGATGAGGAGGAGGAGGAGGAGGAGGAGGATTGTGTGAGCATGGAGGTGGAGCCTGGCACTCAGCATCAGCAGCAGCAGTCTTTTAGGGATGATGTACAGTCCCAACAAACCAGTGGACTTGTACGTGGCTGGGAGGAGGTGGCTGGCGATCATGTCATCCTCAGTGACCCAGAAGACTCCGGACCGAATGCCTCAGCTAACCTACGCTGCATGGCCTCCCTGATCCTGCAAAGCCTGCGGAAGGATCCTCGTGTTCTTCGGATCAAGGAGAGGGACCATTACTGGCTGGCCACTCTCCTTGATCCGCGGTACAAGGGTAAGGTTGCGGACCTTATCTTGCCGTCGCAGAGGGAGCAGAGGATGAGACATCTCAGGGAGGCCTTGCAGAAAGGTCTGTGCAACGCGTTCCCAGAAACTGGGAGGCTACAAACTCCTGGTCCTGGGCGACGAGTTGCTGAGGCTTCGGTCAGTGGCAGAAGGAGCGGTGGGGAAGGTGGACGTCTGACCGATGCGTTCAGACAATTTTTTAGTCCGCAGCCCCAAGGTATGATCGGTTCCAGCAACCATCGCCAGCGTCTGATATACATGGTGCAGGAATACCTTGGGGCAAGGTCAGACTTGGACACCTTTCCCACCGAAAATCCTCTGGCTTACTGGGTCCTGAGGATGGATCACTGGCCAGAGCTTGCACAGTATGCAATTGAGCTACTGGCCTGTCCTGCCTCCAGCGTTCTTTCCGAACGCACATTCAGTGCTGCTGGAGGATTTGTGACTGATCATAGGGTGCGCCTGTCCACCGCCTCGGTTGATCGACTGACCTTCATCAAAATGAATCAGTCTTGGATCACCACCAGCTACCAGGCACCTGAGGCAGATATAACCGAATAATTTTTAATGTCACATCCCTTCAAGACTGCCTATGCTGATGCTGAGTGACTGTCCTCTTATGTTCACTGACTATCCTCTTCCTCCTCCTCAATGATCCATGCCACCACACCAGTGCCTAAGGCACAATTTTTCAGCCCCTGTTTAACAGGGGCGTGTACATACAATTTTTATAAAAAAATGCTTCGCAACACGTGTGACTGCTGTGCTCCAAGTACAGTATCTGTGAGGGGTTGCAGTGTTGTGGCACCAGCACCAGTGCCTAAGGCACAATTTTTCAGCCCCTGTTTAACAGGGGCGGGTACTTACAATTTTTTAAAAAAATGCTTCGCAACACATGTGACTGCTGTGCTCCAAGTACAGTATCTGTGAGGGGTTGCAGTGTTGTGGCACCAGCACCAGTGCCTAAGGCACAATTTTTCAGCCCCTGTTTAACAGGGGCGTGTACTTACAATTTAAAAAAAAAATGCTTCGCAACACGTGTGACTGCTGTGCTCCAAGTACAGTATCTGTGAGGGGTTGCAGTGTTGTGGCACCAGCACCAGTGCCTAAGGCACAATTTTTCAGCCCCTGTTTAACAGGGGCGGGTACTTACAATTTTTTAAAAAAATGCTTCGCAACACGTGTGACTGCTGTGCTCCAAGTACAGTATCTGTGAGGGGTTGCAGTGTTGTGGCACCAGCACCAGTGCCTAAGGCACAATTTTTCAGCCCCTGTTTAACAGGGGCGTGTACTTACAATTTTTTTAAAAAAATGCTTCGCAACACGTGTGACTGCTGTGCTCCAAGTACAGTATCTGTGAGGGGTTGCAGTGTTGTGGCACCAGCACCAGTGCCTAAGGCACAATTTTTCAGCCCCTGTTTAACAGGGGCGTGTAATTACAAATCTTGATCTAATAGTTCACAGCAGGGCCCATTCCTGCGCCCACCAAGAGTAACTATGAGGGCCTACAGTCTTGTGGCAACACCGTCCACCACCACCGCCAAAGGCCCAATTTTTCTGCCCTGTTCATCAGGTGCTTGCAATTACAAATCTTGATCTAATAACTCACAGCAGGGCCCATTCCTGCGCCCACCAAGAGTAACTGTGAGAGCTTACAGTCTTGTGGCAACACCGTCCACCACCACCACCACCACCACCGCCAAAGGCCCAATTTTTCTGCCCTGTTCAACAGGTTCATGCAATTACAAATCTTGATCTAATAACTCACAGCAGGGCCCATTCCTGCGCCCACCAAGAGTAACTGTGAGAGCTTACAGTCTTGTGGCAACACCGTCCACCACCACCACCACCACCACCGCCAAAGGCCCAATTTTTCTGCCCGGTTCAACAGGTGCATGCAAGTACAAATCTTGATCTATTAACTCACAGCAGGGCCCATTCCTGTGCCCACCAGTCTTGTGGCTACACCAACATCTAATAGGGGAAATTTCTGCAGAGTATATACGCCAGGCCCCTACTTTCAAACATCCAACTTACAAACGACTCCTACTTGCAAATGGAAAGAGAAAACAGGAAGTGAGAGGAAATCTACCCCTAGGGAAGGGAAATTCTATCCTGTTAGATTTAATTTGGGAAAAAGGCATCTCCTCTCTACTGATACTTTATCACCAATCCTTGTTTCAATTAAAACCCCACTTTTCCAAAAACATTTGTCATTGGGACAGAAAGTGAGGTGACATGTTCTGAACAGATGTGCAATGACAGCAAATGTTACAGGGGTGATAACCCCTCCCTATGTTCTCCAAAAAGCTTAAAAATAGATTTTTTTGGGATGGAGCTACACTTCATAATGTACCTGTTCAGATTCTACTTAAGAACAAACCTACAGTCCGTCTCTTGTTTGCACCGCCTATATACTGCTGTTCAGAGTATATAGGGTTGTAGGTATAGGGTTTTATTTTGGGTGCGGGGTCCCCCTTAATATCCATACAAGACCCAAAGGGGCTGGGGTGGGGGGGGGGGGGGGGGGGGGTGATGGGGTAGCCATGCCATTTTTCTCAAGGATTTTCAGACATATGACGGCCAGGACAAGACATGACATTAAAGCCGCAAGTGGTTTTAAATGGCTTCTTTTTTTCCTTTAAAAATGTCATTTTGTGCAAGGACAGTTCTAAACACGGGAAACACATGCCACTTCACAGGCATACTTTAGACACCCCCCAGGTACCATATTTAAAGGAAAATTTCACTTTTTTTTTTTCACTTTATGCATCATTAAAATGACTGCTCCCGAAAAAACGTTAGTTTTTAAAAGTTCTTTTTGCATTGATATATGTCCCCTGGGGCAGGACCCGGGTCCCCAAACCTGTTTTATGACATTAACATGCATATTGGCCGTTGTAATTAGCACTTTTGATTTCGAACGTTCGCGTCCATTATAACGTATAGGGTTCGAAAATTCGCGCGAACTTTCGGTCCGTTCGAAGGTTCTGGTTCGAACCGAACCCGGGGGTGTTCGGCTCATCCCTACTAGTGGGTATAGGATGCTCTGACAGATAGAATTCAAAAGCTTCATCAATAAGTTTAGGTGGAAATGCTTTTTCAATGAAAAATCCTGGGAAACAATTTACTTTTAGTTTAGTTTTATGTGATACACTTTACTGGATTTCATTGCATTATTGCTCAGATATTTATTATGGGATGTACCTTTTAACTTTGACTTTGACTTTAAACACTTTTATATGAGTTTATATTTGCCATGAGCATCTGAGAAATTCCTTGTTTTATTTTTTTTTTTGTTGACGTGCTATATTAGCGCTACTTCACTATACGATATACATTTTTAGAGGTGTTGGTTACACTATAGAGGTTTAGCTGCTTTTTTCATTTAGCACTTTATATGTATGCACTTTATAAATTAGCACTTTATTTGTATTGATACACTGTTGGTAGCGCATTAGTACTTGCCATATCAGTTCAATCGTAATATTAATATTCCTAGATAGATTTTTGAGAGCTGACCTCTCTCTATCAGAAAGATTTCCCAACTCATCGGGTGTGGATTTTAGGGCTCTTATCTCTTGACAAGTCAACTTGAGGAAAGTAGCTATTCCATGATTAGAACTAGGCACAGGATGACCTTTTTCTTCAATAGGGATTTGGTTGTGGTCACAGGTGTCTCAGTGTTTGGATCATCTACCTGTTTGAGGAGGGACTCCAGATCTAGAGTATCAATCAGATCTGTAGAGCCACTCTCCTCAAGCAGTAAATTAAGGTTCTCCAAGGCTTGCCGTTCACTAAAAGTGTGGCTGCCTTCAATGTCTGGGTTTCGTTTCTCAAACATACCTCTCAATAAAAGGGTGCAAGTGTATAGGTGTAATTCCTTAATTATTTCAAATTTGTCCAATTTGTGGTTTGGACAAAAAGTGAGACCTTTAGATAGGACCGAAGTCTCATCAATGGTAAGAGGATGAGAAGACAAGTTGATTATGTTAAATTGTGGGGATTCAATTTGATGAGTGTTTAGGGAGGTGTTGGGTTTGGTGAAACAGGGGGGTTTCCCTGTTTTTTTGGAAAAAAATATTGTGGGGATTTTTGGTGTGACAAAAAGTGAAGGTTAGGAGCACCAATAATTGGAGGCTGCTGAAGGGATCAGTGTCACACCAGACGTTGACACCGAGGCACCTCTAGCACTTTCAGAAGGGATACGTGAATTATCCTTAGAGGAACGTTTTGGGAAAGTATTTGTTAGTGGATTATCACCATCACAGCGTCTTTTAGGGCGTCTTGTACGTTTAGACTGCTTAGAAAAGGGGTGGGATACAAGAGATGACGTGGAGGAGGCGTCCAACATATCGGATTGGCCTGGATGTTGTGTAGGCCTACGCCAGAAGCCCGCACACCAATCGTCCCTTGATTATCTCTCAAAAATGTATTTTCCTTCTTGAAGATAAGTCTTCAATTTATCATTGAGTTCTTGAAAAGTAGAATGAGTTTGTAAAGATTGAATTTGCAAGTATATTTTGTCCACATTGATGTCTATCTCAATTAGGCATTTTTGGTATTCGTCAATGAGAAGACTCATCATTTTGGTGGAGCAAGATTTCAGATTGCTCTCCCATGTCGTTTTAAAGGTAGAGTCTATACTCTCAAAAGAAGGGGGTTCAAATCCTGTTTGATATATTCCTCAAAAGTTTTAATATGCCAGTATGTCAGTGACTTTTTCTTCAGCCATTTGGTAAGGCCAGAGAAAAGGAAATTTAATTCAGACTCACAAGATTTTTGACCATATTTCTTTTGGAGTTTGGATGCAAAGTCGCCCCATTCCTGACCACAAAATTCTGCCATGCTAGAAAAAGAAGAGAGAAGAAAACAATAGCGGAAGGAAGTATAACAAGACTTGTGGCCACTCAGAGGTTTAACCATATCTACGTAGAGGGTTCTTCACTGTTCTTCACTGTTCTTCACTGTAAGAGAGGCAAGGATGTGGAATTCCCTTCCACAGGTGGTGGTCTCAGCGGGGGGGCATCGAGAGTTTCAAGAAACGATTGGATAAGCACCTGAACAACCGCAACATACAAGGATATACAATGTAATACTGACATATAATCACACACATAGGTTGGATTTGATGGACTTGTGTCTTTTTTTTGACCTCACCTACTATGTAACTATGTAACAGCCAATGTAAACTCAAAAAAGAAAGGTTTCAAAGGAAGGGGCTTGAAGAGTTTCTGCTACCTAAAGATCGGAGAAAATTGTTTAAGAGAAACCTCTATTAGGAGTCAAAGCTGGAAACCCATGCCACATCCCATATATAGAAATTTGCTAAGAGGGAAATGCCCCAGGGATTGTATGGGCATGGGAAGTGGAACCAGATCATGCAGAAGGTATAAAAAAGTACAACATTTATTGAAAATAATACATAAACATAGACTTGGTATACAAGTGGAAATACCTACAAATGATAATATATGACACCAAACAATATATGAACAGCACAGAGTTTAGCAACCACTCACATGAGGTCTAAACCTGTAGTCAACCAAAATGTGTTTGCAGTGTGCCCAACATGTTTTGAAGAGATGGTATAGTGTTTATTTCCTTCTTCAGGGGCTGAACTAGGGTATGCTGTTTTGTTCTATTAACAAATGAAAAAACAGAGTAACACAAGGTACAAAATAGATATAATAGTGTATGTAAATACAATGACTGTTTCTTCGCCATTTCATAGCCAGGGTCAAAGTAGGAGAAGATCAGAGCAGGTCACAACAGGAACAACAGGAAACAGATCACGTTCAGGAACACAGGAAGAGCTGAAGTGAATACAGCAATGAGGGCATCCTTTTATAGTCCATAAAGGAATTGCGTTTATGACGCTATGCGTGCCATTGCGCCCGTGCCTTCCTGTTCCGTCACGCACCCGCATGCACCGAACTGCCGTTTTTACTGTGCTTGCACGCAGAAAAGTGCCGATAGTGCCTGTTGCCAAGGATTTCACTGTTGTTTCCCTGACACTACCTGAATTGGTATGGCTTAACTAGATGTACCAGGGGGGTGAGGTGGGATTGTCCACCACCAAATCTTCGTTGGAAGGATCAGGCATTTTGGGAGTTCTCTTTGCAGTGAGAACAATGTCCTCAGAGCTTTCACCCACAGTGTCATATGTTAGTCTTTTTTGGGGGTGAATAACCCTTCTCTCTTGCTGTTCTTTAGGCTCTGAGGTTATAGGCGTACTGGTCTCTTCTTCATCAACAGCCTTAACCTCTTTTTCCTGTGCGTCAGATTTGGTTTCCCCTTCAATGAGGGGTGGAAAGTCGTTGGTATCTGCTGTCGGCATAGAAGATTTAAGGTCTTCCAATTCTTCAAAAAGTGGACTCGGAGTACGAACTCAAGAGCTTCTGGCCTGAGTGTCCTGGTGTGAATCCCTTTGGGAGGAGAAAAAGGGGGGGGGGGGCGGGGGGTGGCAGGCCCTGGTATTTGGGATGGCCACAGCCAATCCATTCCCAGCTCTTCGTCCTCACTGTCCTCATCCTCTTCATCTAGAGGCACAGACTGAGACCTAGTTACTGGTTGTGATCTCTGAGAGGCTATGTATGTGGACTGTGAATCTGGCTGTGGTGGCACACAAACTGCTTCCGACAGAGGCAATAGATGGTTGTGGTGCCAAGTCTTCAGAAGGCCTGTGCTACCTTCTGTCCGGATTTGATACACTGGGAGTCCTGGCAGCTGTTTACAAATGACATAGGGCTGTGACTTCCAGCGGTTAGCCAACTTGTGCTTTCCAGGGACACCCAGGTTTCTCAGCAGTACTCTGTCACCTGGTTGCAAGTCCTGTACTTGTACCCTGAGGTCAAAGTTTCTTTTGTTCCTCTGTCTTCGGGCATCTGAGGCAGCTTGGGCCTTGTCATAGGTGATCTTCAAACTTTTCCATCGGCAGTCTACATACCCTTTGTGGGAGGTTGATGAAGTATGGTCTAAGAATGTGCCAAGGCCAAGTCTACTTGCAGCTGGGCCTCCCGTCCAAACATCAGACGAAAGGGAGAGTATCCTGTGGCATTGTTTGCGGTGCTGTTATAAGCATTTACGATAGCAGCTATATGTTTGCTCCAGTGCTGTTTCTGTTCTGAATTCAAAGTCCCAAGCATATCCAGGAGGGTTCGGTTGAACCTCTCTGGCTGAGGATCCCCTTGAGGATGGTATGGGGTGGTTCTGGACTTCTCAATGCCTAACAGGTTTAAGAGTCTTCTGATGAGGCTGCTCTCAAAGTCTCTCCCTTGATCAGAGTGGATACGTTGAGGCAAGCCATAGTGTACAAAAAAAGTTTCCACTAAGATCTTGGCCACCATGGATGCTTGTTGGTCCCTCGTGGGAAATGCCTGGGCATACCAAGTGAAGTGGTCAGTCACTACCAGAATATTCCCTTGTCCGCTCAGATCAGGCTCCAATCACAGAAAGTCAATGCACCCCAGCTCCATGGGTCCTTGGCTCTGAAGATGGCCCATTGGGGCAGCTCGGTGAGGCAGAGTCTTCCTTTGGATGCAGGAGTGGCAATAACCCTCTGCTTTAGCCCGCATGCAAGGCCAGTAGAACTGGCCTCTCACTAAGTGAGAGACCTTGAGACAACAAGGTAAATCACCATAGGTTTTACCCAATACTTTCAGCACTTTGTTCTTCTTTCTCTTCGGTTCCTTCACTATTTCACTCAGGATATCATTTTCTTCTTCTTTTCTACATTTCTTTCCTTTTTTTTTCTCTTTCCCATTTGGTGATTTTTGAGTATCTGTTTTTTTATCTATGCTTAGTTCTTCCCTTCATCTGACCTGGTGTATGGGCTTTTTACACTCCATCAATAAATTACTATACACTCAATATATATTACTGATCTCAATTCACAGAAGTTTTGGCTCACCATCACCCACAATAGTACATTTACTCTGGTGAATCTACAGTGCTCCCTGCTTGTCCACGTGTCTCTACCTCAGCTCCCATGCCAGACCTGTTTGACGGCTCTGATCCTCTGTTCACATCTATGCAGCTGACGTGAGTATCTATAGGGATGTCCATCCTGTCCCTTACACATAATTTATTCCTATTACTCAGTTACAATATTATACCATATGGATATGTTTCTTTATAGATCACCATTGCATTCCCCCCCTGAAGAGTTGGTATACCCCAATGAAACGCGTCGGGCTTACATAGATGCATGATGTCCATACAGATGATTTTATGTCTCTTATTTTGTTTTACTCTAAACTTTTTAACATCATTCAGCCCTTCCAGTGGCCCATGTTGTGCAGGACTATGTTATGCCTATTACCATGGTGTTAATATTTATATACAGTTTTCAGCATACCCTGCATGTATGCGAATCTGTAAAAGCATTTTGTGATATTCAGTATGTTATATATGATTTTTATATGGTATAATAAAATGTTCTTTGCCAAGACTGCTTTTGGTATACATCTCTTACTCCAATTCCCCCTTTTGTTGTTGGAACCCATAAAAGCAACACTGTTTTATATCCTACATGTTTACTTTATACAGTGATTGACCTCATTTAAAGTCCCACTGACCACTTTACCTTTTCTTTCTTACTAAGTGAAAAGTCCTCTCTGGCCCTAAGTGGCCAGAGGGGTCAGGGAGGAAACTTCTTCTTCAGCGATTTCAGTTTGAATGGAACTAGTAGGACCCTCTTCTGGGGCCTTTGGGTGAAATATGTAGAGCTCCGTCTTATTGGCCAATTTCACACTGATGCCTCAAAAGCTTTCAGGGACTTCCTTCTTCCACTCTAACAGCGCGTAGGTGTGAGAAGTCCCATGGTCTGGCCTAACATAAATCACTCACACTTTCTTGTCTGCGGCCAATGTCTTCACTGCCTGGCTGATTTGTTCTTCAGTCCAGGCCTCTCCAGGGACATCAGTCACCACACTCAACTCTGAGTGGGCGCCTTCTTCGCCACACCACTGGATAGCAGTAGCAGGGTCCATCTTGATGCTTGTAGTGATGGTGACTAAGGAAGTTGACTGCAGAATAGGGGAAATATCCCGAATGAGCCCCCACATATAGCGGTACCCCCGCAGGAGCCGCTGGTTAAGTTTGTTCTTCCTGTTACTTTGCCCTTCACCCCCTACTGGCACACCTGGCAATGAGATTAATAGAATACCACCGTAATGACACACTGACACGGTTCAACTATTAATGTTTTCTTCAATTTACTTAGGCAGCACGAATCTCAAAGTGATATTGGTCAGCCAGATCCCGGACAAACAACCAGGATTTAGTTGAAGTGATTCTTATAGTGCTCAAAAAACGTATAAGATATGAAAATAGACAGCATCACTATACACGGTGACAGATGATCAGTAAATACCTTCTTCAAAACTATTGGGTACTTGTAGATATTACCAATACTAATGGGGAACCCCAGGCCGGCCTATAATACCTCAAGGTCTATTGAGAACAATATACTCTAAGAGCAGTAAATAACAGTATCCTAAAAGTGAGGCCTCACACTATCTTCTCTGGCACGTTGGAGCTCCAAGAACAAGGGTCCCCTGATGTAACAGAGTGATAAGGAACAGGGTAAGATAGCTGATTTGTGATATAATACTCCTCTATGCGATCTGGATAACAGATGTCTGTGCACAGTGTTCAAATGTAGAATTTATGAAAGGCAATGAGATTCCTAGGCAAGAGCCACCTCACCAATCCTGTACTCATTCAGCGGTCCCCTGAAGGTCGATCAAGCGGTTCTTCTAATTGCCGAGGTGTTGCGATGGCATTCAGTCTGCTGACCCGGTGAAACGGCCGATTCCATGGCTTTCAGTGTTGCTGCAGAGCGTCCTTCTGGAAGCAGGTGACATCCTGATCCTCTGGATTGGGGCTGTAGGCTGTGTGCCCCTTGGTAGGCCGCAATTTCTCACAGCGACGAGATTGCATCCACATGAAGGGATCAAGGAAGCAAAAACAATTGGGCCTAGCCCACCCTGTACTTTTATAGACTCTCCCACAATTCTCTTGACTCTCTGCAGTGCAGCCTGGGATTTGCTGTCCTGCCACCTTAAAAGTCAGTCAGGTTGCTTTGTGCTGGCACTTCATATACCACAGTTCTCTGCTGCTGCTCCCTGATGATTGGCTCTCAGTCTCTGCCAATAGGGAGGCAGGGGAAAGAGCAGAATGGGTGGATACCTGTGTGTGAGCGCCACTTTGCACAGAGAGAAGACAAGAGGGAGAGGGGAAAAAGCCCGCACAGGGGCTGACAGGCACATCAATGCCTTTGTCAGTCTCTGCCCGGCGGCGGGGATTACAGGAGGTGCAGGAGCCGTGGGTGGCAGAGCAGACCCCCACTACAATTATTTGTCTCTATGTTCAGAATTAGCCTGATTATCAGCCTGAAGGGGGTACAGTCAAGTATGTTTTCAATCACGCTTGCTGAGCCATTTTACTATTATGCAGTGAATTGATTTGCAATTTAAAGCTTTTTTGCTACCAGGATGCTGATGTTGATTTATTTCCTGCTGCCCCCTGTCAGCTTGCAGATTAGAAACTGCTATTTCTTAGTGCATACGCCAAATTTCTAGAATAAAAAACACATAAAATGTTTCCCTCTTCGATAAATCAAGTGGTGGAACCTTTGGCTGTCAGTGACTAGTAGGTCTCAGGCTTGTGATCGTGATGCAGAACAGCTTAGGCTGGGTTCACAAATTTCACCTTGTGTTGCTGTGCAATAAGAATGGGATTGTTTGAGGTCAGTGGTGGTGGTGGGTGTCGTGATTGATGATGGATTTACTTCGGGGCACATTTTTTTTTTTTTTTTAATAAAGGAATTGTCAAAAACTACTCACTACACTTTTTTTTTTTTTTTTTTGGTGAATGAGTAGGGGTACTATGTAACACAGTGTGGTTTTACTGCGATTGTTGCACCATAAATCGCACAGTAATCGTGGCAAACCGCATTGCGCAAAAATTGTTGCCCAAAAGAAGCTCACGATCCTGCCCACGATCCCAAATAACCAGATGTGATTGCGGCCTCAGACCTTGCACCATTTTTGTTGCAGATCTCTGGACTTACTCTAGCACAATGTTTTTCAACCTTTTTTCACTTTAAAAGTATGGACTCAAGGCACCCTATTCTAGAATGTAAAAACCTATTCCAATAGTTTTACATAATACATCAACATCCACACACGTAGGACACCCAACGTTAGGGGATTTATTCTTCCAAATCCAATACTCTTTGCACACTGGTACTGACTAGTATTCCAATGTGTCTCTTCTCCCTAAGTTTTTCCCCATCACTCAGCTAATGTGACCACAATGCCGACAGAGGGGAGGGTCAAACAAGGATGCTGTGCAGACGACCAACATCCTACATATTAACTGATGACATCATTGGTTGTTAAGACACAGGCTGCTAAAAGGTCATAATGGTGCATAATGGAAACCTGGAGGCTTTGTGTAACTAAAAGGCAGGCTTGTACCACCTGTTGGCTTGTATACAATTTTGGGGCAATTTTTGGGGAATTTTGTCAAGGCACTCCTGAAGAAACCTCAAGGCACCCAGGTTGAAAAAGGCTGCTCTAGCATATCAATATCTTTTTGTAAATGAGGTCCCCAGCAGTGTTGCCAACCGTCAATATTTTTACTGGCAGCCAGTGAAAAACGGGCACTTTTCTCCTGCTAGTAAATGCCAGTGACAGGAAAAGGTTGCCAGTAAAAAATATGGCTGAGCCAGTCCAGACCCAGAGTGCCTGCTACAGTGTCAGAGTGTGGCGGAAGCAGGGCCTGAGCGTGTTGTGTGACCTCATGGTGCAAGAGAACCTGAGCAGAGAGGATGGAGCCTTGTGTGCAGGACTGTGGGATGGGAGAAAGGCAAGCAGGGAGCCCAGACTGTCAGTGCTATTTGGACTTCAGTGGACTGAAGGGACCACCTGCCTTGGAGAGAGACTGTCAATGATACTCAGTAGGGGAGGTGTCATCATCATCTGTGGTGGTTCACAGTGCTGTCAGTGTCACTGTAAGTCAATGTCATGTGTGTGCCTGCCCATTCTGATTTCTTGCCCTCCTGAGTCCTGTCCCGGAGCTACTTACTATTTCAAAAATAATATAAAAAATATGATTTTTGCCTTTATATCTACCTTACATTACATTGCTAATTGCATATTGTACTTGTTTGTAGCCATAATATTGAAATTTGCACTTGAAACACATTTTCTAACTTTTGGAAATGCCAGTAAAACATGGTCTTTGCCAGTAAATTTAATTCTGTTAGGTTGGCAACACTGGTCCCCAGAACTGTACAATGTATTGTCAATAGCTCAAGCGCTATACAATGGCATCAGGACCTCCTTCCCCAAATTGCTGATCCCTCTAGTAATGTAATTTTTAAAACATTTTCTTTCTTTATTCTTTCTATTTGTTTTTCTTTTTTATTCAGTAGTTTTAAATAACATTATACCCCAAATATTTTACTAAGTGAAAGGATTCTTTTTACTAAGTGAATTATTTTGTAGAAATTTTGAACAAGATTTCCCACGTTTGACCTATTTTTCAACAATCCTAAATCATGTTACAGATACCTATCTGAGTGCCCACCCTATTAGATCTTGATTTTGATCTTAGCCAGTTGTGTGCCAGCAGAATGCACATACAAGTGTCAGTGACAAGGGAGAGGGGTGACTGTTTTTACACTTGTGTTTGCACAGTGGGTGTGTAATTTTTTTTACCACTTATATATTTAGAAGACAAACAACATAAATCTCATTGCTGGCATTTTACTGCACCTTCAACCAGTTCTGCAGATGTATAAAGGTCCTCCCTGTTACTGGAGAGGAGGCATTGAGACAACACCTACAGGTATGTAACTCTATTCATTACTGTTATAGGTGTAAGAATACAGGACCCCCGAGCAAAGTCATTGCAGACAATCTAAGCGGTTTGGGTTGCTATACTTTCAAACCATGTTTCATAACAAATTTTTTTATAAACCAGTCTTTTTTTTTTTTAAGATAGAATAGGGAATAGTTTAAGTCTAGCCAAAATAATTTCTTTTAGTTTCAGATAGAGTGGGATCAGAATAGATCCATTTTGGGGTTTTTAGTGCTGGCTGGGGCTCTATTTAAAAGATTTGCTCCCATAGGGAGACAGTCACAAATAAAAAGCCTTTAAGGAAAGTGAAAAGATAGTGCTGGACCCATAGAGGGTTATTTACTAAACCTGGAGCATGCAAAATCTGGTGCTGCTATGCATAGAAACCAATCAGCTTCCAGATTATGGGGGTTATTTACGAAAGGCAAATCCACTTTGCACTACAAGTCGCTTTAAATCTGAGGGTTGATCTGAAATTAGGGGAAGCTCTGCTGATTTTATCATCCAATCATGTGCAGGCTAAAATGCTGTTTTTTATTTTCCTTGCATGTCTCCCTCGGATCTACAGCGACTGCACTTCCAAGTGCAATTGTAGTGCAAAGTGGATTTGCCTTTAGTAAATAACCCCCTTTATTGCCAAAGTTTAATTAACCACTTTAGCCCCGGAAGGTTTTACCCTCCCCCTTCAAGACTAGGCCATTTTTGTGATACGGCACTGCGTTACTTTAACTGACAATTGCACAGTGGTGCGACGCTGTACACAAAAAAAGACCTACAATTTAAAAAACACATCCAGAATTTTTTTTTTTTAAATCTAATTTCTTCATCAATTTAGGCCAGTATGTATTCTGCTACATATTTTTGTTAAAAATCACAATCAGCATAAATTGATTGGTTTTCGCAAAAGTTATAGCATCTACAAACTATGGGATATTTTTATGAACTTTTTTATTAGTAATGCCAGGGATCAGCGACTTAAAGCGCGACTGCGACAATGCAACAGACAAATCGGACACTAAGTGACATTTTTTTGGGGGCCAGTGACACTAATACAGTGATCAGTGCTAAATAATATGCACTGTCTCTGTACTGAAGACACTGGCAGGGAAGAGGTTAACATAAGGGGTGATCAAAGGGCTAAATATGTCCCTAGGGAGTTCTTTCTAACTGTAGGGGGGGCTTGTACTGTAAGAAGACAGAGATCCGTGTTCCTGCTTAGCAGAAACACAAGTTCTTTGTCTTCTTCTGTCACAGAATGGCGATCTGCCTTGTTTACATAGGCAGACCGCCATTCTGTCTGCTTTGGGAATGGTCTGATTGGTGGGTCCCAGCGCGCCCCAAACCAGGAAGAGCAAAATCACATACAGGTACGTGATTTCGCCCAGAGAGGCCCCCCTGCTGCAGTAAATGTGCGTGGGGCAGTCTAGAAGTGGTTAAACAAGCTAAAAGTTAGAAGCTGATTGGCTACCATGCACAGCTGCACCAGATTCTGAGTGCACCAGTTTTACTAAACCTCCCCCATAGGATCTTAGGCTCGATTCACATCTATGCATGGTGCTTTTGAGCGTTTTTGCAGTGCTTTTTGCGGTGCTTGCCGCGTTTTTGGACACACGTTTTTACCGCGATTTTGACGCGTTTTGTGGTTTTTTTTACACTGTGGTTGCTTAGCAACCATCTATAAATAGTGTAAAAACATTTAAAAAATAAAACGCAAAAACGCTGTACTTGCGTTTTGGATGCGGGTCCATTGACTTCTATTACATGCAAAACGCTGCATTTTGCATGAAAAAAAGTCCCCGACCCTTTCCAAAAACGCAGAGGCACAAAATGCATTGATGTGAACATGTTACATAGGAACCCATGTTAAAAAATTCCCTGCATTTCTGCAAAATGCAAAATGCATCAAAAAACACATTAGTGTGATTCAAGCCTTACTGGTATTGTTAACTTAAGGTACTGATGTTGGTGTAAATGATCTGGTTCTTGGGCAGGCAGCTTCTAAACCCCAGTATCCCTGATTTGTGGTGCAATGTAACAACAATGTAAATTGAAGCAAATTATGACCATATGGAGAGGATACTATAGAAATATCAGATTGATATAGAAACCGTCTTATGTTCTTTCTAGCCCTGTTGAAGGGGGCACTTGAACCCCTGAAACGTGTTGGCTACTTTATTTACTTGTACCCCTGACTTTTAATGGAGTAAAGTTGATTCTGGACCTCGTAGTGGTGGTGTGGCTCTTCAATTTAAATTCTTATTACAAAAAAGTAGACAAGGGTTCTACCTTTCCCAAAATTATCAAAGAACACATTTATTTCTGTTTAGTAAAACTCTTGTCACCGGGACAGTGAGGGCTGTTGACACTAGCGTTAGCCCTCACAAAACCTGCACCACTGAGCCACAACCGTGTGCACTGCAAGTGGTTGGGGGTGGTTTGTGGCATAGCCCTATTTAGTTGAAGGGGTTTGCGTTTGGCAGGTGGTAGTCCCCGTTGAGTTCAACAAGGAAGGAATGTTTTTGTTGCACAGTGATGCACAGCGTTAACGGCATGTGTACGTCATCCGCTGCCTTTTTAGCTTAAGAAGAAGTGGTTAGGGGGTGGTAAAACATGGCTCATCTGCATGTTTTTAGAATGTAGATGAGGCCCATGTGAGGGGCTAATGTCCTGGATGGTTTTACATTCCAAACAAGTGTTCTAATTCTTTTTCACTCTATTGTAAAACTAAAAAAGATGCTTGGCTGGACATACACTTTGAAAACCTTGTCATTTTGTTTTTATGTCTGTGTTCCATTGGAGAGATTTCCCTTGACTGCATGTCCCATAGGCACAGGAGAAAAGGAGATCTCCCCAAAGTGAGAGGAAATACCCTCTTAAACAGTTATTACTAAAAACTGGTCTAAGTATGGGAAGATTTCTGCTTTTAAGACAACTGCAAAATTTTGCATTTTCTATCACTCTTTGTACCAGAGAGGTTAAATACACTTTAAGGACAATTATTTTAATCATATGTGGAAGCTGAGCCATGACTCCTGCTGCAATTCCTGATGCTGTTCCTATCCACCTTGAAGTTTTTGGTGTTCCTGCCCACCTATGTGTGTTCCAGCTCCATAATATAAATGTAGATACGATTCAGCAATGGTGTGAACCCCTCTTAATTGGCACAGCAAGTATGCAGATCCGAGAACTCAGCAGAATTGTACAAACAGTTCCTGAGTTCCCGAGGGAAAGAAAAATATTTTAGGTCATTTAACTCTCAGTAGCCACCAAAAATTTAAATATCTAGTCTGGATGATGCCTAAAGCTTAACTCCGTCACAGTCAGTATTTTAAGGTGGATGGGTACTGCTCCTCTTATGAATGCAAATCCCAATTGTGTGTTTATTGTGCTTTTATTTAATACATTGTGTTTACTTAATACACTATGAGAGCCCTTTGGTTTTTCTATTATCTTTTAGATAAAAGTCTTACATGGTCTCGTGGTCCCTTTGGCTTCAATACTTTGAGTCATTGACCTAGAACACGTACACAGATCAGGGTTTCTGACCTTTTCTCTGACTTTCCTTTGTGCATACTTTACTGGTCAGTGAATCGGAAAGTATTGTAAAAACTGCAATAAAAACCTGGGAAGTAAAAAAAAAAAAAGGTGTGGGGCACTGGATCTTTAAAAGTAGTTGATGTTCTCAGTCAGGTCTTAAGCCCCAAGTGCCCATCCCAGACATCTGATTAAGGCCATACCTGTTGGACAATATATATATTTTTTTGAATCAACAAGTTTTATTTCGTCCAAAGTGCATACATGGTATGGCATAAATTTCAGGGTATAGTACACATCATAGAGAATTGTAAATAATAATTGCATACTTTTCTTAGATCTTTATTACAGTGTCGTGCTCAATTGTAGAGGAATACAGATACAAATTGCTCCTAGGTGTGGTCATGTATTTCGTTCTTGTTTCCCGTGGGATTAGCAATCTACAGCCCGATATCTCTCTATCGGGTGGTGTATGAGTCATGCTATGAACAGGTGTCGGATTCTTGTAACCATCTGTCCCATATTTTATTGTATTTGGCAGGACAACCTCTATTAATGTATATAAATTTCTTGTACGGAAGGGTATTGTTTATTTCTGTCTTTCATTCTGCAAACCTCGGAGGTTGGGTTCTCATCCATTTCCTAGCTATCACCTTCCTCACCAGGAACAGTGACTCGTGTAAGAACGTCTTTGTGTACTTATCGACAGTATCAGGTAGTACATTTATCAGTAGCACATTTTTGGGTCATGGAGGAAATTCACCACCTGTGTCCAGAGTGCCTGTATTTTAGGGCATGACCACAGTGGGTGAAAGAATGTGCCTATCTCCTTCTCACACATTTGGCATGGGGTGGATTGTGAGTTCCTATATCTAGCTACCCTGAGGGGGGTGAGGTATGCTTGGTGGATTATATAGATTTGGGTTAGTCTATCAGAGAGTTTAGGTGAGACTACTTTGCCGGATTCCAATGTCTCCTCCCAGTCCTCATCCTCCACAGATCCTATTGCTCTCTCCCAGCGGGGCTTGAGGCCGTATGCTAATTTGGTGGCCACCAGGGTGGTAAGCATGTTGTAAAACGCTGATATTAGTTTTTGGGGATCTGTGTTTTTGACTATAGCCATGATGACATTCGGAGTTGGTTGAGGAGGGGACGTTGGGAATTGAGTTTGGGCCGCATGTTTGACTTGTAAAAATCTGAATAGCATGTGACCAGGAAGTGTAAATTCTTCTTTAAGCATGTTAAAGGTTTTGAGATTTCCATTTGAGATTAGTTGGTGTAGAGGACTCCATGCCTAGACCAAAGGTCCAGATAAGGCAGTTGCTTGAATCCGGGTAATTTTTTATTGTGCCAAAGTGGTGTGAAGTCATTTGGGGTTATTTACGAAAGGCAAATCCACTTTGCACTGCAAGTGCACTTGGAAGTGCAGTCGCTGTAAATCTGAGGGGTAGATCTGAAACGAGGGGAAGCTCTGCTGATTTTATCATCCAATCATGTGCAAGCTAAAATGCTGTTTTTTATTTTCCTTGCATGTCCCCCTCGGATCTGCAGCGACTGCACTTTCAAGTGCACTTGTAGTGCAAAGTGGATTTTCTTTTAGTAAATAACCCCCATTGTGTTATAATTTAAGTGAAGCAATATCCCATATGCGTCTGTAATGGTGTAGCAGGGTTTTCTCATTTTTCCGTGGTCCCGTATTACTGGAGCCTATCGTTATCGCGTAGATTGAGTCTTTGGTATGTCTGGCCCACTTGGGACATATTAATTGAAGGAACCTCTCTCTGTCTATCTTGTCGATGTGATAGAGTTGGGACAGTTGGGATGCTATATAGTAAAGTTTAAAATAAGGCAGTGCCATACCACCTAAAGCAGTTGGGTTTTTAAGCGTCTGCCACGCCAATTTATGCCTGCTGGAGCCCCACACAAAGGGCTTCAGGAGGGCCTCTAGGGATTTGAAGTGTTTCAGCTGTAAATAGATTGGGGTGTGCCATATTACATACAGTATTTTGGGTAGAAGAACCATTTTAATTAAATTTATTCAACCCCATACCCCTAGCGGTAAACAGGCCCAAATCCTAAGTTTGTCTTTCACCTGGGATATGAGAGGCTCTAGATTTAAATGGACATAGTCTGCTGGTAAACTGGATATATGTATCCCAATGTATTTGATGGTGCTGACTCACTGGAGTGGCAGATTGGTCTGTGCCTCAGTTGGTGGGAAGCTGACTATTGGCATTATTTGTGACTTTTCCCAGTTATTTTTAGTCCAGAAAAAGTCCCAAATTGTTCAATTGTCGGCAGTGCTATATGTAGAGAGGGGCCCGGGTCAGCCAAGTACAACAGTGTATCATCCGCATACATACAGATTTTTTCAGTCAGAGTGCCGGAGCTGTTGGTGGCTAATGGCTAATGGCTTGGATGGAGATGGCTAATGGTTCTGCGGCCAGAGCGTATAGGAGTGGTGATAGGGGGCAGCCCTGCCTTGTGCCTCTACTGAGGTCAAACTGCTCGGAGGGCCTGTTGGACAATATTTAACCACTTACGGACAGCCCGCCATCATTATATGGCGGTAGTTTGAAGAGGAATATTGTTGTTATGGCAGCAGCCAGCTGCCATAACCCTGGTATCCTCTTCTTCAGCGGGCGTTCCTCTTTAAGATAAAAGTGGTCTCAGTGGCGGATTTGCTGCAAGATCACTTTTATCAGTGGTGGGAGAGGGCTCCCCCTCCCACCGTGCTCAGTTGCCCTCTGTCGCTTCTTAGAGCCGCTGGCAGTGGCGGAGGCAATCGGGACCTTTACCCTCTGTGGTATAGCTCTTAAAGCAAAATTTTTTCAAACAACATTTTATTATTGCATTTTAGTGTAAATATGAGGTCTTTTTGACCCCAGATCTCATATTTAAGAGGTCCTGTCATGCTTTTTTTCTATTACAAGGGATGTTTACATTCCTTGTAATATTGTGATAGGAATAAAAATGACACCATTTTTTTTTTAAAAGAACAGTGAAAAAATAAATAAATAAAAGGTAAGAAAAAAAAGAAAACATTTTTTAAACGCGCCCCATCCGGCCGGGCTCGCGTGTAGAAGTGAACGCATACGTGAGTAGCACCCGCATATGAAAACAGTGTTGCATAAGCTGACCTATACCAATAGAGTACCCCCAGAAGTTTGAGAGGATTTGGCAACAGTGGACTGAACCAACTTGATTCCCCTTTTACTGTGTATTTATCTCTTTTAGTTACGTGTAACATGTTATGATGCAAGCAGGCCCTCCCCCCATCTTCACCCTCCCCCTATCTCCCAATAGCTTTGTAAATGGTAGAAGCTCCTTTCCCATAAATCATTGGCATAACAATTTATGGAAGTTAATGCTTTTTACATGTCTGTTCTATTTAATTTTTTATGTAAGACTGCTCTGCTGACTTCGCAAAATGGAATGAATCATGCCATGTTTCCTCAATAAAGACAAACCTTATTTGTTAAGGATGAAAACCCTACCAGCCCCATTGCCAAACATTTTGCCGACTGTCCGTCCTGTACTATTGATACCCTTAGATTCCGAGTCTTGGATAGGATATATCAAGGTCCCCGGGGTGCAGACTTTGACAATCGTATCCTTCGCTCGGTATCTCGGTGGATTTTCACGTTGAGGGCCAATCATGCCCCTGGTCTTAATGAATTTATCAGTTATGCCCCTTTTCTTTCTAATTAATTACTGTGGGGATGTTTTATTTATTTTAGCTTCCATCTTCATTATATTAAACTAATTTATATATTCCCCTCCCCCTTTTTTTATGTCTTGCCTTTTGGCCCTTTGACACCTCGGGACTAGGTCTCCATAGGTTATATGTGATCTAAAGTTTTGGGCTCATTGTCCCTGCTGTCTTGTTCGGGGTCATGGGCTGCTTTACAATTAGATTTTTTGCTGGTATTGGTGTGGAATCGTTTTTATTTACATTTTTCTACACAGTTTTTGAGAGCGGCCGTTTGTCTTTGCCTTGCCCTGCACGGATGTTTCTTTGCCAACCGTGCCTGTAGGGGTTACAGGGTGTTTTTTGGCTTTTTGGGCTTCTATGGAAGCTTATGTTTAGCTGGGCTGGTGAAATGACTGCTTGTGTATACGCGGTGGGTTTGCGGACGGGCTCCCGATTGTTTGCTGAGATAGCCCCCTTTCCACTTTTCTTTCATTCATTGGTTTCCATGGCTGGATCTTAGCGTCCCGTCATCCGTGCATGCCCCCCCCCCTTTGTGTTTGGATGTTATCTGGCAGTGGAACGCATCGTCAGCCCTTATGCCCACATCCGTCAGTTAGACGTCACTTCCGGGTTGAAGCCTTCTCTCGATGCCCAATCATTGAAGTTTCAGGCTCTCTGTTTGAAGTCTGCCTCGCTTATATTTGGCGCCATTTCTTTCTTCTCTTTGTTTGATGTGATTGGATCTATGGAGAGAGGACCCATGCAGCATCCCGCGGACCCTCCCCTCCATGCATTGGTTTATATAGAGGTGGAAGTCTTCTATGGGGTTTTATGCTAGGGTGCGGGATTCTCAGGAGACCCAGATTCATGGCATCTGGCTGAGTCCTTGCTTGGGGGAGTATCTCTTATGACTTTACTGCATTTGGATAGTCACACATGCAGGATTTTGTATGCCACTTTTGTCTACTGAAGATAGCAGGTAAGCTTGCTTTTGGATGTATATGATTAAGCTCTGTTTTGAGCTTAATGTACCGTTGCCTTCCTTAGCATGTGGCGTTTGCTGACTTTGTTCATGTGTGTTTCGCTTGCTTTATAGGAGTTATCTGATCGCTTAAGATACCTTGTTGAATCATACTTCATCATTTACAGTGATGTCATTTTTTACATCTACTGTCTTCTCAAGGTTGGCTCCTTGGTGTTTATGATTAGTTTATGATATTATTGTTATTTTTAATTAATTTGGATTTACCCTTTTAGGGATGACCTCAATAGTCTTACATTTTGGAGGCACCGTCCATACTGTGTGGACTCTTCCCATGGCATGCCTTATTTGTTTGATCTCCCCTTAGTCCGGATGCTTCAGACAGCCATTAGGTAGATATAAATGCATACTTGCACCCTTTTTCTTCTTTTTTTCTTTCTTTCCCCTTTCCCTCTAGGAGTATTACATATATATAATATGTGGATTGTGTACTTTTTATTTTGATATAGATTTTGATTCAATTACACAGCAACCAAGCCTTGAAGAAGCGTATATAGATAACAACCGCGAAACATGTCGGCCATCGCTTGCTTTTATGTAATATATTTGGTATATGTATCACTGTCTTTATAACCGTGTTATAGGGGATTTGATTCTATTTTCTCCTATATAGGTGTGCATATTTTGTTTATATATACTTTTCTGTATGTTTTTTCTATCTATAATACATTTTCATATTTTTTATACTTTTGTGCAATACATATGTCTGGAGTTGACCGTTTAACGCCCACAATTCCTTCTCTCCTTCCTCCATCACATAATTAAGGTTGGTGCTCCATGACATATTTAGTTTTATTCATATGGGTGGGTCTTGACTACATATTCATGACTCAAATGCATTCCACTATATATACTAGTTTAAAAGCCCCTCTACTTTTCGGCCATCTTCACTCCCTGAAGATTTGCACCCTCCTCATTTAGGTGCAGTCCATCCCTTCTATAGAGTAGGTAATCGACTGAAAAGTCGGCCCAGTTCTCCAGGAACCCAAACCCCTCCTTTCTACACCAGCTCCTACGCCACTGGTTTACTTCCCTAATCTCCCGCTGCCTTTCTAGTGTGGCTCGAGGTACCGGTAGTATTTCTGAAAATACTACCTTGTAGGTCCTATTCCTAACTTTAGCACCTACAGTATATACTCGATTATAAGCCGACCCGAATATAAGCCGAGGCACCTAATTTTACCACAAAAATCTGGGAAAACGTATTGACTCGAGTAAAAGCCTAGGGTGAGAAATGCGCAGCTACTGTAAATGGAAAAGACGGTCAACAATGCCCATTTGCAGCCTCACTGTGCCCATTTGCAGCCATAGGTCCCCCCGGTAGTTAAGGGTTCCTAGATGCCCCCTAGCTGCATCCAAAATTTGGGGAATGACATTGCTGCAGATGGACACAGTTAACCGACTTTGGGGCCCCGTATCTATGAACCCCAAATTTGTTTTGCAAACCCAGTGGAGCTAGCACAGCCAGATCCGACAGATCGCTGTTTTCAGAAATTGAGCATTCATTCCATAGTGTTGGGCTGACGCTCATCTATTGTAAGTGCAATACTTATGTATGGTCAATAAATTTGGAGCATTTTAGGGGCACTTCTTTGCCCCTTTATATATATATATGAGAGATGATGGTGGGACTGGGCCAGGAGGATTAACCTGTAATATGCTAGAGTGCATTTTTTAGCTGTAGAGTTTGTGTGTGTTAGAACAGTGTGACATTACCATCATTTGAACTTAGTACAATTTTTGTTTTTTGCCATATGGTAAATCCGTTTTATGCTCAGGGAGAGGTCACATGGTGCTGTGTGATCACAGAGGAGTTTGGAACATTTTCTTGCACCATATCATGTGTTAGTAAAACACAGGGGCTGATTTATTAAATGCAAATAGACTGTGCACTTTGCAAAGTACAGTTGCATCGTGCAAGTGCAGTTGCTCCAGAGCTTAGTAAATGAGGTAAAGCTTCAATTTGCTAAGAGTACCCAATCACATGCAAGAAAAAGAAAAAAAATAAGTGTTTTTGCTTTCACATGATCGGATGATTGAAGTCCGCAGGGCTTCTGCTCATTTACTAAGTTCTGGAGCACCTGCTTTTGCAGAGTGCAAATGCACTTTTCAAAGTGCACAGTCTATTTTCCTTTAGTAAATCAACCCCATAGTGTTTTTATGAACTGCGCATACAGTATACACTTTATATGAACTTTTTTTGGACTTTTTTCGTTTTTTGGGATTTCATGAATTTAATATTAGAATCGGCACATGTACATTTTTTTTAACCTATTGTATGTTTATTTATTTATTTATTCACATCATCATTGATGAATTGTTGATCCCACGATAGCTTGATTATAGAATTTTTGCTTTTATTTATTCATATGTTTAGTCACATGAAATTTGGGGATTTTTTTAGGGATATTTATATGGTCACATATAGTGTGGTTACACTTTGTATAAATATGAATACCTAAGCCTCAGTTTAAGTATTTATTTTAGTATTTAGAAGTGAACACTGTACTGATAAACCTTGGAGAGTCTGATTGCTATAGGGGATCAGAAAGATAATTTTTTTTGCTAGAGCTAATTGAATCGTGCTTTAAAGTGGTTGTAAAGGCAGAAGGTTTTTTAAAAATGTTACTGCATTCTATGCAGTTAGGTAAAAAACCTCCTGCAGACAGCTTCCCCTGCAGCCCTCCCCAAATACATACCTGAGCTTGACCTCAATCCAGCAATGTGCACGAGAGCTGAGGCTCTTTAGGGTCGCTTCTAATTGGTTGAGATACAGCAACAGAGCCAGTGAGGAGGGAGCGGGGGCGGGGCCAAGTCCCTCTCTGTGTGTCTTATGGACAATCAGAATGGGGCTCAGGAGTGAGCACACGAGTGCCCCCATAGCCTGTAGCTTGCTGTGGGGGCACACAGAGGAGGGGTGGAGCCAAAAGGGCTGGACCCCAGAAGGGGCTGCTCTGTGTAAAACCATTGCACAGAGCAGGTAAATATAACATGTTTATTCCTTTAAAACAAAAAAAACAAGGCTTTACTATAACTCTAACCGCTTCCCGACCGCCTCATGTAGATATACGTCTACAGAATGGCACGGGCAGGCAAAACCACGTATATATACGTGGCCCTTTAATTGCCTGGCCGTGGGTCACGTGCGCGCCGCCAGCGGCGCTCTCGCGACCCGGTCGGGAGCTCCGTGACCCCGGCCGCAGGACCAGCGGACCCGATCGCCGCTGGTGTCCCGAGATCAGGTCACGGAGCTGAAGAACGGGGAGAGGTATGTGTAAACAAACCTCTCCCCGCGCTTCCTACTCTGCCTGTCATTGATTGGCTGTTCCCGGTCATCGGGAAAGCCGATCAATGACGTCAGACGTCAGCCCCGCCCCCTAATGTAAAAAACACAACATACGTCAGAGCCCATAACCCCTCCCCCTAGTGGTTAACTCCTTCACTACAACTGTTATTTATACAGGAATCAATGCATTTAAATAGCATTGTTTGCTGTATAAATGACAATGGTCCCAAAAATGTGTCAAAAATGTCCGATGTGTCCGCCATAATGTCGCAGTCACAATAAAAATCGCTGATCGCCGCCATTACTAGTAAAAAAAAAAATATTAATAAAAATGCTATAAAACTATCCCCTATTTTGTAAACGCTATAACTTTTGCGCAAACCAATCAATAATCGCTAATTGCGATTTTTTTTTACCAAAAATATGTAGAAGAATACGTATCGGCCTAAACTGAGGAAAAAAAAATTTTTTTTATATATTTTTGGGGGATATTTATTATAGCAAAAAGCAAAAAATATAGCATTTTTTCAAAATTGTCGCTCTATTTTTGTTTATAGCGCAAAAAATAAAAACCGCAGGGATGATCAAATACCACCAAAAGAAAGCTCTATTTGTGGGAAAAAAAGGACACCAATTTTGTTTGGGAGCCACGTCGCACGACCGCGCAATTGTCAGTTAAAGCGACGCAGTGCCGAATCGCAAAAAGGGGCCTGGTCCTTTGGCTGCCAATTGGTCCGGGGCTGAAGTGGTTAAAAGAGTTGTAAAGGAAATTATTATTTTTTTTTTAAAATAACAAACATTTTATACTTACCTCCACTGTGCAACTTGGATTTCTGGGGTCCCTCGGCGGCTGTCTCCCCCTCGCAAGTACTTCTCACCTTCACGCGAGCTCCCTCGCATGGTGTGGAGTACTTGCGGGCGCGCTCCCGTGATACAGCCGGCGGCTATAGCCACTCGCTGTATCACTCGGCCCCGCCCCCGGCATGCCGCGTCATTGGATGTGATTGACAGCAGCGCGAGCCAATGGATGCGCTGCTTTCAATCCATCCACTGTAACCAATCAACGGCCAGGCTGAATGGCGAAGAGGATGTCGGGGGCGAGCTCAGGACTTTCGAGGGGTCAGGTAAGTATAACGGGGGGGGGGTATTGTCAGATGTTTTTTCACCTTAATGCATAGGTGAGAAAACTTTTACCTTTACAACCCCTTTAAGGGTTTTTTGTGCCTTCTTCTGAAGAAACTAAAGGTTTATGCTTCTGAGAATGCAAGGTTTTGTTATTTTTTAATTTTAATTTTTGATTTAATGTTGAACTTGATGAAAATATGTATTTTTTCATCCTGATTAACTATATAACTATGTTTCTTTACTCTGCAGGTCTAAAATGTCTTTGTTATCATCTTTGGTCTTAGTGGTGACTTTACTGTCTTTACTTCCTGGTTCTCAAGGTAAGAAACATGGTCTTTATATGTAGCTCCATATTCTGAAAAATATGTCATATTAAGGGGGTCATTAGAAAATAATTAGATATGCTGATATTTTAAATTAACAAAGAGACCTGAGTTCCTGGCTGCCCCTACCTTTGGGGAACATAAAGGGGTCAATGCAAAATGTGGGTTAAAATGCCACAGCAGACTTACAAAGGGACATGGACAGAGACCTGGATAGATACTTTCCCCCACCACTCATTAAGCAAAAAATCTGAAGCTTCCACTACATTCTTTCAGCTTACCTGTGGCTCCTTAATATACTGTAACGGCAGATACACTAACTGAGCTGAAAAATTGCTTTAAGACTTTTGAAAGAATGATAGCTCAACTGTATAAAATCCCCCTTCAATCTTGATAAGTGATTCTAAAAAACATTCAATCTATTTTTCAGTAATACTAGTAAAATACATTACATGAATCTTTATATTACCTACCCATAGTACCCTGCACACCCCAACCGGGACTAAGACCAACACTATAGGCCAATCAAACTCTATAACATTGCTTGGCAAGCAGGAGTGGGACAAGGTCCTTTAGCACCAAGGGAGAAAAGGCCAAATTGCACCTTCCTCCATGAGCTGTAAACTAATACAGCAGCATAGGTTTTAGAACCTGTTCTTTTTGCACCCCCTGCTGAAGCACCCAAGGTGGACTACCTCTCAGCCCGTCACCACTGGCAAACATTTTTACAGACACTGGGATCCAGTTTACAAGAAATGAGAGTAGCATTGTAGACCTCATCATTGTGGTAGTGTGAAATCAGCACACAGAAGAAGAAGATTTGGAAGGCTGCAAAACTAAATATAGACAATAAGGTTAGGACCAGAGTAAAGCAAAAGGCATATACATATGACTGAATTAAAAGGGAGTTTTAGCGTGGGATGAGTTTTGGTGAAAAAAAAAAAGTAAACATGGAGTCTGGGTGTTTACCTGATTGGTGGTCAGACAGGCACAGGGGGAGTTCCTGGGGAATGAATACAGGGAGGTGTCTGTAGAGTCTTTAGTCGGAGGACAGCTGCCATTGAGAAATCTTCCCACTCTCCCTCCCCACTTAATTTTATTTGATCGTTCTTGTCCTTCTGGTGCAGATTGTTTCATGTTGATACATAGTCATACTGTAGAGGTTGGAGGGATTCAAAGGTCCTTAAAGGTGGTCATTATGTTGAAATAGGAATTATAGGGGACCCGTCTAAGGTAAAGTTTCCCTTATTTTGTACGGTTCAGTGACAGTGAACTGGGGTTGTTCATGGTAGAATCTGAAGGTATTGGTGCAATTGTCTTCAAGTTTGTGTTGTGTTCAGCCGAAGGCCTACCTTATGAGTTTACATAGGTACTCAGTTAAGTAGAAATACCTATAAGGACCTTGGGGCTCCATTCATATTGTATTGAATGTTATTCTGTTATTTATATATTGTTAATAAAGGGCTGCTGTGGCCATTAAACTCCAGTTGGTATATTGTGTGGGTTATTTAGGTATTGACGTGTGGTAGAGTGGTGGTCAGGCAGCATGAGAGGTAAAATTCATCTTTAATACCCCAGTTATCTAATTATGCATTGTGGCAAGGGTGTGTGAATTACAAAACTGGCTGAAGGGAACTGCCAATCTTTTGAAGGTAAAACAGTTCCTAAAGCTGTCTCACTTGGAGTTCCATTTAAACAAAATGTGACGTTATGTACTGTATATATCCTAAGTTGTTTGGATCATTATATATAAAAGCAGGACGATTGTTTCTAATTCACAGAAGTGGACAAATGATCATAGTTTAATACTCAAATATGCTAGATTTGAGTTAACACCTCACTGCTCACGTATGGGACAGGATCCTGTAGGCTTCTGTGCAGATAAAGGTGAACAAGGCATCAAAGAATCCCCTATACCTGATGACGGCATACTTAGCAGGGCAAGATAGGTATTTATTTACCGAGGCTCCAAACTGTCTGCTAAGATTTGTAATTTTCTCAGATCAGAGCACATATGTTCCATTTCTCATACTATAAAATTCAAAATACTAATTGTGGGGAGATGAGAGTTATTCCGTCTAAAAGTATGCTCTATGAGCTGAATTTGTTTGCAAAATGGTATGTCTAGGCCAGTGATGGCGAACGTTGGCACCCCAGATGTTTTGGAACTACATTTTCCATGATGCTCATGCACTCTGCAGTGTAGTTGAGCATCATGGGAAATGTAGTTACAAAACATACGGAGTGCCAATGTTCACCATCATTGGTCTAGGCCTTACAGAACAACTTAGGGACTTAATAACAGTTTTGTGGTCTCTGCTCACAACAGCCTTGTGTTTTGAATTTCTGTGATTAAGATGATGCACTGGTGTCAGAAACTGCCACATAGCCATCAGAACCAGCCCATAAACATTACCTACAACCATAATTACATAGTTACATTTAGTTAGTCAGGTTGTAAAAAATAAACAAGTCCATCTATGTCTGCCAATAGAAAATAAATAAATAGAAAGCTACCTGTATACAGCATTATATACCCACAGCCGATCCATAGAATGGCAAAAAACACTATAAATCATGATCCAAGTTGCTCCGGTGGGGGGAAATTTTTTTTTTTCCTGATCCCCAGAAGGAATTTGGATATTCCCTGGATTCACAATCCCTGGTGTTATTACCTATAAATGTTAATATCCAGTTATGTTTTGTACATTTAGGAATGAATCCAATTCTTTTTTAAAACCATCTACTGAGCTGGCCAGAACTAGTTCTTGAGGGAGTCTATTTCACATTTTCACAACTCTTATGCCCCGTACACACGGTCGGATATTCCGATGGAAAAAATCTGATCGGATCATGTTGTCGGAAAATCCGATTGTGTGTGGGCTCTAGTGGGCTTTTTCCGTCGGAATTTCGATGGAAAAAATTTGAGAGCAGGATCTCAAATTTTCAGACAACAAAATCCGATCAGACTTTTTCCGATCGCGTGTAGGGAATTCCAACGGACAAAGTGCCCGCATGCTCAGATCAAATTACGAGACCAAAGCTATTGGCTACTAGCCTCTACGTAGTTCCGTAGTACGCAACGAACGTCACCACGTTCAGAACGATCGGATTTTCCGACAACTTTGTCCAACTGTGTGTATGCAACACCAGTTTTGGACAAAATTCGTCGGAAAAAATCAGACGGATTTTGTGGTCGGAATTTCCGACCGTGTGGCTTACTGTGAAGAAGCCTTTGTGTATTTGGGGGTTAACTCTTTTTTACTTCAGATGTAAAGAGCGCCTTCTTGTCCTCTGCAATGACCTAAAGTCAGTAACTCTACACCAAGTTCACTGTATGGCCCACATATCCATAGATGTTGACCATATCTCCCCTTATTTGATTCTTCTCAAGAGAGAATAAATTCAGTTCCTCTAAACTTTCCTCATAGCTGAGCTCCTCCATGCCTCTATCAGTTTGGTTGCCCTTATCTGCATTTTCTCCAGTTCCCCGATATCCTTTTTGTGAACTGGTGCCCAAAACTAAACTGCATATTCCAGATGAGGTCTTAGTAATGATTTGTATACCTCTTTTAATCCAAGAAAGTATTTTACTTACTTTAAAAAGTGCAGCTTTGCATTTTATGCTATTAAGTCCATGATCTTCCACAACACCCATATCCTTCTCCACCATTGACTTCCCCAGTTGTTCGCCTCCTAGTAGGTATGATTCATGCTTGTTGTCACGTACCGGGTACGGCGGGGAACAGGAGGTGGATCCCCTATGCCAATGGGGCGATAGCACGGGTTGTATTGGAGGACCGGTTCTAATGTTGCTACTGGTTTTCACCAGAGCCCGCCGCAAGGCGGGATTGACTTGTAGCGGCGGTAGCAACCAGGTCGTGTCTTCCAATAGCAACTCGACCCCACTGACAGCTGAGACAGGCGTGGTACACAAGGATTAGGCAGAGGCAAGGTCAAACGTAGCAAAGGGTCAAGGCAGGTGGCAAAGGTTCGTAGTCGGGGGCAACAGCAAAGGTCTGGATGCACAGTAGGAGCAAAACACACAACGCTTTCACTGGGCAACTCAAGATCCGGCCAGGACAGGAAGGGGAAGTGGGTTTAAGAAATGTTTTGGGTGTAACAGTAATTTGGGCCAGGCACCAATTACTTGTGTGCTGGCCCTTTAAGAACAACAGTAGAGTGCGCGCGCACGCCTGGGGAGCGGGGGCGCGCGCGCCGGAGAAGGCAGGAGGAGAGAGGCAAGGAGAGTGGAATGCGATCCCCGGGCGGACCGAGGCCGCCATGAGGATCGCATCCTGAACCCGAGCGGTGCCTGCGGTCAGCGGAGCCGACCGGGGCGCTGCATCCGGGATGGAGGAGGCACCCGGAGCGCTCGGCGTTACACTTGTTTTCATCTCCCAAGTGCATCATTTTACATTTAAACCTCATTTGCCACCTAGTTGCCCAATTAAACGGTGCATTGAGGTCTGCTTGTAAATTAGAGACACCCTGTAGGGACGTAATTCCACTGAATAGCTTTGTCATCTGCAAACACTGAAATAGTACTTTTAATCATTTTCAAATAGATTAAGAGATAAGTGTCCCAGCACTGGACCTTGCATTGAGAACTGCAGTCCCTCTGCTATAGTGGTAGGTGGGACTTGTAGTATTTTCATTTACAACTTCCAGTAAATAAATGATGTGACTGTGCAAGCAGTGAAAAGTGGAGTTAGCTTTTAAAGCACACCAGATTGTATGCAGGGTTAGCTTCTGCCTGTGTCTGTCCAGCCAGATAGATTTGGTTTAGTCTTCCTCTAGTGGTGGCTTGTGGTGTTGCAGGCTTTAATTACTGTTTCATGGCCCTGTTTTAGCGCCTTCCTTTTCTTGCTCCAGTTAGCAAGGCGCTGTGGACATGATCGCTTTGTGACATATTTTTTGTCATTGGCATTTGTAGTGTAGCGACCACCCCATTTAGGTGGGTGCTTAATAGTTTTTTTGTGAATAATGATAGGTAAATTTGGCCAGGGCCTTACATTTTTTGGCCTGGTTGTTTATTCTGGGAGAGGGGAGTGCTAGAATAAAGGGGGTGTGGCCACCTACACTCTGGCTCAGAGAGATCCCCTCAACCTTTCAGTGGAAATGTTCTGGAAGGGAGGCAGGACTTGGGACTGGAGTGGCAGGGAGCTTATGTGGAGAGCTCTGGACCAATCATTAATTTGTGTTGGCAGGGGCATGACTCGCATATAAGCTGGGGGTCACATGCTTCCTGGAGGAAGGAGGAGGAGGAGGAAAGAGAAGGAGAGGTGAGATGTAGAGCAAGGAGCAGGCTTGAAGGCCTGAGGGTTCAGAGACCTCAGTGCTGGACAGCCTGAACAAAAGTTGCTATGTAGTCCAGAGGAAAAATCGGATGTACCGGACCATGCGTAGGAGGAAGTAGGTGCAAAGTGGACAGAGGAAACTGGGATTGACCTTCTGTGGCAATTATGGACGGTCGATGGGAGTGAGCAAAGGGAGTGCGACCCAGCGTTGCGGATTTGCAAGAGTCAAGGTAGGCGGTGAGGCCTGGGACTTTGGAATCTACATACAACCCACAGTATTATTCAGAGTAATGCTGGTCAGTTCACCAAAGGGAAGTATACAGAATCAGAGTCAGGAACCAGATTTTATTAGAGGCAAATCATATCCTCTACTCAAATGTAACGTCCACTCAAGTTCAAGCAATAAAGCCTTATAAAAGATAAAGACTGTCTGCTGTTTGTGGAACTTTTGCATGGGGAGGAAAAAACGGAATCTGCTAACAGAAAGGTAATGAGCAACTTTGCAGCTCCCAAGGGAGTAGTGCGCTACAGTAGAAAATAACTAAAGTATATGCAAACCTAGTCACTAATCTAGTATTTTCATGTCAGAGCAATTTTTTTTCTAAATCGTTTAAATCTACAGCTTTCATTTAAATATTACCTAGTGCCATGAAGGTTCTCGTTTAGGCCCATCCTGGCCCCCAAACGGTTCTCCTGCATTGGCATCCTGTTCAGGGCCGGTACAAGGGGGCAGAAGGGGCGGGTGCCCTGGGCGGAACAAATTACCATGGGAAGGGGGGCGCAGTGCTGGCAGTGTGCTGCTAAATATGTTTTGGGCATACTGTGATTACCGGCCAAATGGCCGCGCTACAATCCCGCACAGCTGCCTGCAAGGATGTGCCGAGTGTGCTCCTGCACCCGGCACAAGAATAGGACTCGGTCTTTCCTTCCCTGTCAGGCGGAGCTGTGGAGTGATCTCCGCCCGACAGGCACTTCCGAGTCCCGGCGTGACGTCACTGGGAGGCGGGAAGAGAGAGAGAGGACTGTAGAGAGCTGTGTTGTTGTGCCGAGAATGGTTTCCTCGTCGAAATCTGTTCCCCCTGGCTCTCGGCTCTGATCGTAACTCCACCTCTCCAGTCCTCTGCACTGCCGCTGCTCCTCCTCATCCCCCGAATGCAAATCATGCTTCTACCGCCCCCGCCCCCGTGCACGTCCCCTGTACAATACTACTAGTTCTTCCACACACACATATATATATATTATTACTCCTTATATATATAGGGGGCGGGGATGGCAGAAGCATGATTTGCAATCGGGGTAGAAGAGGAGGAGCAGCAGTGCAGGGGACTGGAGAGGCGGAGTTACGATCAGAGCCGAGAGCCAGGGGGAACAGATTTCGACAGGGAGCCATTCTCGGCACAACACCGCGCACCGCAGTGAGTGCGACCCAGAGGAGGAAGTGGAATCAACCAGGCAGTGCATCAATAGTAAGCAGATGAACATGTACAGACACCGGCTAACTCTGGGGGGAGGGGCGAGGTGATATTATTTACCAATGGTATCAGTAATATGCAGCATGAAGGGGGTTAATGTGTTGCCACTGGTCACTAATGCATTAGTGACCATTGTCAGTTAACCCCTTTATGCTGCAGCATAGCACTGATACTTGTGTCACTAATGCAGCACAAAGGGGTTAACTCACAATGGCCACCAATGCATTAGTGACCAGTGGCAACACATTAACCCCCTTCATGCTGCATATTACTGATACAATTGGTAATTAACCACTTCGGACATTTGAGACATTTGAGACATTTCCCGATCCATGGCTGCACCGACCGGGAAATGTCTCACTGCCTGTGATTAGCGATGCACAGTGTCGGCTTCCTGGTGGGATCAGGTACATGAGGTTGCATAAATATACTTGGCATAGCTGTATGACAGGTGGGAGTATATGTAATGCAGCATGGACAGGGGTCGTGTGCAGTCCTTGCAATGTCCACTGCTGCCACTGACTTTTTAAAATTTTTTATAAGGCTTCTTCCACACTGGGGTGGCGGGTCCATTAGTGGTAAAGTGCCGCCAGTTTTAGCAGTACTTTTGGGCCACTAGCAGGGACCCGCGGACTCGATGTCCGCCGGTGTCCCGCGATCGTGTCATGGAGCTAAAGAACGGGGAGATGTCAGTGTTAACACAACATCTCCCCATTCTTCCTAGTGACATTTCACTGATTGAATGCTCCTCTCATCGGGAGCAGCCATCAGTGACGTGTCACTCGTAGCCACGCCCCTAACAGAAAACTTTAGTATGTTCACATGGGCCTTGACAGAAAAAACAGATAACCAGGCCTTTCTACAAGCACATTTGTTGCATTATTATTTCAAAGTGCCTCCAATTAAAAATACATATAATTAAAATGTGTGAGTGAACTCTGTTTCTATCGCATTAAACCTAATTGAACTTGTATTGTTTTAAGTAAATTCTTGTTTCAAAACGACATTGATTCTTTCTTAAAAACGGAGGGGGGGGGGGGGGGGGGCGCAGTTTGCCATCTTAGCCCTGGGCACCAAATGGCCTTGTCCCAGCACTGATCCTGTTACATGGACTTCTGATAAAGATTAGTAGCCATTATATTGCACAAGCATCAACTACTGTTGTCACCATCAAGTAACATTATTTTTCAGTTTAGTTACACTCTGAAACATGTACATAAGTTATTTTTAGATCCTTATAAAGAAAAGAAAAATTAAAAACACTCTACATTGCATTTAAGACCACTAACCCAAGAACCCTTTTTGTAGGCTTTATATTTGGCAAGCATGGGAAGAGTTCTTCATCAGAAGAAAAGAGCCCTAAAGGTCCTAAGTCAAAGGAAATCCACTTGCCTTTCCTGCACTTCGGGAAGAGTTCTTCATCAGAAGAAAAGCATGAAAAACCACAAACGCCATTGGTTCCAGATGACTTAAACCCAAAATACTTTTGTCAGGGCCCATGTAAAGATGGATGGATTTCCTACCTTGGCTTTTGTCACAAATACGTCTCTCAGAAACTCACCTGGAAGGATGCTGAGGTAAATTTTTACAGTTTGTGTTCTTTAGGCAGCAACCACAGCCTGAGTAGAAAAGCCTGTCCCTTTGACAACATGCCATAGAGAAGGCCCTTTGCTCTCTGTGTGGAAACAGAAGTCTGTCTGCAGAGGTCCAACATACCCCCTGTGTGTTAGAGCAGGGAGCATGCGTTTTTATGACTGCAGAGCTATCTGTCTGACAAGCAGGGAGCACGTCGGACTGCTGCAGATAGACCACTGCCTGTTTTCTGTTAGGGATTACAAACACTTTAAATTAAACCTGTGCTTGTGGATGACAGTTCCGAGGCTGCATTTGACCTGCTTTGCTTTCTTTTGATCCAGCAAGTCACCGCAGGTGAAGCAGATCAAACATGGCCTTTTGTTGCATTTTACATGGGAAGACATGCATTTGAGCAGCACTGCTTTTAAATGCAAAAGGAAGTGACTGATAACAATGCCATGATTTAAGCCTTAAAGTGACACTAAATTATATTCTTATACTCCAAAAATAATCCATACAAATCCACTATTTAATGGCCCTGTAATCCAGGGCTCAAAATTTTAAGTCCTGAGCTACTAGTCAGGTCTTAAACTTATGCATCACATAGTAGCTCATTATGAATTACTTACCTGAGATTGGAGCCCCCGCAACAGTCCTCGTTCACTGCTCCGGCTGCCGACATCGATCCCGGTGGTTACTTACAGGTATTGTGGCTCCGGAGCTGTGATTGGCTGAAGCCGCGATGATGTCACTCCCGCGCATGCGCCGCCGGTATCGGCACAGTCTAACTGAAGCAACGGCACGTACATGCCGTTGCTTCAGTTTACTTAAATGCGCATGTGCCGATGATGTCGGCACATGCAAATACAGGGATATCTCCTAAACAATACAGGTTTAGGAGATATCCAGTTTACTACAGGTAAGCCTAATTATAGGCTTGCCTGTAGTAAAAAGTGGTTGTAAAGGGTTTACAACCACTTTAAGAGTTACTTGCCACCAATTGCCCCACCCAAATTCTAACCTTCCCCACCCCTAAACACGCCCTCGTAAACGATCTCATGAAATTACACTGTTAAATGTTTTTTATCCAGAATAAAGTTACAAAAATAAATATTAACAACAACTTTAACAATACTAACATAAAGCAATGTAAACATAAAAGGAAATTAAGAGCTTTGCATGAATAGGGAAACAAAATATTAAGTGTACCTGCTCAAACCTTTTATAAACTTAGAGCATTTTTTTTCATCTTTACAATCACACGTAAGAGAATTTCTCTAAGTGAAAGTGTGGCATTAGGGGAAAACATGCCAAAGAATATGGCATAACTTTACATTGTGATTGGTTGCTATGGGTTACTACAGTGCACATCATTACTGCCTTGTTAAGCAAATATTTTAAATGCTATTTAATATAGCATTAAAATATTTACTTAACAAGACAGTAATGAAGTGTACAGTACCTATAGTAGCCAATCATATCAAAGTCAGATCAATGAAATATGATTTCCGTTTGCTGGTCTTGGTTATTTATTTATTTTTATTTTTTTACATATTCAGTGTAATAATTACACTGAATAAAAAAATAAAATAACCAATACGAGAAATCATATTTCATTGATCTGACTATGATAAATAAAATAAGGAGAAAATATGATTGGCTACTATAGGTACTGTACACATCAGCTTATTTATACTCTCATAATGCGATCAGGGCTGCTGTAATCTAGTTTTCATGAAATAGTTTCTTACTATGTTTTTCTGCCTCCTTGTACTATAGTTTGTGATCTCCCAAACCTCAAATTTTCTGCCTCATTTCTGTGTGTTTGAAACAAGCAGTGCCCATTAGTTGTAGTAATGTGCAGTGCTCTATGCACCCTACAAATCCTATGGTACATAGCCCCTAGTGCTTCTCTGGAGTGAGCAGGAGAGGGTGGCTATGTTCCTAGATACTGTGGGACCATGGAGAATGAATGTAGTCGTCAACCTACAACCTTTGTCAGATCACAGCTGCAAAAAAAAAAGAATTTGGAGATTTGGAGGACGCTGGAAGAAATAGAAGGGACTTTTTGAGTTAAAGTGGTTGTTAAGCATCAGCACTGCCTCCTATTGTAGTGTCCCCCTCTGTGTGTGATTTATAAAAATAAATGCTGCAAATACCTAATTTCACTGCCGAGATTGCGTTCACTTGGCCAGCCAGCTTTCTCCTTTCCTCCTCTGAGAGATGCAGCGGGCGGGGCTGAGATTCCTCTGCTGATGTCAGTCTGGAGGAGAGAGCTGGCTGGTCATGTGATCGCAATCTCTGCTCTTAAATTAGGTATTTACAGCATTTATATTTATAAATCATTCACAGATAGGAGGCAGTGCTGATTGTGTATACAGGTTAGTGTTATGGGAGCAGCAGGACGGGTGGCTCACACACAGACAGAGAGGGAAGGGGGGAGGAGGACACAGGAGCAGAGAGGAGAGCAGATAGCAGGCTGCTGATGACAGAGGCAAGTAAACTGACCACGTCTTAGCAGCAATGACACACCGTGGTCAGTTTACAGAGGAGTAGGGAGAAACTGGCAGGGTCAGCCAGGTTTTTTAGGTGTTACAGGGGGCCAAATGACACAGGACAAGCAATGTGTCATATAACATGCTTTAAAGGTGCAGAATCCCTTTTTTTGGGGGGTTAACAAACGCTTTAAGGATATACATTGTACTTGAATGGATTTTTATTTCAAATCAGAGTTTAGTGAAGTGGGTGGCATGGGTGACTCCATAGGATGCTGCAAGATAAAGGAGCCCCTCTGAATCAGGAAACCTGGGGCAGTGGTCATGGCACCAGCTTAAACTGGAACATAGGCAAGGGCTGCATACTCAGTAAGTGATTCAATCAGCTGCTGATTACTCACTTTAAAGTGGTTGGCAGGAAAAAGTGTACAGCATTACAGCGACATGTGTAACTGTTTTTATAGGCCCTGTAAACATAATTGAGACACACACTTACACCACATTCTACGGCTTGCCCATATAAATGCTGTGTGCTCAATAAAGAGCCAGTAAACCTACCCGTGTACAGAAACTGAGATTGATTTTTTTTTTTTTTTATATAACATTTTTTTATGCAGCCAATTGTTCTATGTTATCAGCCAGGCTTGCCTGCAGTAGCTGTCAATGTGCCACATTACCAGGCATTAAAACTGGGTATATTGACATACCGTCGATTATTTCAATTTAAATAATCTAACAGAGTACGCCATTCATATTCTACAGTGCGGATGGGGGGAATCTCTCAGTGTGACAATTGTAATAGGGCAGCTGCAGTCAGCGTCTGTCAGAACACCCCAATAGCGGCTGCATCTGACTAGATGCAAACACTGTTCAGCTGACACATTTCTGCCCAGCTCCTTCAATTTTTCAATCATATAGGATGTATGCAGCTTAAAGTAAAGCCTCAGCATTTTTTTAGCTTATCACAGTGAGCACAATAAAGTACATATCCCCTAGTAAACTATTTGATAAATTTTTTACCCGAGCCCTCCTGCTCCTCCGTGCTGCTTCCCCAGAACTTCTGGTCTTTACAGGAAAGAGTTAAATGTGGAAGTGCAGTTTTGTGTCAGTCTGTTAGCTTTGAAAAGGAAGGTGGGGGGAAGCAGGGGAGTACTTTGCCATTCTAGGCTACAGGACTGTGTGTTTCAATTGCTGCACACACTGTAGGGAGGCACAACTCTAATCCCTGCATACAAGGGTGGCTCCGCAGGGTGCTACAAGAGAAAGGAGCAATCCAGCAACAGGGAACCTGGGGCAGTGGTCATGGCACCAGCTTAAACTGGAACATAGGTAAGTATTAACCACTTCAGCCCCGGAAGGATTACCCCTTAATGACCAGGCCATTTTTTGCAAATACGGCACTGCATCACTTTATCTGACAATTGCCTGGCCGTGCAATGTACCCAAACAAAATTGATGTCCTTTTTTTCCCCACAAATAGAGCTTTCTTTTGGTGCTATTTCATCACCTCTGTGGTTTAATTTTTTTGTGCTATAAAACAAAAAAAAGACTGACAATTTTAAAAAAATTCAATATTTTTTACTTTCTGCTATAAAACATATCCCCCAAAAAAAATATATATAAAAGAAAAAAAATGTACTCATCAGTTTAGGCCAATATGTATTCTGCTACATATTTTTGGTAAAAAAATGGCAATAAGCATATATTGATTGGTTTGCGCAAAAGTTATAGCATCTACAAAATGGGGGAAAGATTTAGGGACTTTTTAATTATTTTTTTTTATTGTTTTTGCTAGTCAGTGATTTTTAGCGTGACAGCGACATTGTGGCAGACAAATCTGACCCTAAGTGACACTTTTGGTGACCAGTGACACCAATACAGTGATCAGTGCTATAAAAATGCACTGATCACAGTATAAATGGCACTGGCAAGGAAGTGGTGATCAAAGTGTTCCCTAGGGAGGTGTTTCTAACTGTCAGGGGGAAGGACTGACTGGGAGTAGAGCGAGATCGCTGTTCCTGATCACTAGGAACAGCTGATCTCTCTCTCCTCCCCTGTCAGAACGGGGATCCGCCTTGTTTACATAGGCAGATCCCCGTTCTGACTCTCTTCCCCGCGATCCTCTGGCGGCAGGAGCTTGCACGCTCTATCGATTGCATCACATACTAGCACATTATGTTAAACTTACCTTAAAATGAAGCCCTCCCATGCTGGGATCTCAGAGCTGCAGCGGGGCTCCCATCTTCATCCGTCTTGCTACCGGGTTCACAGACTCCGGCTCTGTGACTGACCGAAACCGCAATGAACTTACTCCCGTGCACGCACGAGGGACCTGCCGATTACGGCACAGGGCTCTGAAGGAACAGCCCGTTTTTTCAGAGCGCATGTGCCAGTGACATCACTGGCTGCATATAATGTAAATATCTCCTAAATGGTGCCCGTTTAGGAAATAGTTACACTACCTACAGGTAAGCCTTATTATAGGCTTACCTATAGGTAAAAGTCATGTGTGGAACTTTACTTCCACTTTAAAATATGAAGAAGCTACATAGTAAGTGATTAAATCAAGTGCTGAAAGTGTTTAGAAACTGAGGGTTTAAAATCACTTTAAAGCAGCTGTGTGTTAAAAATGATCTCCCACCTAGAATTACAGTTTTATTTTTGGACTAAATGTGTAAGTCTGCAACCTTTCCCCTGTGAATTACAGGGGTTCGATTTGACCCCCCAAACAGCAGTGAGATGCAAACTGACAGTGGATTTTTTTAATGCAGGGTGCTCTTCAACTACTTAATGTTTTCAGTTCACTTTGGGTAAGGAGTTCCCCCACACTGGACTCATACCAAATATAGGTAGTGATGTCTGCCTCCTCAAAGTTCCCTGGGCACTAAAAATTGTGCCAGTGGTGGGAACTTACTCATTACTCAAACTGAGTTTGAGCAGTGAGCAAGGGGGGACTTGTGCTCCTCCTTCCTCTGACTTGCCAATGGTGGATAGGATGCTGCAGGAAACTTTCGGAAAAAGCTGGTACCAGGAAGGTACTAAAACCAGCTCACCAGAGGGAGACAACAACCTTCTTGTCTCCTATAGGAGGCAGGAAGGTGGTACCTAAGCCCACCCCCTTGCTGGCTCTCCCTACTGGGTCCCACGGGTTCCAAAGAGTCCATTGGGGTGCAAAAAAAAAAAAAAAGATGCAATCATACCCCATAGAAATGAATGGGCACGGTTGTCGCAAGATATAGAGGGATTTCAATGTGAAGTCCCTCTTCAAACAGGTGTGTGGGGAGTGGCATTTCTCCTCACAATTGCCTACTAACCACGACTCATCATGGTCATGAAGGGTTATCATTGATAGCAAAACTTTCTGAAAATGCTAGTTTGTAGGCAGAGATAAGGTCCCCTAAAATATTAGCTCCTCCTTAGGGGTGGAGTGGTGACATTAGGGTGTCCCAATATATAGGTGGGAGGGACTGGATATTGGATGGAGTTTGGAACCACCAAGGAGAGGCTATTAGAGAGGGTTTGGTGTACTCTGCCCTTCTGGGGTCAAAGAGAAGAATTACTGTAAGGCCGAGAGTGGGAATTGAGATGAGGACTGAGATTTGGTATGTGAGTGAGTACTGCCATGTTCCTTCCCAGCTATTACCGAATAATGTTTTGTCTGCTGAAGCCAAGCTTTATTGCTAATATATGAAAGATTGTGTTGCCATGGAGTTGGACTGTTCTGTTTCTGTTGTACAAGTAAAAGAGTTAACTTTACAGCCAGAAGCCTCTGCATGTTGTGAGAGTAAACCCCCTCATTTATGCATGAGGTAACCTGGGCCCCTGTGTCTCATGGGCCCTGGGTGGTCAGTTGGACTTCTGGAGTTTCTATCTGTACCACAGAAAACATAGGCCTATGTAAGGGGTTAAATGTGTGGTGACCAAGAGGGACCAGCATCTGTGCACGTGAACAATACTGTATGTGGGTTTAGGCGGAACACAAGGGTGATGCTCTGAAGACCCTGTATGCAGGTGGGTCCCAGCTGCACGTGTCAGCCATGTGGAAAAAAAGACGGTTGCCTCCCCCTTTACAACTTCCCTAGTTGTAGAGATGATCCTGTGACGTCAACACTGTAGGTCACTGACTATATAAAATGTGCAAATTAGGAGTTTCCTTATATTTCTTTTTGGCCTGGGTCAGTGATTTACGGTATTAGGTATTGAGGAGAGAAACTGCCAGGAAACTTTTTAAAAGAAGGTCAACAATGGCAACATATCTATGTATAAATAGGTCTCCTTCAATAAAAACATATTTTGAATTCAGCTTCTTGTTACAGCCTTTCAGCCATCAAAGCTAAAAGAAGCTTAACTGAAGACAATAGAGTAGGCTATTTGCAAAAATGACAAGTTTAATTCAACCATCTTTTGTTAATGCCTTTATGTACTCACAGTTATCTCCATTATACCTAGGGTAACTGCCAGTCTCTCTTCAGCCGTGCCCATCTGACCAGCGTCCTGAATGAGAACCACAACCTGTTCCTTATGGCTCTTGCAGAATCACAAGGCTCCCTTAATGACAAGTTCTGGACTGGAGCCAACAGCGAAAAGGTAAACATTCTCCCAACCTCTGGACAAATAATGTACGGGCATAAATGGGCTGGTTTTGTATCGCTATGCCTTTATGGTAGGGTTAGGCGGTAAAGATTTTTGTCTATTTAATTCATGGTGGTAGGGTCATAACTGTGTATGTTGGGGTGCAGTCACAAGACCTCCAGTCCTTATTTTCAGCACAATATTTCCACATTCTTCTGGGTCCTCCTGTCCTCTGAGTGGACCATGAAGGAAAAGTAGCACACTGATGAGCTCATCTGTCTATCACACTGCTCTCTCCTCCTATCGGTATGCTCTCTGTCAGCATATGAACTGATTAGCTCCTTGTGATGAATGCTTCTTCCTCTCCCATTTTGGGCTCTGCTGTACAAGGACTACAGGATGGTGATACCATGTCAAATACACTGTTTGCAATTTAAAAAAATACGTTCACTATTACAGGGTGGGTAGTGACATAAATGACAGGTTCATTAAAAGTGCAGGAGATGGGCAGTATGACTCACATGATGCAATGCTATTCAGTCTCATTGATGGGAGTCTATATAGAAATGCCATCCTATCCCTATAGCTTCCCATGCTAGGTGATGGTGGTGCTGTACCCCAATAACACATTGGTTTTACTCTATTGATATTTACATGTTACTTAATTAATGGATATTTAGTGAAGTCACCATCTCTTATATTTGATACGTTCCACCTTGTCCTACCATTTATTCTGTGACTGCTATGGAGCCCAGGAGTCAGAGAAAGGCTGGTCCATGTCTGAAAAGGAATGGTACAAAAAGTTTGCTTACTTACTACATTCATCAATCTGTCCCTTTCAACTCCTGGGTTAAGAAACACAGTTTCTCTGCATTGATTCATCTGCCCAAGCCAGCTTAGTTATGGATGACCACAAAGCAATAGATCCTCTTCTATAGTATACAGCACAAAAACAGTATGACAGGAGCCCAAAAAGAAGAAGAAAAATCTCTGAGTAGCTCTGCCCAACTCACACGCTGTACAGTGAACTATTCATAATGCCTGGCTACAACTTGTTCAATAACAGTGATCACCTATGTTAATATACACTGTAGCTAAGTAGGGGCACGTCAAAGGTTGACCACCAGTAGACATGTGCACTGCCAAAAAATTTGTTCATTTTCGTTTTCGTTTCATACGTTTTTTTTTTAGTTTTTCGGGTCATTTGTTATGATCGCAATTAGTAAATTCGTTCATTTGCACATTCGTAAATTCCTACATTCGTATATTCGTAAATTCGAACATTTGTACATTCGTACATTCGAACATTTGTTCATTCGTACATTCGTAAATTAGAAAATTTGTATATTCGTACATTCGTAAATTCGAAAATTCGGAAATCCGAAAATCCGAAAACCCAAAAAATAAAAAAGCTGAAATAATGACTAACTATTAAATTATAGGTATTGTATTTCCTTTCAAATTTGTCTGTTAGTGAACACCAATTTATCTAAAGTTACGAATTATCCGAAATAACGAACACCGCATCTAAACAAAATGGAACCCGAACAAATTAATAACAAATAATAATAATAAAACGTTTTTATTATTATTATTGTTATTTATTATTATTAATGCATTACGTTCCATTTGTTTGTATACGGCATTCATTATTTCCGATAATTTGTAACTTAAGATAAATTTGTATTTGTTACGTTCACTAACAGCCAAATTTAAAAAGGAAATTACAATACCTATAATTTAATAGTTAGTAATAGTTAAGTTATTATTAGTTAATTATAAATTCAGATTTCTGAATTTCCAAATTTATGAATGTACAAATTTGCGAATGTACGAATTTGCGAATATACGAATTTACGAATGTGCAAATGTACGTATTTACGAATTTACGAATGTGCAAATGTACGAATTTACACATTTTCGAATATTCAAAATTACGAATATTCGGAAAAATTCGTTAAACAGATTTTCGTCAATTCGGATATTTCCGGATGAACTTATTTGTCGAAATTCGTTAAAAAAATTATTCGGAACGAAACGAATTGCACATGTCTAACCACCAGTGCTAAGGCTATAATTTACCATTCTGATGGTGTCCCATATAAGTTTGCCATGGATCTCATCGTTACACCTCAGGCTGGCCTCATATATGCCACAAACCCTAAGCCAGACAGCTCGTATCTTCAGAAAACTAGCTCAGTTATTGCAGCATTTGTGTTTCCTTCAGGAATTCTGTTAATAATCTAACCACAAGGTATGCATCCTGTGAATTAAGATTCTAAATGAGCACTGCAGTAATTTTTTTTTAAATCCCATCAAACCTAATTTATTAACACTTGCATACAATCATTCTCAGTAATATCCTGTGGGGTTCTCTCGAGGCCTAAGAAAACAGCAAACTAACTATTGGGCCCTAGAACATAGGCATAGACGTATTTTGGAACAAGGTCCTTTAGCACCCAAGGTGAAAAGGGCCAAAGTGCCCCCCCTAACTTCATGAGCCATTAACGATTTCAGTTTCAAGTCCTGTCGTTTTTTCATCCCTGCTCCTGCTGAAGCACCCAAGAAGCCACTTCTTCTGCCTAGCCCGCAGTTCAGCTCTGCTTGGGGCCCAACAAATTTCTGATGAACACTGTGCATATAGCCTTACTATAAATATCAAGACAAGATAGTTCTAATTCTGATACCATAACTTTTATGAGGTCCTCTGATAAGTGGCAGGGCTTGGCCTAAAGGATACCCACAGGGAAGAAATAAAATCCAGAATGCTGTGTATGTGATGAAATTCCAATGAAATGATGTGATTCCAATGGAAAACACACAAAGGTGTGAATCTAGACCTAGTCGCCCACACAGGCCTCTAGTAAGACAGGTCTCACTTCTCAATCCAGACTAACCAGATCATATAGAAACATTGCTTCCAGGAAATGTGTAGGTGTATTGTGTATGTTTTTTTCCATTATCTTAAGATAGAAAAACTGAACATGAAAATAGCTTTCATACCTAGAGCAATAAATGACAGGCTGATTTTATGCAAATGTCTGTCTATTGCAAGGGCAATCCTTCAGTTAGTTGTTGGGTTGCCTATCTGTTCAATGGCAAACTGAAGGAGTGCACATGACAGGTTTACAGTGCTGCTGCTAAATGCTAGGCAAGGGCTTAGCATTGTCACCCCACAACAGAAAGTGCTATTATTGAAAAACTTTGCAACAATTTCACAGAAAATGATTTCTTTAAGAAAACTGTATACGTGATGATGCCAGACATGCTGAAATATGATTTAGGGATTGAGGTTACCTTGTGTTGCAGTAACCTGATTGATATTGGAATTATTAACCTGTCATTACTTTTTCTTAGGGCTCAAATTCTTGGGCTGATGGATCTCCATTAAATTTTTTGAAATTACCAGGCAATCTTTTAAACAAAATATTTGGTGGAAAGTTGTGTTTGAGCATCTGCCATGGAGGTAAATATAACTCTGTTTATAATTGATTCAGAAAAAAGTGTTTTTACCTGCATAGGTGAAAATTTTAATTTAAAAATGAAATGTCTGTAATTATCTTTATCTCCACTCTTGATTTTTTTTAAGGAGCAGTCTTGCTTCTGAAGCCTGGATTTATATCTATAAAATTCAAAAATGCTGCGCTAAGGGATCATAGAATGATGACCCCTCCTAGTGACGTGAATAAATAAATGAATCCCTCCTATAAAAGTAAATAAATCCCCAAGTGGGAAACACCAGGTGTAGTTATTCAGCTGAAACGACACCGCTAAATGGAAAGTTACATGTGACACATTAAACACATATACCTTATATAAGTAACACCAAAAAAAAATCAACTGAAAAATGCAACGAAACAATCTGTGACAAGGTCCCTGGTTACTGGTAAGAAAAAAAAAAAAAGCAAATCTTTTCTCTAATCTAAAGTCCAGAATCCTGAAGGAAAGGTGAAATCCAAATCAAAAAAAGTGTTCAAACATCAATTCCTTTTGAAAGGTGAATGTTGTTCACAGCAGGACAGGTTCTCAGTGTAATAAAGTGAGTGAGGCTCCTTACCCCATCCGTTGGACTCCCTTACGAGCGGAGTCGATAGTGCAGGCAGAAATGATCCTCTGCAAGGATACAGGATGTTCCTCTATTCTTCTCTCTCCCCCCTAGTGGAACGACCGCGATCCGGAACTCAGTTGCTGGTCTCAGGGATCTCCCGACTGTTGCACACGGGCGGGCCGGAGTTGATGGACACCGCAGGTAGCCAATCACAGGGGTCCTAGACCGTCTATGTACGCCGGCATCGAGGATACTCCCCAAGAGGAGATGCAATAGCTGGGGGACCCTCCGGAAAGGCACCTGCAGAAAAAATCAGCACTCAGGCCCCTCGGCCATGAGTGAAGATTGAAAAAGGGGAAAAAACGAGCCCCAATAGTGAAGTATTGTTTATAACAAGGGGAATATTTTATTGAAATAAAAAAGGACCTGAGGTGTAATCCATAAAGTCACAATAATGTACAAAAAAAGGCACTTTTTTTCATTATTGACAGCAGAGAAAAAAAGGAATAGTACTAAAAAACATACATATTAAAAATAAAATTAAAAAAAAAACGGTTAAATAAAAACAACAGAATTAACACCCGTGCATGGGAATCAATAGGACGTAATGGTATCAACATAACCTGCCCGACATGTTTCGCAATACCTTGCGTCTGCCTGGATTTATATCTATGCATGTATGTTTTCCTGCTTTTTTTTATTTTTATTTTGGACAAGTACGTTGAAATGCACTACCATTCCAGCAAAAGCCCTAACAACGCATGTCAATTATTAAAAAAAACAGAAATGAACTGAACAGATGGGAACAAGCTTACAAAAAAGAAGGGTAGACCACTGTATATGCATTAATATGCTTTATAACTGTGAGCAATGAAATGCGCAGGTGTGAATTGGCCCTCAGAGGTTGCTTGATTTTTTTTTTATTGTTTGCTTGTAGTTTCTCTCTGCCAGAACAAAACGTAAGGGTCTTGGGGCTTCCATTTGTATTTATTTTGGTCACAAAAGAAAAAACGAATAAACACCATTCTATATCTCTATGGCGTTGGATGCTAGGTCCGGAGTCATTCCTGCTTAGTGCTATGACAGATGACTGGAAAAGTAATATATTTAAAGGGGTTGTAAATGTAAAAGTTTTTTCACCTTAATGCATTCTATGCATTAAGGTGAAAAAACATCTGACAATACCGCCCCCCCAGCCCCCCCGTTATATTTACCTGACCCCTCAAAAGTCCCGCACTCGCCCCCGACATCCTCTTCGCTGCTCACCCTGGCCGTTGATTGGCTAGAGTGGATGGATTAAAAGCAGCGCAGCCATTGGCTCGCGCTGCTGTCAATCACATCCAATGACGCGGCGCGCCGGGGGGCGGGGCCAAGTGATACAGCGGGCGGCTATAGTCGCCGGCTGTATCGCAGGAGCGCGCCCGCAAGTACTCCACACCATGCGAGGGAGCTCGCATGAAGGTGAGAAGTACTTGCAGGGGGAGCCGAGACAGCTGCCGAGGGACCCCAGAAGACCAGGTTCGGGGCCACTCTGTGCAAAACGAGCTGCATAGTGGAGGTAAGTATAACATGTTTGTTATTTAAAAAAAAAAAAAAATACAATTTCCTTTACAACCCCTTTAATTCTGTTTTTAGTACAAATATTTGTATCATTTTATGCATCCTAATGACATTTCTTTTTGTATCTTTATGCGTAACTAAAGATGACCACACGTGGTTATTTTTTTTTCCTCATCCAGTCAGCAGACCGCTGTCAGAATATACTAATCAGTGGCTGTAGCTGACTAGCTGCTGCAGATGTTCGTCCACAAATTTTCTGACATTTCATTTCGACTTCTGGATGAAATTTGGAAAGTCCATGCTGGACCAGACACATTTTGATTAGTGTATGGCCAACCTAAATTGCCAGCTTGTGTCTTTTATTTTGATCCTCCTTTATCACTGTTAAATTAGGGAGAGGTAAAGTATATAAAACTTAATGTCCTGATTGATTTACTGTATAATGTGGAGCGGTAAACTCATAACAGGGTCTGAAAACATTACAATCTTTTCTTTTGAGCGTATATACACTTTTGCAGTCAAATGTGAGAAAGCCCAACTATATGTTTGATATATGTTCCCATTCACACAGCAAGGATTTGTTCTTGCTTGAGGGTCAAGAATAGGGCATCTAAAAAAAGATAAAATGCTATATTTCAAGATTTTTAGTAGGTGCTATGCCAATTTTGGCTGCAAAAGTGGAAATACACAGTTTTTACCTAAAAGCTGACCCATCATCACACTAAACTCTAACACTAAACTTTTGTTTTCCCTAGGTGGAAGTTTTTGGAGTCAACTAAGCTGTAGTGAGAAGCTTCCATTTGTGTGCATATACAAGCCAACTCAGCCTTGGGACTCAAAGTAGCAATAATGATCATTTTCAAACAATTACAGCTTTTCCTACCAAAAAGGCAATTTGATAACCTTATTTCAGGTGGCACCCTCCAGGGGTGTAATGAGATTTGGTTTTCACCTTGCTTCCAGGTCTACTCCCATGGACAGCAGAAATCCTGTGTAGTAATGCAAGATCTGTTTCATTGCTCATCCTCTTCATCTATGGTATGGTCACCATAGTTAGGGATGGAGCCTAAAATCTGGGGTGGAACTTAACACAGGGATAGGGCTTGAAGCACTGCCCTAGTCGAACAATGTTATAAAAGATTCCTAATCACCCATTTCTTAAACCTTTACTTCTTTTTATGGAATAAAACTGAGTTTTTCCCTTGCCTTCATTTATATACTTGCATCATTATATCTAGTTTATGATTATGTTTCTATCAAATATGTCTTATGTCTCAATTTAGGCTGGAATTACATGGCAACCTGTTGTACTACAGCACTTAGCTCTAGTGCCCTAAATTACAATTGTGCTTTTAAACTATACCCCTAACTTATTCCCCATCCTTAATGAAATGATGTAACCTTCATTAAAACCCTTCATCTCAACTATTTACCTCTGTACCATATACTGTCACCTAAAAAACTTGTATAGGGCCATTCTGGAATGCAGCACCAGTGTCCAGGATGGCCACATATGACTCTAGAATTTTAAGTAAACATTCCATTGAGATAGACATACCATTTGTGTAGCCTGTACACGGGGGTCCTCTGGGTATGGGTTAGATGAGCCATGGGCTTCTCCGGCTGTCATGTAGAAATGGGCACTGTTCACTTTTATCAAGCTATCAATCTGTGATCTATAGCAAACAAGTCCTCTTACTTAGCCAGTAGTTAGATGGCAGGGGTCCACAAATTGGTGTTGCACAGGGACCCCGTAGCAACACAGTCCACCCTTGGCTAGTACAGAGGTATGTAAGAAGTTGGGGTGAGGGCTACTAGTATACAGGTTGGTTCAGGAGAAATGTTGGTCACATGCTTCCCTTTTCCGCAATTGGAGGGCATATAACCACCTCCCATGTGACAGTACTCTGATCTAGCAGCCAGTCGCTAGGCACATGACAGAGGGAGTGATGTCACGACTTCTCCTAGTGTCCAACACCACCTAAATGGGCAAGGTGGCTTTTAGGGAAGGTTAACATGAAGCACTACCAACTGTATATATTTGGTGTCTTCCATCCTAATTTTTTAACAAGATGGTTAGATGAACTCAAATAATTTAACAACAAGCACAGTGGTTTTATTCGCCTGAGTTTGGTCTTGTTAAAGTGATCTTAACAAGACTCTACCACCTTGCTTATTCAAGGCAAAGCGACAGGGTCTCTTTAAAGAGCACTTCCTGGTCCACTTATAGTTACCGATACAGTGCTCTCCCTCCCCATCTTCAACCATAATAAGAAAAAAATTACCAGTACTTTTAGGTATAAGTAAGCATGTGATTTCCTCCCATGTAGCAGTGCTTGGGCCTAGTGGTCAATTGCTAGGCCTGAACACTGTCATGTGATAAAGGAGGAGACATTGTTGTCATATTTTTTATACTTTTGTCAGTATAAGTTCTTACAAAAGAAGACAGTAGGTATTTTGGGACGGCTGTGACAGAGCAAGGAGCCACAGAGCGAGCTGTAAAGGTGAGTATAAGTAAATCAGGGGATGGACTTCAAAGAGATCCTGTTACTTTGTCCTGAATGAGCAAGGTGACAGAGTTTCTTTGAATGACTGATTAAAAAGCAGTACAGTACAGCATTAACAAATATGTCTACTTAAGACAATTTCCACAGTTTGAAGTCTATAAATATTTCAGTGAATATACATAGAATCAATTGAGTATTTTATTAGCTGGGCTGAAAGCTCCACTGTTGCCATCTTCCCACTGGAACATATCCAATTGCCATACATGCGGATTGGCTCTTCTTGTTGTCGGGTGAGATATGGCAGTAGATTGGGGCCCCTCTCATCTGCTGTATAGCCATCAGTCTTGTTCCTATATTCCCAAACAGTCTCTGACTACGGTAGGAGCTCTCAGTGTACCCCATACGTATTTCTGCTGACTGCTCACTCAGCGCCCAGCCTATAGGATTTGGCATGCCAGGTACTCTGGCACACAAGGTGGAAAATATCTGGATACATCGTCTGATATAATTTTCACTTAGTTCATTACCACCAAATAGCCACTGTGCATTTACTAGAGGTGCTTCATCTTGGTTCAATGGCGAGAACTGCAGGTCACCTATTTTGTAGCTGGAAAAAGCAGAGAGTGACCATTATTTAGGAAAATCCAGTAAAAACTGAAATTAATTGTAAGGAATTGCAATAGCCTGTCCTTGCTTCTTTTGGAGTCCACCAAAAAAATGGTGAGATTTAAATAGGTGGAAACACTTTACAGAAAAAAGCACTAAATATCTCATTGATCAAAGGGCATCTGGAGAAACAAAATAAATACCCTTGTAGTGTCCCCCCTACACTGCAAGGATTGAATGCTAATTTTTGCCTGGGGTTCAAAATAAAAGGACTTTTACCTACCTAATCTCTTGCTACCATATGCTCCTCCTTCCATGTGACTGGTTCCCCAAGGTCTCTTCTCAAAGGCTTCTGTCCTGCGATTGTAGCTCTTACTTCATCAACTACAAAGCAGGATCAGTAGTCCTTCATTGTACTGTACTGTATTTGAGGACACTGAAGGCCTGCCAAAACCAGGAGTGTCCAAAAGAAGGGGTGAGTACCGGTTGCAGGTGGAGCGGGGAATAAGATAAGAAAAAGTCCTTTTTCTGGTACCCTAGGCAAAATTAGCATTTAACCCTTGCAGTGTGGGGGGAGCCGCATTGCAAGGCTATTTTTTTCTTTCCCCCCAGAATTCAGCTTTAAGGCTAACTGCATCCCGACCTTAGGACCTCTTTTTCTTGTCCAGTCACAGACTCATATGACACTATCTGAGCTTCAAGTAGGAGGCCTGCATAAATTATTTGTGTTAATGAAACCCGCTTTCTCCTTTCAGTAACCTGAGTAGGCATTACTATAGTCAGCCTGAAATTTAATTTTAGTTGGTGCTCGAGAGGTGCAAGGTTGGGGGGGGGGGGGGGGGGGGGGGGGGGGGGGGGGGGGGGGGGGGGGGGGGGGGGGGGGGGGGGGGGGGGGGGGGGGGGGGGGGGGGGGGGGGGGGGGCGGGGGGGGGGGGGGGGGGGGAGGGGGGGGGGGTGGGGGGGGGGGGGGGGGGGGGTGGGGGTGGTGTGGGGGGTGTGTGGGGGGGGGGTGGGGGGGGGGTGGGGGGGGGGGGGGGGGGGGGGGGGGGGGGGGGGGGGGGGTGTTTTTGGGTGCTGGGTGGGGGTGGGGGTGGTGGGGTGGGTTGGTGGGGGGGGGGTTTCAGTAACCTGAGTAGGCATTACTATAGTCAGCCTGAAATTTAATTTTAGTTGGTGCTCGAGAGGTGCAAGGTTTGTTTGTTTTGTGTGTTTTACTATTTTCAATACCTTATAGTTTAATTAGACATAATATATGCAATTGAATGTATTTTCTTCTTCTTTTTTTTTTGGGGGGGGGGGGGGGGTTATTTATCCCTATATGATTGTTTTGCTGGTGTTCAACTGGTTTTGAGACACACTAGCAATGGCAGGGTTAAAGTAAAACTGCTGAGAGAAATATAGAGACATCCATGGTTGACTTTTTCCTGAAAATGCTTTAAGGCCTGTTTTAAGGCCTGACATGGAACAAAACATGCAGATTAGGAATGTCATTGATGAATGTCATGGATTGGCATGATAGCCAAAGTAGTAGCATTTTCAGGACAGGTCAGCAATGATAGCATCCATATATTCTCACTGTATCGGTTTCCTATATTTTTGCTTCAACTAATTATTCAAGAATGATGTGGCCAAATTGGCTCTAAAGGTTATCAGCATTTACGTTTTACTGTGTTCTCCTTCAAAGGTAGGTGATGCATAAGGTGTACTTATTATGTACAGTGTTGGTCATCCTACTTTAAAAAAGTAATTAGTTAACCACTTCAGCCCCGGACCATTTGGCAGCCAAAGGACCAGAGGTCTTTTTTCAATTTCGCACTGCACTACTTTAACTGGTAATTGCGCGGTCATGCAATTTTGTAACCAAACGAAATTTGCGTCCTTTTCTTCCCACAAATAGAGCTTTCTTTTGATGGTATTTGATTGCCTCTGTGATTTTTATTTTTTGCGATATAAACGGAAAAAGAGCGAAAATTTTGAAAAAAAAAGAGATTTTCTACTTTTTGTTATAAAAAAAATCTAATAAACTCAATTTTAGTCAAACATTTGGGCCAAAATGTATTCAGCCACATGTCTTTAGTAAAAAAAATGCCAATAAGCGTATATTTATTGGTTTGCGCAAAAGTTATAGCGTCTACAAACTAGAGTACATTTTCTGGAATTTACACCGCTTTTAATTTATGACTGCCTATTTCATTTCTTGAGGTGCTAAAATGGCAGAGAAGTACAAAACCCCCCCAAATGACCCCATTTTGGAAAGGAGACACCCCAAGCTATTTGCTGAGAGGCATGTTGAGCCCATTGAATATTTTTTTTTTTTAGTCCCAAGTGATTGAATAAAGACAAAAATAAAAAAGATTTTTTTTTTTTTTTCAAAAAGTTGTCACTAAATGATATATTGCTCACACATGCCATAGTTATATGTGGAATTGCACCCCAAAATACATTTTGCTTCTCCTGAGTATGGGGATACCACATGTGTGGGACTTTTTGGGAGCCTAGCCGCGTACGGGGCCCTGAAACCCAAGCACCGCCTTCAGGATTTCTAAGGGTGCAAATTTTTGATTTCACTCCTCACTACCTATCACCGTTTCGAAGGCCATAAAATGCCAAAAAAAAAAAAAAAAAAAACAAAAAAAAAAAAAAAAAAAAAAAAAAACAAAAAAAAAAAAGAAAAAAAAAAAACAAAAAAAAAAACCAAAAAAAAAAAAAAAAAAAAAAATCCAAAATAGCACAAAACCCCCCCAAATCACCCCATTTTGGAAAGTAGACACCCCAAGCTATTTGTTGAGAGGCATGGTGAGTATTTTACAGCTCTCATTTGTTTTTGAAAATGAAGAAAGTAAAGAAAAAAACATTTTTTTTTCTTTTTTTAAATTTTCAAAACTTTGTGACAAAAAGCGAGATCTGCAAAATACTCACCATACCTCTCAGCAAATAGCTTGGGGTGTCTACTTTCCAAAATGGGGTCATTTTGGGGGGTTTTATGCCATCTGGGCATTCCATGGCCTCCGAAACTGTGATTGGCAGTGAGAAGTGAAATAAAAAAATTACACCCTTAGAAAGCCTGAAGGCGGTGATTGGTTTTTGGGGTTCCGTACGCAGCTAGGCTCCCAAAAAGTCCCACACATGTGGTATCCCCGTACTCAGGAGAAGCAACAGAATGTATTTTGGGGTGTATTTCCACATATGCCCATGACATGTTTGAGCAATATATCATTTAGTGACAACTTTTTGTAAAAAAAATATATATATATTTTTTTTTTCATTATTCAATCTCTTGGGACAAAAAAAAAAAATATTTTAATGGGCTCAACATTGCTCTCATCAAATAGCTTGGGGTGTCTACTTTCCAAAATGGGGTCATTTGGGGGGGGTTTGAACTGTCCTGGCATTTTATGCACAACATTTAGAAGCCTATGTCACACGTCACCCACTCTTCTAACCACTTGTAGACAAAGCCCTTTCTGACACTTTTTGTTTACATGAAAACATATTTTTTTTTTTTTTTGCAAGAAAATTACGTTGAACCCCCAAACACTATATATAATGTTAAAGCAAAGGCCCTACAGATTAAAATGGTGGGTGTTGCATTTTTTTTTTCCACACAGTATTTGCGCAGCGATTTTTCAAACGCATTTTTTGTGGAAAAAATACACTTTTTTTTATTTTAATGCACTAAAACACACTATATTGCTCAAATTTTTGATGAAATAAAAAATATGATCTTAGGCCGAGTACATGGATACCAAACACGACATGCTTTAAAATTGCACACAAACACGCAGTGGCGACAAACTACATACATTTTTAAAAGCCTTTAAAAGCCTTTACATGATACCACATTAGATTCACGGAGGAGGTCTACTGCTAAAATTACTGCCCTCGATCTGACCTTCGCGGTGATACCTCACATGCATGGTGCAATTGCTGTTTACATATGACGCCAGACCAACGCTTGTGTACGCCTTTGCGCAAGAGAAGGGGGGGCAGGGGTGCTTTTTTTTTTTTTTTGGATTTTTTTTTATTTATTTAGCTTTTTTATTTTATTTTTAAACTGTTCCTTCCATTTTTTTTCTTTGTTATGATTTTTATTGTTATCTCAGGGAATGTAAATATCCCCTATGATAGCAATAGGCAGTGACAGGTACTCTTTTTTTGAAAAAATTGGGGTCTATTAGACCCTAGATCTTTCCTCTGCCCTCAAAGCATCTGACCACACCAAGATTGGTGTGATAAAATGCTTTCCCAATTTCCCAATGGCGCGGTTTATATCCGGGAGGGGGGACATTCCCTCCCACTGCTTGTAAAAGCAGTCTAGAGGCTAATTACCCGCTAGAATTGCTTTTACATGAAAGCCGATCACTGGCTGAAAAGAATGATACCAAGATGATACCTAAACCTGCAGGCATCATTCTGGTATAACCATTCAAAGTCCAGCAACATACTGGACATATATTGTAATCTTTTTTTTTTCATGCAGCCTCTTGGCTGAACGAAAAAAAGAGATTGATTGGTGGGTATGCCCACCATTAGAATACCTCCCTTCATCCACCCACTTCTAATGATGGGCATACATGCACCATTTATATATGCCGATGCATGGGGGCATCCTCCCGCAAAAGTTATGCCGTGTACACACGGTCGGAATTTCGACCGTATGTACGTGGCATTAGGAGCCAATCGCTCCTCCCCCCCCCCTGCTGCCCCCATGCTTCGGCATATATGCTCTTTTTTTTAACTGTGGTGGTGAAATCACCTCCTACAGCGTTGGAGTCGCGGCTTTATGTATCGTGGGAGCAAACGCTGTTGCTGTCAAGATAAATAAATCCGCGTTGCAACTGAATGGCGCACCTGAAAACAAAAAAATGCTTAACACTAAAACACAGTAAACAAAATTACATACCTGAAAAGCAAGCATGATAAAACATGATAAAACATAATAAAACATTGCAGAATAGAATGGAGTAAAAAAAGAGCAACAATAGAGAGAGAATAGAGTGAGAGAGAGAACAATAAAACGACAACTATTTTATTTTTTTTTATTTTTTTGAGATTCACAGGTAAAAAAGCTCCTGACTGAAGCGACTGAATCAAAACGCTACCACAAAAAAAATGTTAGCGATCGCAGGGATCAGGCCTGACTCTGCGAACGCTGCAGTTATGTGTGCTTAGTGTTTTGTAAGTGACAGTGATCGATCGATACTGCACTTGGGTGGGCTGGGCTGGGCGGAGGGGGAAAACGCAGGTGCTAGCAGGTATCTGGGCTGATCCCACTAACAATGCGGTTTTTTTTGGAACCCTAAACTGCTGGGACGCTAGTATAGATCTGATCAGATCAGATATTGATCTGTTCAGATACTGTGCCACTAAGGGAGGTGTATGCTTTGCGCGTGGGTGTTTGCGGTACTGGCACTAACCTGGGGCGACGCAGACCTTATTTGACCCTAAAACCTAATTGATATCACCCGCCGGGCGATCAGGGGGTTAAACCGTTATTGGGTAATAAATGGCGGGTGCCCTGACAGTATAAAAAACAAGCTAACTAACCAGCGTCACCCGTAACAGTAATACAAAAAAAAACTGGTTACCTAGCGACACTAATGCAGCGATCAGAAAAACGATCGCTTAGTGACACTGGCAAAAGGGGGTGAAAGGGTTAACTAGGGGCAATCAGGGGGTTAAAACCTTTATTAGGTAATATATGGGGGTACCTGACGCTATATAAAAACCTGACGGGGAACCTAAATAACGAAATAACTAACTGGCTAACCAGCGTCACCAGTGACAGTTATACAGTGATCACTGGTGAAAGGGTTAACTCTAGGGGCAATCAGGGGGTTAAAACCTTTATTTAGGTTGTAATATGGGGGTACCTGACCTATAAACCTATTTATGAACCTATATAAACATGGCGGTTACCTAAAAAAAAAAAATGGTTACCTAGCGACACTAATGCAGCGATCAGAAAAACGATCGCTTAGTGACACTGGCAAAAGGGGGTGAAAGGGTTAACTAGGGGCAATCAGGGGGTTAAAAACCTTTATTAGGTAATATATGGGGGTACCTGACGCTATATAAAAACCTGACGGGGAACCTAAATAACGAAATAACTAACTGGCTAACCAGCGTCACCAGTGACAGTTATACAGTGATCACTGGTGAAAGGGTTAACTCTAGGGCAATCAAGGGGTTAAAACCTTTATTTAGGTTGTAATATGGGGGTACCTGACCTATAAACCTATTTATGAACCTATATAAACATGGCGGTTACCTAAAAAAAAAAAAATGGTTACCTAGCGACAGCAGTGACACTAATACAGCGATCAGAAAAACGATCGCTTAGTGACACTGGCAAAAGGGGGTGAAAGGGTTACCTGGGGGGCAATCAAGGGGTTAAACCTTTATTAGGGGGGGGGGGGTGGGGGCTACCTTGGACCTAAAACTAACTGCACTGACAGTTATTACAGTCACACTGACACTAAATGCAGTGATCAGTAAAAAAATGATCACTGCAATTAGTGACACTGTGACTGGGGGGGGGGGGGGGGGAGGGGGTGATCTGGGGGGTGATCTGGGGGTGACAGGGGGGTGTTTTGTGTGCCTATGTGTACTGGTGTCAGTGTACTGTTGGTGCACTAACCTGTACATGTTGACAGCTCGGCGTTCCGGTCACATAGACCGGCGCACCGAGCGTGACATCACTTCCTCTGCCTGTGTTTTGATTGACACAGACAGAGGAAGCATCTGATTCGCCAGGAGCGATCGCGAGGGGGTGGCCAGAAACCACTGGCCGTCCCCTCATCCCGGATCGCTCCTGAAGCGATCCCGACCGTCCCCGCCGGCCGGGGGGGGTCCGATCGGACCCCCCACGCGCCTGAAGAATGGCACGTACAGGTACGTGGTTCTGCCTGTACGTGCCATTCTGCCGACGTATATGTACATGGGGCGGTCGGGAAGTGGTTAAGTTACAAATTACTTCTCCCAAAAAGTAATTGCGTTAGTAACTCAGTTACTACATTGGAAAAGTAATTAGTTACTCAGCAAAGTAACTGACTTTTTTTTTTAAATATTCTATACGTGTAACTAAGGGGCGGGTCTAGTATTACTGTAACCAAGGGGCGCATTTATTATTGTTATATATCGTGTAACCAAGGAGCTGCTCTATTATTACTCTAACCAAGGGGCAGTTCTGTTATATCGTGTAAGCAAGGGGCGGGTCTATTATTATTATATCGTGTAAGGAGCGGGTCTATTATTATTATATCGTGTAAGGGGCGGATGGCTACAGAAGAGGGCGAATGTTAAATTAATGGGCAGAGCTCGATATATAACAATAATAATAAATGCGCCCCTTGGTTACAGTAATACTAGACTCGCCCCTTAGTTACACGATAGACGCCCCTTGCAGAGTAGCACGAGCATCATGAGGGTGCGGCATCGCCTCGTACAATTACATGTTAACTGCGCCTGCGCTGTGTAGAGTTCACTCAGAGCTGTTTAGGTTTGGCAATTTTCGGAAGCTCCGTAGTCCTTCGTACTGCGCAAGCGCTACGCCTGCGCAGTACAGGGGGTCCTTATTCGGCGGGGGAACTTTTTTGGCAGGACACCGGAATTACACTACTGCCATCTAGTGACGGTAGATGTAATTGGGGTAACTAAGCCAAAGTAATGGGAACTGAGTTACCATGAGGGGAAAAGTAATCAGTTAGATTACTAGTTACCCTCTAAAGTAACTGAGTTACGTAACTCAGTTTATTTTAACTCAGTTACTTACATCACTGATTATGTAGGACAAAGAACAGTTCTTGGTGTAGCCAATAAGAAGCAATCAGAATTCAGCTTTTAGCAGACATGGCCATCAAGCTACCTTGTATTGCAGAGTGCTTCCACTTCATCTGAACTTATCTTCCTGTCTCTCATGTATAACACGTTACTCACAGTCATCATATGGCCTCCATGCTTGGAGAGAACTGTGTGAATGACTTCATCCAGTGCTCTCTGACAACCTATGAGACGGATGTAACAAAAAGTCATTAATGTGATGTATTATTATTTTTTAATAATGAAAAAAATACCAAAAGTTGGAGATCTATGCTCCCTTTCACCTGTTTATTATTAGCTGCCTTCTGAAAAGCCTGTTAGGAAAGCTCAATAGCTCATAGTTACTTTTTTCTTTGCCTGCCTCTGCCTGGTTAATTTAGAGGCCTAAAGGTAACCAATTACAGAGAGGCAGTCTAAAAGCAATCTGCTGCTACTCTTTTGCAAACCCATAGGGCTCTATGACACATCATGGGTTTACCTGTAGTTTAAGACATTACGTAAATGGATTAAAACGGAGAAAAAAAAAAAAACACTTTAAAAGCTGATATACTTAAAGTTTTTTTTTTCTATCTTATTGCATTTCTATGCATTAAGGTAAAAAAAAACTCTGCATGCAGCTTCCCCTCACAGCCCCCCAATACATTTTATTCAATACATACCTGAGCCCCAAGACACTCCCAGGTCTCTGCCTCCTCATTGGCTCAGATACAGCAGCAGGAGCCATTGGATCCATTGCTCTCAATCAGAGCCAGTGATGAGTGAGCAGGGTGTAGGCTCTTATGGACACACTAAACACGGCTCAGTAGCGAGCATGAACAAGCGCCCCATAACAAGTGGCTTGCTATGGGGGCACTCGGGGGGGGGGGTGTTGTGGGGAGCTAGGAGCGCAAGCGGGGACCTAAGAGGAGGAGAATCAGGGCTACTCTGTGCAAAACCATTGCACATACAGGTAGCAGGTACGTATAACATGTTTGTTATTTAGAAAAAAACAAAACAAAAAAAACAAGGCTTTAATATTACATAGTTACATAGTAGGTAAGGTTAAAAAAATACACAAGTCCATCAAGTCCAACCTATGTGTGTGATTATATGTCAGTATTACATTGTATATCCCTGTATGTTGTGGTCATTCAGGTGCTTATCTATTAGTTTTTTGAAACTATCAATGCCCCCCCCCACTGAAACCACCACCCGTGGAAAGGAATTCCACATCCTTGCTGCTTTTACAGTAAAGAGCCCTCTACGCAGTTTAAGGTTAGACCTCTTTTCTTATAATTTTAGTGAGTGGCCATGTGTCTTATTAAACTCCCTTCCGCAAAAAAAGTTTTATCCCTATTGTGGGGTCACCAGTATGGTATTTGTAAACTGCAATCATATCCACTCTCAAGCGTCTCTTCTCCAGAGAGAATAAGTTCAGTGCTCGCAACCTTCCTTCATAACTAATATCCTACAGATCCTTTATTAGTTTTGTTGCCCTTCTTTGTACTCGCTCCATTTCCAGTACATCCTTCCTGAGGACTGGTGCCCAGAACTGGACAGCATACTCCAGGTGAGGCCGGACCAAAGTCTTGTAGAGTGGGAAAATGATCACTTTATCACTGGAGTTATTCCCCTTTTTAATGCATGCCAATATTCAGTTTGGGGGCTGCAGCTACACCAGAGTACTGCACTCCCGCAAATCCCTACTTCCTATGACTACCCACTCAACCGGCTGTATATAAAGTATATCCTCCAATCACCAGAGAAAGGGTGACTCCTAGAGGAAACATAAGAGATAGCGCCTTGCAAAGCAGGGAAAAGCAAAGTAGAAAAACTCCCTGCTTCCTCCTAACACCCCTTTCATGTAGTCCAAACTGAAATGCATATTCCAGATGAGGTCTTACTAATGATTTGTACAGTGGCAAAATTATATCTCTCTCTCTGGAGTCCATACCTCTCTTAATACAAGAAGGGACTTTGCTCGCTTTGGAAACCGCAGCTTGGCATTGCATGCTATTAGGCTATTTTCACACAGGGGCGCTGGCTGCGCTGGCGGTAAATCGGCGCTATATTTAGCGCCGCTTTACCGTTTTTTTAGCAGCGCTATTCGGCCGCTAGCGGGGCGGTTTTACCCCCCGCGAGTGGCCGAAAAAGGGTTAAAACCGCCCACAAACCGCCGATGCATCGGCGTTTTGCGGGCGGGTTCGGAGCGCTGCCCCATTGTTTTCAAAGGGAAGGGGCGCTATAGGAGCGGTAAATATACCGCTCCTACAGCGCACCAAAGATGCGGCTTGCAGGTAATTTTTCAGCGTCCTGCAAGCGCACCGCTCCAGTGTGAAAGCCCTCAGGCTTTCACACTGGAGAGACAGCAGCAGCTGTTTCGGGTCGGTTTGCAGGCGCTATTTTTAGTGCAATAGCGCCTGCAAACTGCCCCAGTGTGAAAGGGGCCTTATTGAGCTTATGATCTACCAAAAACCCCAGATCCTTCTACACTACGGATTCCCCCAGTTGTACTCCCCCTAGCATGTATGATGCATGTATATTCTTAGCCCCCAAGTGCATAACTTTACATTTATCAACATTAAACCTCACCAGTCTGAAATGGTACTTTTAATCCCAGACCCTATATCATTTATAAAGATATTAAAAAGTAAGGGTCCCAGCACTGAACCTTGGGGTACACCACTGATAACTTTAGACCATTCAGAGTAAGAATCATTAACCACTACTCTCTGAATTCTGTCTTTTAGCCAATTTTCTATCCATTTGCAAACTGATATTTTCAAGCCGGTAGACTTTACCTTACACATGAGCCGTGTGTGGGGAACTCTGTCAAACGCTTTTGCAAAATACAAGTATACAACATCCATAGCCACCCCTCTGTCCAAGGTTTTACTTACCTCTTCATAAAAAGAAATCAGATTTGTTTGACAACTTAAAATATTTTTTCTTTCCAGCAAGAACTCATCTGTGCAGGAGAACTCTGTGTAACTCTGTGGACTCTGATGTAAGGAGGGACTCTTGTGATTAAATATATACAATTAGAATTGTTATTTATTAACAAAAGATATGTATAGTGTATACTAAAAAAAATTATTTGCTGTGCGCTGCTAAAGTCTTTGGGTTTGGCTTGAAGAAAAGGAGGCAACCTACACAGGACATCAGTAAGTGGTCCTGCTGCAGGATCATAATTAAGGGCCCCCGCAATGGGAGAAAAGGACCCCAGGATCATTGGAAATGGGCCCCAGGACCCCAGGATCATTGGAAAGGGCCCCAGGACCAGAAGTCAGGGGGGCCCTTCATGGTCCCTTGCACCGGGGCCCTGTAGGTTCTAGTTACGCCTCTGAGTTCAACTGCTGTAGTGTACAATACATGAGGCCTTAAACTGCTGTTTTACAATGTTTTTTCATATTTACCTCATTACAAAGAGATAAAAAAAAAATTGCTCCCTGAACAGCTTGTATAGCTCTTACCTTGTATCTGAAACTTCTGACTCCAGTTCACAGTCTGTGGATCTTGCAGCATGTGACTCAGGCTCTGTGGGTCTTTACTGAACACAAAGTAGGTGTTGGTGTAAGAATCTAATGGATTTTTCATCTCCTAGAGGCAAAGAAAATCCACATAAAAGGACCTAAAGACATCTTCTCCTCCCTTTTGGGGCATCTCAACCTCTTGTAATAAAAAGAAAGTTTCAGTAAAAATATGCACCAGCTTGTGATAAAAACTAGTTCTGTGATTGGATGACTGGATTATAAATTTATCTCACCTTTGTTTTGTTTTTTCAAATATATTTTTTATTGAATTTCAAAAATAGGGCAGAGCCCGTAAAGATACAACAGTAGCTTTCAACAGTGGAGGTCGCAGCTTCCTAACAATATGTCTCAATAGGTAGTAGCGTACATTGAAGCATTCAATACCTATCCTGGAGATTCCATAAATGATATGTACAGTTATCTCTTGGCTGCATAGTTCCAGTGTTTAAAAGTATACAGAGGTAGTAAAAATACAGAGTGGCCTATGTTTCCAAGTGTCGCACAATTGTTTTATATAGAGATAGAGATAAATAAGTTAGGAGGTAGCTACCGAGCTGAAAGAGAGAAAGAAAGAAAGATAAGTACCGGTTAGGGGGAAAGGAGGGAATGGGTTGGAGAGGGAAGGTGGGGCAGGTGAGTGGAGTTTGGTCCTGATTTTCTCTGTGGTTCTGAGCAGTTGGGAATTTCTGATCTATATTGGTTTGTGATAGTTCAGGTCCCTAAGAGGGATTTGCCCTAGTCTGAGTGTATAAACATGTTCCAGAGGGTCCAAGTTTTCTTGTAAGTTTCGTGTCTGTCTTGGGCTGTCATTATTAAATCTTCCATCTTATTTATCTCTTCTATCTTCCGCAACCACATCAATGTGGTCGGTGGACATTGTTTCTTCCAGAGTAAGGGAATGCAGGATTTAGCTGCGTTTGTCATGTGGCGCAGTAAGGAATTTTTATAAATTCTGGGGGGTAGATTAGATATGTGGAGTAGAAAAAATGCCAGGTCATTCGGGATCTGGAAGTCTGTAAATTTTTGGGAGATGGTATGGACCTCAGTCCAGAAAGCTGTCAGTTTAGGGCAGGACCAGAACATGTGCAGCATCGTCCCCTCGTCCTCATGGCAGCGCCAGCAGTATGCTGACATGTCAGGAAAAATGGTATGCAAGCGACTGGGCGTTAAGTACCACCTCGTCAGGATCTTATAATTGGTCTTCTGAATTTTAGTGCAAATTGAGGACTTAAGGGTCTGTTTCCCATTTTGTAATGCATGGCAGACATGGTTGCTGGGGGTGTGTGTTCAGGAGGGCATACATTTTGGAGAGGACCTGTGGTAGTGGTTCTGTTTCCAAACAGAATTCTTCAAACGTGGTCCCGGGTCTACTGTAGCTTTGGGGATTCGGGATAGTCTGAAGAAAGTGATGGACCTGTGCTGCGTTCCAAAATGGGAGTTGGAATGGGCTCACAAATTGAGAAACCGTCACACAGTTAGAATTCCTCAGTGCCTGAAATTGCGTAGATGATATCCCGGGGGAAAACTTGGGATTACCCAGAATTGGTGTTAGAGGTGACGTTTTTGTTGTTAGTGAGTTTTGTAATGTAGCCTGAAGACATTGCCGCAGAGTATTCCCTATTAGAGGGTGTGATTTCAGCTCTGAGGGAAGGGAGTCACTGCACCATAGCGCATTTCTTAGAGGTATGGCGGTCTGGTGTTGTTCTATTTGCGCCCATAGTTTGGACTCCTGATGGCGTCGCCAGTCTATAACTCTACCCATGTGTACTGCCTGATAATATCTCCTAATTTCAGGTAGTGCTAATATCTCACCTTTGTTTTAAGACAATTTAAAGCTTAACTCAAAAAAGTTTAAAGGAAAAAGCTAATAAATTGTGGTATTTATTAAGAAATTTTTTAGGTATATTTTTAATGCAACTAGTGTAAATAGCTGAAGTTGACATTATATCAACCTTATATTCTCCTCTGCACATCAGCAGGCCAATAGAGAGAAGAATGGCCAACTCTAGATGCCAGTAATAGAGCACGTTTGTAAAGAATTGCCTACTTTTTTAGTTTAGTCTCTGGGCCACCCAGGTTGGGAAGGGTTAATTCTGAGTCTGCTGTTTTCCCGGGCTATTTGTATTCTGCCTTCCACCTTGTTCAGCCTGTAAATCAGGGTCAAGGCCAGGTTCAGTGAGCGAGTGGGAATGCGTGGGAAGAAGCAGAAGATGTGGCCTGGAGCAACACGCAACCTCCTTAAGCGAATCTGCTGACAAGGTCCTTTGCAAATTATTGACCTCTACCTGCAATGGTAAACCTGGACAGCCCAAGATTATTTAGTAAGATGCTGTGAATGTTATTTAGGAGACTGTGGTCCTTGTACTATGAGTTTGTGATGCCACTTCAGTAAAGTATTTTAACTGTTCTAAGCCTGGTCTAAAGTTATTCTAAGGCCTGTAAATCAAACAAAGGGGTAGAGGAGAAAAGCCACCACAAAGGGTTAGCTCAGAAGTAAAGTTGGAGGAGGAGAATAGTTGTCACAAGTAACCAAGAACTGGTGGGTCATGAATAGCAGCCAGACAGGCTCAGGTGACAGGTCCTCTGGTAGAGAGGGTATCGGTATACTGCCTTCCTCCCTAGTTCCACCAGCAGTAACTGGGACCGAACCCTCGCTATCTTCCCCATGTATCCAGCAGCATGGTATGGGAGAGAGAAAGAGCTAATTATGTGTATGCATGAGGTCCGCACTTGTGCACAGTTCTCTCACAGGGAGTGAAATGGCAGAGTCATGCTGGACTGGTGTAGAGGGCATGGGCTCTGCAGTGTCCCTCCTAATTGCAACATTAAACAGGAGAATGCGTGTAGTGACATGGGTCAGAACATTTCACAGTGGAGCTCTGTATGACACATTACTGCACACAATGAATGGCTCATCTCTAAGCCGGGGTACCGCCTTAATGTTGACTTTCACATGAACGCAGCTCCGGTTGGTCCCGGGCATTGATGAGTGTGTACATAAGAGAGGAGGAGTGGAAAAGTACCCCCTCTTTCCAGTGTGTGTGGGGTGAGTGGGCCCCGCCCTCACACATGTTGAAATCAGGAAGAGTTGATACCCAGCCAGCAGGGGAAGCTTTAAGCCGGCCATACATGGAGCACAATTCCGCTGGTTCAGGAGGGACTGATCAAATTTCGATCCATGTATGGGCCAATCTACCAATTGACTTCTGTACAACCACCCTGTTGGTTGTCCTTTTCATGTTTCACAGTTTGTCCTTACCTCTTTCTAAAAACACATTGTTTACAGAGCTCAGAAGCTCAAGCCACAAGTGAATGAGTTTGAGCACTGATCCCCCCCCCTTTTTCCTCAGTGTGACTCCATTCAAGGTTTCAGTCAAAGCCAGCATGTCCAAAAGCAGATGATAACAGCTTCATCATCACTCTTCAGCTAAACCACAGAGCTCTCAGCATTCTTTGGAATCTACTAAATGTTTTTTTGTAAAATAAACATAGTTAAACATAGTTGAAAAAAGACAAAAGTCCATCCAGCTAAACCAATAGAAATAAGATAAAAAAAATTATAAATAAATTGAAAACCTCCATATACACAATCAAAAAACTGCACAGTTGATCCTAAGGAAAGAAAAAAACCTGTGAAGCATGGCCCAACTTGCTCCAGCGTAGAAAAAAATAAATTCCTTCCTAATCTCCCAGAAAGCATATTCACTGGATCAACAATCCCTGGTCTTTTTACCTATAAATGTTAATGTGCCATTATAATTTGTGCATATAGGAATGTATCCAGCTATTTTT